>CAWUFW010000075.1:0-1200000 GCA_963921515.1 Calotriton arnoldi | reverse complement strand
TGTGAAAAGCATATGTTTAAGACATTAGGTTTTTAACGGTGTATTGTTAACACACCGACCTAAAGCCTGACACAGGTATTTCATTACATTGACTCTCACAGGTTACTGTACTAGATAAACTCTTACTTTACCCGTTATGCCAAACTCTGGGGGTAGAAAATGTGAACAGTTTGGTTCTCTTATGATGTCTATAGATTTCTGCCAAATGCAACTTTGTTTATATTTGTACTTTTATGGCTGGATGCCTGAAGCTATTACAACTATATACAAAGTTGCATTTGGCGATTGGTTATAGTGCTACGCCAGTGATAGAGGCTATAGGCCAGACTCGTTCATTTAGGAAAAGTTATGTCCGAAGCCATAGGCCTGAACTATTTGTTCTGAAAAGTTACGACAAAAGCCCTACGGCTGGCATGTTAAAGCCAACAGGTTTTTTGAGGTGGATTGAGATTACACTCCTACTTTATGCACAATACCAATCCAAGATGGCCACCCACTGCTCTGTTTATTTATTTTTACTTATTTGTTTTATTTTTGTTCTTTTAAATTATCTTGCATATGCGTGTTGACTCTGTGTGCTTTTTATTGTGGATATGTGAGTGGATTAATGCAAAAATAAGTCAGTGAGTGGGTAAATGGATGCACGAGTGCAAGGATGAATGATACAGTGCATGCATGCTAAAATACTGAGCGCCTAAAGTCCAAGTGACTGGAGATGCATTTCGCTTATGAGCCAGGTCCGTTGGCATGGCCAGTGCTTGTTTATTACATATATTATTTATTTATAAAGCCAAGCACTTTCTCACACTCCCCTGTAAACACCCTCTAGGTGTCATAAGTGCAAAAATCAGCTGCTCGTGAGACTGTTGTTTTGGCTCCACCCTCAAACCCTGGAGACCATTCAGCGTTACACCCAGGTGCCATCTGAGGCCTGAAGGCGGGGATGGGCACGGTGCGGGCTGATAAGGAGGGTGTGTCTGCCGGCCCAAGATGGCGCTCTGTTTGTAGTGTAAACGGAGAGGCGCTTTGAGGAGCGGGGGAAATATTTAAGCCAACTATCCGGGGAAGTGAGTGGAGTTGGGCAGGACAAGGAGTGCGGGGTGGAGGAGGGCGACAGCTGAGAAGAATTGTGTGCAGTCTTTAATTGATGATGTAATCTCCATTGTACTGTATGTTGTAGCATAATTTATATAGCGCTCCAAACCCCTGACAAAGCTAAAGCGCTTTAGTTAGCGCCCTTTTGGAGTTGTGCTGTTGAAAAGGTGTTTTATATAGTATGACGTGTGTGCTTGGTGTTACCTGATGGTCACGAGGTCTGAAGACATGAAAGAAAAAAAATCGAATTTGGTGAAAATCGAAATAATCCAAGGGATTAGACACTATGTCAAAAAGGCCTGCTTTATAAATGTGTGATTTTTTTCTCACATGCAGTTTAAAAATACGCACAGTTCCCACACCTAAAAATGGTGCATTTAACGAAATGGGATAAAACTTGGATATAGTCTTGTGTCTGCTTGTACATGTATATTATTTAGGTGACCTGATGACTCAGTCTCGCCAGGGTACACCCGCGTTAGGCTTTTCTTTAATAACCTCGTGGATTCTGGGAGTTGTAGTTTTCGTTCATTTCAACGAACCCAACTGTGCCAACTCTGCTGAAAACATTTTGTGAAAGGTAACCTCAAGACTGGAAAATAGTGTCCTTGAAGACATGAAGTTGTTTGGTAACCATAACATATGCCATATGTGTTTAATAACTTACTCATGCTCACGGTGGAAGTGAGCGGATTGAAGTAGTTGAAGTACAGTTCCTCCATCATATATCACCTCTTTGAAAATGTAAAATATGTGTGCCCAAAGCCTTCTCCTGCCAGAATGTAAAAAGAGCAAGGTTTGTTCTAGTTCTTTATGATGTTAGATTTACCTTTTGAGGACAGACGCCTACATTTGGATTGCGGATACACTATGAACCTGAAAACGGGCGTCAAAAAGGCATGTTATAAGCCCGCACTCAATCAGTCAATTCAATTTATTGTCATAAGTTAATAAAAACCCTCACAATATTACCATATAATACAAGATAATAAAACTATTGTAAAATATACTTCATAGTTACTTTTCTATTTGTCAGTTTAAGAGTTCACTTTATTTCAACGATATAAAATGTAAATTACTATCCTCTAATAAAAATATAAATTGTGCTGTAGTGATATTTAGTTACATTTGTGTTGCACCAAATCAATTTTAAGGTGCCAATTTATATACATATGTCGTTATAACATAGGTACTAAAGTGCAATATAGTGAAGATCACTTACAGAACTAAAACCATTTAACAACTCTGGTGTTAATGTTTCATTATTCTTCAAATAAAATAGCCATTGACTCTCAACTAAATTATTCTTAAAGTGTCATTGTGCGTGAACAAAACAAATTGATTTTTGTTTCTGTTTATGCAAAGTCATGGAGTCCCTGGTTTTTAAAAGATTCCTATTGCTATGCTAAACAGTCCTGGTTCTTTTCTCGCTGTACTAACTCACTATCTGGTGCTGGCGCTGTGCCCTTGATGATCTGTCTGTATGAATAATTTGTCATGTGATTGCAAGAATTTACAATTTATCTGAGGGTCTGTAGTGTCTAGGCTCCTTATTATTGCCATTCGGCAAGAACGAATCCCCCTCTCATTGAAGATGCATTTAAGCAGTGAGAGGCGCGCTTTCTTTAATGCGGAACATATGCAGATCAAATGCATGAAATCCTCCTTGAAGGCACCACATAGCCCGCATGTTTTAGGTCCTTTGTATCTCCAAGATGGTTTGTCCGCTAAGGACGGCAGTACTCCTAGACGAATAGCCAGTAACTTTTTCTTTAGGTACATGGGATAGGTTAAAGAAAGATATGCTGCTTGTTGTTGTAAAGTGACGAATGTTTGTATTGTCATCCAAGCATGTGATGTCCGCGAAAATATATTTTTTCATCCTTAAGGAAATTCATTTTTGCTGCTTTGTTAATCACATGGCAAAAAAGTTGGGTGTGACAAATTTAGATCCCATAAGTCAGCTGTGTTGGTTTTTTTATTTTATTTATTTATTTTATTTGAGAGTTTTATATAGCGCGAACCAGACCCTTGCGGGTATCAGAGCGCTTTACAAGGTAAGTGTCTTAGTTGCATATGTACAAGGTAGATAAAATAAAGTTCAGTGATAGTATAAACATCCTTTTGTAGATACATGGGTATATGATACATAGCAAACATTCCCTATAAATCAGGCATAATCTAGATACAATATAGGCTGGCCCTTGGGCATTAAAAGTTCCATGTAGAAGATACATTGGGTCGTGTAATAGCAATGGACCAAACTCAAGTGAAATTTTACCATGAGAAGCGATTACACTTCTTTGAAAGATGCAGTAGAAGGATTAGGACTAGTTTCTGGGGATGATAGCAGTGGACCATATTCAAGTGAATTTAGCCATGAGAAGCGATTTCACTTCTTTTTTAAAGAAACAGTAGAAGTATTTAGTCTAGTTTCTGGGGGTAGTGCATTCCAGATTCTGGGCGCCATCCCTGAAAATGTTCGGTTATATGTTTTCTTCTTGTTGAATCTTTGCGGTTTCAATAGAAGGTTTTTAGCACTTCTCGTAGATCTGTCCCCACCGGAGGGCGTCAGTTTCCGTGCCAAATAGTAGGGAGCGTTATGATGGATGGCTTTATGTGTCATACATGCTATTTTCAAGTGAATTCTGGCTTCAAAAGGTAGCCAATTAAGGGATTTTAGGTCAGGGGATATGTGAGAGCTTTTTTGGAGCCAGTGATAAGTCTCGCTGCAGCGTTGATTGTGGCTCTTAGAGGGGCCGTTGCAGCTCTGGGCAGTCCGCAGAGAGAGACACTCCCGTAATCCACTCTTGGGATGACTAGAGCTTGTACTGCCAGTTTGAAGTCCTTTTCCGGCAGGAACGGTTTCAATTTTCTCAAAGTATTTATCTGAAAGTTTGCTCCTTTTGTTGCGTTGCTGATGTGTTTTTGCATATTGAGGTTTGTGTCCAGTGTTATTCCCAGCGATTTGGCTGCGTCAACGATGAGAGGTTGGCAGTTTAGTGCAGTAAGGTGTTTGATCCAGTCTTGCATTATAGGTACTTGGGCTGGAGGAGCGATTAAGAGGAATTCGGTTTTGAGGGCATTCAGTTTTAGATGGTTTTCTGCCAGCCAGGTCTGAGTTTTTCCGAGAGTAGTGTTGAGCGATTTGATGTCTTCTATGGTATGAATCTTAAGGTATAGTTGTGTGTCGTCAGCGTACATGTGGTATTGCACGTTAGACGCGTGAAGAATCTCAGTGAGTGGTTCCATGAATAAATTGAACAGTGTCGGAGATAGTGAAGATCCTTGTGGGACACCTAAAGAAACTGGAACGGGTTTGGACAAGGAGTGGTTAACCTTGAATCGTTGTGATCTGTTTTGGAGGAGCGAAGTAAACCAACGTAGAACTGGTCCAGATAACCCCATCCTGTGTTTCAGAAGGTCTATCAGGTTATCGTGTTTGACGGTATCGAAGGCCGAGGAAAGGTCTAGCAAGATGAGTAGGCAGGCTCCGTTCTGATCTAGGATTTGTAGAGCGTCGTCAATTATATGGGTCATGGCTGATTCAGTGCTGTGACCTGCGCGGAATCCTGATTGGTAATTGTTGAGTAGGTTAAAATGTTCAATATGACTTACCAACTGGAGGTGTACGCGTTTTTCTAAAAGTTTGGCCAGGGTAGGGATGTTGGATATAAGACGGTAGTTGTTTAAGTCCGCCGGGTCAGCCGTAGCTTTCTTTAGAATGGGGGATACCTGCCCGGCTTTGAGGGTGTCGGGGATGCAACCTTGGCGTAAAGAATTATTTATGATCTTGGTCCAGAGAGGCAGCAATAGTGGGGTGAAGTCTTTTACGAGGTTAGCTGGGAGAGGGTCAGTGAAGTGATTGGCAGGATTCAGGGCAATAAGCATTTTGAGAATAGCTTCTTCATTGTAGGTATTGAAGGATGACCAAGATGCATTATTTTTTAGGTCGAACTTTGCTGAGATTCGATGTGGGGCATTTAGAAGTGAAGGTGAGGGGTTTGTATGTGAGACAGAGCAGGTGATTAGATCATTGAGCAGGTCCTTCTTTATGGTATCGGTCTTCTGAGTGAAGAAGGAAGCGAATTCTTCACAGTTAGGTCGTGGGCCTAATTTATCTTGGTGGCGGAGAGGTGCATCTTTACATTGAGTTTTGATTAGCTCGAACAGCTTTTTGGGACGATTTTTCGCTTGATCTAATTGGTGACTGAAGAAGTCTGCTTTGGTGCGCTTGATCTTTCTGTAGTATGCGTTTCTCTTCTTTCTTAGTGTCTTGAGGTGATTGGCGGATGGAGCTGATCTCCACCTACGTTCAGATATTCTTAGGGAACGTCTGTCCTCGTTGAGTCTCCCATCGTACCAAGGCTTAGAATCTTTTGTGGAGACTCTCTTTAGTTGCAGGGGGCTACCTCATTTAGTATCGTGTTCATGGAATTGAAGTAGTGGTTGGTGAGATCATGGACATCGGATATCCCTTTGGGGGGAAGAAGTGGGTTGTAACTGGAAGTTGTGATTGTGTTAAAGTCAATGTTTTTCAGGTCCCTCTTCCATACTTTAGGTCTTGTGGGTTGGACCGAGTTGAATTTGATTGTTTCATTGATGAAGAAGGTGATAATATGATGATCCGACCAATCACATGGATGGATCGTGTCTAGCTGGATGGAATCGACTTTAGAGATTATTAGATCAAGGATGGAGCCTTTATCGTGTGTGGGGCTTTTGCAAATTTGGGTGAGGTCGAGGTCAGAGAGGAAGGTTTTGAGAGTATTTACCCAACATCATTGGGGTCATTCCAATGGAGATTGAAGTCTCCGATAAATATTTGGGTAATTTGATGTCCGGCATTAGTGGAGACTATGTCCATGAAATGTTCGATAAAGGTGAGGTTATCACCTGGTGGATGATAGAGGGTGTGTAGCGCGCATATTGGTTTGCCATTACAGGTGATGTCGAGGCATATGTATTCAAAAGAAGGGAATGCAGGGGATATGGATCTGTTCACTGTGATATTATTCCTATGTATGCAGGCAATACCACCCCCTGTCTTATCAATTCTATCCAATCTGATAATGTCATAATTTGGGGGTTCTAGTATGTCAATGATGGGTGTAGAGGATTCCTTTAACCAAGTTTCGGTTAAAATGAGTAAATCCGGTTCTTGTGTGAGAATGAGGTCTGCTATGTCCGCTGCGTGTCTTGAGGCCGATCTACAATTTAGTAGTATACACTTAAGACGGGGCGTGGTGTGGGATGTATTGGGTTCCTGAATGAGGGGAACTTGTCTAAGGTTGTTTTCGATGATGCCTCTAGGGTTATGTTTAGAGGGCCTGTGAGCGTTGGGGGGGATAGCTGGGATTAGAGCTATTTTGGGCACGGTATCTGGGGTCATAATGTTGTGAATCCGTTGTGCAGGTTCATAGGATTGGAGTAGAGAGAGTAAGTCTTCCTCCGATAGCGGATTAGTCCTGCGGATTGGGAGGGTTGATTTATTGTGAGAAGGAACTGATTTCCATCTGGGGGTCGAGGATTTCGAAGTGACTATTGAGTGGGTTAGGTGAAGGTTAGATTTAGTCTGTCGTGCAAATCTAGTGTACCATGGTTGTCTCAGCAGGACCTCAGATAAAGCTTGTAGTTCCTCTTTGATTTGTTGCAGCGAGAGTATGATCTCGTCGAGTCTAGGATCTGGTGGGGGCAAGATTGGTGGTTGTATTATAGGAGATGTGCATACGTCCCGTGGGCGGTAAGAGGGAGGCACGATGATTTCTATGTTGTTATGGGGAGTCCTATCTGGTTCCCTCTCCAGATTGGGGATAGGTGAAGCAGTTATAGAAGTGAGCGGTGGAGATGTGGTCGTGGGAACGATGGTTTTGCAAGGGGTAGTAATGGCAATGGGGGAGGTATATTCGCTCCAGGGGAGGATGCTAAGTCTGTTAAGGGTGTGAGTGCTGGAGCAGCAGTGAGGGGGGAGTGTCTTATGATGGAGTCTAGTGGTGAGGGGAGCTTAATTGTATCTAATGATATCAGTGTGGTGGTGTGTGAGTCTGTGGTGGGTGGAGATAATGGTGCCGTAGGAAGGGGTGAGTGTCTTGTGGGTGGGTCAAGCGTGTTGGGGGGGTGGTGTAGAGCTTGGATGTAGGTATTGGTCGGGATAATAGAGGAGGGTGGCTAGAGGTAGCAATTGGCGCTGTGATAGGTTGCGTACTGATGGTGGGAAATGCCTGGGGAGGGGTTTGGGGTTTTGTCACTTGTTCTTTGATAATGGGGAAGATGTTATCCAGCAGGTTTAGGCCTCGGTCTGTTGATTGCATGAGAATGGTTCCGTTATTATAGATACTGATGGTTGCTGCCGCTTTGAAAATATGGGAGGGGGAGATGGAGATAATGAGACCATGTGCGGTTTTCCTGGAGGAGGAGATCGCGAATATATCTAGAAGTGCTTTCCTCCATTGTGCTCTTCGTTTAGTGTAAAAGATGATATCCGTGGTTATATGCCCTTTGTTTGTTGAGAAGTAGGGATCCGAGATGGGTGTTTCATGGTGTAATTTTAACATATTGTGTTTGAAGCGTTTGGATGCTTTTTTAGAGAGGTTGGGGGGGTAGTTGATGGTGTAAGTATGTGCGCCTGTGAGCTCCATAATGGGTCAGGCACTGTTAGTATGGGATAGGTCGATATGGCTTGGGAAGGAGGGGGGAAGCGAAGGAGGGTGATGGATCAACTGTGGTTGTGGATTGGGTATGGGTGGAGGGGAAGAAGGCGGAGGGAGGAGTGTGGGTAGGTACGCGTGACGCAGTAGATGCACCGTGGTAGGCGAATGAAGGGTTGGGGGTAAGGCTGGAGCAGTAAAGAGTGCGTCAGAGAAACCAAAAGATAAAGTAATTGAAGTTGACATTAGGAATCTGACCTGTATGTGTAGTTAGGGAGATCAATGGGCGTGAGGGAGTCAGTCCGAGATGGCCACCTCATTTGGAGTGGATATCAAAGCCAGCAGGATAGTCCTTTGTCTCTTTTCCTTCACTGGGCTGGAGTGGTCCTATTTCAATTTCTGTTGCTCCGTTGGAGTTATTAGTCTTTTTCTATTCTCATGAGGGAGTCAGTCCAAGATGGCCACCTCATTTGGAGTGGACATCAGGGCCAGCAGGATAGTCCTTTGTCTCTTTTCCCTTCACTGGGCTGGAGTGGTCCTATTTCAATTTCCGTTGGAGTTATTAGTCCTTTTTCTATTCCTATCATCTGCTGGAGGTGGACCCAAGAGTGATGATATTTATGTGGTCCGCCATTTTACTGATTTGGACATCGGGGCAGATGCTGCCCGTAGTTAATAAAAGTGGAGCCAAATGGTGAAAGCAATGCAAGTGCAACCGATTATAAAGGTTGCATCGCCGCAATTATCGTGCTGGGAGGGGGAGGGGGGTACAGTTACGGGTTGCGGGCCTCATCTGCACCTCGCTCACATGTGTGGGATACAATGTGAAATGGAAAGAGCATACAGCTCCGTCAGCTGTGTTCAGACAAGCAACTGCGGGTTAAGGGCTCACCGGGCTCCCTCGATCCCTATGCACGTCCGCAACGTGACTGCCTCGAACCTGAACCCGACGCGTCCTCTAGTGCCAGCTGAGCCCTTCCATCGCAGATCCAGACCAGTCCAGGCTCCTCTGCGTACTCGGCGATCCAGGTCGGCTCCGCCTAGCCGGAGTCGGAGCGGGCAGAGGAGGGAGGCGATGCGATGTGGCTGATCCGGTCCACACTCCACCTCGTTGACAAACATCCGCAGCCAGTTAGTCCAGCCGGAGTCGGAGCGGGCAGAAGCGAGAGGCGCTGCGCTGTGGGCGATCCGGTCACCACTCCGCCTCGATGACGATCCTCAGCCCGACAGTCCCACCGGAGTCAGAGGGGACAGAGGTGAGCGCCAGTAGGTTTAATCGATATCGATATAAGTTCTGTTTCGTGTTCCGTTCCTGTGTTCAGTACCGCTGGTCAACTGCCGCTAACAGGGATATTTTTGGCAAACAAATCCCAAGCGCTCGGAGCTCCTTTGGTGAGCTCCTACCAGTCGATTCTCACCAACTGTTTTGGTATCTAACATTCAAAGAGTTTGCAGTTCTTCACAGAACTTTAAGACTGATTTATCTTTGGGAATTAGCAAGTGATGTTGAGAACATGAAGGGGGATGCAGTCTACCGCTCAGGTGCCTGGTTTCCAGTGACGACAGTAAATACTTGTTGTAGCTAGAATTTGCGTCGTCCATCACTGTCTGCCATAGAGCCCTGACTAGAGGGCTAGACAGATTGTTTCGAATTTTATACCATGATTTGATAGTATGGTATCTTCTTGCTATACCTTGTTGTGTCAGTCCAAATTCCAGGCGGATTTGCGCAGGTGAAGCGTTACAGGGGAGCCCAAAAACACGTTTATAAGTATTTGTTTGGAGTTTATCCAAGATTTGAGCATATTTACCGTGCACCACCATGCTTCCGTAAGCTAGCATGGGAAGCAATTTTGTGTTGGTGATTGCTAGTAATTGATGAAAAGAGGGTCCATCCAGTTCTTTTGCAAGTGCACAGAAGACATGTATTAAGGCATTGTTTTTTCTCACCATGTACTGCTTGTGTGTCTGAAAGCTGAAATTCTTATCAAAGTATAAGCCTAAATATTTGCAATTGTTAACCTCTTCTATACTAGCATTTCCTAGTTTGATTTTCAGAGGAGCACTGGATCTATTGCCTACTGACATTGTTTTTGTCTTAGTTAGGTTATGTTAATTTCCAATTCGTGGTCTTTGTAAATACAGCAACTTCTTCAGTTGATCTTTGAAGTCTCACCCTCGTGTGGCTCAGCAATACAATATCGTCTGCGTATGAAAGGTGTGATATGGTCAATGGTCCTAATCTCAGAGCGTCGGAATTTACCTGATCGAGCTGGGGGGACAGATCGGACACAAAAAGGTTAAACAAGTGTGGAGCAAGAATACACCCTTGCTTAAGGCCCATGGCTGTGGGTATTCTCCTGGACAATCTTGTACCATCCGGCACCTTTATTTGGATCCTATGTTAGTATCTCTGCTGCACCCACTGTTCTGGGAAACAGTTTTTTTTTAGCATGTTCTTTTCATTCCCAAAGCAAGATTAATGTTAGACCAGTAGCAGTGAGACCTTCCTACTTCCATCTGAAATGCTGTCTCTTCCCTTTCATCCACTGGGCTGTTTAACTCTCAAGAACGAAGGCAGAACCAATGAATGAAATTTTATTTTGCATTTCACAAATCTGTTAAGTGCACTATGACATATCGGCCATTCCTTGGATTTCAGCCAACAGTTGCATTGTCGGGTTTGGAGCTTTGTCATAACACTTTCTTTGTTTCAAAGCCCCAGAATGCACAGTGATGTTGGCTAAAATGCCAGAAATGGTGGAAGGGGTTGTACATGACATGGAGCCGCTTGTCAGGAATGTTTTGAAATGTGGCAAAGTTATCTAGTCCATTTTAAAATCTGCTTCACACGTTAAGCCAAAACTAAACTCTTCTCCTATTTTGTGAGGGTTCACTTTTCCATTCACCCCATGCATTAAAACAAGCACTGGCAATACCAATTGTTTTGTTTTTTGTGTGGTGGAAAGTTTCATACCGAGCTTCACAACGCAAGAAGGGTGCAACATTGTCAGTGCCAGCGCAGCTGTCCCTAACACAAAGAATAAGTAAAGGGCTGGTGACACCAGCAGGAGGAACATCACACAGTTTACTCACACATACAGGGCTGGTACAACGCACGTAGCTAACACACTAAAGGGGGAGGGGGGGTAAGAGGGGTTAAAGGATTGTTGTATATTCCCCATAAACATACAAGAAGCATAAGGCACCTGGAAGAAACAGCGACATCCCTAATAGAATTGCCACACATTCACGTACTCTTATACAGTGATGAAACCCACCTGCCGAGTATCCTAGTACCTAGCGTGTTATGGTTAATCCGTGGCTCCCACATCTAGCATTGTAAACGTCCAAGAGTACTAGTGCCCACTGGTTGTACAGTCTCCTAGTTATGGGTTCCCTAATTTTGCTAACGCTATGTCCCATAAGTCAACATTTATGTTAGTAAGTAAGTAAATATAAGTAAGTAAGTCCGTTTTGCCCAGAGTCACATGGTGCTGAGCTGAGCTGCCGCCGGAGCCGGGGATCGAACCGTGAACCCTGTGCTCCGAAGTCAGCTGCCCTGGCCGCTGCACCACACCTCTCCATGTTCTCTCTGTTAAACTCTCAGACCTATATCGAAATGGTGTGGGAGTGAGCAAAAATATTTTTTACAGGTGTCTCCCTAGCACAAGATTAAAAACAGAGGGCCGAGCAACAGACCCCGCTTTTCTTTTCTGTCAACATGTTTCAGTGCTCGAATATTGCCTCTATGAGGACAAGGATTTCCCGAGGACTTCAGGCATCTGACAGTCAATAATGTGGAAAAATCCCTGTTCATTGGGCATGCTATATGCAAGTGCATTCTGTATATCCTTTTTGTCTTCATAAATAGTGGAAACGCCTTCACTCAGGAGTGGAAACCCCTCTTCATAAAACAGGTGCACCTTGGGCAGAAACAGAGTTTCGCTCCTTCGGAGGACGTATGTCTGTAGGGCAGCAGCAGCAGGGCAAGCGTTCCCCGTCACAGGACACATACAATTCAAGCAGCAGCAGTGCAAACTTTGCTTCGTCATAGAACAAGAACAGCATGGCAAAGCAAAGCAAGCTTCCCACTCTCACAGAAGGCAGCAAGTGCATCTTCCGTGCCTCACTGAACAGACTCCGCAGCAGACTAGTACGAGCTTTCATGGCTCACAGAACATGTCCATTTAAGGCATGAGTGACGTGCAGGATAGAGACAGATCTCTGGAGAGGGTGCTTAACTCACTGAGGGGATGTAAGCGGGAATATGGAAGTACTGACCCCATTCCCACTTAGGTGATATTCCAAAACAGCATCATGAAAGTCCTACGTTTTGCACATATTGAGAAGTAGCCGTTACTTCCTTGGTCTTCCTAGCTTTGCCACAGCCTAAATAACTACAGACTTCAGCACAGGTGGCAACCTCTTCGAAAAGGTTTTGAATGTGTGTGCACCAGATTCCGTGCAATACCAGCTTTTACTTTTGTGCACGCTGTCGTACGTGCAGAAATGCATCCCTACTCAGGCATGCGATCATTCCATTTGGTAAAATTATTACATTTTTCTGCGATTCACAATCCTTTTTATTCAAATTTCACGCCATTCATAATGGTCCCTGCAGAAATGTTGTGAATCAAAGCCAAATGGCGCATTTTAAAACCAGCCATATGTGCATTTTGCAGATTATATGTATGAAATCCTGTGTGATTGGGGTTTAGAGGTTCCCGTAGATTGCTGCTACGACTAGTGGGGAGATTCTCAACTCTGAAACAGCAGTGAGGTAAAGGCAGACCTGATGGCATTATGTGGCAACGGAGGATGAAGTTATACGGCAGTTTTAACTAAATTATGCTGCAAGAAAAGGCAAATTGTGTGGAACATTCTGTGGCAATATTATTTTGCGATTTTGTCATTTTAACACACGTTATGACTGTCTGGGCAAACGTACTTAAGTGACACCGTAGTTAAACATAACTGCAGCAATCAGCAACTGAAAGGTGAGCTCTGTACGACACCTCAAGTGGCGTTTTTAAGTAATTTTTGAAACATTTGAAGTAGAAACATTGTTTTTCTTGAAATCTTCAATTTGTGCAGTTGATGGTGGATTATGTGGCAAGTGAGGCACATCCGTATTTATGCAGAAAATGCAGTGATAGCGGAATCACACAAAGGCGGGACATTCTCAGAGGTGTATGTAATTCAATAATCCCCACTCGCAAGTAGGGCAAAAGAAATTGTCTTTTTCTTGCCGCTTAGGCTGTCAGATTTAAGTTTTTTACTAGATTTTACATGTGCATTATTTACATCTTTTGATAGTATTTAATTAAGCGCAGCGTACACCAAAAAGTATCTTGGTACTAAAAAGTACTTTGACTGGAATTGGGGCAGAAAAGAGCTCATAAAACATTAAATACAGACGGAAAACAACGAGTGTTCTCGCTTGTATGTATTTTAAACAACGAGAAAATATTTAAAATATGTTTTATTTTGAGTGACTCTCCACGGTGTCAGTCGTGACTGACCACAAGGCCAACATCTATGCAGAGTGGCAGCATGGGGAATTTAAAAAGGAGGCGAAATTGTAGTAAGTAGCTCCAATTTTGCATTTGTTTGGGCAGCATGATACTCTTTTCATAAAAGTGCATTGTATTATCTATAGCAGCTTAGATCTTAGCAACCAATAGGCATCCATGTGGGAGTGTACATTTATTGATTCACTATATCTGGAAATAAAGATTTTCAACTTGATATTTTTCAAGAGCACAAATATAAATACACACCAGTAAGATAAGCTAAAAATAAACCTGGGTAAATACAGATGATAATGGTAAAACGAGCATTGGCAAAGTCAGTAAGTCTGGCCTTGGCTGCCAATCTTTTGGCTTTGTAAATGCTTGTTTTGTTATGGCTTTTGTAAAACTTTTTTTGTTGGGGAAGCTGCTGGGCCCTTGTTAATTTGAAAAGAAATTGTCTAAAAGCCAAAATAATTTTTGATCTCAAAATGCAAGTATTGCTTAGTACATTAGTTCTTAACCTGCGGTCCTAGAACCCAACTAAGGAGGACCGTGACTGCACAGACAATCAAATAATAATAAAGTGTATATAAATAAGGAAGCAAAATATAAAATTGGAAATGTTAAAACGTTCTATGAACGTGAAGGAATTTGAAGTTGGAGGCTAAATCAATCAGTCAATCTGGGATTTGTGAAGCGCGCTACTCACCCACGAGGGTCTCAAGGCGCGGGCAGGGGGAGGTCATGCAGCTACTTCTTACCCGAAGAGCCGGGTCTTGAGGCTCTTCCTGAAGGCATGCAGAGTGGGGAACTTCTGATGCTGAGCGGGAGTCCGTTCCAGGTATTTGCCGCGATGTAGGAGTAGGCTCTTCCACCCGTTCTGGCTCTGCGGATGCGAGGGGTTTCGGCAATGGCGAGGTCGGCAGAGCGGAGGCTTCTCTTGGGTGCGTAGAAGGAGACTCTTTCGTTGAGGTACTGCGGTCCGGTGTTGTGGAGGGATTTGTAGGCATGAGTGAGTAGCTTGAAGGTCACTCTCTTCTTGATGGGGAGCCAGTGGAGGTCTCATAGGTGCTGGGTGATGTGGTCTTGTCGTGGGATGCCAAGGACGAGTCTGGCGGCAGTGTTCTGGATGGTCTGGAGTTTTCGGAGCAGGGTTTTGTGGATTCTGGCGTAGAGGGCGTTTCAATAGTCCAGTCTGCTGGTTATGAGTGCGTGGGTGACTGTCTTTCTGGATTCGGGGGCGATCCATTTGAAGGTTTTGCGGAAGGTGTTGAAGCACATGGAGGAGATGGCGTAGACCTGTCGGGTCATGGTGAGGGATGAGTTGAGTATGATACCGAGGTTGTGGGCGTAGTGCGTAGGTGTGGGGGGTTGCCGAGGGCGGTAGGCCACCAGGTGTTGTTCCATGCAGAGGGGGTGGGTCAGAGGACGAGGACTTCTGTCTTCTCTGAGTTGAGCTTCAGGCAGCTGCTGCTCATCCAGGAAGCAAAACACACAAGATGATGGACGGATTGCTGCACATTGGCAAACATTCACCCCCAGTCACAGATCTGGGTTTAATCCATCGTTATTTTGCTTCACCACGCCATCCCAGTTCAGACATAGCCATATGCAAATCAGTCTTGACCCTGTGGCTCATGGGAACAGTCCAGACCGAACTGCCAAGCCGTGTCTTCCCTGGACCGGAATCAAGCATCCTAGGACCGGTTTCAGGCTATCAGCCTTCATCAGCCAGGATAGCTTGACTCCAGTGGCGTAGTGAGCACGGGACCCACGTCTGGGCATACCCTTCCCACATAGGGCGAAATGCAAAACACACAAGATGATGGACGGATTGCTGCACATTGGCAAACATTCACCCCCAGTCACAGATCTGGGTTTAATCCATCGTTATTTTGCTTCACCACGCCACCCCAGTTCAGACATAGCCATATGCAAATCAGTCTTGACCCTGTGCCTCATGGGAACAGTCCAGACCGAACTGCCAAGCCATGTCTTCCCTGGACCGGAATCAAGCATCCTAGGACCGGTTTCAGGCTATCAGCCTTCATCAGCCAGGATAGCTTGACTCCAGTGGCGTAGTGAGCACGGGACCCACGTCTGGGCATACCCTTCCCACATAGGGCGAAATGCAAAACACACAAGATGATGGACGGATTGCTGCACATTGGCAAACATTCACCCCCAGTCACAGATCTGGGTTTAATCCATCGTTATTTTGCTTCACCACGCCACCCCAGTTCAGACATAGCCATATGCAAATCAGTCTTGACCCTGTGCCTCATGGGAACAGTCCAGACCGAACTGCCAAGCCATGTCTTCCCTGGACCGGAATCAAGCATCCTGGGACCGGTTTCGGGTTCAAAACCCTCATCAGCCAGGCTATCTTGAATCCAGTGGCAAAGTGAGCAAGGGACCCACGTCTGGCCATACCCTGCCAACTTAGGGCGAACAAAGCGATACCAAAGGGGATGATGGACGGAGCGTTAGAGCAAATCAAACACTCACCCCCAGTCAACTGATCTGGGTTTAATCCATCATCATTCTTTACTCACTCCACCACCCCAGTTCAGACATGGCCATATGCAAATCAGTCTGACCCTGTGCCTCATGGGAACAGTCCAGCTGTTGAAGATCGTGGGGCTGAGCGATGATCTTGGGGTACTCTTCAGCTGATCTCTGTGGGTTCGGAGAGGAAGGGCGGGAGTCTGATTCTTTGGGTTCGGCCAGTGAGGAAAGAGCAGATCCAGCCGAGTGCGGTTCCCTGTATGCTGGCCTCGTGGAGTCTGGCGGTGAGTGTGTGGTGGGAGACCGCGCCGAAGGCTGCAGAGAGGTCTAGTAGGATGAGGGCCGCCATGTGGCTCTGGTCGAGGAGAGTGCGGATGGTGGCTAGGAGGGCTGTCTCGGAGCTGTGGTTGCTGCGTAATCCAAATTTGGAGGAGTCGAGGATGGAGTTGGCTTCGATTAAGTTCGTGAGCTGGATGTTGACGATCTTCTCAGTTACTTTAGCTGCGAAGGGGAGGAGAGAGATGGGTTTGTAGTTTTTGAGGTCCATCGGGTCAGTGGAGGGCTTCTTGAGGAGGGGCTTGACTTCTGCACGTTTCCAGTCGTCGGGGAACGTGCCGGTTTCGAAGGTGGAGTTGATGTTGCTTCATAGTTCGGGTACTATGGCGGCGGTGGCTCTGTGGAAGATGTGCGGCGGGCAGGGGTCCGTGGGGGCTACTGAGTGAATGCTCTTCATGGTCGTGGCGGTGTCGTCTGTAGTGACCGGGGTCCAGGCGGAGATGGTAAGCTGGCTGGCGTTGTTGGAGGTAGGTGAGGTTTCGGAGTCTGGTATCTGTTTGTTGAAGTTGTCATAGAGGGACTTGAGATGGAAGTAGGAGCCGAGTTTGTTGCAGAGGTCCTGGGAGGGCGTGATGTCTGAGGCTTCGCTGGGGGGTGTTTGGTGAATTCCTGTATGATGCTAAAGAGCTCCTTCGAGTTGCTGGAGTTGGCGAGGATCTTGTCCTGGATGAAATTCCTTTTGGTGGATCTGATGCTTTGGTGGTATTTTGTCATGGCGTTCTTGTAGCTGGTCCGTGCTTCCGGGGTTTTGCTGTTTCTCCAGACTTTCTCGAGACGTCTGCAGGTGCGTCTGGATTCTCGGAGGTTGGTGGTGAACCAGGTGGCTTTCGTGGGGCGCTGTTTGTCGGGGTTCCGGAGGGGGGCGAGCTTGTCTGCGCAGTCGGTGATCCATCTGTGGAGTTTGTGGGTTACAGAGTTGACGTCGGTCGTGGTGGGAGGGGGTGTGTGGTTGAGGGTGGAGTTGAGGTGCTCTTCGGTGACCTTGCTCCAATTCCTGCGTGGGGAGCATGGTATATGTTGGTGTGTGGCGGGTTTATAGAAAGGGAAGTGTACGCAGTGGTGGTCCGTCCAGAGGGGTTGCGTAGTGTGGCTGAAGTTGATGTTGTTCCCTCCTGCAAAGATGGGGTCGAGGGTGTGTCCTGCCTTGTGGGTGGCATATTAAGTTAGTATCCGCAGATTAATTTGTGGGAGCAGTGCAAGTGCATCAAACAGAATATAGCATTAAAAAATGTTTGAAAAGCTCCAACTTTCTTATTAAAATTTTTATTTTTTGTGAATTAAATGAAATATTCCATAATCTGTGTATTTGTTTGATCACTGCACGTTTCTGTATTTTTTGTATATTGTTTTGCGGTTCAAATCAACGAAAATGCTTAGGCCGTTGTCACCATATTCCAATAATCATTCAGTAGGGGTCCCCAGGCTCCAGTATTGATTAAGTGGGGGGTCCCCAGAAGTCTAAAGGTTAAGAACCACTGGCTTAGCTGTCCCTGCACTGAATGAAACTACTTAGTGGGTGGACATGCTCCTTGTGAAAGGGCAGAATTTTGTTACTGACAGTGAATTTAGCCAATGGCTGCAGTGGGCTGACCCATTGCTGTGGTCTGTAGGGGGTGCAAAAGAAAGCAGAGGTTGTTGAGGGAACATGGGATTCCCCGAAAGGGCGCTGCTCATAAACTCGTCCGCTCCAGGCCAGAGCTCCATAGCTCTTTGGAGAGCAGAGGGCTTCTGTTGAATGAAATAAGCTCCGGGCCCCAAGGATTAACCTCCGAATTTACACCCTCTGTGGAATGCTGGGGAAGCCTCAGCCAATCAGGAGGCTTCCAGAACAGGCATTAACCGCTGTTGTTTGTCTGCATTCTAATTTCTAAGCCTTGCAGGTTTAGGTGCAATTATCGGCCGCATGGAATGCTGGGGCTGGCTCAGCCCAGCTAAGGCTTGCATTGTTAGCACCGTCGTCGTTAGGACGCCTTTTGTTTTCCGTGGTCGGCTGGAGATGCCCAAATAGACAGCAGACGTGTTTATTTTCCTCCTTATGTGAAATTGGAGGGTCGGGTGCTAATACCGTTCGTTATTGCACACATTTGTGTAGTTTTGCATAGTGCAGACTCTACCCGAAGGCGCTGACGCACTTTAGGTAAGAAATGGTACGTCAGGTGGGGACGGAGGGGGGAAGAAGTATTATATCAGTTCTTAATGTTTCTTTCCCACTTTATGCACCCAGGCCTGAAGCCTTTAATTGTGGGGCATGCAATTAACAGTAGGTGAGTGATAGGGTGAGGGTGTTAAACCGGGTTAACTTCAGGAGCAGTAATAGTTAAGAGCTGAAATAGAAGGCAGGGCGGGTTGGATTTACTTGTTTTTTTTGGGGGGGGGGAGAGGGGCAGGTCCTGATAGTCTTACTCCCCACATTCACATAAATGCATGTGTTAATTGCCTCAGTTCTCACTCGTAATTGCAATTCAGGCAATGTTAATACACATGGTGAAGGGCAATAGTGTATACCTGCTCACAGCTCTTTTCAAACCATTGGTTAGTTTAGACACTATGATTTCTATTTGGTTCTCGGCCTATTTTGATTAGAGTGTTGAATTTTCCATCACAGTCTGACAACAATTCAATTGGCAGGGTGAGACCAATTACTTGTGCAGTGGTAAGCACAAAACTTTTAATTCTCTGTTCGAATTACCTGCGGACAGCGTTTCAAGTAGAGGACCGATGCCAGTGCTTAATTTGTTTGGGGGGAAAAAAAAAAAGTGCCAGGGCATTTCTCAGGAGGCCACTGCAGCTTGCACCACCCATTGCCCCTGCCAGCGCTGCCAATGATAGTAACACAACCACCAACAGTCGCACTCATACAAGTGACACGATTCAGACTGTTCCAGGCCTCCCAAGTTATAACAAGCATTTGCAATGCAATAGGTCTCGCATTATTAAAGTTTGAGCTATTGGTGTTGCATTATTTAGCAATGCCAATAGCTCAAACTTTAATAATGCCTCAGACATTGGATTTCTTACCCAGAATCATGTGAGCATAACTACCTTCCTTGATCTTCAGGAAAGTCCTGAAAATCTTTTTTTCAGAGTCCCCAAGGGATGAATGTATTTATCACAACTCTTGTGTAGCCGCGCCCCGCCCATCAGTGACTGTGCTCCCCGAGATGTGTTCGCAGTTACATGTGGCTGGAGTGCGTCATTGCCGTTAAGGGCAGGCCGCACTTTCCACAGGGACCTGTCTGAGTGACAAGGGGGCATGGGTGCAGCTGGTACTGGATGGCAGATGCCGGTATGGGTGGCATTGGGGTGTGTGAAGGTGAGAAGGCTGCGTGGGGGAATGCGAAGTGGTGTCAACGCTGGCGCGGACGACGGCGACCCTGGAGGCCATGCTAGTGAGAATGGGGGCGCGGGTGGACGTGAAACTGGAGGGAAAGATGGCGGTTAGAATTGGGGTCTACGGAGGGCAGAACGGTGGGTGCGTAAAGCAGCAACAGAGTTGGAACGTTGTAATGCCCTTTCGCGGGTGTCTTGTTGATGAGTAACCATTTGAACCTTTTTGTCTTTTCTACTTGTAATCATCAAGACCTTGTATTACTCTGGTCCCCTTTCCTTAAGTTCTCTGTGGTATGTAAATGTATTTGCTGTTGTGGCGACAGCATTGAGTGTCTCTCCTTGCTAGGACATGCCATTTGTAATATTGACAGGCATTCGACTCAGTTTGTTGGTCAGTGCCAAGGAAGTGAGATGCCCACGTGTCTGTGTGTTCCTTTTGCAGTGACCTCCAAGTCTCGGGTTCAGACACTGACGGGGCTGACTTGGCTCTCATCCTTCTGAAGTGACCAAAACTGATCCTGGTTTAAATGCGGGAGGGCTGGCAGGATGGCCGAGTGGGGTGAATGTTCGCCTCGAAACAAGGTGTTGGAAGCTCGAATCTTTGCCACGCCTACTTAGTCTTCCAGCCTTCCCAGGTTGGTAAATTCAGACCCATTACATTGGGTAACAATAAAAAAAGTTACTTAGAGCGCTTACAAATTCAATAAGAGCAGTTCGAAAAGCCATATAAAACAAGTTATGAAGCAATAGTCATGCCTATTAAATGCTATACTGCAGCGTGTTCTGCAAAGGGTGCATCTGCAGATATTGACAAAAAAAATACGCCTGCAGATTTAGCAAAAAAACCTTTTTGATTCAAAATGCACGAGTCATGGAACATGGGTGCAGTGCCGGGCATGACGGTGCAAAAGTAAACCCGTCAACTCTCGGCTACTGTTTACTGTACACTGGCGGTCAAAGAGTCATGGTCACAATATTGTAAGCATCACCTTTGATGGACTGGTGGGTGCGGGGAAGGGGCGGCGGCTAGACCAGCAAATTAAAGCCGAAATATTTCGCTTCAATGTTAAAGAGGAGGAAAAGTATTACTTCTTTGTCATGAAAATATATTTCGCCAGTCACAACAATTACTATTGGACACTTCTCCAAGTAGCCGGTATCTCGAAAGTGCACCCGAACAGAACCCCAAATGTGTCCGACCTCCTTTTGAAAGGTCGAAGGGTCAAATCCTAAAAGTGTGTCTGAGTGAAACACAAGTTATACAGATAAATGCACTGAGCTTGGCTGGGAGGGTTATTACCTAATGAGCCGGCGATAGAAAGCAACTTTATTCGTGCATGGCCCCTTGTTTCTGGTTTTAAATACATCTTAAACGAGGCTGTTTAACTAGTTGCCTCTTTCATCTCCTGCGTGTCAGAGCGCCGAGATGTCCCTTCAGGGTCGAGTCGTTGCGCTATATCAAGATCAAATTAGCCTAACATAACCGTTACCCCATAACTGGGACTCGATGAGCAAATTAAACCGTTTTATTACAAGGGCTATTTCTTAAGGAGCGCTCCAGGGTGAAGGCGAGGGGTGCTTCGGGGGGCTTTAAAGCGGGAGGTTGGTCGGGGTTCGTGAAGGGCCGAGGCGCACACCTCTGCTCCGAACTGGCATCTCCTTGGCGAGGGGCAGTAACTGAAGCCGACATAAAACGGTGCCAATGCCCGGCCAGTAATAACGGAATTATTTCAATTATCTTTCTCCTCTTTTGTGGTAAACCCACGTGAAGGATTCAATGCGCAGAAAAATGTGCATCGCCTAAAACTGTGGGCGTGTCTTCGTTATTTCCGCGTTAGTTTTGTTTAGAAGAAGAAAAAAACATTTCATTTTTCCTCTGACCTGAAAAGCGCATTTAATGTCACTGGTGTCAGGACCTAAACAATTAATTCTTCCTTCAGCGGCACGCATATTAAATCTACACAAACACACACCAGGGTGCAGTTGTAACATACACGCCTTGTAAATGTAAATGCACTTTATAGGAAATGGGCTTTAGAGGCTGAGGATCAGGAAAAGGGGTGGAAAGAGGAAAACCGCGGACTCCTAAAATAAAATGTACCCCGACGACAGTAAACCCCCTGCAGTGAACAATAAACGTGTTATTTGCGTGTGCCCGAGTCGTGATTTACAATCCACCTTTTCAGGGCCGTGTTACACAGTGGGTTAATGCGAGCGAATGAGCCGACCTAGCGTCTGGGGCTTATTTTAAATACGGAGCTACATGTTTCAAAAATGCCTGAAGTGTTTTTGTGTAAGAACGGATGTATATACTATATATTCCATGTGTAAAATGGATGGGGATTTGAAGTTTGCTAACTCGTAAATTATCAGACATTATACGTTATCACATCAGCCATGTAATGTGTACATTATTTTCTTTATATGACCAACGCATGAAGAACATACAAAGTCTTTTCCACGGTTTGGATACAAATGAATGTGTGGATTTGCTGTATTGCACACAGTAACGTGCTTTATTTAGCGCCTTAAATTGTACTTTCGAGGTTCCTGAGAGGTGTAAATAACAAGCATACCTAATACAAAGGGACTATATTTACTTTCGCCAAGACAGAGAGATGGTGGGTCTTTCGAGGCTTCAAAATAACAGATGTTATGGGTCAGCGGTTAACTCGCTGAGCTTTCGTGCAAGCTTAACTTGCTATGAAGAGAAAATAAAATACAACAGGTCTCCCTATTCACGTCTGAATCACCGACAAACACCAACACACACTTTTAAAAGGATTCCAAGACGTTCCAGTGTTTGATGGCATCTGGGTGCTGCTGAGACGCATTGTGGCACAAATCACTGGATTACCCTTTCAAATTAGGGCTGTTTCCCAGCCGTCTTCACTTTCTTTCTTCCCACACACCTCCCACTCCTGTTTGCGTCTTCATCCTTCTGTATTCCTGCAGAGTCCCAGGTCTCCTGAGTGTTTGAAGCCAATCGATGTGTACGTCAGCCTGTCATCCCTCTTACCCCATTCCCCCTAGTCGATGGACTGTGAAAGCCCCCCTCCCATTTATTCTTTCAGACTACGGCTGACCTTGTTCACTTTATGACCAGGAGATCCGACTTGTACTCCCGGCTTCTCCACCCGTTCATGTGTGTGAACTTGAGCAAGCCTTGACTTGGTTCCGCTATTTGCTAACGCAGCCTGAGTCATAAACAGCGCGAGGCCTCTTCCACAACAGTGTGTGCATTCATATTGTACACATTTAAACCCAGCTGGTTTACAAACACGTCAGCGTTAAATCCGGTTCAACAACTAAGTATTAAAAACCAGTGGTGCGCGCGCACCACAGAGGAGCGGGGGCTAGGGAGCGCGGCAGCGAAGCGAACGCGCGCTGCTGCGCGTGCTGGCCACCGACGGGAATGGGCGGAGCAAAGGTGGGACATGCGCCCGCCTTTGCCCAATTGCGTGCTGGCTTTTTTTTTAAAAAAGCACGCGAAAGCCAATGGCAGCCGCAGAAAGCAAAACCACACGCACGAGCGTGTGAGCAGCTTTCAGAACCCCATACAAAAGGGCTCTCGCTGCGCGAGCAGTGCTGCGCACTGCAACGCAGGCGCGAGCCCTAAAAATGGCTCAGGTGGCAGGTATTAGTCATTTTCAATGTATATTCAATTAATAAACAACTGTTGTGCTCATCTCTAAATTAGATTAACAGCGCCACCATGTGTTAGACTGCCAAAAGTACCGGTGTTGACAATTAAGTGCCAGTGCCGAGCACCGGAAACCACCTGCTCAAATTAAGCACTGGCCGAAGCACTCTAACCTGTAGCATGAAGGTGTTGTATGAGACACCAGTGAAAGGGTCATCCCACTCCACCCTAGGGTGGTAGCTATTCAGTGGTACTTATTGTGGTGCAAGTGAGTGGGCTCATAATATCAACAGATAATAATTGGAGCAGTGAACACTGCACTGAATAACTTCTGGTGCAAGCAAGCCTTCTTTTTAGTTAGCAGAAGGGCAGTGGACCACGCAGGTGTACGTTGTTAACCCACTGAGCTAAGAAAGAAAGAGTAGAGCTTCAGTGATGGCTGATCGAGCTTCTATAGCCATTAAGAGTGCTTGTTAATTGAACTGTAGATGGAGCCAATTAACGATCAGTCACTTTATGTAAATGTGGTTATTTATTTGTGATTTTATACGAGCAAGACCCAAAGAGCATCTGAACACTTTACACAAGAACAACTTCTACTGGGTACAAGTAGTTTGCAAAGAACAGCTGCATAGGTTTCAGTGCATAACAACAGTTTGCACAGTTACTTCAGTTTACACAAGCGCTTTGCACATGAACATATTTCTACTGAACCTTCTAGTCATTGCCATTTATATGAGTGATGAAAATCTGAGCTATAAGTCGAAAGTCAAGCAAAAAAAAGCAGAATAATCGTACAAGATTTATAGCCAAAACAGCTTCAAGCGGTGGTCTAGGCATTGCTATGTAGGAAATGGCCGTCGCCTTGGATCCTCCATCAATCCTGCCCAGGCTCACTTTCCGGCATGCTGTCGGGGACGAGGAACTCTATACAGAGGGTCCAGCGTTGGCTGGTCTGAGCAGCAGACAGTTGCAGACCAACTCATAACGTATAATGATGAAAGGTATACATTTTGTCAGCGTTCCATTGTCTGTCGGGATTTAAAGGAACCAAAACAAGGCCTGAGGAGAGGCTACATCATGGAAAGGCCAATGGTGAACAGAGGAGAAGATGGCGTAAAAGCAGGAGTAGGAGAGCGCTAGTGAATAATCGCCTTTTATGAGCTGGCGGCCATTTTTCCTCCACTATGGTGGCTGCCCTTTGATTTATTTGACACTGTGGCAAGATAACTAGACCACAGCTCACCATCTAGTGCAAATTATCGGAAGCAGAATTTAGATAGCACCCTCGAGAACAGGCATCTCCAGAGACTAGGTTGCTCTAGTCTCTCAGGAGTAGTGGCCACTAGGGTAGAGACAGCCATCCACTGCACAAGGCTGCACAGCGGACTCTCAAGGAGGCTCCTCTGCTTCAGCATCCCGGCTTCCTGAACCTCCATCCTGTGCCCCCAGTGACCTTCAACAGATGCCCTCGAGTGTCTCCTGGTAGTTCCCATTCTGTGACCCCGGTGACCTTCAACAGATGCCCTCGAGTGTCTCCTGGTAGTTCCCATTCTGTGACCCCGGTGACCTTCAACAGATGCCCTCGAGTGTCTCCTGGTAGTTCCCGTTCTGTGCCCCCGGTGGCCTTCAACAGATGCCCTCGAGTGTCTCCTGGTAGTTCCCATTCTGTGACCCCGGTGACCTTCAACAGATGCCCTCGAGTGTCTCCTGGTAGCTCCCATCCTGTGACCTTGGAGAGCTTCAACAGATGCCCTGGTGTGTCTCCTGGTAGCTCCCATCCTGTGACCTTAGAGAGCTTCAACAGATGCCCTGATGTGTCTCCTGGTAGCTCGCATCCTGTGACCATCAACAGATGCCCTGGTGTGTCTCCTGGTAGCTCCCATCCTGTGACCTTAGAGAGCTTCAACAGATGCCCTGGTGTGTCTCCTGGTAGCTCCCATCCTGTGACTTTAGAGAGCTTCAACAGATGCCCTGGTGTGTCTCCTGGTAGCTCGCATCCTGTGACCATCAACAGATGCCCTGGTGTGTCTCCTGGTAGCTCCCATCCTGTGACCTTAGAGAGCTTCAACAGATGCCCTGGTGTCTCTCCTGGTAGCTCCCATCCTGTGACCTTAGAGAGCTTCAACAGATGCCCTGGTGTGTCACCTGGTAGCTCGCATCCTGTGACCATCAACAGATGCCCTGGTGTGTCTCCTGGTAGCTCCCTCTGTGTCACCTTGTCTAAATTGTACCAGGAAGACACTCGTGTCACCTTTGAGCTCCCGAGGGCCAGGTTGGATAGGTACAGGCTGGGCTTATCTTCAGGTAAAATGTGCTATTAACAACAATAGTTGTTGGGATAAGAGCCCTCCCCCCATCCCTACGGTAACTCGAGCAGCATACATTCGATGCACCTACAGACTGTTTGCATTTTGTCGAATTATGTACAATTGAAAATGTGTTGATTTTATAACCGAATCTATTCTGAGCCCAGTGTGTGTGTGTGGGCGGATGGAGTATTGAAGGATGCATTGATCGTTCCCCGTTCTCTGCTTCAGTAAAAGCGAAGCTGACGTAAGTGGGGCTAAAAGGCACCTTTAATTAGATTTAGCTGCTTAGCACAGATCACCTGTGTTAATCGGATAATGCTGGAAGTGACTCGAAAGACACACTTAAACCCCTGCAAGGAGCTGGGTTACAGGCGCCCTGGGGACTCTCTCTACCCTTCAAGGCCTGGAAAAGTGACAAGTGGTGGTGGTGAGGAGGGCGGGGACAGGTGGGAGGCTATTTCCTTGGCTCCACCATATTTGTTCGTCGGTTTCGAAACCTACAGCTTTCACCTCTGCAGCTAGGACAGTGTGTATGTTTGAAGGCAACCTGTGCGTGATCATTGTAAAATGCTGAGATACCTTTGTTATATGGTCAGAGAGCCCTTCCACACCTGGCATTTGTCTTAAATAATAGCCTTTCTTTTTTTGGTGTCCTTCCACTATTCATGTTGGTCTTTTGT
Source organism: Calotriton arnoldi (assembly GCA_963921515.1). Lineage (NCBI taxonomy): Eukaryota > Metazoa > Chordata > Amphibia > Caudata > Salamandridae > Calotriton > Calotriton arnoldi. The sequence goes on along the minus strand of CAWUFW010000075.1, from coordinate 1,173,933 downwards.
ATTCATCTTTCTATTTCAGCTGGCCTTGCACCCCTTTCATTTGCTTTTTGTGTTAGTCTATTCTAGCTGTGCTTTTTCCCCTTAAACTGCCCAGGTTTCCCTTCCTTTGCTCGCATTTGTCTATACTATTGTATTACCTTCCCTCTCCCACGTGGCCTCACTATTTGATCATGGAGATGCTGTGTTTTAAGGGGAAAGTGGCATTGTATTCAAGAGACAGAGTAAATAGAATAACCTTGTTTCAAAATCTACTTTTTCAGCAGCAAAAGAAACTACTGTAATGAAACTACAACTCCCATGATGCTATAAAAAGTGTAAGAAACCATGCAAAACAGGGCATCCATTCAGATGCTACCCCCTGAACATTCCAAATATTTTGGTTGCTTTGCATGTTATGATTTGGTACTTTCTCAAGCCTTACCTGTGAGGGTACAACGGAGTAGGACCCGGACCCCCCAGGATGATCCCCCGCCCTGCCCCCAAGTGGTCCAGCCCACAATCAATACTACTACTTCGAGAGAGTGGGTATAAATCGGCCATGTTTAATTTCCAAACAATCATAAACATGACAAAAACGTTTACATCTTATACATTTATGGTCTTAATATCTCACTTTTAATATCGACATTTATCCTCCAATATCATCAGCACTAGTTATGGAAATTTACTTTGCTCCAGCACCAAGGGGCCCTCTGGCTCGCATCCCCTGAACTGAGAACCACGCAAGGCGCAACCCACCTGCGTCCTTGAGCGGTGGGCCCCAGCCCTCTGGTCCTTGTCCGCCATTTTCGGGGCCCACCCCTCTACCACCAGGCTGCCAAGGAGGCTCGTAGGGAATACCCAGGGGCCGCTGCCCCATGCCCTAGTTCGTGACCTGGCGCCCTTGCCTCCCCAGCCGGTGACCCCATTCTCCCTGCGGAGAGCTTACCGTCTCTCCCTCAGTGCTGGCCTAGGGAGTACGTAAGGAGGACTCCCGTTAACCCTGTAAGTCAATGTTCTGTGGTCTCTTTTCCGCCACCACTCTCTCCTCCGAACCTCCCCTCAAACCACTACTCATAGGGACGGGTGGGTGGGAGATTCCGCGATGCCGGCAGTCCCGTGGTCCGGCGCAGGAAAAAGAGAGGCAGAGCTGGGTGGCACCGAAGCCTAAATAGGCTTATTGCCTCCACCCCTTCCCAAGCCGGAAACACGTCACTGGGGGACCCGGAAGTACTTCCCCGGGCCGGTCGCCAATCGGGCTAACCCGGCCGATGTGTGGGGGCGTGGCGAGGATCCGGGAGGCCGGGCCCTAATGGCGCGCTCTTCAAATCTGGCGCTTCTCCATAGGACCCGGACCCCCCAGGATGATCCCCCGCCCTGCCCCCAAGTGGTCCAGCCCACAATCAATACTACTACTTCGAGAGAGAGTGGGTATAAATCGGCCATGTTTAATTTCCAAACAATCATAAACATGACAAAAACGTTTACATCTTATACATTTATGGTCTTAATATCTCACTTTTAATATCGACATTTATCCTCCAATATCATCAGCAATAGTTATGGAAATTTACTTTGCTCCAGCAACAAGGGGCCCTCTGGCTCGCATCCCCTGAACTGAGAACCACGCAAGGCGCAACCCACCTGCGTCCTTGAGCGGTGGGCCCCAGCCCTCTGGTCCTTGTCCGCCATTTTCGGGGCCCACCCTCTACCACCAGGCTGCCAAGGAGGCTCGTAGGGAATACCCAGGGGCCGCTGCCCCATGCCCTAGTTCGTGACCTGGCGCCCTTGCCTCCCCAGCCGGTGACCCCATTCTCCCTGCGGAGAGCTTACCGTCTCTCCCCTCAGTGCTGGCCTAGGGAGTACGTAAGGAGGACTCCCGTTAACCCTGTAAGTCAATGTTCTGTGGTCTCTTTTCCGCCACTAGGGTGACCAGGGCCCACAGGTCCTTCACCCTCCCCACCACAAAACAAGTTCTGCACAAAAGACCATATTCCTTTGATCCATATGTCCGTTCCAATGTTTGACAAGTGTACCCCATCCTGGTGAAACATTATATCTCCTGTGATCATCCGGTGCGGTATATGACACAAGCGGCCCGGACCTGAGCACAGCTTGGCCAATTCCCCATTGAGTCGCCTTACTGACACATTTAAGGCTCGTGATCTTACTCCAGCGCCCCATGTCCGGCGTGGTATCATACATGACCAGGCTATCCGTGCCCGGGGGAAGGCCCGCCCCAGCCATGCACACTCCGTCAATATGGCTTCCCTGACCGCCAGGCGTCCTCGATCAACCATGTCGTTGCCGCCCAAATGTAAAATAATTAAATCCGGGGACTGCTGTCCCTCGTGTGCCCTTGTCTCCTCAACCAGCTGCCGCAGCTGCCGGATCCGCAAGCCCCCGACACCTCGCCATAGGAACGACATCCCTTTCAGACCCGGTGGTTTCGACACTCGCTGCTGTTGTAACCGGACCGTGGCGCGCCGTACGAACGAGTGCCCCAACACCCATACCACCTTCGCGGGCATACTAATTGTCGGGAAAGAAATGGAAAAGTCAGAATGGGCCTGTCAACAAATCTGTGTATCCACTTACAGTAATTCAGGCCGCACGCATCGCTTAAAACACTCTGATGACCAGCGCCCAACCCTTTTTACTGCCTCTGCTGGCAGGCCGGCGCCCGCCGCTAAAGTCGCCGCGCCAATTCTAAACGAGTGTGACGAATATCCCGCCGAAATCACCCCCAGACTTGCCAATGCCTGCCTAAAAACTGCCTTGAATTGATATTGGGACAGGCAATCCCCTTGTTCATGTATGAACAGAGCCTGCCCCTTCCCTACGGGGCGGATCGCTAAGTATGCTTCCATCAAAGCTACCGGGCAGATTATTATCCCAGGGGCAGGACTAAGGCGAATCGTGGACCCCTTCCCTAATGGGTCGGTTTTTGACTTCCGAAGGGTCACTACCAAACTACCCTGGACTAATTTGGAGTCGCGTAGCTGCAGCCCCCTAACTGATCGGACTTGGAGGTCCCTACCAATTCCCCTAACCGAAAGGCCCCGTAAAAGGCCAGGGAGAAAGCGGCCCCAAATAGGGTGCTCTCATATGATGAGCGGCAAACCGCGTGCAGAGACCCTATCATGTCGCCCAGCATCTTCACGTCTATGGGCCTTCTGCTGTCCCTTTTGACCCCCTCCAACCGGGCCCGTCCTGTCAGAGCTTTCTTGACTACAAATGCTGCACTTGGGTCGCGCTCCCCCGCTAACTTGGCAAAGAATCCTACAGCGGTCACGTGCGCCCTAGCATAAGAGACTGGCCTGCCCTGATCCTTCAATGTTTGTAAGAAACCGCATATTGCCCCAGCCGAAAATAGGCCCATTATCCCTGCGCGCTGGACAAATATCCTGTATGATTTGAAATGTTGTTGGTAAGTTCTCCTAGTGCGTTTACTCAGTGAGGCACCTACCAGCCCCGCTAAAGCGGGGCTCCAATCCTCCACAGTGATGTCGGGAACACTGTCATCTGATCCTCTGCCCGTGGGTGATACCTCCGGAATTCCTGCAACTTGGAGCGAGACAAAGCGTCAGCAACCTGATTCTCTACACCTGGAATATGTGCCGCTTTAAACAGCAGGTTCAGCCTCCAGCATGCCAGCACTAAATGTTTCAATAACCTCAGTATATGTTTACACGTAGCCCCCTGCCTATTTATTGCCTCCACTACTCCCATGTTGTCTGACCAGAATACCACCGATTTGTTCTCAAAGAACTTGGCCCACACAGTTACTGCCACCATGATTGGGAACAACTCCAAAAAGGCTATGTTCTTAGTCAAACCGCTCTCATGCCATGCAGCCGGCCAATCGCCCCTGCACCAGCGTGATCCTAGAATTGCTCCAAAACCTATGCTACCTGATGAGTCCGTGAGCAAGCCTAAGTCCGTACTGGACACTGGCGGAGCAGGCCATACCACCTTACCATTGAAGTCGCTTAAGAAACTGCGCCATACTCTCAGGTCTTCCCTCACCTCTGACTGCAAGCGCACATGATGGTGTTTTTGAGTCAACCCCACCATTGCCCGTGCTATTGACCTTGAGAAGGGACGCCCCATCGGGATGATCCGAAGGGCGAAGTTCAACTGACCCACTAACACCTGTAGTTGGTGTAAGGTTACTTTAGCACATGCCAGTGCTGAATCAATTGCTTGGGAGAAGGCCCTCACTTTGTCCATTGGTAACCTGCATTCCCCCGCTACTGTGTCTATCTCAATTCCCAAGAACGACATGCATGTTGCAGGACCTACCGTCTTCCCAGGCGCCAATGGCACTCGAAATTCTTCAAACATGGCGACTAGCTGCCCCAACGCCTGAGCGCATTCCCCTGATGTTGCCGGGCCCATGACCATAAAATCGTCCAAATAATGTACAATGTCCCTACGCCCAGTCCTGAAGGTAAACAGCCACTGAAGCATGGAGCTAAACGTCTCAAAGTATCTGCATGACACCGCGCAGCCCATTGGCATACAAATGTCATAGTAGAACTGGTGATTGAGCTGAAAGCCTAGCAAGTGATAATCGTCAGGGTGAACCGGCAAGAGCCGGAAAGCGGACTCAATGTCCGTTTTTGCCATGAAGGCGTTCTGCCCCAAGTTGCGCACCCTCTGGAGTGCCATATCAAAGGAAGAGTAAGTCACCGAGCACAAGGATGGATCTATGGCATCATTCACTGAGGCTCCCTTTGGCGCTGATAAGTTATGAATCATCCTATACTGGCCTGGCTCCTTCTTAGGAACCACTCCCAGTGGTGAACAAACATAGCCCGGCAACGGGGAGCAGGGAAAGGGCCCGCCACCCGTCCCAATGCCCGTTCCTTCTCCACCTTTTGTGCCACTACTGTGGGTTGCATGCGCGCTGACAACAGATTATTGCAATGATCCACTGGAGGTACCCCCTGCGCTGGAATGCGAAAGCCCGTGGAAAACCCATGATACAAAGTCTTGGCTGCCAACCTATCCGGGTACTGATTCAGCCAAAAAATCAGCCTCCCTAAGTCCACTGGCGTGGGTAGACTATTGTTGCGCTGGCATGTGCTCCCTACCTCTCTCTTTTGCGATTTTCCCAGGCTTAGATAAGACTGTATCTTGCCCCCCAACTGCTTTAGACCCCTTGTCTGAGTCTTTGCTTGCGCTCACAGCCGCCTTACCTGTTGCGGTCACTGTGTTTTCTGGTTGAGCAGGGGCCGCTTGACCCACCGCCAGAAGGGGAGCGCTTATACTTTTGAGCATTCTGTGACTGCACCAGCTGGCTGGCTAAGACTAGTGTTACTCCAGCTGGCTTGCCTAAGACTAATGGTACTCCCCGTTGGTCGATACTCGCCCTGGGCACGCTAGCTTGCACCAACTCTATCGCTCTGCCCAATTCCCGGATCGATCCGCTTTTCCGGGTTGCCCCCCCCGCCCCCCCGCTAAGGCTCCCGGATCAGGTAGGAAGGTGCTGCTGCCCGCCCGCGCTCACACGATGCGCGCCGGAATATCGAGGGAACCCCCTGGCAGCCGCGGAGGGTAGATGGTGCCTCACCCTGCCCAAGTGGTCGTAACCCTTGCCTCCGGCCTCCCACGGCTGCCCAAGGCCCCCCGAGACCCTGACACCTTACCTCCTGATCCGCCAAGCCCGATCGCGTTCGCCTCTCTACTCCGATGCCAAGTCCCCGACTCCGTGAGCGCTTGAGCGCGTCGATCTCGCCTCCAAAGCGCCGATCACGCCTCCACTCCGCCCGGACTCGATGCCTGCTAATCCCTCAGACGGCGGGTCCTCCGGTCCCCACAAGCACGGCCGATCCACGTGGTCCCGATTCAGCGAGATTCCGCGATGCCGGCAGTCCCGTGGTCCGGTGCAGGAAAAAGAGAGGCAGAGCTGGGTGGCACCGAAGCCTAAATAGGCTTATTGCCTCCACCCCTTCCCACGCCGGAAACACGTCACTGGGGGACCCGGAAGTACTTCCCCGGGCCGGTCGCCAATCGGGCTAACCCGGCCGATGTGTGGGGGCGTGGCGAGGATCCGGGAGGCCGGGCCCTAATGGCGCGCTCTTCAAATCTCGCGCTTCTCCACATGCTGTACCTTTACGGTGAATACTTAGGGAGCGCTCTGGCGCCCTCTGACCCTGTAGAGTGGCTTTATATCCTACCTCCGTCCTTGATAAAACCAGGATCTCCGATGTTAGCCCAAAAAGCGCTTCGACGCCTCGTCAGGGGTAGTAAGCGCTATTATAAATGCAATTACAGTACAATACAATGTGTACGTCTGTCACGCCCCATGTAAATGTTACTGCAATATGATGTAAGTTAATACTTCGCTTGAAAGAGTCCTCAAAGCAGAGGTCAGTCAGTGGCATCCGGGCTAGTTTTCCCCAACTACGATTTTAATTATGGCCGCTAAGAAGTCACCAGGGCATCCGGTAGAACCAGATTTTTATAATATGCCAAGGTGATCTAATTATAGCAGGACATAAGGCCGTATCACTGCACCCTGATCCCCGTTCAAGGTATAGGCCCAGTGCCTGGGCATCCACTCTCTTGAAAATAATGGGTAACTGGGTGGTCTCCCCTAAAAATACACCCAGACTACTACGATCTCTTCAGTGCAATCCAGCCTGGCTCGGGTGGTTTAGAGGCCAAGCTGCAATCGTTGCTTCCAGCAGATCTGGGTCTTAATCTTGGTTTCCCCCTCGGCTCACTGTGTGATCCTGGCCAAATTACTTAACACTCCCAGATACTTGCTTCTGGTATGGACCTAAAGCTAGAAGCACTTAGATAAAGGCTAAATGCATGCATGGCGCAATTTTGTACAAATCTGATATTCACATTTTCTTTCCCATTTGATCAGGGAGAAATTTGCCTTTCTCTGGTCTCCCTCTGCTCAGCTAGTTAGTGTTTCAGAAATTCAAAATGAATTGTTTGGCCCACCCGCTGCCAAAGCTGGGAATAACCGAGAACAAAAGATTACATTTAGATGGCAGTGCAGCTGTGTGAGATGCAATCAGAGTAGAAGCCTCGAGAAATGTGGTCTGAGTTCAGAGCAGGAAATTAAGTGTGAGTTTTGTGACCGGTACTATCAGAAGGCATCACATTTTATCAACAGAAAAGGACATGCTTGAGGAATGAGATTCCTTCCATCTTCTAAAAATAACCTGGATCCTTAAATGCACTCACCCGTAAGCATTGGCACAGGCAATAGATCTGGTTTGGCATTGGCTGCCAGCCTTTTTGCTTGCCCAATGCTTGTTTTGCCAAAGTTTTGATACACTTCATTGGTCAAGCTTCCAAACCCTCCTCAATCTTTAAAAAAAAAAGCTACTAAAAACAAAATAACTTTTGGTCTCAAAAAGCACACATTGTCACAGTGATCCCTGCCACATAAGGGAACTAACTAGTTTGACTGTGCATGTCTTTTTTTGTGAACAGTGAAGTTAGCCAATGGCAAAAGTGGGCTGACCCCCTACCCCATGTTGCATGTTGTACTGGACGGAAGAAAAATGTGAATGACAAAACAACAGACCAATGGATGAAGAGGGCTGGTTGAAAGCCATTAGTATATTATACATGGCAATTTTAGTAAAATCAAAAGGTCTTGGCTAACGACAGACTGAAACAAGCATTTGCAATGCAATAGATCTCGCATTGGTGAAAGTTAGAGCAATTGGTGTTGTTAATTTGAAAGTTTTTTACTTCTGTTTTGGGGCTCAGGGTTGGCAGAGCCTTTTTGTATTGATACGACCACAATGTGTCAAGAGGCTGCGGGTTGAGTCTTGAGGGCAGGAAATGAGTTGCGGCTACATCAGAAAAGGGTCGGAAGTGGAACTCCTGCTTAATTTTGCCTCAAACCCTAATAAATATTGCAAGGGGAAAGGGCTCCAACTGAGAGCACGTGAATGGATAAATGCCCGCGCAGGAATGTGATTTTGGAATGCGGCCGCATAAAATAAAATTAGTGGGTTGATTAAATAAAAGCTGCGCGTGGTGATTTATGAAATGCCGCGTGTTCACTAGTGTGTGGGCAAGCTACTTAAAAGTAAATGCTGTACTTTCACCAGCGTTGCCTGTGCACTGAGAGCTACAATAAGAGTTTATCGGCCCTTCTTTACTGCGTTCCCCTGCTTCCTGCCGGGCCAGACTTCTATTTTGTTATAGAACAGCAACCGGCAACCGTGCGCCTGGTGTCTAATGCAGAATCGTAATGACGGGCCGGGGGCTGGTTTGCCAGGAGATGAGATGTGTGGTTGCGTTAATGTGTTTACTTTGCTGGTAGCTTTAGTAAAGATGAAGTGCGGCAACAAAATAAAAGGCATGCGGCCGCCTTTGGTAAAGATGAAGCATGACATTCTGCGCAAAAAAAAAAAATCCCTGATGAATTGGGCGAGCCGCGCACAACAAAAAAAAGACGCGTGCCCGCCATTGTTAAAGATCAAGCATGGCATGCTGCGCTGCAAAAAATCAAATCAAATGTTACCCTGCAAACTAATGCAACTGAAGCCATAGAAAAACACACTTAAAATTACAAGAACAATCACAAGAACAACATGTCAGGGAAGTGCGGTTGGGGCAGTGCATAGCTGTTGTGCCTGCAACGGCAGCTACGACGGAAAAGCAATTAACAAGAATTCTCACAAACTGTAAATGAAACCATACCGATTAGCAACACATGTAACAGTGGCAGTACTCATGGGAGGTTACAAGAGTAGAAAAGGAGGGACTACTAAGCGAAGTAACCAAAGAAAACGAGTTTAAGCTATTGGCATTGTAAATGACACTGCCTTTTATTTATGTTTTAAAAACCAAAACATAAATAAAATGCATTGTCATTTATAATGCCAATAGCTCAAACTTGCGTAAATGCGAGACCTATTGCAGTGAACGCCCTAAGCTCATTAGATATGCGGCGCGGGGGGGGGGATTTGGGAGGGGCATCCACTGGCTGTTTGTGTGAGGAGTCCGAGCACAAGGCAGGCGCTGCGGCGCTCGAGCGGGCTGACGCAAACGGCAACTGTAAAGAAACGGTGTGTCAGCCGCAGCAAGACTGTGCACACTGTACAGGTTGACGAATTCCCAGAAACGAAAAACTCGCAACACTAAAGCCACTGCGCATAACGATATTAATTTCAGAGCTGTAAAAAGCGGGTATTTTTATACATTCACCAATTTAGTGCGCGCACTATATCCACTTCAAAAGGGGAATGCTGCGTGGGCCCTGCTGCAAGTCGAACTTATTGTCTTAACTGTTTGTACATCATGCTAACTGCCCATACCGAGCTATTATGGATAATCTAAGCAATAACATTAATAACAGCAAGGAATCTAACAATAACATCCGTAATTATTGTTAGCATTATTTCAATTGGAAACATTTTAGCATTTTTTGTGTTGCTAGCAGAAATCTTGCATTTTGGTTGATAGCATTCTTTAATAATGTTTGTAGTAAACCCCCAAAAAAACATCCCGCCACCAATACGAAGCTTTCCCACTAAATTGCGTAAACAACAGCGGTGTAATCGTGACAGCATTATTGTACAAGACGGCGTTTATTTCATTAGCGCATAGATAGAAACAACAACAAAGCAAAACCAGTGGTGCGCGGGCACCACAGAGGAGCGGGGGGAAAGGGAGTGCGGCAGCGAGGCGAACGCGCGCTGCTGCGCGTGCTAGACACCGGTGGGAATGGGCGGGGCAAAGGCGGGACATGGGCCCGCCTTTGCCCAATTGCGTGCTGTATTTTTTTTTAAAAAAGAACGCTAAATCCAATGGCATCCTGCAAAAGCAAAACCACACGCACAAGCGTGTGGTTAGCTTTCTGAAGCCCATACAAGAGGTCTCGCGCTGCGCGAGGCGCGAGACCTAAAAAAGCATTTACAAAGGACAGTCACAAGAGCCATTTGAAAACATTGGTGGGCAATGGGCAGAGCTTAAAGCCCATGTCCTGAACACAGCATGTCTTGAAGAGACAGCGCTAGCGCTGCCTAGGCGAGACCTAAAAAGGTTAGCTTTCCAGTCTTGGCCTTGCATTTGAAAATGTGTGTTCTGGGGCTTGTAGTTAATTTGTAATCGAAACTAAGCCTGGGCGTAGTTCGCGAAGTAGTGCTACGCGAAGCTACGCAAAGTGCAGTTCGCACTACGCGAGCTACACGTAGCACTACGCGAACTGCGTAGTGCACTGTTCGCAATGATTGCACAGTGCCGGATGCTTGTCCGCACTGTGCAATCATTGAAAACGGCATCTTGCACAGTGCGAGCTGTCTTTTACTGCCGCTCGAGTAGATTTTTACTCGAGCGGCAGCTTTCTCGACGCGGACTGGTAGTTTCTCATCGCGAGCGGTCGCGAGCATACGCGACCACTCGCAATGAGAAACCTGACCTCCCCGCGTTGAGAATCTCGCCGGGAGGTTTATTTTCCACGCTCGCGATCGGCAACTTGATGTTGCTGATCGCGAACGAGGAAAAGGTCTCGCCGGGATGTCATTTTGCTTGCTTGCGGTCGCCAACTTGACGTTGAGGACCGCGAGCAAGCAAAAAATGACCGCTGCACTACGCTACGCGTGTTTGCACTGTGCTACGTGCAATTCGCGTTGTGCGAAGTAGCGCAAACTTCGCAAACTACGCGAGCGTAGCGTAGTGCTTTGCCCAGGGTTAATCGAAACCCGTTTGTCAGAAAAGGCCAACAAATTACAAGAAATATGAGTGGAGATTAGTGCAGTACTGAATAACTAGATCCGCAATAGCAAAAAATACCAGTTCCACACTACGTGAGGCTGGAACAAGAATGGAGCCACGGGGCTTTCATGATTGGGCTTTGGCAGGCCTTTCTTGCTCTGATTTCCTCCTTACCCTCCCCATCCCCCATGGCTCCCAGCCTCCAGCCAAATGTGCCAGAGGAGCTGAATGACAGTCTGCCTCTGGATAGATAATCGGAAGATTTCCATTAGTTGCATTGTGTTTACAACATGACTTCAGCTTTGGAGCGTCAGGAGTGTGCATAGATCCTTGATGTCTCTTTAATTCCCTTTTCCCGTCTCCCTCCATTCAGTCTGTTCAGATTAGGACTCTTGCAAATCCGTTTGCTGCCTTGCCTTCTGTTTTATGTGAAAAATGTCTTCATTGACATTTAAAATGATTGTATTACAACTTACAGTACCAAAGTCGGACATCGCCAAACAGACGGCGGTTATATTTATCTATTCAGTGAAGCTGAAAAAAAAAATGAAGATGGCGAAATAAACTGTTGTTCCGGATACATACGATATAGTGGTAGTCCACAGCCATCGTAATAACAGCGAAGTCAGCACAGTATACTTCCAACTAAAATATATCTAGGCGTGGCAATCGAAAGTCTACACTTCCACAAAATCAATTTAACAACAAATATAACATATATAGGCCCCTCCCTCCCTAACTACTCCTCCCCTCAAGCTTTCATTGACAATTGACTTTCAGAAAATGTTATCAATTTCTTCTTTACCAACCAACTTGCGCATAATCCCAACATGCAATGAGTGTGGAGGTCCGCCACCCGATTCCCCGGTCACTGTTTCAATCAGGGCATCTCTCCACCAGTATGGTCTGGGTGCCTGTGGTTGGCCGATCCCTGTCCCCCGCTTTAGTAACGCCTGGGTCATGACGTCCCAAGAAAGCAAAACATCGGCTACCTTAGCATCTGTACGTGTTCCCCATATGTGCGCCTCCTCCGCTACTACCCTCTTCAATAAATCCCTTTCCCATGCTTCCCTTGTGGGGGGCGTCACCGCCATCCAATTGATAGATGTGTCTTTTTGCCACTATGAGGCCCAACATAGTAAACCGTCTGCTCAACTTTCTGCTCAACTTCAATCTAGGGTTGTGAGGGACTTCCCCAAAAAGTTAACATGATTTCCAAATTTTTTGGCATGGGATTGTTTTACTTTCTTCTGCGCAAAGTTAAAAATCTGGATTGGCTGAAGTGTCACTCGTGACCTGGGGTTATATGGCAGCCATGGAATCGTCACGTGCAAGGAAGGGTTCAGGGCTCGTGCACACTCTTAGATGTGTACTTTTAACTGTATTACTGTAATCTCTCCCTTCCTGCTAATACCTCTATTCTTTGGATTCAACTGTTCACAATTTACTTTATGAAAGTGAACGATTCAGAAACATATTGTAATAAGAAAGGTGGATTTCAACTTCACTTTATTAAAGTTGGAACTCGTGAAAGGGGTAGGTGTTGGGGCTGTTTGAGGGATTTTCAGTGTGCAAAGGTCTTAAATGTAGGGTCCATGGAAGTGGGTGATGACGTGATTTAAGTATGAAAATAATGTGTTTTATTGTATTAAAAAAACTACTATTGCTGGTATCTGGCGTGTTTTTTTTTATTTAAACACGTCGTTCTTTCTTGTGCGGCAAATTCCAATTTTAGATGTGGAAACGTGTCTTCTGTTTTAGAGCACTTAATTTTCGGACTAACATTGATTTTCATATAAAATTAGGATAAAATATTTGGAACCCATGGTTTTCGAACCCTCAGTTTCGAGCTAACGCAGCTGTACCCCTCATCACTGTCCTGTCATTGATACGCTTCCTGGCACCCTTCAGCCTCCGCTGTCTGCTGCCGGTATGGCCTGGTCGCCCACCAGTCAGCCAGACCAAGATCAAACCGGGCTCGAGGGTTACTGTGGAGTGCATCCCGCCCACGTGCAGCAATAATGAGAGAAAAAATATCTATTTATTCCAAGTTCCTGGGAGCAGCTGGTGCCACCATTCTTGGCAGGGGACGCTTCACAAATCTAAAAATATATTTGTGTTTTTCAGGGATGAATTTGTAGCAGTGATCTTTTCGGGCTCTTGGCAAGCGCTTAAACTCCAATAACCGCTATATGCATCCATTTACAATACATTACTGAGGCCTGGCTGCCGTGCCCAGATCACCCTCCTTCACTGGACACACCGCACTCGACGGATCAACGCCCAACTTGCCAGTCGTGCCTTCCAAGATACATGCAGATCTTTAAAATAAACAAATTAAATTACCTCGAATCGCATGTAGTAAGCGCTATATAAATGCAATTAACAATACAAAACACCAAGGTAAGCTCAGATTTGGGTAATGCAGTATTCTAACGTATATGACGTCAGGGTGACAGGCCAGTGCCACATGGAAACGCCCCGGGTTAAAAGTTGGGAGCCCACGAATCAGTTCCTACAGGATAACTCAGTGGGTTGAGGGCCGCCGCCCATAGCCCTGGAAGTTACAGGTTGGAACACCATCAGGGCCCACTCTCATGTTCATCCCTCAGAGGCTGATTACACGGGTAGCGCCGAGTTGGGTGCTAATAACAGTTGTTATTGGGGCATATTGAGAACATTTGCTTTCTTCTGTGTGCGATATGAATACGAAAATGTTACCATTATTATGAAATGCTGTTCCTCCTGCCAGCAGTGCCAGCTGCGTTTGGTTAAAGCCAGCTCGAGGCCAAAGAGGCCAGCACCGTAGCCTGTTGGCCAGTGACCGTGCCAGGCTCTGACAGCCAGGGGCAGTGTGCCATGTTCTCCTGGGTGAGCCTTCGTGCCCAGCTCCTCAAGCGAGGGTGGGCAATGGCAGCTAAGAGGCCAGCGCCCTGGTTTCACACATGCCCAGCTTTTCCAGCAAAGGGGCAGTAGCAAGGCCTACAGTTAAGAGGCCAGCGGTTTGCATGGGAGATTTCTGTGCCTAGCTCTTCCAGCTAAGAGGCCAGCTCTCTTTGATCCAGTTGAGACTTCTGTGCCCAGGTCCTGCAGCGAGGGGGGCCAATGACCAACTCTTTCAGCTAAGAGGCCAGCGCCCTGGTCTCACAAGTGCCCAGGAAAGGGGCAGTAGCGAGGCCTCCAGGTAAGACTTCTTTGCCAAGCTGTTCCAGCGGGGGGACCTGTGCCCAGCTGTTCCAGCTAAGAGGCCAGCGCCCTGTTCTCCAAGTGAGATGTCATTGCCCAGTTCTTCTAGCGAGGGGGCGGAGGGGGTGGGGGGCAATGGACAGCTCTTCCAGCTAAGAGGCCAGCTCTCTTTTCTCCAGTTGAGACTTCTGTGCACAGGTCCTCTGGCGACAGGGGCCAGTGGCCAGCTCTTCTAGCTAAAAGGCCAGCGCCTTCTTTTCCCAAATGCCTTCATCCTCCTTCACTGCTATCTCTTCATGGCCCTCACTGAGACCTGGTTCGACAACTCCTCGACTTTCGATATTAAAAAAATCTCCCTGCAAAATACCAAATCCACACCAAGACAGAGGTGGTGTTCGTGCTCTGATCTGTCACACCTAGATTTCTGCCAAGCTGTTCAACGACCATTCCTTTGACTCCTTGGAACATCTGCTATCCCAGGGAGTCCCCAACCCCGCTCCAACCTTCATCTGTGCTGTTATTGGCCATCACCCAGAAAATGCCTTGCTCCTGCCCGTCCCGTCTCCTGGACCTCGCCCTGGAAATGCTCTCCATCCTGACTCGCGCCTGCATGGGAGGTGATTGTTGTAATATATAGGCCGATGGGTCCTGTGACGATCACAGCTCATACATTAACGTAGCTATGGACACCCTCCGCATCTCTCAACTGGTCAATGACCCTATGCTGCCTCTTTGATCTTCTTTTCTTCGCTATTCCCAACCTGGTCGTCCAGGTTGGCTCTCCAGATCGCTTGGTCAGTCCATGGCCCAATTAGTTTCATCTTCGAGATCGACCTCAGTAGTAATGTCACTCTTCACTCCCAGATTCCAAAACTTCCTGGAGGAACCTAAATAACCAGCGACCTGAATAGTCCTCCCAGTCTCTTCTGAACACCCCTGATCCCTCGTCTGCTTCGGGAGATGACCTGCTCCCCCCACTTCGAGAAGATGACTACAGTACTGGATACCAATTGTTCTCCTTTCAAGAGGTTACACTGCAGCTCAAGTGATTTGCCCAGAATCACAGGATGTTGAGCTGGTGCTGGAGCTCAAACCTGGCTCCCCAGCTCCAAAGTCTGCAGCACTGATTGTAACACCACATCTCGTCACGGCCCTAGGATGTCCTGTGTATTCTGATGGTACCCAGTTACACATAAAGCCTCACAATAACTCTGGAGACTCACTGAGGGTCTGTCACTGCTTAGCCCAGCAAAACAGATGGATGCAGAAAAACAAAACTGGCTGTGCCTGAACTGCGAGAAAACAGAAATGTTGCTCATGGGTTACGCCTTGACGAGCCATTTCTTTTTAGGTCTCGCCTGAGCCAGCGCATGCGCTGCTCTGCGAGACATTTAGTAACAGGGCTTTTAAAAGTGCTACCACAGCTTTTGCTGGCCTAGCGCTTGCGGTTACGCGCGCGCGCACGCGCGCAGCTGCCAGCTTTCAGCGCCCGATCAGGCGCCATCTGGAGCGCAATCACTTTCACTTGTGACGCTGCTGCGCGCGCGCCACTCGCGTGCTTTTTTTAAAATTTCCTTTTTGCGCGCGCGCACACAACTTGCTCACTACTCGCGTTTTTTTTTTATTTCCGTTTTGCGCGCGCACACACACAACTCCCGGGCTTGTTCTCCTTAACGTGAAACCCAGGACTTGACTCTTTATCTGATTATGCCGGAGAAAGGTCCCAAGGCACCACTCCCTCAACTGCATTCCCCAGCCGACATCGGAACGAGCGCTGCTCAGTTATTCTACAAGGGGCGTTCAACATCATGTTCACATAACGAGGTTCTCTAAAATCTCATAAAGTGACTTATCTTACGATTTGCAGCCTGTGTGTCCGAGCCCCTCGACCACACACGCTGCTGTCAAACCGCTTGCACTGACCTTTCTGCCTCCGGTGAACTCTAATCAGCTGTAACGATTGAGGTACAGGATTAGCCTACCAGTGGTAATCTCTTGCAAGAGATTTTGGCAAAGGCGCAGGTTCAACAACAAGTGAAAGACTACCGAGGCTTCGATTAAAAACTGCGATACTGAGCCTCCTATATGTTAGTCGATGACTTGTTTATTAATTCACAAAGCATTCCTCTAAACTTCCTTCTGACATATCGTAACATTTTGTGCCTTGGCTTTCTAAATCGCGTTCTTTATTTACAACAAGTTCACCACATGCAAGTATTATAATGAGAGCACCACTTGCCCCAGCACCATTTCATTTTTAACCCTTAAGTGAGTCTGCTTGTTTAGCGAGCATGTGACCTTTCCGCTCAGAGAGCTGTCTGACGTAGAAAGAATACACGCACTTTGAAAAATATGAACATTGTATTGTAAACTATCCTATTAGGTATTTGCTCTGGCAGCATATCCTCTTCAAGAGTTTACGCGCTGTTTTTTTTTTTCTTTTCTAGCCACTGAATTTTGTCTTGAAGGCCTAGTACTAAACAGTGTTAAAGTAGACGCTAAACAATGTGGGCGATTAAGTATTTAAAGACCCTTTAACTTTCATGCGATCATTCATTTATGACCTCTAGTTTGGTGCCATGGCAGTTCTTGTGTCATCACTCTACTCACAATCAACCTAGTGATTATCTGTCATTATTTGATTGGTTAACCTGTGCATTATTATAGTGCTGCACTAAATTAAACCCTTTCTCTGTTTTTGTGGCACTGCAATGGAACCAATGCCATAACGCATGCGAATATAAAGAAGTTTTCTGAAAAACAGGAGGTTGTTGCATGATTGCATGAATAGTGGGAGTAAATTCCATATTTAGCTCGGATGAAAGAGAATGTACTGCTACATTTTGGAGCCGATGGGTGTTTGGTACACCTACTAGGGGGCGCAAGACAAGCCCGCGTCACTGAGTTAACAAGTTTATTAGTGAAGCTAAGCAGGCTGGTTCAATGCCAAATAGATATTTAAGTATTAACATAATGCACTAGACTTTGAAGTTTATCCAGCCGTGGACTGGGAGTTAGGGGAGCTGGTATTGTGCTGGTGTAGTGTGCTTGCATGCTTTTAGCTTGGCTAGTACATGTGTAAGAGGCTTTGCAAATGGACATAGGTTTTAGTGCATTGAGGCAATTTCATCAGGCCAATTGTCAATTGAGTTATGGTGCAGATACTATCGAGTTCCAAGGGAGTATTTTTGTCCCATTCTTTATTCATGCTTTCAGCCCATGCCTTTTGCACATCTCAAAAATTAAACTTATTGTAAAACATGGAAGTTTAAAAGCATGGTTGCTCTCATCTGGCTCTGGTCATGCTATAAATAAGGCCGATAGGGTTTGGCCTTTGGGTAATAAGTGGCAGTCTCATGGTTCTCAGAGTGTGATTTGCTGCAAATGCCTTTGGGATTTAGCCCCTTTATCGCAATTTGCTGTGATATCCAGTCATTGCATCTGTCATTGCATCTGTTAGCGTGAATGATGTACCTCGCGGAGCAGGGCGTTGGGAGGGGAATAGTGGTGGGGGCTGTCTGCAGCCATTAATCTACAACATTCCAGTTTCTCCTTTGCTTTGTCTGGACGTGCTCCCTCTTTCATCGGAGTTAGTGCTTCTAGATGGCCCCAGATTCCTTCACTCCCCTGGAGTCTTTTTGTTAAAGTCCTCATTATAAAAAAAAAACATTTTTTGGTGTTTTTTGAGGGGGGCGGGGGGGGGGTTGGCTGTGGTTAAGAATCTTGAACTCATCCTGGACACATTACTAGTATAGTTTTTCCAGTAACGGATGCTTTCTGTCAAGCCTCTTCAACAACACCATCATATACGCTGATGAAAATTATGAAAGCTGGTCAAGTGTGACCTGTTGTGTTTTTTTTAGTGGGTCATGCAAGCATTTAATCGCTGCTGTGCTCATCATTATGTGAAGCTTCTTCTATTCAAAGCATGTTGCTCATGTATGCTGTGGCCATGTGCAAGTTCTGTCCTCACCAGCAGTTATTTCGTTTAAAGACTGATCATAAATATATAGCCTGTTTAATGGGAAATGTCACCAGGTTCTTTAAGGTCCATTTCTTCTTGCTCAGAAGGTACTATTATGACCAGAATTTAGACTAAGAAGTAAAAAAATTCGAGCAGTGTGTGTAAAACAATAAAAGATGGGTTTTTGCCTTGAGCAGAGCCCAGCATGGAAAGACTTTAGTCAAAGGGCACCTAGCAGGGTATTCTATAGTCATGGACCCTTTGACACAAAATGCCAGCCGCTGGGAATTTAGGGCTGCATGTATGTAGGTTTCATTCTGCAATTTCCTAATAGCAAATTTGTTCGATTTGCTATTAGGAAATCGTAAACCCTATGTACTAATGTGTCTGACACATTTAGCAATTCTTAATGGAGTAGAAATTGAACTACCTCATTAATATTCATGAGTTAAGGCGCAATTTGCGGCCTATTGGAAATCGCTAAAAATACAGGGATGGTGGCATGCTGGGGACAGCAGACCACCATGCCTGTGTTTGCTTTTAAATAAAGCAGCGTTTTTAAAAACGTGATGCGTTTCAAAATGAAACATTCAGTTTCATTTTTTAAGAGTAGGCAGTGGTCCGTGGGACCATTGCCTGCTCTGAAAAAATGTTTTTGCATGTATTCACAACCTTCCCATTTGCGAATGGGTTACTAACAACTTGAAGTAGGCGGTAAAATGCGGATGTTTTGTGACCACATTTCATCCACAAAACATTCGTACATAGCAGTGCGAGTTGCTATTAGGAAGGGACGCCCACAACACGCTCCTTTCTAATACAGATTCGCTAATCAATTTTTCGATTTGGTAATAGCTTACCGAATTGCAAAATGGGTTAAGTACATAGAAAAATGCATTTTTTCGGTTGCAAATGCCCCGATTCTACGAATCGGACCATTTGCGACTGGGAAAAACCTACGTACATTTGCCCATTAGCAATGAATATCTTTGCGCTTACCAAGTACAAAAAGTTGGTGTAATCTAGCCAAGGGTTTATTATAGAGCCCAGGACAAGATGACATGGATGCTTACTATTCATATGTTTGATTCTTTTTCATCTGTGAAATATGGAAGTTAATTGGGTACGCAGATGTTGAAAGCATTCACATAATTACCAGTTTATAGAAAGAAAAGTATGCAGAAAGTGAAGCAGAAAAACATGAACTTGCAAAACCTATGTTTTCCAGTGGCGAAGTTATGAGCTGTTACAAATCCTAATGTAATAAGTTGTATGATTGATCATAATTGAAGGAATCCCAAGTGCAGGCCTTCTCACCCACACTGGCTGTGTGTTTGAGTTGACTGTACAGTGAGCATAGCCGTCCATGTTGAAAATGACAGAAGGTTCTGCAAGTAAGTATAGCTAGATGTCTCTTCCCCCCCCCTCCCCCAATCTGTCAAGCAAAAAAGTCATCCAGTACGTCAAAAAGGGTGCTCTCAGTGCCAGAATGTGGGGGTAAGCCTAGTTGGCTTCTAGGATACCATAGAGATCCACGTGTAAGCATGTGTAGTATCACCTTTTCCATGATTTTACTGATGATCTTAACCGAGCAAGGATTCTTCAAAATACTGTGATAAGTTTTCATCAATGAAGGACATAACACGTTTGAAATAACAGTAAGATTACCATTGTGCTACTCCTTATAAATATGTACATTCTTGGTAAAAACAGGTAACACAGCTTGTTTGAGGAAGGCACAGAGGAGACGTTGGATTGCATGTTCAGCAGAGTTGAAAAAAGTACCTTTGAGGTGTTTTGAGCCACTGTTTTTTTAGGTCGAGCCTAGTGGCAGCGCGCATGCACTGTTGCTCTGTGAGGCATGCAGTAGTTGAGTATGCTGTGGAAGCCTCGCCTTCTCTCTGCCCATATTTTTGATTGGCTGGTGACATTGTCCTTGGTAAATGCTGGCTTCCGATTGATAATGAGGCTTGTTTTTGCCTGTAGATGGTTTTTACTTTGAGAATGGCCCTGTCAAAAATTGCACAATGATTTTTGAGGACTGTCAAATCTGTCTTCTCAAGTATTTGTTGCCACTTATTCAGATTGCAGCACTCTGTTTTAGTATCTGTAGTGGAAGGAGTTGAATGAGTTTGGTCTTCAGATTTGTTTGTAAGCATGTGATTTCATATGTTTTTAAATGCATAACCTCTGCAAAAAATATGAATTGACCGATTTGTTTTGTCTCTTTTTGAAACTATGTTGTGAATTTCACAGTTTTTGTTTACAAAGGGTCAGCCCATCATCTAAAACTTTGGTCAAACAAGTCATATAGGTTCCACTTTATTTACGAGGAATATATTCTTGTATAAATGAATGTATGTTTAGTGCGACTGGGGGGTTCAGTTGCCGCGTTGAAATTTGAATTTCTGGTGTTACTAGTGTTTGTGCATTCTTTTCATACAGTGCATATCTATGTGACTCGGGCTAGGCGAGTCCTGCGTTCCAGAACTTTGGATGCAGGTTGCCATTGAGTGTTTTACTTTGAGTTTTGTGTTTATTGTAATGCCCTCAAGTGTTTTCGCTGTGCAAAGTTATGAATGCTCACCCTGTAGCTTTTTAGGTCTCGCTGAGCCAGCGCATGCGTTGCTCTGCGAGAAATTTAGTGAGTGGCTTTTGGAAGTGCTACCAGAGGCTTTTGCTGGCCTCAAGCTTGCGTTCACGCGAGCGTGCACGCGCGCAGCCGCCATGTGGCTTTCTGTAATGGCTCATTAAGCCTTACAGCGCGTGAATCCCTCCCCTACCCCCTCCCTTCTCCCACTTCCTCCTCGTCAGCTTCTCTTATTACAAGCTTCCCGCGTCGCGCGGCCAATGCTTGTCTCATATACGTTCGCTGAAACTGCCATTTGTGGCTTGCATGGCTACAGCAATGTGGGGTCTAAATGAACCTTGCCCTCTTGGTACAGGGCTTAAGCTCCAGTTGTGTAATGCCTCTTAATGGCATTGTCACATTTTTTGCATTCCCACTTCTATTTGAGACCTTGTTGGATGCATGAACGTTTCTGAAACGCTTTGTTATGAAGTGATGCAGGATGGATAGTCTCTGATGCATTTCTCCATATGTATGGTCTGTTCATTGCATTTCTGTTTGCTGTAACCACCAGCCATACATTTGTGCCATGCAGGTCTGCTTTCTTTAGATGTAGTCCCTGTTTCTAGATCCACCTTCTGCAGCTCTATACCGATTACAGCTTTGTGTATGCTACACTCCCAGTTTATAGCATGCTGCTCTTGGTGCAGGGGTTGGTTTCTATGTGGAAATATTCTGCTACTGGTCGGCTGATGAGTGTGCTGCTACTGCAGTATTCAAGCTCTGCCCTTGGTTGCTCTCTAGCTTCACCCTTAAGGCATGGGTTTACTTGTATGCGTTCTGTATTTTTTAACTGAAACATGCACTGTTCTTGCTTCTGAATACATCCTCTATGTATGAATCATTCATGCTTGGTGCTGACTATTTCCTTGGATTGGGAGTGGGTGTTTAAAATGGTGTCACTGTAGGTTAAGTTTTTCCTGCAGGTTCTCTTGCACGAAGAGTTCTGTAGCATGCATGTTTTCTGCTGCTGGGTTCCACGTTGCTTGCACTTAATGCATGATGCAATTTCTTTCTGGGTTTTGTGCTGGTGCAATCTTTTTCTTGAAGGAATCCAATGCTACAAAAGGAACGGTCTATTATGTTTGTCATTTTTTATCTGTCTGTCGTATTCTCCATAAGGTCCTTAACACGGTCATCTTGCTAGTGTTTCCATCCAGGCTGGATATTGAAGGCACTTGTGGTAGGCTGGAGATTTAAAAGTAAGGGATAAATACTCTTACATGTCTCCATTCCTGCAGTTCTGCTGAAGCCTCCAAGACTTCTTCAACGACTCACTCCTGCACCTCCCAGCCTGAACTCAAACCGATCTTCATTTAATTCTCAAAGAAAGTAATTTATGTAAGAAGTAGTTGACTTTGTTTTAAGCACTTAATGTTTCGTGACGGTGAATGCCTTGAAGGTGTTTCCTTAAAGAGTACTCGTAGTACTGGTATCATGAGATGTGAGATTTAATCCCCTTAGGTTCCTGAAATGAACTGCACATTATGCTTCTTAAAAACGCGAGGGTAATGTCTTTGGTACTTTGTTTTGTTTAATACATATTATTTGTTGAGCAATTTCAACCCGTGTCACTTGTTGGTTTTGTTATTCTGTTGAAGCTTTCCCCCCCCGAGTCAGAACTGATGTGGAATGTTGTTGGTGGTGGAATGAAGCTCCAACTTCCCTCACACCCACTGCCCCAAGAACCGTTTGCTGACGGTCTGAAAATGACATGGAGATCATGGGTTTCCTAAGCGTTGCCATGTAGGAAAAGTGCACAAAAGTGATTTATGGAATGTGAAGAATATTTGAACTGTGCAATGAAAGTATTTGTATGTTTCCTACGTTGCTATGTTTGGAACTCAATTAGAGTACCTTCGTGGTATGAGGATTTCAGGTGCATAAAAAGCTACACTGAGTTCTTATTAAATAATGTAATGTAGTTTAAGAAATATATCCAGTAGCCAATGCCAGATCTTCTGTTTCAAACCATATCCAATTCAAAAATTGACCTGCTCTCCATTGGAACTGTTTAACTCAATATTAACCCCTTCTAGCATATACATGTCTGTGTCATAAAACTGTGCCCTAATGGCATATAAACATATCACTTGAATAAGCACCCTTCCAGGCACTGACCATGATTATTGTTTAGTAATTATTCTGCTAGTGGAGTACAACCCCTATTTGGTGAGGGAGGAGGGGAGGCTGGAGTATAGTGGCGAAATTTTACCGAAGGTTCTTTGTAGCAGGGGTTGGAACGTAAGTACTTCATACAAGCATTGGCATAGCCAATAGTTCTCGCCTTTGGGACCTTATAAGTGTTTAGCCATGCAACAGTTGATGTTGTTGCACCAAGGATATTGTGCTGCAGAACTAAATACTTATAAGGTCCCAAAGGCGAGACCTATTGGCTATGCCAATGCTTGTTCCCAGTGTCCCTGGGTTCCAAGCCCCAGCAAAAAGCCTGCAACCTGGGCGTGCAGTCATTTATTCCTCAGATAAGTGCGGTAGCAAAAGCTGCCTTCCACCATTTGTGCCTACTCCGAGGAGTCATTCCTGTCTTTCACCTCACCCAGAAAGTCGCCATCTTACTCGCAGGGTTGTATGTCGGAACCACGTAGGCGTTAATCACTCCTACCTTAACGTGGTCTGAACAACGAATGCGTCTTTATAACGCATTCCGTTGCCACACAAGTCATTACAAAGACTTGCTTTAGGGAGAGTGCTGGAGTTAGAATAGTATAATTCACTATTCCAACTCCAGTCTGTGCAACAGTAGAGAAAGTGTTGGACTTAAAGTCCAATATCAATCCAACAATGCTTTCCTTAAGGCAAGTAGCTATAATGACTTGCGTGATGAAGAAATGCGTTGTAAAGACGCATTTGTGGTTCGGACCGCACTGTTAAGGCACAGCGTAGTTCGAGCCGC
Source organism: Calotriton arnoldi (assembly GCA_963921515.1). Classification (NCBI taxonomy): domain Eukaryota; kingdom Metazoa; phylum Chordata; class Amphibia; order Caudata; family Salamandridae; genus Calotriton; species Calotriton arnoldi. The sequence goes on along the minus strand of CAWUFW010000075.1, from coordinate 1,150,560 downwards.
GGTGTAAAGGCCGTTTCCCAACTCGCAGTGGTGATATCCAGTATTAAGTAATGTAACCGCCTCTATATTGTGAATCAGAATTGCACTGCCCCTTTTCTGTTTGTCCTGAATGATCACACCCACATTTTCCCCGCAGGACCGTCCCGCCACAGGCTCCCTTCAAGGAATGAGACAACTTCACGTCTCTCTGCTTCTTCCACAGAACAGTACGTGGCCCATCACTGCCCAAGCGATACTTCCCCTTCCTCCCATCCAGGAACCGAAGATCTTCCAACCATAACTTACTGTTGATTCGAACGTACAGGTACAAGAAGTTTGGAGGCGGGACTCTTCATCGATATGGATCATCCCTATGTTACACCCTCCCGAAGCCATGAGGCTTAAACCAGAGGTCACAGATAGAGAGGGGTACTGAGGACTCCCCTATTCAAACAATCCTATGGTGATTGCGCTGCTGAACATAGACACCAACAATATTGGAGTACAAGAATATCGAGGACAGAATATCGAGGGACAATATCGATAGGTAAGTGCTTGTCGGGAATTTTAGATTTAGTATTCCTAACTCCACATCTACCTACCTTTAAGATGCATGTACTGCATAGGTGCATACATGTGGAGTTGGGTATAGACCTGTTGATATTTTATTTTGGATATTCAGTCCTCGATACCGGAGTTTCGATATTCAGTGGACACACCCGTATGGTTAACCTCTTTGTGAGCGCCACCTGTAGGGCCTGACCTGTACTGCTCACATGCCTAAATCAGCCCCGCCGCCTCACTGGGTCATATTTTGTAAGAATTCTTTTCATTATTTTCAACAATAACAAACATAGCTGACAATAATGTCCCCAACACATTGACTCATACCCATGAAAGCAACAACTACACCATTCTATTCAATTGGAAGCGATCCCGCCAGACCCCCCCATATTTTCATGTGCTTCTTAGGGTGTCCTCTGGAATTGAAAACTGGTTCCTCTGTTCTTGCGCACCAGAGCATTCCCTTCATCCATGCGGCGCGCTTTGGGACTGTCACCAGTGGCGTGACTCAAAATGATGCCCCCCCCCACATGCAGAATGTGAAGAGGGGCCCCTTAATCTCCCATAGCTCACAGACTTTCATTAGTCTTGGGCTGAACGAGTCACTGCCCCCCTGTACTGCTGAGGGTCCCCTGAAGGTTTGGGGACCCGCATTCCCCACTGGGGCCTGCATTATGCCCCTGGCTGACTCTAACCACTAGGATCAGGCTGTACCTAGTATATTGAGTGTGCCGAAGTCTACCCGGGCCCGTTCAACCCTTGGACCCCCAGTACCGGTACCTAGCAGTATCGTTTAGGTTGGCGAACAACAATGGCTACAGTGTGAACAAGTTCTCCCCAGTATTTTCCAACCTGTGTGAATAACCAAATCATATGAATAAAGTCTCCGATATTTATCCCACATCTGGGACAGCTGGGCGATGCAACCAACCCATCTTCCAGAGCCGTGGGAGAGTAAGGTAGGGCCTGGCTGATAGTGCTGATTCACGGGGCACCAGCAGTGCATCCTTCCAAGGGACCCAGGTCTCCCTCCCACTGTGTCTTTAATCCTAATAAACTATGTGAGCGATGTAACCTCATATGCCACGGTTGTTATGTGAGCCTCAGGGGGGCGGAAATCTGGGAGCCCTGCCAGGAGAGGCATGTGCGCCTCTGGGGCGTGTCTCAATGGGCGGTATCTGAAAATGTTTCTGTTTTGTGTAATTCATATCATTTCTGTAGTGTGGGAAAGGATTTCATGGCATTTTAGAGCCAGGATACCCTCTAGGTGAGACGCGTGCTCTACAAGTACACATAACATTCCCTTCCCAGATGTCCCCTAGGGGTGTCATGCCTATGAGATCCCATTTCGTGAATACCTCCAACCTTGCCATATGCAGCAAATCTATTCCATACCACTGTGTCTGGGTCAATTTTTAACATGTCTAAGACTTTACCATCTGCTTACCACTCTTATGAGATCTCTTTACGATCACCATCACTTGTTCCTAAACTGGCAGCGCTCTGAGGGTACCACAATGGCCTGCAGCACATTATAAAAACCACATATAAATATTTGAGATGTCTGTGTCCAGCTCTTCTAGCTGAGGAACCCGTGCGGTAGTCTGCCAGGCCGAGAAAGCCGCCTCTGGGTCTTCAGGCAGAGATGCCAACCCAGCCAGCCTGCCTAAGTCAGATCTGAGTCCAGGAACCTGTGCCCAGCCTCTGAGCTGGCCCTTGAGGCCTGTGCCGCGTGGATCTGTCTTATTGGCAGTGGGGCTTCTGGTGACCTGTTCTCTTACAGAGCCCAAGGGCCTGCAACAAGGCTCTTTTCTGTGGTAGTCTAGTGGCTGAGATGCGGATGTGCGTATGCGCACACGGAGTCTATTGATGGGTCGATCTCCTTTTAAAGTGAATTATCTTAAAAGAAGTTCTCATTTCTGTGTAGAGTGATGGACACTGTTGGAAATTCAGGTGCAGAGAATAAGGAACATGCCCCCACTCTCTACTAGGGTAGGGTCATCAGGACAACGCCTCTCCACCTTTTTAGGTCCACCCTTCTAGACAGCACATGCTGTCTCTTTCGAAGTATATTGTGGCCTTACCATGGACATAGAGGGGCTTGGAGTCCACCCATTGTTTACCATTGGTTGGCTTTCCTTGTCACTCTCATGTAACTGCTGCCTATTCGTGTCCCAGCTTGTCAACCTTGTGTTTGTCCCTCTCATGGAGCACTGCCTCTTTACCATGTGTGTGTTTGCCTGGTGTCTGTGCTCGATGTCGGGGAACTACTTTTTTGTTTTTGTGTAAGCACTCGCAAAGAGTGCATGTGTTTTCAAGCAGTCTGCCTCGTGTAGTTCTCCCCCTTGTGCTGCTGACTGTCACCGTGTGCTGCTCCCCGCCCTCTCCCTGTTGCGCTGTTCCTCAGTGCTCCCCCTGCTTCCCTGTCTCCCTGTGCTCCCCCATGTTGCTTCCGCATCTCCAGTCATCCCCTTGTTGCTTCTGTGTCCCCCGCCCTCTCCAGCTTTGCTCCCCATCCTGCTTTAAAAACATTTTTAACACATGATTTGCACGTTTTGTTTTTAGTTACCAATCGGATTTCGATCTGTAACTTTAAAAAAAAAAAAATTTTAAAAAGAGGTTGTGCCTCGCAGTATGGGCTGGACTGTTCCCATGAGGCACAGGGTCGAGACTGATTTGCATATGGCTGGGTTCAAACTGGAATGGCATGGTGGGCAAAAAAAGGTGGATTTAGGCCCAGATCTCTGTACTGGGGTGAATGTATGACATTGTTCTGCATTCTGTCCATCAATTGTTCTTTTTGCATTTTGTAGGGGGCACACATACTAGAAAATGACATGAGCTGCCATATACATTTTTAATTTTTTTTTTTTTTTACTTTTGCCATGGTGCAGACCAAAAAAACCATTGGCAAAGCCAATAGGTAACAAAGGCGAGACCGATTTGCTTTCCCAATGCTTGCTTTCCTTGCATCTGCATTTTCAATGCCACCTACATCTACCTATATTTCCTTCATATACACAAGCGGGATACATTGAGTTTTCCCATTTAACTAGGGCCATCAGTCTTAGAGGGCGATTGTTAATAAGATCCGCAGTATCTCTGTTGTTTTTGTGAATTTTGTCAGTTAAAAAAATTCTATTAACCACGTATTCACTCATTAGCGCGGCGTCACTCCACAATAAACATGCTGAGGGCCTGGAGAGACCTTTCTGTGGGCAGCAGGAACAAAATAAATGCTGTAAACTCTGAAAGCACTCAAACATTTCACCAGATGAGCTTGCAAGATGAACAACTCATAAATAATTAATGCAGAGTTCAGTTTCCATTTGGTTTTCAATGCACGGATTAGTGTAATCCGCACTGTAAAAGTTTAAAAATAGAAATGCAAAATAACAAGCGAGAGCCTCTTGCTTCGCCGTAGCTACAGAAAGGAAAGACTGTTTCACTCTTCCATTATGTCCTACTAATATGGCTGCCATTGGAGCCAGAGTGGGTAAGCTGGGTACTCATACTAGCTTTTTTTGCCAAATTGTGACAATTGTGGTCTGCGCCTGTATTAACGCCCGGCGTCTTTTGTGTTTAAAGAGACAGGACTCCTATTGCTCCAATTTTCCCACAGGGGTTGCTTCTGGAGGTACACCCCCATTTGCCTCAGGTCTGCGACCTCGAACTTCCATTACATTGGAGGCACCACTACGGCAAATACCACTACATCGGCAAAGGCAAAAGTAAGGTCTAGCGTAGGCGATAGTGTCAGGTCCAGGATTAAGAGTAGTGATGGTTAGTGCTATCATTAGGTAAGGATAGGGCACAGGCTCAGGTCTTGGACATGCTTAGGGATGCAGTAAGGATTAAGGCTGCTGTCTATTGTAAGTCTTAGAGTTAGGTACAGACTTTAGGTCAAGGTGTGATTTAGAGAAAGGCATGGGGAAGAGTTCAGGTGCATCTTAGAATCGGGGTTGGGTTAAAATAAAGGGAACAGGGTTAGTCCTACGGTACGGGCTTAAACATAGATTTATGGGCTAGGTGTGGGGTGATGATTGATGTTAGGCATATGGCTAGATGTACGTTTAAATCTGAAAGAGACACGTTAGTGACAGATTCCTTACCTTAGAATATCCCTAGGCGTCAGGCTGGATCCGGAAAGTTTTTGCGTAGCAGTACCCTTGCGCGTCGGTAGGCGGCGTCGTGCGGCTCCGCGTCCGTCGTCGGCGTCGTGATCGCCGGGATGACGTCGCGGGCAGTACTTAGGCGCCGCCCCTGCGCGCTGACGTCAGTTCTTCTTTTTCCGCGCCAGTAAGCGCAGATCCGGGAAGAGCAGTGCCCTAGTCACTTTTTGACTATCTTTTTTGGTGAATTTTTCACTGTTTCTTCAACGAGTCTTCACGACTCCTAAGGTGTCGTAGGGATGCCCGGCTTTAAGCCCTGCGAGGAATGTGGTCGCATGATGTCGATCACGGACCCGCACCTCGAGTGTCTCTTTTGTCTCGGCCGAGACCACGACACGAAGTCGTGTCCTGACTGCCGGAAACTTCATCCTAAGGCTTTGCGAGAGCGGTCTCGAAAGCTCCTCGAAGTCCGGCATTCGGCTCCGCGCCGCACCAAGCCCCGGTCCCGGGAGAGGTCGAGGGGCCGGACGCGGAGTCCCCGCCGTTCGTCGGATTCAAAGTCTTCGCGCTCCTCCGGTAAGTCGAAGCACAAGAAGTCTAAGCGGCGTCATCGCTCTAAGACTTCGCCTCGCCGGTCTCGCGACTCGGCTGAGGTCCCTGTCGGCACCGTCCCCGCGGCCCCGGACGTGCCTGTCGAGTTACCCCCGCAGTACCCGCCCTACCCGGGCTCGGGGCGACTCCGGCCGATATACAGGAATTCCTGTCGGCCATGGCCCGCCTCTTCGGGCCTCAAGGCCCCTCCGGTGCGCCTTCGGGCCCCGCGGGCCCTGATGGGGTTGCTCCGGCGTCGCCGTCGACTCCGGTCCCGGCGTCGCCTGTCCCACCAGCCTTCGTCCCGGCCTCGGCTCCGGCCCCGGCCTCGACCCCGGCTCCGGTGGTGCCGCAACCCCCATCGACGCCGGTTGACCTAACCACGCCTCCGCCGACGCCGATGTCCCCGGTGCCGTTTCCGACGCCGTCCGGGGCTCCGGGCGGCGTCGTTCCCCGGTTCTCTCCGGGTCCGGACATGGAGCCGGACCGGCATCGCCCGGACGCCGTTTCCGGCGCCGATGAGACCTTGGGTCCCTGATGTCCCTCCTCCTCCATATTTTCAACCTGAGGAGGACCAGGAGAGCTGGGAGGGGTCTGAGGACCCTCTCACACAACAGTGCGAGTTTGACCCGGACTGGGTTGAGGAACTTGGGGATGCCAGTGGTCTGGATACCTCCCTGACTCTGGCATGCTGTCTCCTCCCGTGGCAACGGAGGAGGGGGCTAATTTTGCAACGGTGTTGCGTAGAGCTGCTGGAGCCTTAAATCTCCAGTTGCCTACAGTGGTCGTCAGGTCTAACATCCTGACTGAAGTGCTCCAGCCGGCGGCCTCCTCTGCGGAGACTGTGCTGCCGTTCAACGAGGCACTGACTGACGTTCTTTTGGGTGCCTGGTCCAAACCCACCACAGGGGCTCCTGTGGATAGGAACGTGGCCCGACGCCATCGCCCTGCTCCAGGCGACCCCCTGTTTCTCTCCCAACACCCCACCCCTGAGAGCTTGGTTGTCCAAGCCTCTGCCTCCCAAACCGCCTTCCCTACCGCCCCTCCGGATAGGGAATCCAAGCGCCTGGATCACTTTGGGAAGAAGGCTTTCTCTTCCTCCAGTGCTGGCTTGCGGTCTGTTAATACCGCTTGCCTCTTGGGCCGATACACCCACTCCCTGTGGGATTCGGTGGCAACTGTTTTGCCGCAGTGTTCTGAGGAGGTCCAGACACTGCTTACCCGCGCCATTGCGGAAGGGCGTGATGCGGCTAAATATACCATCCGCTGTGGCCTTGATACCGCCGACTCGCTGGGCAGATCGCTTGCAACGACGGTGGCGCTGCGTCGCCACGCCTGGCTGAGAACCACTGGTTTTTCAGGGGATGTCCAGAATACACTCATGGACATGCCCTTTGATGGAGTCGGTCTTTTTGGTTCTAAGGCAGACCATGCGCTGGAGCGTTTCAAGGACTCACGGGCTACTGCTAAGTCCCTGGGCCTTGCTGTTGTGCGCCCTCCGCTCACGTCTGCTTTTCGCCCTTTCGTGGCCACGGAAGGGGCGCCCAGTCACGTCCACAGCCCGGCCAATGGCCCGCGCAGCAAGTGCCTTCGCGTGGCCGAGGACGTGGATACCGCCGTGGCGGTTCGGGCAACCAGCGTGCGGGTCAGGCCACCACCTCCAACCCGTCCGCAGCCTCCAAGCCCTCCTAGTCCCTCCTTTCAGGTGCACAGCACGCCAGTCGAGGGCAGGGTCCGCCATCACCTTCACCACTGGCGTCCCATCACCTCGGACAGGTGGGTCTTGGACATTGTCCGAAGGGGCTACTCCCTCCCCTTCGAGACCACCCCCCAGCCATGCCACCTCAATTCCACCGCATGTCAGGGGATCACTTGGTGCTTCTACAGAAGGAAGCCACGGCCCTCTTGGCCAAGAGGGCCATCGAGCATGTTCCGACCCCAGAAGTAGGGCGTGGTTGCTACTCCCACTACTTTCTGGTGCCCAAAAAGGACAAGGAGGACATGCGTCCTATCTTGGACCTCCGGAACGTCAATCGCTTCCTCCGGAAGGAGAAGTTCAAGATGCTCACCCTAGCTCAGGTCTTGACTGCCCTCGACCCCGGAGACTGGTTGGTAGCGTTGGACTTGCAGGACGCCTATTTCCACATCCCCGTCCTGCCGGCCCACCGGCGTTACCTTCGGTTCACGGTAGGCCTCGAGCATTTTCAGTTCACCGTGCTCCCCTTTGGCCTTACCAGTGCCCCTCGGGTGTTCACGAAAGTGATGGCGGTGGTCGCAGCTCATCTGCGCCGGGCAGGGGTTTCAGTCTTCCCCTACCTCGACAACTGGCTGCTGAAGGCGGGCTCGTCCCAGGCAGTCGTCTCCCACCTACAGACTACGGCCGAACTCCTGCACTCGCTGGGGTTCTCCATCAATGTGCCAAAGTCGCATCTGATTCCTTCTCCACAGCTCCTTTTCATCGGAGCAGTTCTGGACACGACGCAGTTTCGGGCCTATTTTCCCGAACGGCGAGTCCGGGATATTCAGGCTATGATTCCGATCTTTCAGCCTTTATCCTGGGTTTCGGTACGGATGACCCTGAGGCTGCTGGGCCTCATGGCCTCCTGCATCCTGCTGGTCAATCATGCCAGATGGCATATGCGGGCTCTGCAGTGGGACCTGAAGTTCCAGTGGGCGCAGCACCAGGGCGACCTGTCCGATCACGTCCAGATCTCGGAGGGGACTGCAAGACAGTTGCAGTGGTGGCTCTCGAACCGGCAATGGGTCATGGGCAGATCCCTCTCCCTTCCCCAGCCAGAGCACACAGTTGTGACGGACGCGTCCCTTCTGGGATGGGGCGGTCACATGGGAGAGGCGGAGATCAGAGGCCTCTGGTCTCCGGCGGAGTCCCGGCTCCATATCAACCTTCTGGAGCTCCGGGCGATCCGGCTTGCACTCAAGGCATTCCTTCCCTCTGTCAAAGGGACGGTAGTGCAGGTGTTCACCGACAACACCACCGCCATGTGGTACTGCAACAAACAGGGCGGGGTGGGGTCGTGGACCCTTTGTCAGGAGGCTCTGCGCCTCTGGACATGGCTGGAACATCAGGGCATGTTCCTGATGGTTCAACACCTGGCAGGTTCCCTGAACGCCAGGGCGGACGAACTCAGCCGCAGGTGCATGATGGATCACGAATGGCGTCTTCACTCGGAAGTGGCGCAAGGACTCTTTCTACAGTGGGGAGAGCCTTGGTTAGATCTATTCGCCACCGAAGAGAACGCGCAATGTCATCAGTTTTGCGCGTTGGAATTTCCAAGGCGGCACTCGCTCGGCGACGCTTTTCGTCACGAGTGGAGTTGCGGTCTATTGTACGCCTTTCCGCCTATACCACTTCTACCCAGAGTGTTGAAGAAGATTCAGCACGACCGGGCCCAAGTCATTCTTGTGGCTCCGGACTGGGCTCGAAGAGTTTGGTATCCCGAGCTACTCAGTATGAGCGTAGATCCCCCGATCCGTCTGCCTCTTCGGGAGGATCTTCTGTCGCAGCAGCAGGGGACGGTCCTCCACCCGAACCTGTCCAGTCTACACCTGCTTGCGTGGAGATTGAGCGGCGGCAGTTGATTCCTTTCGACTTGCCTCCCGAAGTTTGTGATGTGATTCTGGCAGCCAGGCATCCCTCCACTAAGGTGGTATACGCCTGCAGGTGGAACAAATTTGTGGCATGGTGCACAGCAAAGGCTGTGAACCCCTTTCTGCCCCTCTTTCTGAGGTCCTTCTGTTCCTTCTTTCTCTGGCCCAACAGGGTTCTGCCCTGGGTACCATCAAGGGTTATCTCTGTGCTATCTCGGCCTTCCTCAGGCTCCCTGATCAGCCCTCCCTTTTCAAGTCCCCTGTTGTTAACAGGTTCTTAAAAGGCATTACACACCTCTTTCCTCCTGTTCCATTTGTGATGCCTCAGTGGGACTTGAACTTGGTTCTTACCTTTTTAATGTGCGCTCCCTTTGAGCCTCTGCATAACTGTCCTCTTCGTCTTTTGACTCTAAAGACAGCCTTTCTGGTGGCCATCACCTCCGCTCGGCGGGTGAGTGAGCTCCAGGCTATATCTTGCAAACCTCCCTTTCTGTCTGTTCATCCAGACAAGGTTGTTCTTCGGACGCGGTCGTCCTTTTTGCCAAAGGTGGTTACTGCCTTTCACATTGGGCAGACCATCACTTTGCCTACCTTCTTTCCGCCTCCGCATCCTTCCAGAGAGGAAGAGAGGCTCCACCGTCTGGACCCAAAACGTGCGCTCTCCTTCTATATCGACCGCACAAAACACTTCCGGGTGGATGACCAGCTCTTTGTTGGCTACGTGGGCGCCAAAAAGGTCGGGCGGTGCACAAACGAACCATCTCCCGCTGGGTTACCTTGTGCATCAAGACCTGCTATTCTTTGGCTAAGAAGGAGCCTCCTGTTGGGCTGCGTGCCCATTCCACCAGGGCAACAGCTGCTACCACGGCCTTGGGCCGCGGTGTTCCGCTGCCCGTTATTTGTCAGGCAGCTACGTGGGCCTCGCTGCACACGTTTACAAAGCATTACTGCCTTGACAGTCAGGTCCGGAGGGACGGCTTCTTTGGCCGTTCTGTCCTCCAGGACTTCCTTGTCTGATCTTTGTTCGCAGACCCACCACCGGGGTTGGTATTGCTGGGTTATCTATTCTAAGGTAAGGAATCTGTCACTAACGTGTCTCTTTCAGATGCACAAGTTACTAACTTATGTAACGATATATCTGTAAGAGACAGTAGTTAGTGACAGATTCCTTACCGCCCCACCCATCCTCCCCGTTCTGCGAACTGATTTCTAGGGTTAAGGACATCTCTTTCAGGGCCCTAGTATTTTTCAGACACCTATGTCAGCTTCTTGCATGGCTCTGCGTTCCTGGCGCGGAAAGTCGTGTACAGAACTGACGTCAGCGCGCAGGGGCGGCGCCTGAGTACTGCCCGCGACGTCATCCCGGCGATCACGACGCCGACGACGGACGCGGAGCCGCACGACGCCGCCTACCGACGCGCAAGGGTACTGCTACGCAAAAACTTTCCGGATCCAGCCTGACGCCTGGGGATATTCTAAGGTAAGGAATCTGTCACTAACTACTGTCTCTTACAGATATATCGTTACACAAGTTAGTAACTTGTGCATTAAGGCTTTCTTTCCGGACTAGGGTTTGTGTAAGTGTTATTGTTGGTGTTAGATTAAGGATTGCTGTTGATATAGTTGTGTAATCGAAGTAGTAAAGTCCTTATAATGGTTAATTAGAAAATGTACTTACCTTGCTGAAGTAGTGGTAGGCCGTTGTAGTAATTCCTAAGTAGTACAGCCCTTCCAGAACCTCTTTTCTTGACTTTCAACAGAAACGTGCTCAGTGTCAGTGCGCAAACCCACACTTCTCTTTACCCCTGGGCTTGCTGATTTTTTTTCTCTGTGGGTAGTACCGATCAGTACTTAATTTGTAAAATATTAAGTGCCAGGGCTCTGACCAGGAGGCCACTGTAGCTTGCACCACCCATCGCCCTTGTCATCGCTGCCAAAACAGCTACTAACCATCTCTCTCGCATGTAAATACGACAGTTCAGATTATTCCAGGTCCCCAAAGCTAAAGGAATGGCTGGGGAGGCAGGTATTAGCACTATTTTAATGTATATTGTATTCCTAAACAACCGTTGTTCTGCTCATCTCTAAATTAGATGAGCAGCGCCACCATGTGGTAGACTGTTCTAAGTATGATTGACAATTAGGTGCCGGTGCAGAGCACCGGAAACCAATTAAGTGCCAGTGCTGAGCACCGGAAAGCACCGGCTCAAATTAAGCACTGGTACCGATACGGACTTTGGGGCTCCCTTATGGATCCTTCTTTCATGTGTATATAAATTATAAATTCAGTAGTGCCTTGTTATTCAATTACATAAGAGTCTCAAAGTGCAGACACGAAAGTCTCAAGTTAAAGGTTTACTTCTAAAATATTCAAAGTACAAAGGCACAAATTACAATTAGTCAAATAGACAGCATACAAAGCCCAAAGTTAACAGGAAATCAAGAACTCACGAGAGAATATAAAACCAATGGAGCTTTGCCTTCTAAGTGTGGGAAAGGGCAGCTTCTTTTTCTCCCAAAATAACACTCTTTTTATAGTATTTTAGACAAAAGGTTCATACATCCACAGCATTAGTGCGTGATTTCTCATGCTTCGACCAATAGAAATTAAGTAATGAGAAACATTTGCGACAGAATACATTTGAGGATCTTCGCACTAGTACATTACATGAGATTCTACGTTCACACCATCTACTACATGGAGACACAATGGTTACATAGCATGTTATTCAGTCTGAGACCGCAAAATTGAACCTTGAGAAAATTATATTTTTCATAACCTTAAACTGAGTCTTCCATTTGCTTCGTAGATCCCAATAGCTTTTATTCTAACAGAGAATAAAATAGCCCTGATAAGCGCGTGTTGCAGTACAAAATAACATCAAACATGGACGGCAACTGCTAAGTTAGCCTAATTCACTTAAAGCATGAATTCTGCAGTTAACGACATTACATTTCTACTGTTCTGCTTCCTCAGCCCCCCTTTGATGATTCCCAGAATAATCACACTTCACATAATATATCATCATAGCACAGTTGTCATCAGTTTCAGACTTTCTTGATTGGCTCCTTTGGGTTCCTTCAACTCGTCATACACGTCACTTCACATTTCCTCCAGTTTAAGCTCGGCTCTTTTTCTCTTTCTTTTGCTCGTTGCTGACACCTTCTTTATCCCACACATCAACCCTCTTGTTGATTACATTTTTCTACAGAATTTGAGAAAGAGAAGCACGCATGCTGCACTGATTAGTAGAACCAGCAAGGGAGTTAAAAAGAATTGTAGTATTCCTTTGCCTAAACTTCCTAGCCATTCTACTTTGGCAAATCCCTTCCAAATAGAACTAAATTCAGTTCCTTTTCCTTCACAGACACCCGTTTCTTCTAATTCAGTTAGTTCACAAGTGATGTTACTTATGTTAGCAATATAGCGGTTAATCTGGTTATGTACATTAGGTACATAAGCGCAGCACTCACTAGCGCGTATTGCTTTGCAAACTCCGCCTTTCTTTGCAAAAGCATATTTAAGGCAACACGGTTTTGAATTGTCATGGTTCTTATTGCAAGCAATTCTTTGTTAATAAGGGTTAAAGCATCTACGGTATTTGTTGCTAATTTGTTTACTAAGGGTGACAATTTTCTAATCTTTACATCTTTCAGTGCCATTCCCACTGAAGGAATGATTGCACCGAAAATATCACTCAAGATCTGTTCAAAACCCCACTTAATTCTCCTAATGTACTGATCTATTTTTTCCATCCACATCATATGTGTGATAAAGCTTTTGAGAAACTAAAGCTGCATAACAGCTTCCTACCCAATTGTGTGGCAAATGAAAGTAAGCTGCTTTGCCACGCACAATAATATAAGCATCTAATGCTTAGTTCAAGCTCTGCAAATACTCTACCCATTGCTAAATGACTATGACCACACTCACCCCAACCCACATCCTCGACAGTCTTGGTACCTTCTTTTCTTCACACTATGTATAAAGTGCTTTGCTTTGCTAGGTATAGATTCAACTTTGGGTGTAACTTCTTTTCGTTACTCCCCTCCGCCTTTTCCCTTGTCTCTGGTCGAGCCTTCTTACTCCCTTTCTTCTTCCCCTCAAATCCTCTCGTTCAGCTTGTCTACAAAAACTCTTTCAGTTTTACTAAGTTAACAGGTTGATTAATGCTAGTCAGCATTAGTAAGGTTCTCATTAGTCAGCAGGGTAAAAAATTCAATCCTATACTTACACTTGTCCATTCGTTTATAAGCCTTTGAAAATCTATGGACATGAATTGTTGCCCAAATATACATATTCAAACTATTTGACACAGGGACATTTTCCAAAGGACATGCATAATCAGCATAGAACAGCTTAATTGAACACCCATGATAAAATAAATTTAAAAGCACACTACAGGAAAGGGCGTATGGAAGAGGCAGGTGAAAATACAAATAGCCTTCTGCAGCTGATGCAGGAAGATTGGAACATACATAAGTCATTCTTTTTCATTCATTTTACATATTCACCCAGCATTTGAAAATACACATTATAATCATAAATGCTCCCAGACTGTGGAACATGGGAAATTCTATCTACATGAGCTTCTTTGTTAACGGAACTTGTTTTAGTTGCATTAATCAAGTTTGGTGAAGCATTTTCCTCTTTGAGATAGAAATGTAACATCCACCTATCTACGGACACTGATGTGGCAACTGCGAAAACTACTGGGACAATTGTACAGCTTTTAAGCTCCATGTTACCCTTGCTCCACATTAAGGGAAAGTGTTACTTGCACTGTCGGTCCTCTGTTCTTACCCTGTTGTCTCTAGTATATCTCTAAATCTTTATTGGCAATCAGCTTAGTCAGCCGGATGTCTAAGACTCTATGGTCCTCTGACCATCACCCTAAACGTGCTTATTCGCTTTTGACGTTTGTCAGTCTTTAGTCGGGATGTCTGAGGCTTCTTGGATGCGTTTTGTCACTGCACCTTAATTCATGGAGGTTAGTCAGTGTCCTCTTTTACCTCCTTCCACCCCTTATACCCCAGTCCATAAAATATACAGAATCAACTAAAATGTCTGCAGTGGGATCAATAAATAACAATTGTCTCTAATGAGTGAGATACCAGTGTAGAATGTTATATTATTGTCGACATTAACCTATGACTTTTTAAAACCCTCCAAACGAGCAAACTTAAATATCAGGTTTGGTTACCCTTCTTTTGAAGTATTTATAATCTGTATTTGCAACACTTCAGGAATCTAAATCTACCAGTCTCAAGGCCCCAGGTCCATTATGGGCAAATAATTTTTTTTTTTTAAAAGTAGGTAAAGGGGGAAAAACATCCAATTCGGCATTGGAGCAGTCATGAAACAAACTACAGTTCCCATGATTCCAGGAGATGCGCCGGACGTGACGTAGATGCAGCACACATAGCAACGCCCACAGCCCTCCGACGGGGAACGACATGGGAAGAAGATAGCATATGCTATAAAATATGTGCATAACAGTGGTAACTCCCACATTGGTGACAGAGCTGAGGACAAATTTTGGTACTACCAGCGGCACGGCACCCATGGAGTGGTGAACACTGAAAAATACTGACGACGATCAGGTTCCATGCACTGGGGATAAATACTAATAATAAGATACTGTCTGGATCTCTTCTGTAGAGTTTGACCATTCGGGCATGCCCACACCTGCCCCAGTTGGTTATGGAAATATACCTATAGGTGTAAGGACCGTTTTTTTGTTTACCCGTGTGCGACTTACATTTCTTCACCATCACCAATTTTATTTGCAGTGGAAACACATCAATTGCACCCAAGTAATGTCTTTTTTTTGTGTGTACATCATGATATGATTGCATACTGACCAAACTCATATTGGTTTACTTATGGAATACCTGCATGCACATACAAAGATGAGTTGACTGTGAATAAGAGTCCTTGTGTTTTATATGCCATCTTTCTGCTTTCTCAACACAGGCATTGATAAGTTCCCTGATAGGAAACCTAGGCAAGTAGGACCTGGCATGTTTGATCAATGTTACATGTTGTCATGATTTACTGACCAAATAGGATCTGAAGACTAATGTTACAGGGCATCTACACATAGGTCCTGACAAAAGCCCCGGACCCACAGTGGCCTAACCACATAAAGCTGAAACATGTCGACTGACTAGTATGGTGTAATCATTATATTATATGTTATTCTGACACCCCAAAAAATATTTGCTTATAATCATATCAGAGGCACTGGAATAAAGGGATACCTTGGTGACCTCTAGGCATTTTTCTCTACACTACAGTAGACCCCGGTCTAGAGATGCATATCAAAAGTGCTCCATGGAATACGGTAGAGCCCATCCTAGTTTATAGGGACCAGGAGGAGACTTAACGATGAAGCATGACACCAATAGGGTCAATTAAAAACAATGCATGGTCGCTGGTACCAGGAGTGTTAGCGATTTGACTGATAGCACATGGTTGTAGGGTACCTTTAAGGTGACAATGTTAGATTGGGACTAAGTATCCGATATCTTCAAAAAATATTTCACCCCTCCTCAGAGTAATTAAGGATCTGGCTACATGTAGTCTTGTGATACTATTGTAATTAATGCCAGGGATTTTCTGGTCGTTATTTTAGGTGTCGGACAGCAGGGCCCTTATAACTGACTTAACATCCCTTGATTTCCTGTTTATTATCAAGGCCATTGTCAACAACAAATTCTGCCACAGTTAATTCATCTTCGTAGTGTGAAAAGCAGCGAGTCTCCTGAGATCCCCAATGCTGCCCGGCGCAAGGTCACCTTTAATCCACTTTGGATTCACTATCTAAAATAACGAGGCAGGCGCTGGAAGCTGGAAGGCAAGAAAAAGGTTTATTACTCTTAGAGGAGACCACGTCAACTGCTGACACCAGGATGTCTTCAGGGAGGTGTTCTACTGGCAATGCTTCTGACTCTTCCTTTTATACAGTTTTACACAATGTATTTGTTTCTTTTATCATGGTTACAAGCTTGGAGTCTCCGCCTCGGGCAGGTTGTCACACAAGCCTGACATTGTTTTATCAACATGGTTACACAAGCCCAACATTAACTCTCCTCCCACCCAGGTCAAAAACAGACAATTTAATTGCAGCTGGACCTTGCTTCAGGGTCTAAAAACGAGTGAGACCGGCCAGATCTAAGAGTCCGTTCTGTTGATAAGAACAGGTCCCATTGTTGGCAAAAACCAGTCTTGCTGTGTGTAGTGCAATAAACCATGTTTGCAAGAGTCTGTTTGGTATTTGTAACCCGTTTGTGCAGGGAGGAGAGGAAAGACGAGTTTGAGGCAGCAGGTGATGTTGATGTTTGTCGTGGAAATAGTTTATAGCCCCCAGCACACATATCAGGTTTGGTCAGAGAGTCAGAAGGCTGCTAGAGGACAGGGTGAAATGAAGGTGACCAACAGAGTACAAAATGGCTGTGGTAAATCAGAATGACTGTAGTTTATGTGCACGTAGGAACTTTCATCAGACAAGATGGCGCAGAATGTTCATACTTGTGTTTTGTTCTTAACAGTCGCCCCTTTGAACATAACTAGCCATCTTGTCAGTCTATTTCGATCTCCATAATGTCCTGTATTTCTTGTTCATACATTACTCTCATTTTTGTTAACTGAGTGTCCATAGTCTTAGGGTGCAAGGCACTTATGCAAAGAGAACACAAAGGTGGTATACAGTGTACACCCAAACAGCAACCACATATTGCCAATACTGGGACCAAGAGAAACATTGATATTTTCCAACCCCAGTCCTTTAAGATGCCCCAAAGCCAACTTCCAATTGTCCAAGTCTCTGATCCTTGATGAATTTCTGAAGACAGTCTGTGGAGATGTTCGATTGCTTCATAGACAGAGGGTGAATTATCAGGGATGTATATGCAGCAACTGGCACCAATGATGCGACATGCTCCTCCACGATCCGCTAGTACCACGTCCAGGACCATGCGGTTTTGTAGGGCCACCAGACGGACCGCTTGAAGCTCGGCAGTGTTGTTGGTGAGGATGCCAGCTGTGACGTTCAGGGCGGTTTCTACCGCTTGAGACAGATGTCTGATGGCTCGGCTGTTTGCCATCGGACCCCATAGCGGGACGAGCCCTTTTGCTGCGTCAACAAACTGTGATGCGGCAGAGTCTGCTTGATCAGTGTCTTTAGAACGCTTTTCTCGATGATGCTCTGCAGGGGCTGTGTAGGTCGGTGGCAAAACAAAGGCGATGTAGCACGTGCCCCCAGTTTCTTGGGAGCCAGGTGTAGGCTTTGGTTCCACAGACAAAGTACATATTGGGTGATGCAACAAATGCTGGAGGATTGGCAGTGTTCAAAGTCCTTACAATGTTACAAGTGCTGTGACCCACATTCTTAGTCCCACGGCCTTCAATGCATACAAGGCCAGAGACGTTCACCACAGATAGGGCCACAGTCAGTGTTGCAGCAGTTCTTTTCTTCAGGTAGGAAAATGTGGCTCTGACAGGATTATTGAACACTTGTATTTCCACTCGTTCTTTGGAGGGGACATTCATTGGGAATGTCGTATTGGAGGTGTGAGGGCAAAAGGGAGCTGCTGTTCTTCCTGTTTGGTTTAGCCAGAACTCGTTGTAGAACTGAGCGATTGTCCCATCGGAAGTGGCATTGTCTTTGTAACTTTCTTGTAGGAGCATCATCCAGGCAAGGCAAGATCCATGAACAGAAAAGGGTGAAGGGATGAAAGGGATGGAATGTTCAGTGGCATGTGGTAGCAGCCCACAGACCCAACAGTTAGTGGCATTGGTGGCAAGATTGTGCTGGTGCAGCATCTGTACGAAAGAATTATTCCAGAATTCTTTGCGTCGTTCTCAGAGATGTGGCGGTAGTGATACCAGGTAGTGTTCTTTCTTTGTGATTGGTTGCATGGTTGGTGACAATGTTCTGTATGCAGGTGCATTCTCTTCAATGATCCAGAGTGAGGCAGGTGAGAAATGCAGCTACAAGTGCAATTGTCTTTGTACTGTGCAGTTCAAAAGTCTTGGTGTCTTTGCGGTGGCTTTGCAGGTGTTCCGTTTCTTCCATCATCTTCGAGGAGCTCACCAACTGTTAGGACCACAGACTTTTGTCTGGTGTTTTTCCTGGTAGCGTCGTTTGGCTGTGCTACCGATCTGAGACTCTGACTCAGTTAGTGGCCTGGTTGTTGGAGCTCCCCCTTTTCGTCGATCTTAGGTTGTACCCTTCCTTGGATGGCACCGTGGGGTCGGGAAATTCAGACAGTTGGAGGGTGTCTTCTTGTGGGTAGCAACTCAGAGCTGGTCGGTCTTTTGCGAGTACTTCCTCTTGCACCTCCACCTCTTCACAGGTTGCCAGCGTTGGAGGGACTTTCTTGCAGTGGTGGGCGTGCAGCCAATTTTTTTTTCTTCCACTCGGAGGGCAGTTTGAGTGGTGATCAAGACTTGCCAGGGGCCCGTCCACCTGGGCTCCAGATTCTTCGTTCTTTGGAAGTTGCGAACTAGGATGAAGTCCCCAGGCTTTATCACATGTCCTGGGCCCCTGGATATGTCAGGCAAGGCTTGCTGCACCTGTTGGTGGATAATTGTTAGCTCGTTTGTCAATTTATGCAGATAGTCTGACATTAATATGTTCGGGACATCGTTAATGGAGGTGGGTCTTGGTGACGCCCAAATGTTCATAGGCCTGCCGAAGACCACTTCATACGGGGTCAGTCTGTGTTTGGTCGGGGTGGAGCGCATTGATAGCAATGCCAATGGAAGGGCGTCGGGCCATTTCAACCCGGTTGTGGCAACTATTTTGGCTAGCTTTAGTTTCAATGTTGCATTGTGTCTCTCTACCAGGCCCGCTGATTGGGGGTGGAAGACGGCATGGAATTTTTGTTTTACCCCCAACCCTTTCAGTATGTTCTGTATCACTTCGGCTACGAAGTGTGGGCCGTTGTCGCTCCATAAAATTCTGCAAAGGCCGTACCGGGGAAGAATTCTTTCAACAATACTTTTGCAGTGGCTATGGCAGTATTGTCGCGGGTGGGATATGCCTCCACCCAGTTGCTAATAGCGCACACAACCACCAGGACATATTTTAGACCATGGCATCTCTCTAGTTGGATGTAATCCATTTGAAGGACTTCAAAGGGGTGATCAGGGACTCCAACCCTCCCCGTGGTACTACTGTCCCTTTCCCTGGGTTGTGTTGTAGGCATACTATACATTGTTGTACCAGGCGCTTTGCAGATTCTGTTATCTTGACATTATGCCATACTCTTGTGATTAGTTCAATCATGGGGGTGGAGCCTATGTGTGCTGGTAAATGTGCCATGGTCAATATGGGGATGAGGTAGGCATTGGGTAACAGCCATTTATTTCCGTCTTTAGTTCTCCAGCAATTTTCCTCGTTTTTTAGTCCCACCTTTTCCCACTCGGTCAATTCGTCTTGTGTGCCTGTAGT
Organism: Calotriton arnoldi; assembly: GCA_963921515.1. Classification (NCBI taxonomy): domain Eukaryota; kingdom Metazoa; phylum Chordata; class Amphibia; order Caudata; family Salamandridae; genus Calotriton; species Calotriton arnoldi. The sequence goes on along the minus strand of CAWUFW010000075.1, from coordinate 1,131,245 downwards.
CTGTATGTCCCTTACAGTGGTCCTAGCATCAGTCCATTGTTCAGCTTGTGACCTGGTCACATACATTCGTGTCATGGTTCTGTCTTCTGCTGTGGCTCGGGCAGTAACGTCTGCTAGCGCATTTCCCTGTCCAATGAGATCTGTCACTTTCCTATGTGCTTGGCATTTTATCACTGCTAGCTTTTTGGGGAGGAGGACTGCTTCCGTCAAGGCGGAGACTAAATCTCCATGCAGGATGGGTGTACCGTGTGAAGTCAGGAACCCTCTTTCTTTCCATAGAATCCCGAAATGGTGAACCACCCCGAAGGCGTATTGGCTGTCGGTGTATATGTTAACTGTCGTGCCAGCTGCTAAAATACATGCTCGTGTGAGGGCAATGAGTTCTGCTGCCTGGGCGGAACGTTGGGCAATACGGGCTGTTTCTAGAATGGTTCGGGCTGTGGTGACAGCGTATGCAGCTGAGGTGGTGCCGTCGGGGAGTTTGATGCACGAACCATCCACCCATAGGTCTCCATCTGGCTTTAGAAAGGCGGTGTCTCTGAGGTCTACTCTACTTTTTGTTTGTTCATCGGTTAGTGTCACACAGTCGTGTAGTGGAGCCACGTTAGAATCGTTCTCGGGTAGGGGTAACAGTGTGGCTGGATTGAGGGTGGTGCATCGCTTTAGGGTAATGTGCAGTGCTAGCAGGGTCAACTCATATCCTGTCAGTCGGGCGCTAGTCAAGTGTTGGGTTTTGGTCTGGTTCAGTAGTGTGTCGACTGCATGGGGTACTAAAACAGTGACTGGATTGGAGAGCACTATTCCTTCGCTCTGGCGTATTGATACCGCTGCAGCTGCCGCAGCGCGCAGCCACGCTGGCAGTGCTCTGGCTACTGGATCGAGGGTGGCAGAAAAATATGCACAAGGGCGTTGTTTGTGACCAATTGATTGTGTTAGGACAGACAATGCACATCCCTCCCTTTCGTGTGTGTAGAGGAAGAATGGTTTGGAGTAATCTGGGGTTCCTAGGACTGGTGCTGAGCAAAGGGTATTGCGTAGTTCTTTAAAGGCTGTCTGGCATTCGGGGTCCAGGGGAGAGGTGAGGGGATGTCCTTAGCTAGGAGGGAGAGAAGGGGTTTGACAATGAGGCTAAAGTTCGGTAACCACTGTCTGCAAAACGAGGTGAGGCCTATCAAAGAGCGGACTTGCTTCTGATTTTTGGGGACAGGGGTGTCTAGAATTGTCTGGATCCTGTCAGGCATGAGTTTTCTCCCTTCTTTTGATAAAAGGTGACCCAAATAGGTCACTTGTGATTTACAGAACTGCAGTTTCTTTCGGGAGACCTTGTGACCATTCTCAGCAAGGAAATGGAGTAGTTTGATGGTGGCTGTGACGGCTATTGGTATGGTGTCTGCTGCTAGAAGGATGTCGTCTACATATTGTATTAGTGCCACTCCATCTGTCAATTGTATGGCGTCCAACTGTCTTTTAAGCGCCTGGCTATAGATACTTGGGCTCTCAGTGTACCCCTGAGGTGCTCTACAAAATCTATACGAACGGGAATTTAGGAAATCCAAAAAGATAGCGGCTGTCCTCGTGTATAGGTATGGAAAAGAAGGCGTTCTTGAGGTCGATCACAGTGAAGGTGGTGGCAGTGGAGGGGATTAAAGTCAAAATTGTCGTGATGTCGGAAACTACTGGGTATTGTGGTACTACGATTTTGTTTACCTCCCGCAGGTCAATGATGAAGCGGTAGGCTTTCCCATCTCCCTCTCCCTGTCTCTTTACAATCGGTAGTATGGGACTGTTACAAATGTTGCTCACTACTTCCTCTACCACCCCTGCCTCTACCAAAGAGTGTATGATCTCTGTTAGTGCTTTCTCACCCTCTGGCGATATTTTGTACTGCGGTACCTTCGGTAGGGTTGCGTCCTGTCGTATTGTTACGTGTACTGGGTCAATCATCATTCGTCCTCACGTCTGAATCAGCCCTAGCCCATAAGTGTGATGGCAAAGTGTCCAGTAGGGATGTGTCAGTCTCAGAGATGGAAAACATGTGCTGAAAAGGGTTCTCTCTATGGCGTTGGGGGTTGTCATACAGGATGACACGCACTCCGTCTGGTGAGCATCTGATAGTCGCATGGAAGTGTTTCAAAAGGTCGAGGCCCATAATGGCGTCTGGGGTGTTAGATGAGAGGAGGAATGTCGTTTCGACGCCATTGCTGTCAAGATTAAAAGGGATGGGTCGGGACAAAGGGTTGGTGGAGGGCGTACCGTCAAATCCTATTGAGGTCACATGTGAGCCTGACAAGGGTGCCCTTGGAATCAGTCGTTTGGATAGTGCACTACGTGTTGCTCCTGTGTCTACCAAAAATGGCGACCTTGTGCCCAGGACCTCAGCGGTAACATAAGGGCCTTGCTGATCAACGCAGAGCTCGACTGGATCCCTCCCTTGCCCCTGGCTGTCCTATGCCAAGTCGTACGTATTGTCATAATCTGTCTGTTGGTACTGATTCTGTCTGGGATAGTCAAATGCGTTCACTCTTCCTGGCCTTTCCTCGCTTGCTTCACTCGCGTACCCTCTCCCACGTCCTCTTCCTCTCTGTCCACTTGCTATTTCCCTCGCCCCTCTGCCCCTAGCAGCTCCTAACAAAGCCGGGCATTGGGATTTCCAGTGTCCATATTTTTTTTGAAAAATGCACATTGATCCTGTCCTAGGTCTTGGCGTCCTACATATGATGTAGATGGATTGTTCCTAGGTGGCTGTACTCTAGGGGTATTCTGCTGGTTTCCTCCCCTATATTGCTCCCCTCCTGTATTCGCCCCCTGGAGTTGTGCTATCATTACCCTTTCCTTCAAGTCCTTCTTTTTCCTTTCTGTAGCCCTGTCATTTTCGTTTCTCTGATGCTCGTAATACTGGGCCATTTGGAGAATGGCCGTCGGTTTAGATGCTGCCCAACTACTTTCGCTGGCTTGTAGTTTCTGGGATACATCTGGCAGTAATCCTTTGACGTAGTTCTGCACAAATAAGTGGTGTCCGGTTGCAGTGGACATGTCTTGTCCACTATAATCAGAGAACACAGTTTCAAATCTGGAGAAGTACTCTGAGACGTCCTCTTGTGGTTTCTGGCGGCATGCGGTTACTATGGACCAGTCTATCTTTTTCTCTGGGATCAGCGTTTTCACTTTCTGCACTATTTTGTCAGGGAGGTCTAATATTGCTTTAACTGGTTTTTGACCAGGGTTCCGCTGTTTATCTAGTGTGTCGAGTTGTTCCCAGGTATGACCAAACAGTTCGGTATGGTTTACTTTCTTAACCTGTTTCCACACATCTGCTGGCAAACATAACCCGAAGAACAAGTCTATGTCGGCAAGTGTCATTATTGTTGATCCCAGAGCGGTACCTAGCTCGGCGTAAAGGCGGTGGGGTTCTTTCGTAAATCCGGCAAAGATTTACGGAAGGTCAGGATGTCCTGTCTGTCCCATGGCTGATACACCCAATTGTAGACCACCCTTCCTCTAGCGTCTTGATGGTTTATATCGTCATTAGTCCCTTGTCCTCTAGGAGGTACCCAGTAAGGGGCAGCTTCTTTTATTGGCATCATGCTATCTGTTTTTTCCACTGGGGGTCCTGCTACCTTAGTTGTCCTGTCCCTATCTATCTGTCCTTGTTCTATGAGGTGACGCAATACTTCTAGTGTGGATGAAAATAGTTCTGCAACATCGTTGTCGCCTTCATCTCCGATGTCTACCTTCCTGTAGAGAGCCACTAATCGCTCGGGCCCTACGTTTTGGTACTTCTCTTCATATGCAGTAAGGGTGTGGTAACAGAGACGTACAATAAAGTATCGTTTGCGGTTTTCAACATAGGAGTCGCATATGTCCGTTACGTGTTCTTCTGTTTCTTTCCTATCTATGAGGGTTTTAACTATTTTATCAATGCCTGCTCGCTCATTTTTACTTAATCGCGGGACCCTGGGCGCTCCTATTTCCTTGGTTCCTACCTCTACTACTGCCACCTTTGATGAGGCATTTGGTGTGGGTGGCTCGGTGGGAGCAGAGGCGGTGGAGACTGAGGCGATCGTGCCATCTCCAGCTATACTTTGGGGGTCCTGGCGTTGTACTACGGGATGAGTAGGGGCATAAGGGGGTGGCATGTATATCATTGGGGGACCTAACAATAAATCATCATCTACCCCCTGTTTTGCTGGTAACTCGGGGTAAAGAGTTAAGGGCGTTCTAACAGGGCATTGACCTGATATTTTTGATTCCTGTTCCTTTTTATCGATTTCCTTTTCTTTTAGTTCTTCTTCTAACTTTTTACAGGCTTGGTAAGCTGATTTTCGCGTTTCTTTATCTTGTCTAGCTTCGTCTCTTTTCTTTCGTTGAGCTGCTTCTTTTCGCCATAAACCAAAACTATCAAACATGGCTGGTCTAGCTTTCTTTTTGTGGAGAGCTAATTCTAACGTTTCTATTTTAGCGGGATCGAAAGATCCCGTCAGTGGCCACTGATTTACCCGGTCCTTCCTAGTGTACTTATGCCATAGTTTGCTATAAGCTACGGTGGCTAATCCATATTTTACGTACATGTCCTTGTTAGGGGTGCCTTCCGGCGGTGCCGGATGACTGACCTCGAACAAACGGTCCGGTCCAAAACAATCAAACAATCTAGAGAAAACAGGCATGACGTATTTAGCCAAAATGAATATCTCAATTAATGTTAGACAAAAGTCTGCACTACCTGTCCTTCGCTGTCTGCAAAGAGAGAATATTCCAATTCTACGTTGTTTGCAAGCAGGGAATGTCTCAAATAACTCAAAAAGGAATACTAGTATTTCTATCAATCAATCAATTTGTCATGTTTTCTCACGACCTTACCCGGACTGTATGGACAGTTCTTAGTCTTCCCCTTCCAGCGCCTGGTTGTCCTCTCACTCCAACAATCAATGCGGCGTTCCTGTAAGGCCCCAGTCAGGACCGCAGGTCACTCGAGAGAGGTCCGTTCGGAACCGGTGAAGTTCAGTCGATTGGCAGCCAGACGGGGGTCTCTTTCAGGCAGGTGCACTCCAATCATTTAGTCGTTCACTCCGTCGTTAGGACCTCTCTACTGGACCCACGTGTCTCTGATGGGCCTCACGTTGGGCGCCAATTTGTGAAAAGCAGCGAGTCTCCTGAGATCCCCAATGCTGCCCGGCGCAAGGTCACCTTTAATCCACTTTGGATTCACTATCTAAAATAACGAGGCAGGCGCTGGAAGCTGGAAGGCAAGAAAAAGGTTTATTACTCTTAGAGGAGACCACGTCAACTGCTGACACTAGGATGTCTTCAGGGAGGTGTTCTACTGGCAATGCTTCTGACTCTTCCTTTTATACAGTTTTACACAATGTATTTGTTTCTTTTATCATGGTTACAAGCTTGGAGTCTCCGCCTCGGGCAGGTTGTCACACAAGCCTGACATTGTTTTATCAACATGATTACACAAGCCCAACATTAACTCTCCTCCCACCCAGGTCAAAAACAGACAATTTAATTGCAGCTGGACCTTGCTTCAGGGTCTAAAAACGAGTGAGACCGGCCAGATCTAAGAGTCCGTTCTGTTGATAAGAACAGGTCCCATTGTTGGCAAAAAACCAGTCTTGCTGTGTGTAGTGCAATAAACCATGTTTGCAAGAGTCTGTTTGGTATTTGTAACCCGTTTGTGCAGGGATGAGAGGAAAGACGAGTTTGAGGCAGCAGGTGATGTTGATGTTTGTCGTGGAAATAGTTTATAGCCCCCAGCACACATATCAGGTTTGGTCAGAGAGTCAGAAGGCTGCTAGAGGACAGGGTGAAATGAAGGTGACCAACAGAGTACAAAATGGCTGTGGTAAATCAGAATGACTGTAGTTTATGTGCACGTAGGAACTTTCATCAGACAAGATGGCGCAGAATGTTCATAATTGTGTTTTGTTCTTAACAGTAGGGTGTCGGCAAGTGCCCTCCCTAAAGCAAGCTGCATTTCTGCAACCAGCATGGAAACCACTTCTCCAGGCTCCAGTGACCCATGTCCTGAGACCCCATTTCATAACTCAATTACCGTGCATTTTCTGTCGCATTACGTAAAAAAGTCAAATTGGCGATAGTGCCAAAAATTTAAGGTCACAATAACTTTTTCAAGTACAGGTACCATCTTGCACATTTTGAAGAGTCGAGACAGACTCTTTGAGATAAACTAGTATTAAATATGCGTTCCCATAAACGACAAAACCAATCTAACGGGACCTTCCTGACTGCAGGCGGAAGAGTGGGAAGTTGGCGATGGTTTTGATAGAAGTTACCACCCTGGAGACGCCTTCGATGGTAGTGTGGGGGGTAAACTTAACTCAACAGTCTCTCTTGCTGAAGCAGAACTCTAAATTCCCTTCGTAATTTGATTAATTAAAAAAAGAACAGATTCTGGACAGTCGTCAGCGGAGGAGCAGATTTCGCGCAAGGGCTGTTTGCTCTCCTGTCTATAGTGACCTGGCGTTGGTCTTACTTTAGACCTGGGAGGTCTGTGTCTGCCGGTAATGTGGTTTGGCTCTCATCATTTGTGCTTCATGGTCATTTTGTATCTGTATCAGCTGCTGCAGACATATGTCGGTGTCGGGGGTCTTAGTAACTTATTCATATCCATAAATTACGCAAATGATGTTAACAGCTAAAATGCCAGTTTATATTCTACCCTGCACAGTGTAAATACATACATGGATAGCTTAAATATGGTTTGATAGCAGTTCTAATGTGTGTGTGTATTTTTGTAGAGTGGGAGGTCACCTGCTCCTATACACCCTGGGTCTGATTCACAAAGACTTTCTACAGATGAACATGGCTGGATTTACGTCTTTTGAGTATCAAAAAGGCTTCCTAACTGGTGTGAATGGATTTTCAGATGTGTAGTTGGCCATGACCGCACACAATTCCGCGGTAGTAAATCACACAAGGGGAGGGGAGTGTGTGGGCCAGGGGGTAGTTTGCCTTGTAAGTTTGACTCGGAGGTTTCTGGACATTCATAGATTCCTCTCGATTCTTTTTCCTCTCTGGAAGTGATCAGAGATCTGCAAGCTCGAGTAATTCACCTTTCAGGTTTGGAAGTCGCATGGTACCCCCAAACTTCATAGGGGTGCAAGGAAAGGGGTATCTCCATGGGTCAAAAAATAGAAAAGGAAAAAATATGCATTGCAAAGTGGGCTGCTTTTCAGGCTCACCACCGACAATGTTTGTGAATTGCGGAAAGTAGTAAATTGGCACCCCTTCAAATGAGTACTTTACGTATGCATATTTAGTTATAATTTTTTATACTAGACCCCTCACTTTTAGAAGATACACAGTTGGATGGACAATGAGTTCTGGTGAATTGTCCAGGATCACACAATCTGATTAGGTTGAGATGCTACGATTCAACTAGAACAGCAGTGAGCGACTTTCATGCTGAACTTTAAATGTGATGTTAACAATTGTATAAAGCGTGGCTGCTACCCCATAGGGTGTCCTGGCGCTGAGAATGCAAGTAGAGCTGAGAGAGTAACAGAGATGGAGAAAGCAGGCAGATCTGGACTGCTGTAGGGAAATGTTAGGGAGTCCTAAGCGTTATTACAGGGCCAACTCATTTTTGAAAGGCAGGATTTTGAGGCTTTTCTGAATTTGAGAAGTGTAGGTGTGAGCCATAAAGCCACTTGGGGGCTTATTCCACATCATCAAAGCATCGATGCAGTCGCCGCCCAAACACATTTGCAGCGAGGAGCCACTAAAAATTAACTCCAGCTGATCGTGATTTACGAGCCGGAATGTATTGAATGGAACTTCTCCACCAAATAATCGGGGCCAATCAGGTGAATAGCCTTATAGACTAGACAGAGTGATTTAAACATCATCCATTTGCACACTGGCAGCCAATGAAGAGCTTTGAGTGCGCCGGACGAAGAAGAAGGTGGCCAACCAAGTGCTAACTTGGCAGACACGTTCTGTATTCTTTGTGGTTTCTTCAAAGGCCCCGCGTCCAGGCCTAACAAGAGGGAGTTACAATAGTCCAGGAGACTCAAGACTGTCGCGTGGATCACCACCCAGGGCACCAGCCGCAGTAGGAGTGGCAGGATCTTCCATAGCTGTTTTAAAAGGACAAAGCACGTGGATGCAAGGCGATTAATTGGACCCTCTAACGAGAGCTCTGGGTCCAAGTGTATCCCTGTTTTTTGGGGTTTTTTTTAAAACCATTTTTGCAGGTTATCGAGAAGAGGTCCTGGAATTGGAGCAAAAGTCAGGTGGCATTAGATCAGGGATATAGGGATGTCTCACCCACAGCACTTCAGTTTTGTCGGAGTTGAATTTCAAAGAGTTTGAATGTAACCACTCTGATACCACAGCCATACACTGGTGAAAAAGTTCAAGTGGGTTTTCACCTCCTTGATCCAGTGTGATCAGCTGGATGTCATCTGCATAATTCATCGCACTGAGACCAAATGATTTTATTAGTTTCACCAGTGAGCAGATGTATGTATTAAAACATGTCGGATTCAAAGCTGATCCCTGCGGCACTCCTAAACTCAAAGATTTAAACTCGGACGTATAGGGTGGTAGGTAGACTGCTCCCCTGTAGATAAGACCTACACATTACAAGTACCTTCCAGTTATGCCAGTCTCCTTCAGCTTAGTGAGTAAGATACCAAATGCTGCTCACAGATTTAATAGCACTAAGGCTACACTTTGTGCTTGGTCCGTCTCCCACTGTTACAAGGACCGTCTCTGTGCTGTCAAATGGATAAAACCCGGACTGAGATGTCCCAAGTAGGTTGTTTTTAAGAAACCTGTCGGGGAATAAAAGGTTGACATGTTTTTCCACGAGTTTTCCAGCAAAAGGCAGGAGGGAATTAGGTCGGTCGTTTGTTTGACAGTATATCAGGGTCCGCAGTAGATTGTTTTAGGAGCGGCAGTACCAGGCCCTTTTCCACTCCCCAGGAACTATCCCACTATTATGTGAGTTATTGCAGATGTCCAGCAGTGGTGGACCAAGGACCTCTGCGGCTGCTTTCCACAAGGTGGGTGGTAGAAGATCTACTGGGATCCAGACTTCAAAGCTAATGAGAGATTTGTAAAATTAACGGACGTTAACGGCATCCATTTTTCAATATAATTTTCAGAGCACACCTTATCCCTCTTTGAAACCTTTCTCGGGTCCTTAACCCAAACTGTGGTAGCGGAGGGCCAACAACTGTCTCCTCTAAGGAGTTTACCATGTCTACCGGTTTTAGCCTTTGCATGATGGTTATAATTTTGTCATCAAAGAAAACAGACAGCCTGTCTGCAAACTCATGATAGGTAGCCTTTTTTCCCAACGGAATTTAGGGTGTAGAATTGATGAACTATAGAGAACATTTCCTTTGAGGACTTTTCCACATCCATAATTTTGGCCTTAAAAAAGACTGTTTAAGCAGCATATACCCTCAATGCCTCTTTAAGTGTCTCCCTTGCAATGCTGCAATAGCCCACCCTCCAAAGTCTCTTCAGTTTCTTGCAGCCTAGCTTGGCCTATCTCAGGGAAGATGAGTACCGGGAAGCTGATGGAGTAGCTCTTGTTTTCTTGACCACTCTATGGCAAAATATCAAGTACATCCTCAACCCAGGTTTGTAGCCTGAGTAGCCCACCTCTGCCGACCCAGGTCTTACGACAGGCTTGTCCTGTTTGGCCCACAGAAGCATCTTATGATCCTTTTCTGGTCGACTACTACATTTCTAATGTTTGCGACAAACATATGGCACGTACAGCCTGAAAGGAACCAGGCGATGGTCTGACCAGACTGGAGGGATGGCATCTCTACCCTTTATAAAGTTTCCCACCGCAAAGACCAAATCTAGCACATGCCCCTTAATGTGCTTTGGGCTTGATGGCAACCAGTCCAGACCCAAAGTAGCCATGCCGGCAGTGAATTATTCCACTGCAGGGCCAAGAGGGTTGTCAGTCCATATATTAAAGTCACCACTATAAAGAAGTTGGTCAGTTTTAGAGAGAGTGGAAATACCAGGCCCATGAAGGGATCACAGAAGTGTTCTGCAGTCTCTGGTGGGCGGTGACAAATCAGCCCACTTAGTGGGGCAGCTTTCTGGGGAAATAAAGTGAAGCCTAAGAGCTCCACCGGGGCCAGTTCTTGAGTTTGTATCTCCTTCAGGCTAAACATATCTCGAAAGATGAATGCGCCCCCACTGCAGTGCCCTAGGCGAGCATTGATGTATGATATTAAAATCAGGTGGACGCATTGCACTACGATCAGGCCCACACGTATCCGTCAACCGGGTTTCATTGATTCATAATATATCAAAAGACCCCTCACGTATTAGCCCATGAGTTCCTCTGCTAGCCCCTCACCCCCCCTTGTTATGTCCCAGTGTCGTCTTCGCCAGGGTACCTGTTTTTTTTGTTTTCCTTTCCCAGTTTTTTCTATGTCTGTGTCCATGCCTTTCCATCCTCCTGAACATGTTCACATCTGCATGCATCTCGCAGTCCCACTGCCCCGTATCCCTGCCCTGGTATCTGTGCTAGCATCACCACGTCCACTTGTCTCTGTGCCAATGCCTTCTTGCCACGTGATCATGTCCATATTGGTGCCTCTCTCTCTGTCCTAGGTCTTTTATCCGTGTCTCCTTGCCCTAGTGGCCCTATCCCCATGATCAAAGCTCACCTAGCCCCGCTAAGGGCAGTGCTGAACATGGCCGCTCGACTCATATCTGGGGTAAAAAGATTTGAACACATCACACCTACCCTCAACTCCCTCAACTGGCTTCCCATGGAAGGGAGATGTATTTACAAGCTGGCCAGCATCACACACAAAACCCTTCGCTATCCGTCCCCCAACTACCTAAACAACAAACTGGTAAAAGCAGGAAAATCCAGAACTCTGAGAAGCTCAAACTCACTCCTTCTTATCCCTCCGAAACTGAAAAAGAAAACCACTCCGTGCCCATCCTTTTCTGGCAACGCTCCCAGGATGTGGAACGCTCTCCCTAGAGACCTCAGATGCAACCCCTCCTTCTCCTGTTTCAAAAGGGACCTGAAACTCCATCTCCTCAACAAATACTTTCCCGACCAACGTCAACGAACCTAGACTTCAATATCCGAGTTGACTCCTCCCTCACCTGACATTCAAGGTTAGATGGTGACCGGATTATGTTAGCCACCTTCGTTTTCTTTTTTCTCTCCCTCTGCTGCACTGTTTACCTAACTTTTATGTTGTACTTATATCTCTGTTTGCTTCCTTACCGCCTGCCTACTATGTAATGCAATTTTTCTTCTGTCCCTACGGTGTGTATGTAAAGCGCTCTGATACCCACGGGTCAAGCAAGCGCTATATAAAACTTTTTAAATAAAAATAAATAAATCATATCTGTTTCCCCGCCCCTGACAGGCCATCAGGTTTTCGCGATTTGCAAAAAGATCGCGAAATCGGCACTTTTGTAAAAATATATATATATATATGTGTCAAGTGATTTTCACAAAAGTGCCCGCAAAATAGGTTTTAAAAAAAACCTGCTGTTCACCCTCTCTTTACTGGCTTTGTGGTGCCACTGAGCCAGTAAAGGGAGGGTAAGCAACAGGCCAGCAGGCAGCAGAGGTGATAAATTCCTCTGTCGCGTGCCTTTGAAATGCACAGAGCACCCTACTGTGTGATTAGCCTGCAGCCCGCCTCACACATTTGTGTGCCCCCCTGTGGACTCTGCAGGCCTCTGCTGCCATGCAGGGACAAGTTGTCTGATGCCAAAAAGAGTAGGTTTCATATTGTAATCTACTCTCTTTGGCATCAGACACCCTCTGGTTCCAGGCTCTATGCTACTGAAGACTCTGCAATGTTACAGACTGTGACGTAGCAGAGTCTCCAGCAGTGACGTATCACAGTCTCCAGCAGTTACGTAGCACGGTCTCCAGCAGAGGCAGAGCGTACAGGCCTTCAGTATTTTTGTGGTGGGCACATTTTTTGCGCACCGCAAAAATACCACAAATTTTAAGGTTTTGAGCCGCAAATTTTGCTTTTTTTTTTGCTGTGAAATTTGCCACCCAAAGTCACAAAATCCTGGGGGGTCTGCTCAGTGGCCATTACCCTATATTATTGGTACTTTGAGAGGATGTGGAGGGTGTAGTTGATTTTCGGTGATGTGCAAGAGTGGAAGTAAAATATTTTCAGTTCATACCATTGCTTTGCACACCATCACCTGTGAATTTTAAGTCACCCGTTGCACTTGGCATAAGTGTTCCATTCTATGCCGGCAGGAAGGCTCAGTGAGTTAAACGCTGTTGACAAACGTGGTGATCTACAAGTCACATGTTTGAATCCTGGCACCACAGCCTCCCATCCTCGGAAAATGAGTAAAATGAAATACTGTAATGAATTGATTATACAAGATATTTACTTAGGAACAATGTAAAGCGCTATATAATTTTTTTTAAAAGAAAAACCAGAAGAGCCATGCATAAGTCTCTGTACCACCCATGATGACTACATTGGTAGTTTAAATCCCTCTACACTAAAGATTAACTCGGCACCGCTGCATGCACGAAACAGGCCCAATGTGTTTAATTTGTTTTGCATGAAACTGTGTTTTGGATTTTAATAAACCGGAAGTGGTGATGAGTGAGACCTTTGCCTAGTGCACTGTGAAGGACAAAAGTACGTTCTGATTTCCGTGGTCTTTGACATTTCAGAAGAGTCTGGATACTGGGAGCAGGCATTAGACCGTTGCATCATTAGCAGGCTACTACAAACAGATTAGTAAACACAATGATACAATGAGAGGACGTTACCAAATCTGTTCAGTATTGACCGCCTTCCGCCCGGCCTGACCCTTCACTTCCGTTACCGGAAGCTCACAGACCGGAAGTTACCTCATTAGGTGGCTGGTTTTAGCCCTGTCCTTCCAGGCTGACCTGTTGGTATTTCTGTGCGTTTGCCCATTAGCGATACACGGGTGTGGGATGGGGCAACCCTTGTCCGTATTGTTCATGTTAAGCTGAGTTGCTCTCGTCTTAGAAGTGTGGCATGTGTCTTTTATTTTGTGCAGCCCTTGTGATTTGTCCTTAATCTGCCTGTGACCCTGTCCCCAAGGAGGGCAGGGGGCTCAGCATTTTCTTTTGTATGTATTTACGTGTGAACAAAGCTGTTTTTCATGCACCAGTGCCTGAAATCCTTCTTCTGAAGTCTTTTGTTTCTTAATTGGGTCACAGTGGTGCTGAGTTGCGAGGCTTTTTTTCTCCTTGAACCAGAGAGATGTTTAAAAATCCCGTGGCTCATGTTCCGTGCACAGCCAGATTGTGAGCTGGGACCCCCTGTATGACAAGTCCTGGTTTCTTAGGTCAGTCCCTCCTGTATGACAAGTCCTGGTTTCTTAGGTCAGGCCCTCCTGTGTGCCAAGTCTCTGGTGTCTTAGGTCAGGCCCTCCTGTGTGCCAAGTCTCTGGTGTCTTAGGTCAGGCCCTCCTTTGTGCCAAGTCTCTGGTGTCTTAGGTCTGGCCCTCCTGTGTGCCAAGTCACTGGTGTCTTAGGTCAGGCCCTCATGTGTGCCAAGTCTCTGGTGTCTTAGGTCAGGCCCTCCAGTGTGCCAAGTCTCTGGTGTCTTAGGTCAGGCCCTCCTGTGTGACAAGTCACTGGTGTCCTATGTCGAGCCCTCCTGTATGACTAGTCCTGGTTTCTTAGGTCAAGCCCTCCTGTGTGCCAAGTCTCTGGTATCTTAGGTCAAGCCCTCCTATGTGCCAAGTCCTGGTTTCTTAGGTCTGGCCCTCTGTGTGCCAAGTCTCTGGTGTCTTAGGTCAGGCCCTCCTGTGTGCCAAGTCTCTGGTGTCTTAGGTCAGGCCCTCCTGTGTGCCAAGTCTCTGGTGTCTTAGGTCAGGCCCTCCTGTGTGCCAAGTCTCTGGTGTCTTAGGTCAAGCCCTCCTGTGTGCCAAGTCTCTGGTGTCTTAGGTCAGGCCCTTCTGTGTACCAAGTCTCTGGTGTCTTAGGTCAGGCCCTCCTGTGTGCCAAGTCTCTGGTGTCTTAGGTCAGGTCCTCCTGTGTGCCAAGTCTCTGGTGTCTTATGTCAGGCTCTCCTGTGTGCCAAGTCTCTGGTGTCTTAGGTCAGGCTCTCCTGTGTGCCAAGTCTCTGGTGTCTTAGGTCAGGCCCTCCTGTGTGCCAAGTGTCTGGTGCCTTAGGTCAGGCCCTCCTGTGTGCCAAGTCTCTGGTGTCTTAGGTCAGGCCCTTCTGTGTGCCAAGTCTCTGGTGTCTTAGGTCTGGCCCTCCTGTGTGCCAAGTCTCTGGTGTCTTAGGTCAGGCCCTTCTGTGTGCCAAGTCTCTGTTGTCTTAGGTCTGGGTTTAGTGAGTTCACGACGTGTGCTCCCCTGAAATAGATGGTTCTGCATGCTTGAATCTGGCTCAAGCAGTTAGGTTTCTTTTGCTGCACCACAAATTTCAGCGTGGTGCACCATAATGTGTAAAGCCTGGGCGAAACTCGTATAATTTTTCCACAGAATAACATGTAATTTCACACCATTTTTTTGTAATTTATGTGAAATCTAGGTCCGGCTGCGCACATCCAGAATAGAAGCAGTGATGCATTCTGCACTATAAAATAGCGCAAAATTATGTGTGATGCGAACCACAGCCACTCGCATTCGGTTCGTTCGTGTTTTTAGGTCTCGCCTGGCGTTAGCAGCGCGCATGCGCTGCTCTCGCCATGCGAGGGCTTCTTGCAATCAATACGGATTCCGAAGCTTTCAGAGGCGGACTTGAAGCCCCGCCCATCTTTTTCATTCGCTGGCGTCATCCTCCATGCTAAACGCTGGCTCACGATTGAAAAGGAGGCTTATTAGCCCCTCCTTGTTACCGCCCTGTCCACTTTTGGCCCCGCTCACCGGGATTGGATCTCTCACTTGCGGCGTTATACGGTCTCCTTCATTAGCTGGGACGCACTCTTTCTTTGTCATTGTGAGCGCGGGCCGCCTGGGTCGCGCTTGTTTAAGTCGGTAACCACTTCTTTTTGTTATTAAAAGAGGACCGCGCTTGTTCTACCATGCGTTTACCGCGTCTCTTGTGCCCATAACCGTCTTAAAGTCGCTGCCTCCTAATGTATTGGTTAGTTTTGGGGAATGGACTGCCGTCATGTTTACAACACAGATGTATTTCATCTGTTTTTGTGATACGAGGGATGAAGTCCTAGAGAGTCTGTGAATACAATACAGGGCTGCATAATTGGGCTACTTAAGCGTATAATTACTGCTACGATTTGGTGCTTTAACAGTTGTTGAATTTTATATCATTCCTGCAATAGCGACTAAAAAGCCTGAAAGTCTATGACTCGCTGCTGTATAATTTACATACTGTTTAAAGGCTTTTTTCTAGGTAGTATCATTGCTATTAGAGTTTGTAATGCCTTGTTAAAACAGTAACGTGACCGCATCATGGTGTAACGTGCGCATGCATCTAAACATTTAATTTGCTGAGGCTGGTGACCCATATTATTGAATACACGTTAAAGGCGTACATTGCATAGCTGTCCTGTCCAGTTTTCAGCACGCACCTTTGAGCGACCTGCCATCATTTTAGCGAGGAAATTGGAAGGAGAAGCAATTTCAGGCGGGAGACAGCAAAAGTAAAGCTAATTGTTGCATCACAAATCGGGAGTCTCCCGCCCGAATCGGGTGCATTGGCATGCATGCGTGCGTCACATATGACACCTTTAGTGACACTTTATCAGGAGCAGAGAGCAGTGGATTAAGAAAAATATTTTACTAAATTAAAATATTGGTTTATTAAATGCAGTGCCGTACCTGGATTAAACAAAAGCTACGCCACAGTAGCTTGAAAAGCAACCTTTTTTTCTACTTATCAAGAGCCCGGCAGCTCACAGATGATCCTACGGTCCCTCATTTATTTTGCGTTCAAAGCTCTCAATTGAAAATGGTGACTGTATTGTTGCCCGTTGTCCAACAAGTCTACGGGATCTGCACACACTTTCCATCAGTCTAGTTTCGTTTTTGTGAACATTCCAAATAGGAGGGGCTGCCTAGAATCTGCTGCTTACAGCGAGCTTTGCCTGTCCATTGACTTCACCAATGTTCACCGAGAAGTGAGGACGCCAGTAAGCTTTGGGTGGCTTACATTTACTTATTGTTGTTTGCATTGGTATAAGTGAACTAAAATATGTTACAGTTTTGTGCCGAGTCTAAATACATTTGTGTGACGTGAGCTCAGCTCCCCCTGTGCGAATGTCTTCGGAAGCCACGCCCACTTCCAGAGTCTGAGAGCAAGGAACCACAGGTGTTTGTTTTAAAAGCACACGTTGTTCATGTCACCCTACAGTGACCTCTGTTGGCTGAAATTAACCTGCTGCTGTGCTGGCAGGCTCCTCTGCGGCCTTTTTGAATCAGCAGCGCTGGACGTAGAACCAAAACCAGTCATGGACGTGTTGCAGTCCCACAGGGCATATTACAAGCAGTTATGAAGGGGAACATCGAAACTATTTCAACATTGTAGTGTCTTTCAGACTACCATGATGCAAGGTCTGTCAGTGCCCGAAACAAAACGAGCCATGCAGAGTCCGTCATGTATTGGTGTCAAATAATATTCATTGCCTGCCTGACACAATAGGTTTGAAGGAACAAATGTCCCCAGAAAAATTATGTGAGAAAAAAGTACAAACAGTGATGCGGTGGATGCTTGAATTAATCTCAGCTACTGGCAATTACTGTGCACAGTATCCCAGTACATTTTTTTCCTGTCTGTGCCCCTACGGAAAGGGGACCAAACAATCCATTCTTTATTATTTTGTTTCTTTTTCTTTGTTTAATGTAAAATTATATTCTAGGAAAATGGCAAAAGTATTGACTACTGTACCAAGACACTGATGGCCTGAAAGAAAATAACAAGCATTAAAAATGCAATAGGTCTCGCCTTTCATTAAGTTAAAGCCATTTGCTTTGCTATACAATACCATTAGCAAAGCAAATGGCTTTAACTTTATCAAAGGCGAGACCTATTGCATTTTCAATGCTTGTTTTACTTATGCTCACACGATAAGATTTGTACCACACACGAAATGTATTTACGTGATATACATAAAGGCATAATCTCCAGCATTACGCGTAACAATTGTAATTTGAAATTATGCAAGATTACCCTGGAATAAAGGAAATTCCGCCCCGGGCTTTAAGGGGTCAGTACCACTAGTATTTTTGGCTATTGCCATCCACCATGAGGACGGTGCAGAGTAACTTGAACTTTATTCTCTTTGTAGCAGCGACCTGAGGGGTTCTTTAAGAGCTGCGGTAACATGGGCTGATGTTCTTCAGGCACAAGCGGGCTGCTTGCTTTTGCATTCTTTGGAGTTTAGGGATTACTTTTCACGTGTGCTCTGGCGTAAATAATCTTACTGTAATCAAATGGTGACAGCAAGGCCATGGTAAGTTTTATGTAGTGTGGTAGCTAAAGTAGCCGGCGGATTCTTCTCCTCGTGGCTTCCTCCAACACGAACAGAACTCTTCAAGGCAACTTTTCAGCAGGACTAACCTGGTCCCTGTATCCGCCCACGTTCCATCACGGTCAGCTTGAACTTGTGACTTTCCCCCGGTCTAGTGCGACCAGATGACTGCTAGTGGCGCTTTGTGCTTTTATGGGCTATTTTCACTAGAAACTTTAAAATTGAGTATCTTTGCTTCCACTGACTGGATTTTGGTAGCATTTTACCTATTACAATTTACTCAGTTTTTTCGAAATTGGTGTGGGATTTTTCTTAGGTTGTTTTTAGGTCTCGCCTACGCAGCGCGCATGCGCTGCATAGGAGGGGACCTCTTGGAATCGATCAGCTTTTTTGCCCAAAAACGTGCACGCTTTGCATTGCTTTCAATTGCAACGCGTGCACGTTTGGCGTTTCCCTTGCGGGAGCGAGCTTTGGCGACATCTGTTTGTAATTATCTTGCAAACAGATGGTGCCCCTGTTCGCTCCCGCAAGGGAAACGCTGTGTGTGCTCTCGGACGCACTCCCCCCACCCCTCCCACTTGTTTACCGAGCGTCACGACGTGCCTTGCTTACATTCAGTGGGCACACCCACTTTCACTTTCGGAGCTCAGCCGGGACAATGGCGGCCGTTTGCTTATGTGTGGAAGCGGAGGTGTCTTTTTCCCCTGACCTTTCTCCCAGGGTTTGTTTAACCTTTATATCTTTAGATGTTTGAAGGGGAGTTCGCGTTGGCGGGCCTACAGCACGCGCTGGACTCTTCTTCATGGATTAGGGTCTGAACCGGTTCCATGTCTGCAGGAGGCAGGTTTCCGGTTGGAGTAAGGATTTTTTTTCCCTGTCTTTAAAGTACTTCCTTGTGGAGATAGTAGTCTCCCAAATGGTATACTTGTCAGCATGCCTCAAAGATCTTATTCCTCGAACTAAAGGATGCGTGTGAATGTCAGATCTGGACCTGAAGTATTTTGAATGCGGCCAGTGTGTTCAGTTGTACCGCGCGAGTTGTAAATTGTATTTTTTTTCCTATGTAAGTTATACGGAAAAGGCAAGATGGCCGCTGGGAAGGAGCTCCATAATAGAGCTCCTGGGCACTAGGATCACCGACACAGTGGAAATCCCTGCTTGCCCCCCCTGCACACCCCTTTTGCCGCTCCCCCACCGGACCATGCAAAAAGAGGTTTGAAGCATTATTCATCGCTGCTGCCATCCGCAGGAATCCACGGAGAAATCGGACGAAGGATCGAAGCCCCATAACGAAACTGAAAGTCGCTGGGTCCCAGGCATTAGGATCACCGACACGGTGGAAATCCCTGCTTGTCCCCCCTGCACACCCCGTTTGCCGTTCCCCCACCGGAGCATGCAAAAAGGGGTTTGAAGTAATATACATTGCTGCCGCCATCCGCATGAACCCACGGTGAAATCGGACGAAGAATGGAAGCCCCATAACAAAACTGAAAGTCCCTGGGTCACGCAGGCACTCACCACCCTGCGAATCGACCGTGGGCCCCATGACGGGTCAGGAGCGCCGGAAGAAAGAAGAAAGAAGCGGTGCGGAGACCACAAGAATGCTTTGACCCCTGCAGAAGAAGGAACGTAGCTCCTTAACCCACGCCCCGACCCCACTGATGCTCTACAGGGGGGAAGAAATCAAAAGTCCCTGGGTCACCCAGGCGCTCACCTCCTGACTACAAGATGGCCGCCCCGGCCAGCAAGCAGATACCGGACTCGCTCTATTGTTGAGCCATCAAGTGAGTACTAGAATTGAGGTACTCAGAACCCCTGCGGGACAGCCTCTCACCCGTTCCAAGTGGGGCGCGACCCCCCCGCCAACAAAGACTCGAGCTGGCAACACTCCCTACCACTCGCCTGTGCCTGTCCCTAAGATGGCCGCCATGCCCACAAATCGGCTCCAAAATACAAATGCCCTCCTTACAACCCAACTACGCCAAAGATCGTTGTAAAGACAGCCTGACCTGTCCTTGATGCAGCGCGACCCCCCCCGCCTCCCCCCGCAACCTGAGACCAACCTCTCCTGAGGTGCAGAGCTCTCCGGTGCCAACCACAAGATGGCCGCCTAGGACATCGAGACCTGACAACCACAAAACCACCACCACTGAATGGCAATTTCTCACCACGGATAGGAGCTCCACGCTGTTCACTGTTTGACCCTGAATGTATCCGGACTAATACGACCCTGAACTCATCTGGTCTAATACGACCACCTTTGAGTGGCAATCACCCACCACAGATATGAGCTCTACGCTGTTCACTGCCTGACCTCGAATCTACCAGGTCCAACATGACCCCCCCCCTTGCACGTCGAGACCGACCCCCCCCCCCCTCCTCACCCCTGGTGCTGCTCCACACTAACAAGATGGCGGCCCGGGGTTCCAAACCCATTCTGACAACGAAAGCTCCACCGGTGAGTCATAAACTCCTACTATAGCGGTGTCCACAACGCTCTCGACCCCTGCTGGTCATTTGAGAACCCCCCCCAACAGGAAGAGGGCAGAGAGACCGAGCACACTCGTGACCACCACTAATTTGCGCCTGACCTTTAGAGGGTCGCCCGGGGCCTTAACCCGCTCTAATCCTCTCCCGGGGAGTCACCAAGTCCCAGAACAGTCTCCTTTCCTCCTGAATCTTGCCTCACCCTGACCCTCCGACCACTCCATCCTACCAGCCCCCTCCCAATGTGCTTGACCCTAAGATGGACGCCCAAGGCACATAGCTTACTCCAACTAACTCCGCCTGCGCCACAATCCACTGCACCCCTGAGTCTGCTCTCATTAACTGGCCCACGAATAACAACACAAATCTCTCCATCACTCTCTTACTACCCTCCGAGGACAGCTCTGGAAACATTTTTCCGTCCTCCAGTACGGAGCCTGCCCCCCGTCCCACCCACACACAATGCCCTCCGCCACGGCAGCCCACACCATCCCCTCCTCTATGAACCACTTAATACCGCACGGCCCGAACTCTTTCTCGATCAGTTTCCCGCCTGACCTCTCACCCAAAGAGAAGAAGAATTTTAAACAAAAACTGATCAGACTGGACCAACGCATCCTCCGCCCCCGACATCAGCACCGCCATCCCAGACGGATACAAGATCCAGAGGAAAGACCGCCCCAACCACCCAGGAGGGGGCCTCGCCATCGCCCACAAGAGCACCCTCCGCCTCACCACCTCCAGCGAACCCTTCCCCTTCGCCGAACACCTGCACTTCAAGATCCAGACCACCCCCAAAGCCACACTCCGAGGAACCCTCGTCTACAGACCCCCCGGCCCCCGAACACCCTTCGCCGCCACCTTCACCGACTTCATCGCACCCCACGCGATCGCCTCAACAAACTACATACTCATTGGAGACCTGAACTTCCACCTCGACAACCCCAGCGACCCCAACTCCACTATCCTTCGTGACAACCTCGCCAGCATCGGACTTAAACAACTCGTCAACACACCAACCAACAGAGCAGGACACACCCTCGACCCCATCTTCGCGGCAGGAAACGGCGTCCATTTCAGCCACACAACGCACCCGCCATGGATCGACCACCACTGCGTACACTTCACCATCAACAAACCCAAGGCACCCAAACCAGCCCCACGCCCACCACGAAGGAACTGGAGCAAGGTTACCGACGAGCAACTTGACTCCACCCTCAACCGAGACAACCACACCTGGGCACGCGACGCAAACAGCGCAAACGACGCAGCCAGAGAACTCCACACCTGGATCTCCAACTGCACAGATGAGCTCGCCCCGCTACGCAACCCCGACAGACAACGCCCCAGGAAAGCCGTCTGGTTCACAACCGCTCTCCAAGAAGCCAGACGCACCTGCAGACGCCTGGAGAAGAACTGGAGAAACACCAAGACAACCGAAAACCACACCACCTACAAGGACGCCATGACGGACTACCACAACCAGATCAGAGCCACCAAAAGGAACTTCATCCACAACAAAATCCTGGCCAACTCCTCCAACTCCAAGGAACTTTTCAGTGTCATTCAAGAATTCACCAACCCACGCAGCGAAGCCACAGACATCACCCCATCCCAAGACCTCTGCGACAAGCTTGGAACCTATTTCCACCTCAAGATCAAAAACCTCTACGACAACTTCATCGACCACCCACCAGGCGCCACAGACGGCCCCCCGCCCCCCAGAAACACCAGCCAGCCCACCATCTCCAACTGGACACCGATCACGGCCGAAGACACCGCCTCGACCATGAAAAGCATCCACTCGGGGGAGGCCCCCACCGACCCCTGCCCCCCTCACATCTACCACAGAGCCGTGGCCGCTATCGCACCCGAACTACAACGCACCATCAACACCACCTTCAAAACAGGCACCTTCCCAGATGACTGGAAGCGCGCAGAAGTCAGACCCCTGCTCAAGAAGCCCACAGCTGACCCCACCGACCTCAAGAACTATCGGCCCATCTCGCTCCTCCCCTTCGCAGTCAAAGTTGCAGAGAAAACAGTCAACAGGAAACTGACACGATTCATTGAAGAGAACGCCGTCCTCGACCCATCCCAATCCGGATTCCGAAGCAACCACAGCACAGAGACCGCCCTACTCGCCGCCACAGACGACATCCGCACCCTCCTGGACCAAGGCCACTCCGCAGCCCTCATCCTACTCGACCTATCAGCTGCCTTCGACACCGTCTCCCATCGCACACTAGTCGTCAGACTACACGACGCAGGCATACAAGGAACAGCCCTGGACTGGATCCGATCATTCCTCACCGGAAGAAGCCAAAGGATCAGACTCCCACCCTTCCCCTCTGACCCCACGAAAATCACCTGCGGAGTCCCACAGGGTTCATCACTGAGCCCCACCCTCTTCAACATCTACATGGCCCCCCTCGCAGCCATCGTCCGACAACACGGCCTCAACATCGTATCCTACGCCGACGACACCCAGCTCATCCTCTCCCTCACCAAAGACCCCACCACTGCCAAACTCAACTTCCAGAAAGGAATGCAAGACGTCGCAGTCTGGATGACCAACAGCTGCCTGAAGCTCAACGCCGAGAAGACAGAAGTCCTTGTCCTCGGTACCACCCCTTCTGCATAGGACAGCACCTGGTGGCCGACCGCCCTCGGAAGCCCACCTACCCCCTCAGACCACGCCAAGAACCTCGGCATCGTACTCGACTCATCACTCTCCATGAACCGACAGGTCAACGCCGTCACCTCCAGCTGCTTCAACACCCTCCGCATCCTCCGCAAGACCTTCAAGTGGATCCCCCCTGAGTCAAGGAAGACAGTCACCCACGCACTCATCACCAGCAGACTGGACTATGGAAACGCACTCTACGCCGGCATCAACAAGTCCCTACTCCGCAAACTCCAGACAGTACAGAACACCGCCGCCAGACTCGTCCTCGACATCCCCCGACACGAACACATCAGCCAACACCTACGAAGTCTCCACTGGCTCCCCGTGGAGAAAAGAGTCACTTTCAAAATCCTCACTCACGCCTACAAATGCCTACACAACAACGGACCCAAATACCTCAACGACAGAATCAACTTCCACATACCCAAAAGAAACCTCCGATCTTCCAACCTCGCACTGGCCAAAACCCCGCGCATCCACAGAGCCAGAGCAGGCGGAAGATCCTTCTTTCACATTGCAGCCAAGACCTGGAACGAGCTACCGGCAGACATCAGACGTGCCCCCTCCCTGAACACCTTCAGGAAGACCCTCAAGACCTGGCTCTTCGGCTAAACAGATCTGCGGACCCCCTCCTCAGCGCCTTGAGACCCTCACGGTGAGTAGCGCGCTTACAATTCCCTGATTGATTGATTGATTGACAGCATCCTGAATCACTTTTCGCAGACATCTACCACTGCTCCTCCAAAGGAAAGGTAAAAATGGACCTTATTTTCCAAATGAGAGACATGAAACGTGGAAATCCATCCTCGGGTCGCAGCTCAACATTTCCAAAACCACCAACACATCACATGGTTGCAAACTGACACTATCACTCCCCATACCGCTCAAGGCGTACTGGAAATACCACTGTGACCATCTACTCCAACGGCACAGTCCTGATACAAGCCAACAACGACTATCTAGAGTCCTTTGACGCCCTCTTCCCTTCTCTCCGGAATACCCCCTCTCACGCACTCCGTCCCCTCCCGCCCCTGCTCCCTCCCCCCCCCCCCCAACGGAAGAACCGGACCCGCCATCAGAACTCACCCACCGCTCCGGTACTCCCTAGCAACCACACACGCCCCTCACCACGCGACATCCCACTCACCACCCCCAGGGAGAACATGACCCCTCCACCTCCCCCGTCCGGCTCTCACCCCCACCCGCCACCTACCGTTCCGGTACTCCCTAGCAACCTCACACGCCCATCACCACGCGACATCCCCCTCACCACCCCCAGGGAGAACAGGACCCCTCTACTTCCCCCCTTCGGCTCTCACCCCCACCTACTGCTCCGGTACTCCCTAACAACCACACACCCCTCACCACGCGACATCCCCCTCACCACCCCCAGGGAGAACAGGACCCCTCTAATTCCCCCCTTCGGCTCTCACCGCCACCTGCCCTCCACACACCCCAATCCACTCCGAACAACCTGAACACCCACCTCCCCAAACCCACAGGCAATAAAGCACCAACACCCCAACACGATCCTCGCCACCCTGCACTCACGGCCCCGCCCAGACCCCACACGGACAACACAACCACTACAAGGCTACCCAACACCCTGAGACTCTCCCCCCCAGACCCGACACGGACAACACAACCACTACAAAGCTACCCAACACCCTGAGACTCTTTTCCCCCCCCCCCCCCCCCTAGGCCCAACACACCCGCACAGGACCAGTCCCGGTACCTCAACGAATTAGAGACTGAACAGCGACTCTCCCTGCTGGAAACCCAGATAGCAACTATAATCCAGGGCCTTAGTGAAATCCTAGCCAACCTCGCCGCGCCCCAGCAGCCTCAGCGCACCCACTCCTTCACCACCCATACACAACAAAGACCGTCCAAAGTCCCCCACCAGAGATGGGTCACTAACCCCCTCCCCAATCTGACACAGAGACCCAAAAGAACTAGAGACGCTATGTCTGAGAGTGAAGCGGCGGACCTCGCCTCCTCGTACGACAATTCTATTACTGTCACCCTCCAATCCAAAATCCAGGTGATCACCGGACTAGGAAGAGACCAAGCCCATCCGAAAACACCCAGACCGCCGACCACCCGCACTAGCATCCCCACGGCCCCCCTAACGAAGAAACCCAAAACAGAGACAACCCCCACAAACTGCATGCTCATAAACTGCAGATCAGCCACCAGGCATGCCACAGAACTAGCAGAATCCATCCTCACTCAAGACATAGACATAGCATTCATCACCGAAACCTGGCTTAATGACTCCTCCCTACCACTCCTGGACACTCTCGTCCCCCCAGGCTTTATAATCACCAACAAAGATAGAAAAGACCAAAGAGGAGGAGACATAGCAATCATCCACAGAGACAATATTTCCGTGACGGAAACAGACTCCTTCAACTACAACACCTTTGAATGCCTAACCGTCAACATCAGCACTAGCAACAACAAAACACTAACCTGCCACCTTATTTACCACCCCCCAGGCAACTCCACCACTTTCACTGAACACCTGTCTGACCTAATTGCCCACTGCTCACTACGAGATGTGAATAACTTAATTCTGGGCGACCTCAACCTACACTGGAATGAAGACATCAACCCGCTGATCCAAAACCTGAGTGAGCTGCTACACAACAACAACCTCACCCAACACTGCACAGAAGAAACTCACAACAAAGGAGCAGTCCTGGATGCCATTATCGCCAAACGCGACACAGTTACGATAAACCACACCCTGCCCGTGGATTGGTCTGACCACCACTTAATCCTCTTCCACCTCACTCAACCAGTCACTTTACAACCCCCCTACCCAAGAACAGCCCAAATGGACCAGAAACCTCAATCA
The DNA here is from genome assembly GCA_963921515.1 of Calotriton arnoldi. Classification (NCBI taxonomy): domain Eukaryota; kingdom Metazoa; phylum Chordata; class Amphibia; order Caudata; family Salamandridae; genus Calotriton; species Calotriton arnoldi. The sequence goes on along the minus strand of CAWUFW010000075.1, from coordinate 1,105,779 downwards.
GATCGACATGGCTGACCTGGAGGAAAAGGTCAACTCCCTCCTCACTACATCCGCGGATGATCTATCCACGACAGAACTCACTGACCATTACAACGCAACCTTGACATCCATTCTAGACCAGATAGCCCCTCTGAAACAAAAAAAAACCAGGAATATCCCATCCAGATCCTGGTTCAATACGGACATCAACAACGAAAGGAGACAACTTAGAGCCACAGAAAGACTATGGAGAAGCAACCCCTCCACAAGCCTACTCGAACAACTCAAAGCAGCTCGAAGAAAATACAAAAAACACATCTGCAGTGAAAAATCCAACTTTTTCTGCTCCGCCCTGGACAATACTGTTAAGAACAAAACACAATCATGAACATTCTGCGCCATCTTGTCTGATGAAAGTTCCTACGTGCATAAACTACAGTCATCCTGATTTACCACAGCCATTTTGTACTCTGTTGGTCACCTTCATTTCACCCTGTCCTCTAGCAGCCTTCTGACTCTCTGACCAAACCTGATATGTGTGCTGGGGGCTATAAACTATTTCCACGACAAACATCAACATCACCTGCTGCCTCAAACTCGTCTTTCCTCTCATCCCTGCACAAACGGGTTACAAATACCAAACAGACTCTTGCAAACATGGTTTATTGCACTACACACAGCAAGACTGGTTTTTTGCCAACAATGGGACCTGTTCTTATCAACAGAACGGACTCTTAGATCTGGCCGGTCTCACTCGTTTTTAGACCCTGAAGCAACGTCCAGCTGCAATTAAATTGTCTGTTTTTGACCTGGGTGGGATCAGAGTTAATGTTGGGCTTGTGTAACCATGTTGATAAAACAATGTCAGGCTTGTGTGACAACCTGCCCGGGGCGGAGACTCCAAGCTTGTAACCATGATAAAAGAAACAAATACATTGTGTAAAACTGTATAAAAGGAAGAGTCAGAAGCATTGCCAGTAGAACACCTCCCTGAAGACATCCTGGTGTCAGCAGTTGACGTGGTCTCCTCTAAGAGTAATAAACCTTTTTCTTGCCTTCCAGCTTCCAGCGCCTGCCTCGTTATTTTAGATAGTGAATCCAAAGTGGATTAAAGGTGACTTTGCGCCGGGCAGCATTGGGGATCCCAGGAGACTCGCTGCTTTTCACAATGCAAAAAACAGGCCCAATGAACTGTTTAAAATCATCAAGCAACAAACCTCCAAGCCCCCCGTACCCTCTATGCAAGCCTCCAAGGAACTGTGCGAAAACTTCGCCATCTTCTTCGAAGAAAAAATCTCCAAGATCGAGCTCTCACTAGACATCAGCACCAACCCCGCTTGCGAAAGCCTGCCCCCAGTTACACTAGACAGCACATGCCTGCACCACACGAAAACATGGAAGTCCTTCAATCCCATCACGGAAGCCGAGATCCTCAAGCTAATCTCCACCTCCAAACCCGCCTCTCACGTCCTTGACCCTATACCCACCCAATTGACCAAAAAACTCAAACTCTCCATAGCCCCGTTCTGGTGCAGAATCATCAACAGCTCCCTGAGAACCGGCATCATACCTGAATGCCTTAAAGTCGGCCAAGTAACGCCACTACTAAAAAAAAACAGGCCTTGACTGCATGGACCTGAATAACTTCAGACCTGTCTCCAATATCCCCCTCCTATCCAAAATCCTCGAAAAATGCGTCCTCTCACAACTGACTCAGCACATGGACAACGTCAACCTTCTTGATCCCCACCAATCGGGATTCAGAAAAGGCTATAGCACCGAGACGGTGATCCTCAGCATCACAGACGATATTCAAAAATCACTTGATACCGATCACTGCTGCCTACTCATTCTTCTCGACCTATCGGCAGCCTTTGACACGGTTGACCACCAACTTCTCATCAAGGCCCTACAAGAAAGGGTAGGTGCCGATGAGGTGGTCCTACACTGGTTCGCCTCCTTCCTGCATAACCGGTCGCAAAGGATAAAAAACAAAAACTTTACCTCCGACCTTCACCCCGTCAGCAGGGGTGTACCCCAAGGTTCAGTGCTCTCACCACAACTGTTCAACATATACATGGAACCTCTCACCACCATACTTAAAAATGCTAACATCCCCTTCCACCTATATGCTGAAGACACCCAGATCGATCTAGAAACCTCCTCCCCAGACGACATCCTTAGACTAAATGACACTCTAAAAGAAATCCAACACTGGTTGGCCCAAAATCATCTAAAACTCAATCAAGACAAAACGGAGATCCTCCTCATCTCCAACAAAGAAGAGAACCCTCAAATTGCAGAATGGCTTAAAGCTATGGATGCTCTGAACGGTAATCTCACCCTGGCTAACTCCGTAAAATAACTAGGAATCACCCTGGACCCAAAATTGGACATGACCAACCACATTAAAAACTCCGCAAAGAGTGCCTTCCTCAACCTGAAGCTTCTCTACAAAATTAAACCATTCATCCCTACCAAGGACCTCAAACAAGCCACCCAATCACTGGTGCTATCCAGACTCGACTATGGTAATGCAACCTTAACTGGCTCCACAAAATCCCACCTAGCTCCCCTCAAAACAACCCTCAACGCAGCAGCCAGAATGGTCACAGGAATCAGGAAATACGATCACATTTCACCAGCACTAAGAGAACTAAAATGGCTCCCAGTTGAACAGCGTGCCACTTTCAGAACTGCTTGCCTCACGCACAAAGCCCTACACACAGGAAAACCGGACTATCTGGCCGCCAAACTCAGGAGGGCCGGTCAGACAAGAAACCTCAGGAGCTCCAACACCCTCCTTCTCATCCCAATGAAAACACACGAACAAAAAAACGCTGCTAGGTCCTTCGCTGGAAACGCGCCCAAAATCTGGAACTCCATCCCAGTAGATATCGGAACTATCCCGTCCTTCACAAAATTAAAAAAACACCTAAAAGCCCTCCTCCTCAACCGCTCCCTCCCGAATGGTTAGCCGCCGCCTTACGCTAACCCTGACTCCGTTACTCTTTGACTTTGCATCACACAGATCCACCTCAGCTCGCTTCATGACAATTGTGCAAAAAAGGAGGTTGTCTCAGAACTCACGTACTACCTCAATAAAGTATACAACGAGGCTACCTCAGGACTCAAATACTACCTCAAGAATGCACTGCTCTCTTGGACTCCCGAACCTTTATGCTTAGGACTGCTCTACTATGTAACTCTTGCGAAACACTGTTGTGAAGCGCTCCGATACCCCCAGGTCCGGCCAGCGCTATATAAAACTCCTAAAATAAATAAATACGCTGCTCTCCAATAATAAGCCTTGCAGGCGGTATACTCGAGCCCCGCCACCCTGTGTAAATAATATCGGCGACGAAAAGCAGTTGCCCTAGAACAGATTTAACCATTCAGCCTAATTTTTGGAATAATATACATTTCCTATAATCGTGGGTAGTATATATCGTAATGTAAACTACTGTACTTCAAAGCGAATTTCCAAAGTTTGCAAATACTGTCTCGATTTTACTGTTGGGTAATATGTCTGCATTTGGTCAATCGACTTAATTCTGTTGTGAAACAAAGTGGCGTCTTGCCTTTAAAAAAACACTTATTCCCTTGCTCATATTGCTTGTGGCTCACTGTGCATTTCGGTGATAGCCACCTGCTAGCTTGTTTCTCCACGAACATTGGCCCTTTCCGTCGGCACGTAGACGTATCCGTGCAATTTATGTGTAAGACAAATATATTTTACTGAAAAGGCGTGACAAAATGCCTGTTAAAGTACTCTGGGATGTCACAGAACATCAGCAGTCTTGTTGGTCATCGTAATGTACAAATAATGGTCTTAATTTAGCTTGACGCTGCTTTTCAGTCACTTGAATAGCTTCCAAAACGAGTACCGCAAAGTGCTGTCGCAAGACTGCTTGTCACCTAAGAAGTTTCATGACTGTTGCTCAGCTAAAACACATTTCATGAGTCTGTGCAGCAAACGCCGTATAAACCGTGTTTATGGACGTCAGCGTCACCGACGACCCAGAATAAAGGAGTAGCATATTCCACATAATTAAACTAGCGTGGCACAACAATTTTCGCGAAATGGAGGAATGTCCTTTAAATTTAGGAGAAAATTGCTCCAGTCATGGGGACCGTCGAATGCACTTTGAGCTCCTGTCCAAGATGGAGTTATGGCATTCTCTGCTCGGAACATCCCCTTGGAGTTAATGTCGATATGTGGCACCATCTGATGTCCGAAATACAGATCTATCAGAAGACCAAGGCCTCCAATGGACTGTGCTTTTGCAGTGACTTCTGATTCTAGTCCATCTTTTAGACGGGTTGTGAAACTTAACTTTTGTAAAACAGTGCTTAGATGCTGTTCTTCTCATTGTTTAAAGTTCCTGTGCTGGTTTGTGGTTTAGGCGTTCTTTGTCAAATGATGCACTCTTACCATGTAAATATTTTTTATATTTGTATAAGCAGACCTACAGTTCAGTTCGTAACCAGGTCTCCAGGGGTTATGACTTTTATTTTTAATATCCGTCTGTATTTGTCCTTATTTTTTGGGGGGAGGAGGGGGCATCTTATTGGTATTTATCCTTAATTTGTGTTTTGAGAATAAATGAATCTGTAGAATGGTATATTTCCTCATTTAATTCTTAGATGTGCACTCGTACTTGGATGCCTGTCATGTTTTAGCAAATTAAGCAACCACGTATAACAACGCTACACACAGGTGCATATTAACTTTATACTACAAATGTATGTTATGTTTAAAAATACACAGGAAACGCATTTTCTGTCTGTATTTATCTGTAAAAACTAAAACTGGCAGCCTTATTCTTGACCCTTTCGCTGCTAGGCCGTACACCCCCCCCCTAGTCTTATTATGTTTGTGTGGGCTATTTGGGGTAGGGTTTGTGGATTATCCTGGAGGGGACTGGGAAAATCGCCAAAATATAGCTACATTTTGAGGTTTTTTGTTTTTTTTTGTTGAAAAGTAAGAACAAGCGCTGTGGTTAAAAGTATTTATTTTTTAGTTTTTGTTCCTTCATAAACAAGCATTGGCATAGCCAATAGGTCTCGCCTTTGGGACCTTATAAGTGTTTAGTTATCCAGCACAATATCCTTGGTGCAACAACATCAAGTGTTGCATGGCTAAACACTTATAAGGTCCCAAAGGCGAGACCTATTGGCTATGCCAATGCTTGTTTCACTTTATTACTGTTTGTGTGCTGCATAAATTCCTCTATGTTAAGCCTGACTGCTTTTGTACCAAGCTACCAGAGGGTTAAGCACAGGTTAATTTAGTGACTTTTGTGGTTCACCCTGACAAGGACCGTGGTTGTTGCTTGAGTAGAGTTCGCACCCCCTGAACCAAATAACCTGATTTCTTACACCTTGTAAAGGGAGCTTGGCTGTCTACGGTCATGGAACCCATTGTTGGCCTGCAGTGTCATTATAACTTATGGTTGTAGGTACGTTATTGGTGTAATAATAATATAATTGGTATTGTTATTGCTATTAATATTATTAGACTGTTTACTATTATTTTTATTACTATTCCAATTATCACTATTACTGTAATAATAATGACAATAATAGTTATTTATAATTATTAATACAATTTATAATATTAGCTCCAGACCCTGAGACGCAAGGCCCACCAATGCTAGGGCCCCTCTTTGGTCCAAGGCTTTGGACTACAGATATTGGGCGGGGAGGGAGAGCGGTGGATGTGACACAGCTCTGACAGTGAGGACTGAGGAGTGAAAATGAAAAGTGTAATTAGGAACAAAGAAACCCTAGAGCGCAGTGTTTATGAGCGCGGAGGTCGTTCTTGTCACAAAGAATGATGAATGTCTGGGCCAGCCCCCAGCAGAAGTGGTGCAAACAAGTACTCGTGATTTAAGCCAGAAGCTCTGGAACAGGGAAAGGGTCATTTAATCCCGACAAGTCTGTGTAGGGTCTTTGTGCTGTAACTCGGAAACAACAAACGGGCACCAGCTGGGGCCGCCAGCACTTGTCTGCCTTCAAATTTACCCTTCCGATATCGAAATCTACAAAGGACCCGTTTCTGCTGGTACGCTCCAAAATAACACAAGTCGATGCATTGAGAAATAAAAGCTGCCCCCCCCCCCTTCCGGAAGGGCCTTTTAATATTGGCCTCTCTAGGAAGTGTCAAACACAATTACTTCTAGTGCCAACACTCGGCAGTTTTTGCATACAGAGCTTGCTACTTTCGGCCCGCCCCTCCCTCAACTTACAGAGGGAGGAACTGCGCCTTAATAGCTCTTATTCTTATGGGGCACGAGGGGGCAGGACGCTAGGTGAGTTAAGCGCTCGCCACTGGCGCCTGCGGTTACTTGCATTCTATCAGGTTGAATCCCCTCTGAGCCTGTTTGGCCTCCATTCCTACCCAGGTCGGGGACTCCAGTGGCATTACACTGGCTAATTGTAACACACTGCTATTCACAGCGCTTACAGTTGGCAATAAAAACTATGAAGCGCTATATAAAGCCAAGCTATTATTATTAATGGTACGTGTGCGCCTGCTAGAACTGTACTCCTGGTCAAGGCCTCCATGTGGCACCACAACTCGCCTGCTATCTGAAACTCTACTCTACTGTAATAATTTATTACAGTTCATTTGGGCAGGCACACGGACTGCCCCCAGTGCCGGCAGACAAGGTGAAAGGCAGCCCACAGAGTAGAGTTACAAAGGTTGTTTAAACACTGAAAGGGAGAACAAACGTTTCACTTCACTTCTGACATTTTTTAATTCCTTTATCTGATACAGAGACATTTATGGAAGTTGGTTTATTTATTGCACTTCTGGAGTTCACTACGGAAAGGGGAACTCCATCTGCAGGTTCCACATATTGGAACCAGGGCCACTCGTATTATGTGGTAGCGGGTGATCAAATTAGGCGACAGGGTTGACTAAATTATACGCAAGGAAAATTGAAATTATGCTGCGTTGTGTGCACCTTTTGTGGTAGTGTCACTTCATTATTTTGGCATTTCTACACAGTAACACTATCTGGGCAATGGTTTCACATCATTAGTGGCAGTTTAACTCGCAAATGTAGCCATAGGTAACTGCAAGGTGACAGATCAACCTTTCTTAATGGCCTTCCACTACGCCGCAACACGTGTCACTGCGATTTTAGTATCTTTTGATCTGTTTGAGCTAGAAACAAGTACGTTTTTTTTTTTTTTAAATTTGCAAATTAGGCAGCAGATAATAGCTTATGTGTTAAATGTGGCAAATACACTAATTTGCAGAAAACGGCGCAGCCACAGAATCGCATAATTCTAGTAGCCCTGATTGTAATCCATGGTTTTGAATATGACTTGCATGAACATTTGTTTGCAAACCACACAGTGATGTGCTTATTTTCACACTGCAGATAGCACATTTACTATAGGTTTCTGCAACCGCAGGATGTCTTTTGGAAGGATGAGCACTAGGGTGGTCAGGGGAGGAGGAGTGTCTTGGTGTGAGTGTGATCAGCTATCGCCAGGAATAAAATACCCCCTGCCGTATGTAAAAAGGATATTGTAAGTCGCCACAGGGCTCTTTAACCTTGTGTTAGACCTGACATCCTAGGTGTGTCTTCCCCCAAACATTTTGCTTTCACCCCTCCTGTTTCCTGAATTCGTTATTGTTGGCATTAGGACTCTGTGCACTTTACCACTGCTAACCAGTGCTAAAGTGCTTGTGCTCTCTCCCTAAATCATGATAAAACTGGCCTCCACCTGATTGGCACATTTAATTTACTTAGAAGTCCCTACTATATGGTACTACATTTACCCAGGACTTGTAAATTAAATGCTGCTAGTAGGCCTGCAGCATTCATTGTGCAAACCACTACAGTAGGCACTTTAAAACATGTCTAAGGCCGGCCATTTCAGTCTGTTGAGCAGTTTTAAACTGTCAATGACCTGGCAAAATAAACCCTTTGACAGGCCTTAAACTTTCTTTTTTCTTTTAATACACATAAGTCACCTGTAAGGTAGCCCTTCAAAAGCCCATAGACCAGGGTGCAGTGTATTTGAAAAGTATGACATGGGTTTAAGTTTATATGTCCTTTTAGTGAAAAAACTCCTACATTTGTTTTTCATTACTGTATGGCCTATCTCTCCGATTGGATAAAATTAGGTTACTTTATTACATTTAATACGTGCTAACTTTTTAATTGTTAGGCGGTAGGAATGTCATGTTTGGACTCCAGTTAATTATAATTTTAAATCCTCTTGAATGGTAAGTCATATTTTAAGTAACAATTCTGAAAAATCCCACTTTTAGAAAGTTGGCATTTTCTTTCCCTAACCATTTGGTGCCTTCTGCCAGTGTACTTGGTAGCATGACTGTGAGTGGCTCTACTGTTGGGCTTTGTGTATTCCTCCCAGACAGTGCGACAAAAGAGGACTAGGTGTTGGCAGGATGAGACATCTAGTCAGGATGGCTGGGGTCGGAATTGTTCCCTGCCCTCTTATACTTCAAAGGGCTTACCTCCAGCACACATAAAGGGACCTAACACTAGTCTTTTGTCACCCCAGACTTCTTGGAGCCTTGGCAGTGGAAGGGAAGAACTTTCCAGAATCAGATGTGGGGGTAGTATAGGAAAGCCTACCCACTTCAAAGGCTGGCAGGGTATAAATATTGGACCCTCAGATCGCCTCATCAGTACACTCCTGGACCTGCAGTGATTACAAGAGGAAGAACTGTCTTGATCCCCAAAGGACTGCACTGCTGCTTGAGGCTTGCCTTGTTCCTCAGAGACTGCACTGCTGCTTGAGGCTTGCCTTGATCCGCAAAGGGCTGCCCTGCTGCTTGAGGCTTGCCTTGTTCCTCAGAAGACTGCCCTGCAGCTTGAGGGCTGCCTTGATCCCCAAAGGGCTGCAATGCTGCTTGAGGCTTGCCTTGTTCCCCAAAGGACTGCCCTGCTGCTTGAGGCTTGCCTTGTTCCCCAGAGGACTGCCCTGCTGCTTGAGGCCCGCCTTGTTCCCCAAAGGACTGCACTGGTGCTTGAGGCTTGCCTTGTTCCCCAGAGGACTGCCCTGCTGCTTGAGGCCTGCCTTGTTCCCCAAAGGACTGCCCTGCTGCTTGAGGCTTGCCTTGTTCCCCAGAGGTCTGCCCTGCTGCTTGAGGCCTGTCTTGTTCCCCAAAGGACTGCCCTGCTGCTTGAGGCTTGCCTTGTTCCTCAGAGGACTGCACTGCTGCTTGAGGCCTGTCTTGTTCCCCAAAGGACTGCCCTGCTGCTTGAGGCCTGCCTTGTTCCCCAAAGGACTGCCCTGCTGCTTGAGGCTTGCCTTGTTCCCCAGAGGACTGCCCTGCTGCTCGAGGCCTGCCTTGATCCCCAAAGGGCTGCCCTGCTGCTTGAGGCCCGCCTTGTTCCTCAGAGGACTGCCCTGCTGCTTGAGGCCCGCCTTGATCCCCAAAGGACTGCCCTGCTGCTTGAGGCCAGCCTTGATCCCCAAAGGGCTGCCCTGCTGCTTGAGGCCCGCCTTGATCCCCAAAGGACTGCACTGCTGCTTGAGGCCCGCCTTGTTCCCCAAAGGGCTGCACTGCTGCTTGAGGCCCGCCTTGTTCCCCAAAGGGCTGCACTGCTGCTTGAGGCCCGCCTTGTTCCCCAAAGGGCTGCACTGCTGCTTGAGGCCCGCCTTGTTCCTCAGAGGACTGCCCTGCTGCTTGAGGCCCGCTTTGTTCCCCAAAGGGCTGCACTGCTGCTTGAGGCCTGTCTTGATCCCCAAAGGGCTGCACTGCTGCTTGAGGCCCGCCTTGATTCCCAAAGGGCTGCACTGCTGCCAGAGTCCTGCCCTGCTGTCTGAGAAGGAAGACTGGACCTGCTTCCTTCAACCCAGGCTACCTGAGTGACTCCAGGGGTCAGATGGCTGACCTTCTGTTGGAGCTACGGAGATGCAATAAGCTCCAGTGGCACCTGCCCAGCTGATCTGCTTCACTTGACCTTCCTGAGTCCTGCTGGCCTCTGCTGGAGTGACTTCCTGATCCCCAAGACGTGGCTCCAGAGACCTAGACCCTCGGCTGGCATCAGTTGAGCTTCTCCTGTGAAGAAAGGTGAATTTCTAAAGTTTTGAGCTCTCTGCTCCCGAGACTTTGCTAACCGCCACCACAAAATCTGCACTTGGCACTACAGCCCGCAGAGTCTTTAAGCTAGAGTGACGACAGCCCGAGACACCCAGCCTGCTCTTTGCGCTACAGCAACAACGCTCTGCGACTCTCTCCCTACTCCACGCAGCCTCTTCCACTATGAACAGACCGCTTTGTGGCAGACTTTGAGAATGTATCTTCTCAGCAGTACTAACGTGTCCCATTAACTGGCCGACGCTTCATCATTGTCGGCCTGAAATTGTGACGCCCCCGACTAACATTACCAGATGACTGCGAGTAGCGCTTTGTGCTTTTAAGCACTATATCTACCCAAAACCTTGAAATGTAATATCTCTGGTTCTACTGATTGGATTTTTGTTGTTCTTGTGTCATTTTACCTATTAAAATGTATCCTATGTTTTCGAATTCGTTTGGGATTTTTCTTGTGTTGTGTTTTCACTTTATTACTGTTTGTCTTCTGCATAAATATTTACACAGTGCCTCTAAGTTAAGCCTGGCTGCTTGTGTGCTAAGCTAACAGAGGGTTAGCCCAGGTTAATTTAGTGACTTTTGTGGTTCACCCTGACAAGAACTGTGGTTGTTATTTGAATAGGGGTTTCATCCCTCTTAACCAATAACTCGATTTCTTACAACTTGTAAAGGGAACTTGTCTCTATGGTCATGGATCCATTGGTGACTTGCAGTGTCGTTATAACTTATGGTTACGTTATTGATGTAATAATATTATTATTGGTATTGTTATTTGTATTGCTGTTATTAGTATTATTATTAGAATGTTTACTATTGTTACTATTTCTATTACTATAATACAATAATAGTTATTGCTAATTATTGTTACAACTTGTAATAATACCTCCGGACCCTGTGACTCGGGGCGCACCAATGCTAGGGCTGCTCTGTGGTCTAGGCATTTGGTTATTCATAAAGTGAATAAGGTAGCTCCAAATTTAGGGTCCCTTCTCCAGATTTGTTCTCTAGGGTTCGTAGCCTTTTGTGTTACACCACTGGTTTGGTCATATTTCCAGGGGACGCTCTGTTATACCGTCCAGACTATTTGCTGTTGCATTGAAACAATGCGCGCATCACAAATTGTTTTATATTCATTGATGTTGAAGATTTGTTCAGTGGTGATCATGACACCCTGCAATTTGGGGTTTTCTTAGTATTTATTACAAAACATGACTGTCTCTGGTATTCTAGTGCAACACAGAATCACACTGTGATGCCCAAATTAATCTCTATTTTTGTAGACAGTGTTGTTACTCATTGCGGTTTTGTGGTAAGTATTGTTAGCTTCGTTTTCTAGTTTTGCGTATTTTGTACTCCTGCTTTTTTGTGAGGAGTCTCTTTAGTTCTTAGTTTTAGTTTTACATTGTAATAAGTTGGGTTACTAGTTGAGGGGGTAAGTATGCACCTAAAATAATAATCAGAGCCCTTGTCAGGGTGAGCCACTGAAGTCACTAATTAAACCTGAACTCAACCCACAGTAGCTATGGCACAGAAGAGGCAGGCTTAACTTGAAGGCAATGTGTAAAGTATTTATACAGTACTTTAACAGTAATAAAGTCTAAATGCAAAATAATAAAAAATCCTAAGACAATTTAGAAAAATATAGTAAAATGTAAGAAACAAAATGGCACCAAAATGACAAAAATCCAATGAGGGGAAACCAAAGATATGACATTTTAAAGTTTTAGGTAGAAATAGCGCCAAGAAGCACAAAGTGCCAATGATAGTCAATGGTCGCAGTAGAACATGACTTGGGTGCAATTTGACACTGACCGCTATAAAGCATTGGTCGGGTACACTAACCAGGTTTGTTCTAGTCAAAGATTATACCTTCTGACTTTGGTCATTTAAGTCCCAATACACCAATAGAGTGCACTTCTAACCCCCCCCCCCCAAGGACCTCAGGGGGGGCACTTAGAGACTCACAGGATGGCAGGCACTGGCCAAACAGCAGGATTCAGTCCAGATCCATTTGCCACTGTTCAGCTGCGCAGTTGCAGGAAAAGACCTGTTGTAGCTTGTTGTGTACCTGTAGCTTCAACAGGAGGTTAGCCTCATTACCCTTTGAGTCGACTTCTCTGTACTGGGTACAAGACGGAGAGCAGGTCCAGTCTTCTAAGCTCTTATCAATTCCGAGATAGCAGGTTCAGTCCTCCTCTGCTCTTCCACTGGTCCAGGTGTTTTCTGAAGTGGGTGCCTGGAGGTGCCACATTTATGCTTGGCACAAACTAGTGGGAGGGAATGACCCATGGGAATGCACTAAACAACATGGTAAAGGTTCCAGGGGCACTCTTTGGGCATTTTCAAGATGGGTGAAGTCTATGGCCTCATGAAACTTGGACTCTGGGGGCTGGGGTGTGTGCGTCCTAGTGTACTCCCAAATCTAACTCTAAAATCTACTTTTAGGCAATCCCTGCACCCCAACAAACTCGGAGATAGAAGTCTGGTAAAATCAAAGATGAGCTTTCTGGAAGCAGACAATGGAGACACTCAGTGTTTTGGCATTCTGTTTCCCTCATTTGAAGTGCGGCCAAAATTTTATATATAAAACCCCTGTAGATGTGTCAAGCAGGATGCGACTTTCAAGCAGGATTTGACACTCTGGAGGATGCTCATAGCCGCACCCTGGTGGTCACTTTAAACGAGTTCTAGGGCAGCTCCCCATCCCACTAAGGTTGGTGTCTGGCTAACTAAAAGGACAAATTTGGAGGCAGGCCCAGGTGTTACCGATGTCTGCCTGTGATGAGGGATGCCCCTGTGAAGTGTATCCTGGTTCTGGGAACAGCCCCAGGCCATCGTGTCAAGGGGAGGACAGCACCTCCTCAGATCCAAGGCCCATTGTCCCTGTCCTGGGAGCAGTTCCCACCTCTCCAAAGGGGCATCGGCTACTGGGTGACAGTAGGATATTCACAGAAAGACCTCTAGAGGCTGTAGGCAGGCAAAAGGTAACTTTCCTAAAGTACCTTTTCTGTAAAAGACAAAATTTGACTTGACCATTAAATTGGATTGTGTTTAAGTATTAAAAAGAGTCCTCAAAATATTTTCTCTATCTTTTAGCAATCCGAAATCAGTACTACAAGGTGTTCTAATGTAATCCAGCTTTCCCTACGGAAGCAGCCAGCCTTGCTACATTGAAAATAGCTTTTAAGCTTTTTTTTTTATTGTAAGGACATGTGAAATATTAAACTTCTACATGACCTACTTTTAAATACCATGCACCCTATAGGGAATAGGGCCTACCTTAGGGGTGACTTATTATTTAAAGGGAAGGTTCAGGTGTTTCAAGAGTTTATTTTGACAGGTCGAATGTTCAGTTTAACCTGCACAGCCAGGCGTCTGGTGGCAGGCCTGCAGGCATGTTTACATTGTCACTGCAGGGGCTGGCACAATGAGTACTGCCGCCCCCTGGTAACAACTACAGGCCCTGGATAAACTGTGAGTCCCATATATTAGGAGACTTGCAGGTAAATTAAATATGCCAATCAGGAGTATATCCATTGTAGCAGGCTGATAGGAGGAGCACAAGCACTTTACCCCTGTTTAGCAGGGGTAAAGTGCAAAGAATGTCAGCAAAAAGGCCAATAAATCTGGGGTGACACCGCAGAAAAGGCAAAATTCCAACATACGTGTTATACTTGATTTAGTGTTTGTAGCTGTCAGTTTGTTTTAGGTCTACCTGTTCTGTTTTTGTTCTTGTGAAGAATGTGCTTTCCCTTAATTTTTTGGTGGTAATATCTTGAGTCAATTTTTTGAGAAGTATTATTATTCCTAATGCTTGTGTTACTCCTTTTTATGTTGGCCACATCGTAACCTGATTTGTTGACGGTGCGGGTCGTATTATTACTTGGTATTGTTTGGGAAGTGTTGTTGCTCCTGGTGTTCTTTGATGGTGTATTGTTACTCCTGGGTTTTTTCAAGTCTTCTTGTGTGGTGGTTCTTTGCTCACTGTTTTTATGGGGTCTTTTGCTGTTCGCTATTATTGTGAGGGGAGGTAGTATTGCTACCCTGCTCTTTGTAGTTCTTTTTTTTTTTTATTAACTATTTCTCCCATGTGTTTGTACTCCAGGGCTGTGACACTGGCGGTGCTGGGCGTAGGAGTGCTGGGTGTCGTTTGAAAATGGATTTCTCTTTGTAATTGTGTTTCCTTCCAGTAGGCCGCAGAGTACCAGTACTACTTTCTTCAGTAATTTATACTCGTTAAATAACTGCTAGTCTGTACTAGTCGCTTTACCTTAGGCTTACAGCGCCTTCTCCTGGAGGGATGAGTAAGACCCCTCTGCACTATTAGAAACCACATCACCTCCACCAGCGAGTAAATGTTACCTGTTTATTTTATTGAGGAAAAACAAGGGGTATGCAGTTCCTTGGAGTGCGGGGAAAAATTCAGATCTTTCTAAAAAGTGCCCTCACACACCCCAAAGGATGTCATGCTTCATCATTAGGCCTGCTCCTTGTCGGGCCGGCGCTGCAATGCCCGACGGGCACCCGCGAAGGGGCTCTTTGGCGGAGATCTTTTGTTGATGAAGCCGTAGGGTGAGTGCAGGTGTGTGGGCTAGGTAGTGCGGTGAGTGTGAGAGTTAAAATGGGTCTAGAGCAACCCTAACTAATGCTTTTATTCCCAGGGGGCACTAGCCTAACTAAAAAATGTGAGCCCCGGCTGGATGTAATGATCCTATAGGGCTAGTGTGGTGCATAAGGTCAACATGTTTCATGCCAAGAGTAGCCCCTAACGGGTCTGGTGGCACTTCATCAGGACCAGAAAAAAGGGATTTGATTGTACTCTAGCACTACCGCAGTACTCGTTCCAGGATTCGTATGATTGGCTGGTAACCAGATGCAGTTGAGTAAACCGGGTCCAATTGACCCCGAGAAAGAAGACCTGAGAAAAGGGGAAGGGGAGGAGATAAAAACAAGAACTTTGCGGGTGCTCGTTGGGCATTGCAGCGCCGGCCCGACGAGGAGCAGGCCCAATGATGAAGCATGACATCCTTTGGGCTGTGTGAGGGCACTTTTTAGAAAGATCAGAATTTTTCCCGCACTCCTAGGAATTGTATACCCCTTGTTTTTCTCAATACTACTTAGGAGCATGTATGCAGGACCTACTAAAAAAGCTCCTGGTTCCTCTTGTTAAAAAGACTATATTGCACGGCGGCTCAGCCGTGGAACCTATCCCCCATTAACCTAGTTTTGGACAGAATCCTTACCAAAACTACGTGAGTTCTCAGTTTCCCCAACTAAAAATCTTTAGTTGCATCATGGAGAACAACCAAGGTTTATCTTTCAGTGATGACCTAGTTTCAGAAATACTTAGAACGCCCTCACTGTTAGACGCAGATGGAGGAGCTTCCTCCAGCAGCCAAGGTAGTGATTGGAATACCATCACTACAATGAAGAGACAACTTATGAAAATCATGTCCAGTAAATGTCCAGTATTTGTAAAGCGCGAACAATTACCCGAAGGTGTCAAGGCGCTGGGGGCCGTCGGGAAGATTAAGCGAGCTATTGCCCAGAGTCACATGGTGCTGGGCTTATCTGCCGCCGGCACCGGGGATCGAACCGTGAGCCCCCGGTTCCGGAGTCAGTCGCCCTGGCCGCTGCGCCACCCCTCTTCCACCTCATGCATGGAGCCATAATGACCGAATATTTGCGAGCAAACATAGCTCCCAACGGTCTCATTGTAACGAACACACTAAGAATATTCCTAGAAGACAAACAATTCAAAGAGAAATGGTCCCTGGTCACCTGGAAGTGCACCAAGGACTGGTTGGTGCTGATTATAAAAACAGCTAAACGTCTAGCTGACGAGCTCATCAAAATCACTGTGGCAGAAGGAGCCCTAAAAGCCAGTATCGCCATCACGTCCTTTAAAACCAAACTGGCAGAAATCAATAGCGAGATAGCGGAGAACAAAGACTACTTGATGAGACAAAAGGTCACAAAACTACAAAAGGACATCTCAAAATTCAGCAAGGAGAAAATCTACCCCTACCTCAAGGAGGATTGCTGCCCAGCAGCAGATGACAACTCGTCGGATGACAGCCACACCTCCCGAAGAAGAAACTTTTCAACCAGCAGCAATTCAAGCACTGACAGCCGGGGTGGTCAACAACAACACCAATGAGTACCAATGAACACGATGTACGGATACGGAATGCCCCCCTATCAAGGGCCACCGATGTGGCAATACCCGAGTTTTCCGCAAGGCCAACAGCCACCGTTCGCCCCCTTCCAACCACCACCTTTTTAGGCAGAGGCTGGGGCAGAGGGAGAGGCAGAAAAAGAAGAGGCGGCTACAACCAACAGAAGCAGGTACAGTGGCAGGACCAACCCCAACAACAGCACATGGAGCGGAGGAGCCACACGGAGAAGAGCAGCTCATTGTTAATCTCTCTGAGAGACTTCTCAACGATGTGGAAAAAACAGTCTTAAAACGAGGCTTGGGCTTTGTTCCCACCCCCAAAATTGACAACTTCCGAACCAACTGCGAACTTCACAATTTCTTCAGGAAGGTACGACTAAAAGCCTTCTTTGCAAATCAAACTGAACCATCGCCTGTGGATTCAGGCCTACGGAAGCCATCCACCTTCAATCCCAATTCTAGCATGGTACCACAAGAAATTCTCACATTCAAAAAGGCAGTCCTAAATGAAATTTCAGAGAAACGCACCAATGCAGGATTTCATAACACATCCAGACTGGAAACTGAGGCCAGCGACCTCACCATTACCATCAAAGAAGCAGACAAGGGAGGTGCCATTGTGATTATGTCAACTACTGACTACAGAACGGAATGTCTGCATCAACTCCAGGATGGAAGGTACTACACCCCCCTCCCAGAGGATCCAACTATACGTCTCATGACACGGATCAAATCACTGGTGACTTCCGCACTTAACCAAGGATGGATCACAAAGAATTCCTCATTAATGACAATCCCAGACTGCCCTATTTTTATATACTTCCTAAGATACACAAGGGAACACGACCACCTCCAGGAAGGCCTATTGTTTCAGGCTTAGAACCACTATCAAAATTTTGTGACCACTTTTTCCGACCACTAGTCAAAAACCACATTCCTTCAAGACACAAGAGATGTCTTGAACCTGATTGAGGCCACCAACCTGGAGGGCATACAGCAGGACGTCATAGTCACCCTTGACGTCGAAGCCCTCTATTCAAATATCCCTCAATTAATAACACTTGAGGTTGTGGAGGAGACCCTAAGAGCCACCATGTGGCCATCTCCTACTCACATAAGCTTCATTATGGAGTGCGCAAACATTGCCTTGACAGAGAATGTCTTTCAGTTTGAGGACCAGCTTTACCATCAGACCCAGGGGACCTCGATGGGCAGCACCTTCGCCTCCAGTCTGGCATGTCAGACTTTGAGGTGAAGCATGTGCTCATTAACACCAACCCTTACATGGATAATGTCACCCTGTGGCGTTGCTATATTGACAACATACTGGTGTTTTGGAGAGGCGACATTGATCTCATCCCCGCATTTGTCTCCTGGGTCAATAGCCTTAATCCCTACCTCAGGTTCACGGCAAACACTTCTGACCATGAACTACCTTTTTTGGACCTAATGATCAGAAGGAAGAACAACAGTCTGGAAACAAAAACCTTCAAAAAACCAACAGACAGCCACAGCCCACTTCTATTCAGCAGCTTCCATCCAAAAGCCCTACGGGAAAACCTCCCCTACGGGCAGTTCTTGCAAATAAGACGCAATTGTAGCAACTTGGAGGACTTTAAATCACAGGCATCAGAATTGACCAACCATCTGGTCAAACGACAATATCCAGTGACCAAAATATGAACTGCTCAGAAGAGAGCTCGTAACACCAATAGAGAGGCATTACTTGAGACACAACCTAAAGTCGACACTGATCATATGACATGTGTAACTACCTTTACACCAGAATCTAACATGATTAGGCGGGTAATAAAAAAACACTGGAACATTCTCCAGATAGGTGATCATGCCCCAAGCATACCAAGGTTTGCATTCAAACGAACAGCAAATCTTAAAGACCTGTTGATCAGCACCAGGCCTAGAAAAAAGACGCCTCCACTGCAGAATACTCTGTGGAATTTAGCCCCTGTAACAGGCCATTTCTCTTGTGGATAGTGTGTAGTCTGTCCCCTGACGGAGGCAACCAAGACAGTCACACTCACTAACACCCTCAAGTGGACACAAAGTAAACATACAAACTGCAACACACGTAATTGCATATATCTTATCACCTGTCCTTGCCAGTTGCAATACATAGGCATGACTACTCGCCCCGTAAAAACCAGAATTACCGAGCACAGAAGCAATATAAGATGCAAGAAAATGAACACAAAAATGTGTGCTCATTTTGCAGAACACAGTCATACCACCAATGATCTACATTGGACCATTTTGGAAGCACACCCACAAATATCAAAAGAGGCTCTGTTTAGGAAAGAACAAAACTGGGTCTTTAAACTTTCCACACACACCAGGGGGCTTAATGATGACATACCATGGGCAGAACTGAACCGACCGGGATGACTACCTTCTATATCCCCTCCATGGGTCATGTCTCTGCCATCTTGCCCCTGTACAAAAATCTTAAAGTACCACTACCGTTACTCATGGGCAATCTACTTGGGATTATACACCCTTTTTTGACATTATGGGCCAGCCTATGCCACCGCCTTTGCCTATTTACAAACAGTTACTACATGTTTTCTTGTCAGCAATTTTGACTACTGCTGACACAGCTCCATTGAGACTAACCCCTGTTCCATAACTAGAATGCCGGCAATTTAGACTTAAACGCGCACAACTACCGCGGTTCAATGCAGGACATACCCCCTTTTTTAACACAACCCCTTTTTAGGGGACATCCGTAAACAGGTGCTCATGAACCACATTTTTACCCCCGGCTTACACGCACTCTGCCGATCCTGAGCTCTTTTTATTTATATTTGCTAATATCCCCAATAAAGATAGCCACAAACTACTAACGGTCTACATTATACCGCTATACTATCATGTCCACGCGCATATAAGCAGACGCCACATGTTACTGGGTTAGTAAGTTTGAAAAAAGTAATTCTAAAAAGTTGGCACAGCTTGATGCTAAATACTATTGTATAACAAGCATGCCCTAATTTTGTATACGTGCACGCAATATCACCACGTGTTCATGCGGGCTATATGTAAAAAAAAAACCTCACTTTTTCTTCGAAACCATATGGTTTCACTCACAATATTGTTTTTACATTCGAGTCGCATACAGGGGCTCTCACAAAACTACAATGAACATTCACCATCGGCCCACGCGCAAATCTGCCGGTCCCGAGCCTAGTCAACCTTGAATTTGTCAATCATATCCTCAACCAAGCTGGCCGCAGCAGTTTGCGGTCTAGACCCACGACGCTTTAGCGGAATACGCGGCAGAGCTCAAATACCGCAGACCCGGAAGTATGCACTACGGGGACCGGAGCCAGGGTAGGACAGAAGCTAGTTTCTACGCCTCCTTGCCGTGAGTATTTCTAATACTTGCAGGATAAGCTGCTTGAACAACATCCACGTTCTGGTAAGGAATGCGCTACACCAATGGTAATGCGTATTAAATCAAATTTTAATCTTGTTACAGATCAGAGCAACGAAGTGCTCTGTTACCCCCGTCAACACAGCCCCACTTACCTATGGGTGAGTTCGCATAAATATATATGGTGCAACTTGGCACTTGCGGACACTTTTTGTTCACGGGTTCCACCACCTATGGAGTACCAACACGCCCATAGTGGGACCGCTCTTTTTACTCTTAGACGAACACATGCGATTTCCTCAGCCCTGGTGTTCGAATGCTCTTGGAGTACAACTCGCCGCATTCCTAGGTATAGATCTCTGTATATGTGTTGCATGAATGTTTGTGTGCCTGTCACGGTTGTTTGTCGTGTGCGCCATGCAAATTCATGAGGGCGCGCACGGCATAGGGGCTTTAAAGTTAATATGGAACGCTACACGAGGGTAACACTGTTTACCCATGTCACCCTTGCGGTCATAGCACACTAGACCACTGCTAGTACAATCAACATATCTAGGTTGAAAGTTGTGTTACGATCACAAGCACTTGCGGCGAGTTAGTAAATAGACCTGAAACGCGAGCACCTTGTCAACTGGACATTCACTGTCTCATCTGCCGCTATAATACCACACTCCACATCACTCTGCATGTCACTACAAGCAAATTGAACTCTTGCATTCAACACCTCCTAAACTGGACCTTGGTGGTTCTTGTTTTTATCTCCTCCCCTTCCCCTTTTCTCAGGTCTTCTTTCTCGGGGTCAATTGGACCCGGTTTACTCAACTGCATCTGGTTACCAGCCAATGGTATGAATCCTGGAACGAGTACTGCGGTAGTGCTAGAGTACAATCAAATCCCTTTTTTCTGGTCCTGATGAAGTGCCACCAGACCCGTTAGGGGCTACTCTTGGCGTGAAACATGTCGACCTTATGCACCACACTAGCCCTATAGGATCATTACATCCAGCCGGGGCTCACATTTTTTAGTTAGGCTAGTGCCCCCTGGGAATAAAAGCATTAGTTAGGGTTGCTCTAGACCTATTTTAATTCTCACACTCACCGCACTACCTAGCCCACACACCTGCACTCACCCTACGTCTTCATGAACAAAAGATCTCCGCCAAAGAGCCCCTTCGCGGGTGCCCGTTGGGCATTGCAGCACCGGCCCGACAAGGAGCAGGCCCAATGATGAAGCATGACATCCTTCGGGGTGTGTGAGGGCACTTTTTAGAAAGATCTGAATTTTTCCCCGCACTCCTAGGAACTGCATACCCCTTGTTTTTCTCAATTCTACTTAGGAGCATGTATGCAGGACCTACTAAAAAAGCTCCTGGTTCCTCTTGTTAAAAAGACCTGTTTATTTTATGCCATAAGTAGGCGTCGCTGTGCGAAGCAGCAGGGGCTGAACCCTATGAATATTGTAAATGGTATACCCTGAGGCCAAAGAGGCACATACAGCTAAAGCTGCTGCTTCTCTAGAACCAGTCCTGCAGCCCTCTCTGGCATCGAAACCTCCACTTCCGGGTTTCTTTATCTAAGTAAACAACACAGCTCCTACTACGAAGGGCACGTGTATAGTGCGCTCAACCCCCTAAGTGTTTCGCGGTGCTAAAGTCCACCCTGAATAGCACATCTGGAGACCAGGTGAAGTGTTCTAGCAGTTGTGACTCCCGGCTGCACCATTTCATCAAATGGTGTGATCCTGGCCAACTGCCTTTAACCCTTTGGGCTTTGGTTGTCATTGTCTGTAGAAATTTAGAGTGCACTCAAACTGAACAATTATTGCTGAGTGTTGTATGTTAAGGCGTGTAATTGGCATTTCTGTAGTGCAGAATCGGCCAGCTGTGTGGCATCACAGGAGAGAGAGGGCAGTTGTTCACCATGAGGCCTGTAATAGCCAATTAATGGTATATTGTTCGCTGACCCAAACATCACTGGACCCAGGTGCCCTCAAAGGTGGTTCTGGCCCTGCCGCAGACACTACCATCTAAACTGAAATCACCGGCCTCCCCTGGCATGTGCCTGACTCAATCAGCTCTATGCTGCATATCTCACTGACTCTGCCCCAGCCCTACCGGCCTGTTGGATCCGGACCTCCCCTCTGATCGCTGCACTCGAGGCTCTGTCTTAAAAGACCATAAATTAAAGAAGTCGCCGCACAGCTGCGCATAATGTTCAGGTAATGTGTGGGCCTCGCTATAAACCGCTTCGGGCGCAGAATTTAATACATGCAAAAGCCATTCCCGCCTTTGATCTCACCCGGAAGCAGGCAACACGTGTCTCAGCCCTGGTCCTTGAAAATATTAAATTAATTCACTGTTTATGGAAGCATCAGGAAGGGCTGCTAATTAATGCGAAAATGTCTCGATGGTTCAGCGCTCGCTGCTGAAACATGCAGTGAGAAGCAAGTCTCATTGTCAAATCCCTGAATAACTCCAGAGCTGAAAACCAATAAGTGGGAAATAGTAGCACCTGTTATCTGCAGCGCTTAGAAACGGCAGAAGTGAGTTATAAAGTATACATAAAAAACAAGTTTTAATAATGATTACTGGGTTACTGGGTTAGCCTCTTAATTTAGGCAATAGCAATAGCTTTGCAGGGGTGCTAGGGGCCCTGAGAACCCCCGGATCCCCCCTCACACACACGTTTGGGTTGTAAAAGACAGCCATCATTGTGGTACAGAGGCTGCCTCGCATCCCTGGTGCCACTGCACCTGTTGCACTACTGATGGCCAAGCCCCTCAGGGCACTTGGTCTCCAGTCCTGAACTTTCAGTGTCGAAGTGGCCAGACGATGTTAACATGTTCTTTTAATTTGTTTACAAGGCACCCGTTCACCCAGCTGCGACTTGACACTAGTGAGAGGTCAGAGCACAGAGCCTATTCATAAAGACATTTTGGAGTAGGTAAAGTGGTGCTCTTGTAGGACTCTTTTACGCACTCTTACACGCCTTTGTGAATTGGACCGAAGAACATCTAAATTAGAATTAAATGGGAATATTCATACACAATTAACGTAAGTAGAAAAACCTTCACCCTCTTAGCAGTTTCAACAATAGGAAGTGAACGTTTTGGGGCCAGTGGGCCAATTCACAAAGAGTACAGCCTGTACAGGAGTATGTAAATGAATACTCCTGTAGTACTAATTCCCTTACTCCTAAAGAGGAGTTCATCTCGGGCTCTGAGGGGCAGATGAGATCGTGGCCTTCTTTGTTTTCCGGTGGCCACGTTCCAACAAGGCCACGTGAGGCCTCGAAAAGGACTTGTTGCTGCGTCAGCAACCAGTGAAGACCCCGGATAACGGGCAGCACAGGATCAGATTGTGCAGGCTTCACCTCTAAGGTTCTTTGTCGACGTCACTTCTGTTTTGGGAGTCCCAAGTAAAGATTTTGCAATTGATAAATTCCGGTTTAAGTTTATCTGCTTTGGGGAAAATGTTTGCAACAGAAATTCATAAGAACCTAGTATCAAATGTTGAAATGGCTTGTATTGATAAAACAGACCCTTTAGCACATTACACATACGCAATTGCAAACATATTTAAAACGTGTAATTTACTACGACAACACAGAACGTTGCACTTGAGTTAAAGTTTCGCAACTCGAAAACCAGTTTAATAAGAACTGGGCTGGAATCACAGTCATAGCCTTACTGCAAGTGCGCGCGTCTCGCAGATAACTCGAGTTCAGGAGAGAGAGTGATCAGAGTATGAATTCTTTATCTATCGAACACGTGTCGGATTTCTCGAGCCGACGGATACAACATTTTGCATGAATTCTACAAATGAAAGCACATAAGGCGTGAAGGATTGAGGGACAAGTGACAAACGAACACGACAAACAGCATTTGTGAAGCGCAACACTGTCGCCCCTAGGGGTTTCTGGATGCTGTGTCTCTGTCGAAGAGCCAGGTCTTGAGTTCTGAAGTCAGCTAGCGAGGGGGCTGTGTGGAGCTGGAGCGGGGGTCGTTCCAGGTCTTGGCAGCGATGTGGGAGAAAGAGCGGCCACTGCTATGGATGCGGGAGGGGGGGGGGGGGGGAGTGCAAGTGAAGAGGAGCGCAGGTGTCTAGCGGGTTGGTGGAAGTTCAGTCAATGGTTGAGGTTGGCAGGTCATAGGTCATGGAGGGCTTTGTAGGCGTGCATGAGGATCTTGAACTGGCATCTCTTCTGGATGGGTAGCAGTGGAGGTCTCTCAGGTGGGGGGCGATGTGGGTTAGTTTGGGGAGGTTCAGGATGAGTCTGGCAGTGGAGTTCTGTATGGTCTGGAGTTTTCTGATCAGCTGGGTGGGGATACGAGCGTACAGGGCACTGCTGTAGTCGAGGCGGCTGGTGACTAGGGTCTGAGAGACCGTCTTTCTGGTGTTGGTTAGAATCCATCTGAAGATTCTGCGGAGTAAGCGATGAGTGTTGTCTGCGTTGACATGTCGTTTAATGGTCAGCTGACTGTCCAGGATTATGCCAAGGTTGCATGCATGGTCGGTCGTTGTGGGTCCAGGTTCTGCTGGCCACCACGTTTTGTCAGAGTTGAGTTGGAGGCAGGTGTCTCCCATCCATTTTGCTACGTTGGACATGGCGTTGCAGAAGTTGGTTTTGGATTGGAGGAGTCCTAGGTGAGCGAATAGCTCAGTTGAGTGTCGTCTGCGTAGGAGATTGTGTTGAGTCCGTGGGATCTGACGACGTCTGCGAGGGGGGTGATGTAGATGTTGAACAGGGTGGGGCTGAGGGATGATCCTTGTGGTACGCTGCATATGATGTCTTTGGGTGTGGAGGTGATGGGAGGCAGTTGTATTCTCTGTGCGAGTCCTGTAAGGAAGGAAGCTATCCACTTGACGTAAGTGCTCAGGCAGCATTGAGCCTACTCAGGGAGTCAATACCTGCACTGAAACTCCACTCAGGAACGTTTAGCCATGCAACCACTTTGAGCATACTTTTTTGAAAAGAATGAATTTCCCAAATTGGTTTCACATTGTAGCGCTTAAACAGTCATTCAGTATATTCAAGCTCCTTCAAGATAACAGCTGCTAACGTATGCTGTGCTGCAGTTTATTACATCATACATATATCTATCTGAACCGAAGATTGTGGACTTGTGTACACAAGTGTCTAAAGATTATAGCGCTAAAATACCGAGGGAAGTGGCAGGTTGATCTGCAAATACCAAGGAACTGTTTGTCATCGAAGTGCTTTGCCCAAAAACATTAGTGAGATGTGAAAATTAGGCTCCGCCACATTGATTATAAAATGGCGACTAGCGTTGACCAGAGATTCCTGGTAGTTCCTGGTAGGAAGGAGCGATATAGGGAGAAAATTGGAGAAGTAACTTCTTTAGACCGCTCCAACCTGGACCCGAAAGAATAATTTATCGAGTGTATCTCCTAGGACATGAGTACTCCCAAACATTTTCCCAAGGCCCAAAAAGTTTTGTCTGTGATGTGACCTTGGGCAGCACGATGCCAGCAGCTTGTCGTTCAGGAGGGGGAGGCGGTTCCGGAGGGTGGTGCCAGTAAGGTGGGTGTAGGGGAAGCAAAGCAAATACAGCTAGTGCCTGAATTGCACAATGTGAAACCAGAAAACCTGGGATTAATCCCAGCTTCCTCACTTTACCAAATTGTGTGATCCTAGGCAATTGTTTTATTTCGCTCTCCCTCCTTTTTCTTCATTATTACTTCTAAAAGGACTTCAGAATATATGACTTCAGGATGTGCATTTTGCAAAACCTTCTCCTGTGTTTGATTTAAAAAAAAAAAAACTATATTGTTGTTCATGTATAATAGGAACCCAGGCCAAAGAGTGCACTTAACAACGGACTTGCATCTGAGCTCACTACTGACATTGAGGGAAGAATTAATGTTTGTAAATTCTTGTTTGAAAACTATCGCTTTATTAAAAAAAATACTTCTCAATACACTGATATAATGTGATGTACTAAGGTGAAACGGGTCTTCATGTTAATCAAATACACTTTTTGAATTTTGAAGAGACCCTATCATATTTTTACACTTTTGGTGTGGGATGTCTTTAAAAATAAAGGTGTTTCTAAAATTAAGCAGTGCAGGATAACCTAGTTACTTCCTCTATTTGACTTCAATTAACCTTTAAATAAAGGCCTGTCTGTGTATTTAACTTCTTTCTCAATGTTAGTGCTGAGAAAAGAGCAGCCCAGTGCTTCTTTTGACCAGGAGCTGCATGTGAAGGTCAGGAAGGCCACATGCGGCCCCCGGGCCGGACTTTGAGTATCACTGTCCTAGGGGCTGGACCTGCTTCACTGGGCTGGAGACAGGACTCCTTGGGCTTTTGCCAAACTGCCGTGGAACACGGTTCAGCCAAGGGTCTCTCAAGCAGCGCTTCAGATTTAGAGGATTACCCATCAGCATTTTGAGGGTCCTCCACCTGGTTGGTGGAGGACTTGGGCGGCCTATTTCCGAAAATAAATGTACAGATGACTTAGTCTATATGTGTAAACTTACTTATACACTATGCATTAATTTTACAACTTTTGCCAATTCACCATTTCTAAGTGCAAAGTTAGTTAAAAGCATAGATTTGCAGGTCTACTTCCCTGAAAAGGAGGTGGAGTCTAAACACATTGTGGAGTCTGAAAAAAATATCAAATATGACCATAAAGTTACACCAGTAGTAACTTTACGACTGTATTTACGTTCCACACATGTGACAGAGACCTCCGTAACCAGGGCAGAGATCTCCCTATGGAATACTAGAGGGCAATGTATAAAGTCTGGTAAAGTTAAAAAAAAAATAATGAAACAATGTTTTATGTTAAATATTATTGTAAATTAATTTTAATAGATTTATTTTAAGTGTAGAACAAAATAAGAGAAGCTACAATGTCTTTCTCTAATTTTGAATTAAATATGTAATTTATTTAAGCATATCAAATTAAAATACATTTTTTAAAAGATTTAAAAACATCCCACCACTAGTAAAATATTTTATAGTTATTTATTAAATATTAAAAACATACTAAAAGTTATGTGTAGAATTAATTTAAAATAATGTAATTATTGGCTAATTAAAGTTATTTATTTATATTCATATTTTTTAATATTACATTTTTGTGTTTTTTAAAACGTTTAAATAAATAAATTTATTTTAACATTATTTCCTGTGAGGTATATTTTTAGTCCCTGCCTCCAGTATTTTCTATTTGAGGGCCTCATGTGTTGTGCTGGACTGACTCCAGGTCTGAGCTGGAGTACATTTACTACTGTTTTGTTCTTTTTGGCTGTAGTAACTTTAGAAGTGAAGTGTGTGAATAGCAATGGGTGTAATCTTTTTTGGGTGTGTGCACGTCCCTCCCATAAACCTCTCCCATAACCCCTCCCAACCCCTACCTTAACCCCTCTCTAACTCTTCTGTAACCCCTCCTTACACCTTCCTAATCCCCTCCTATTTAGCAGTAGGTCTTCCCGACTTTTCCCTGTCCCGACCACATTTACAACTAAAACGTAGACCTATGTGTGCGTCGATCTCGGCAGTCTGTGTGGGGATCTCTGTACAGAAAACTTGGGAGCTGTGGAGGCGTAGACCTCCACACGTAGTTTAGTGAATAGCATTTTGTAGTGTGTGAATAGTACTATTCTGGTACTACTAACTGCAGTTGGTGAATAGGGCCTAGAGTGTTTAAAGCTTGTTGTGGTCTCAGCTGGGTCTCCAGACAAAGACTTGGATGTCATCTCGGTACTTGAAGAGTGGAAGCCTTGGCTTCTGGTAAACCCATCTAGTATCCTCATATAAATGCTTATAGATAACTGAGGATCCAAAGGGGTTCCACGCGTCCGAGGTTTAGTCTTGGTTTTATACAGACGCAGTGCAAGGTAATGGCTGTCACTGGACAGGAAAGACTATGGGTGTGATTTAGAGTTTGGCAGATAGGGTACCCCGTCACAAACCCAATGGAGTGCCCTTTCCACCGGTCCGCCTCCCATATTAAAGGTCATGAGGACCATTAGCTTTCTGTTGATGGAGCCCCCGTTTGCTCCATTGACAGAAAGCTTCCTCTGACTGAATATGGGCCATCAGTGGAAGGGCATTACACCTCCCATCCTATTTAGGGTGGACTTCTTTCTTCTGTCTGTTACTGCCAGCTAAAACGGCATAGGACAGAAGAGAAATAATGACACCCCCAACACCCATGGAAAAAAAACTCCCTGGGGGGAGGTGGGGTCATTGTTTTTTTTGGGAGGGGGGGTCAAAAACAAACTGTGGTAGAGGTGGTGACGGCGAAGTCCGGGAGCACAAGGTCCATGGGTCTCGCACATCTTCCAGACTTCTTGAATCATCTAAGATACCCGTAAAGACCTACTCTGTTCCACTTTGTGGGCTAGGAACTTTGGTGAATTATAATGCCCCACGCCTGTCCGGTTTTATTTTCAAATATGTATTTGTTGCACTGCACTTTATTGCGGGAATGAAGCCGAGCGCGAATAAACTGTCTCATAATCTGACAACGCTGCTTCCTCCTCTTTTATACCGCAGCAATAACAAAAGAATGTTTTGAGATGCACCAAATTTTACTCACCCGACACCTGCCAGATGCTATCACCAGACATGCATGCGCAGCACTGCACTTGACGATGTGTATTATTGGTTTGAACGACGTGTACCAATGGTTTTATCGATTGTTATAATGCATTGCAATGGTTTTTAGTAACTATGCAAAATAAAAATAAACGGAAACGGATGGTGAATAATAATGCAAATTCTGAGCTCGAAAGCATCTAAAATTGGGTAAATAAAGAGGCAGGAATTAGGGGGCAAGCTCTTTTCGAATCCGTGTGATTATTGTAAATTGAACTATGATAGCACTCACTACCGCAGACAAGGCATTGTGCCGAGTAGCTCACTAATCCGGAACCTAAGATTAAAGTTAAATAGTTAGTACATTAGTAATATGTGCTTTTAACGTTGTGGATTAGCTGTGGAAAGTTTGTTAAATTTGAGCTCTTGAGTACTCATGCGCTTAGTAGTGTATTGAGTATGGATAGAATGATGGGAGCGGATTAGGAAAGGGAAGTTGTAAGTTGCTATTGGGAGTAGTGGACATGTAATTGTAATTGCATTTATAAAGCACTTCTCACCCCTGACAAGGCGCTGAAGCGCTTTATGCCGGGCAGTATGCCTTTCTGGAACCCAAAGTTGGTGGTTAGTCCAGTAGTATTGCTCATTGCTGTTTATTAGGATGAGTCGCCTGTGCCCAAACAAACCGTTCCGAGCACTCACTCCAGCTTCTTGTGGTGATTAATTGAATAGAAAATATTTGTGATCATTAGTGGGAGGATGTTATGCACGCACATGGAGGTATTGTTGGGTTGCAACGTATGACTTTCAGAGGAGTATAGGTTGTGATCTTGTACATGAGCTGTGGGCAGTTTGCGGAAATACAATGATGGAGATTAAGGTGAACATGCATGCGACCAGAAGTTGTGCTCAGGGAGAGGAAGCGTGCAGAGGATGGAGGGGAAGGAGAAGCCATTTGAAAGACCAGCATTGGCAAAGCCAATAGGTCTTGCATATGCAAGAGCTATTGGCTTTGCCAATATGTTTTAGCCATGTTGTACACCATAGTGGCTGCTGTTCAGCATGGCTAAAAGTTAGTGGGGTAAAGGAGAGTGGTGTGGAGTGTCGTAAAGTGGACTGTTATGGAGCGGCGTGAAGTGGCATACAGTAGAGTTGAGTGGCATGGAGTATCATGGAGTAGCGTACAGTGTTGGGAAGTGCCATTGAGGGAACAGAGTCATAGAGTGGGAGGGCATAGAGTTGTGTCATACAGTGGAATACAGTGTCATAATTGAGTTGAGTGGCGTAGAGTGCCGTGGCATAGAGTGCCGCAGAGTGGTGTAGAGCAGAGTGGAGTGGCGTAGAGGGTATTGTGTTGAGAGTTGTAGAGTGGCGTAGAACGGAGTAGATGGTCATAGAGCGGAGTGGCATAGAGAGTCAGAGTGGAGAGGATTAGTGTGTCATAGAATAAAGTTGAGTAAAGTGGCATGGAGAGCATAGAGGGAGTTGCGTAGAGCGTCATAGAGTGGAGTAGTGTCATAGAATGGCATAGAGTGGAGTAGAGTTTTGTGGAGTGGCATAGAGTGGAGTAGAGTGTCAGTGGAGCAGGGTTAATTGGAGGAGGGCATCATAGAGTGGAGTATAGTGGAGTGTCGTAGAGTGAAGTGGCATAAAGTGCAGTGTTGCAGAGTAGATTGGCACAGAGTGCAGTGACGTAGAGTGCAGTAGCATAGAGTTGAGCGGTGCAGAGTAGATTGCAGTGGCATAGAGTGCAATGGCGTAGAGTGAACTTGAATAGAGTAGAGTTGTGCAGAGGTGTAGAGTGGTGTGGAAAGCAGTGACCAGTACAGTGGTGCAGAGTAGAATAGAGTAACGTTGTGTACAATGGTGTAGTGACATAGCATGCAGTGGGGTAGAGTGCAGTGGCATAGAGTAGAAGTTTGTAAAGTATAGTGGCGTAAAGTGAAGTTGTGCAAAATAGTTGGTGTAGGTGCAGTGGCGTGGGGTGCATTGGTTTTGAGTAAAGGGGTGTAGAGTGCAGTGTTGCAGAGTAGAGTGGAGTGGTGCTGAGTGCAGTGGCGTAGAGTAGATTGTTTTAGAGTAGAGTGAAGTGGTGCAGAGTAGATTAGAGTGGCATAGAGGGGATTGGCATAGAGTGCAATAGCGTACAGTGGAGTGGTACAAAGTAGAGTGCTGAGATGCAGAGTAGGGTGACAGAGTGGAGTGGTGTAGAGTGCAGTGATGCATATTAGACTAGTGTGGGGTAAAGTGCATTGGCGTAGAGTGAAGTGATGTAGAGAGGCATAGAGTGGAGCAGATAAGAGTGCAGTGTGGAGTGGAGTGGTGTAGAGTAGAGAGCAGTGGTGTAGAGTAGAGACGAGTGGTGTCGAGTAGAGTCGAGTGGTGTAATGTGGAGTATGCATGATATGGTAGCCTACTGCCATTACAGACAGCACCTATTCAATTGAAATGACCATTACATTTGCACTCCTATACAGTTTTACTGATAAAAGTATGCAGCGCACAAACGATAATGTGTAGAAATGTCATCACCCGATGTATTGATTTGATCGTCTGCACAGTTTATTCACAGACATTTAAATTTTGTTGTGTGCTAAAAAAAAAAATAACATTGTACTGCCTTCCTCAAGCACTCCCCGGGGCCAGGATAAATGTAACATAAATCCTCTCACTTTGAAGTCTGAGAAAGAAAAATAAACACCAAGCTCTCTGGAAGACAGAGCCTGACATTTGACCTCTGTCTTTGAATGCACAGCAAAGGTGACAGATAAGAACAAGATTTAAAGGCCTGTTTAAAGAAAGCGAGTATGTGAAAGAATACAGTAAACAAGGTTTGGGCAATGGAAGAGACTAACTCGAGCTGGACAGCCTAAAGCAAATAAAGCCAGCAAATAGAAAGCCAGAAAATTTGAGTTACAAACCACAAAGCCAATGGCAAGCAACGGGCGGAATACATTCCTAGGTCAACTTTCTGAATGTTCCCAAGATGTCTTTAGCAAACAAGAGCGTTGCGCTGTCTGGTAGGCTGCAGCCTAAAAAAAAAAAAGAAGTGTTGACAGTCAGACGTTTTAAGTAAAGGTCATTTTTTCATGCCAGATGTTAAGGATATAGATGATTTTTGAGATAGCATGCAAATAGAGGATGCAAAACTGTAAAAGGAGACGTGCTTGTGAAGATAGTGCTATTTTAGGGCTTCTGACAGGCACTAGAATCAGGCAGTCTGTCCGCTGCAAGGGTATTGCTTCACCACTGCTTCAGCCAGTGCGCTCAGGGTTGTAAGCGAAAAGTAGCAGCCGGGCGCATATGTAGGGCAATAGAGAACTTCAGGCTGCGATCAAAGGAAGCAGTAACCTCAATATCATAGCAATGTAAGAAACTATATGGGTGACGAGTGCGTGCGTTGAAGATGCTGGAGCGGGTGTCTGGTGATGGTCATCGTCAAGTTTGGCTCACAGAATTAATTATAAAAGCAAGAGGGATCCATTTGGGATCTGTCTGGTTTGGCATGGCACAAGTACAAGATGGAAGGTGAGGACAGCTTCCCCAGACAGTGGAAGTGTATCGCATGCACTTCTGTGGCTGGAGGGTGGAGCTCCGGACACTGAGTTGTGGCAGATGGGGACTATGTACTTTCGAATGACCACCTCACCGTGGGACGACACCTGGTGGCCTTTGTAGCTCAGACCCGCACCCACCCCGACAGACCATGCCCACAACCTCGGAATCATCCTGGACAGCAAGCTCACTATGAAACGACAGGTCAACGCAACCTCCTCCGCCTGCTTCCACATCCTCCGCATACTCTGCACGATCATCATTTGGATCTCCATCAACATGAGGAAAACAGTCAAGCCCTCGTCACCAGCTGGTTAGACTACGGAAACACACTCTACACAAGGATCACTGCCCAACTCCTCAAGAGACTCGCAGCCGCCAGGCTCATCCTCAAACTCCCCAACAGACCCGCATCACACCTCACCTCAAGTAACTCCACTGGCTCACTGTACAGAAGAGATGTCCGTTCAAGATGCTGACCCTCGCCTATAAAGCCATCCACGACCAGGGTCCAGCCTACATCAACCACTGCCTAAACTTCTACCAGCCCACCAGACAACTGCACTCCGCTTTTCTCGCCCTTGCTCACGTCCTGCGCGTCTCCCTGAGCCACAGCAGAGGTCATTCCCACTTCGCCGCAAAGTCCTGGAACGACCTCCCCCTCCACCTACATACAGCACCAACACTGCAGACTTCAGAAAGGGACTCAAGACCCTGCTCTTCGACTAAAAGATCTGCGAGAGCTCAGTGCCTGGATACCCCCAGGGGTGATTAGCCGCGCTCTACAAATCCTGATTAATTGATTGACTACGCTCCCTTTAGACATTCAGTGAAGGCTGTGTAACCAAGCGGCTGCTGATGAGACTTCCTAAAGCACCGCCCTTTGGTAGGTAGTAGAGGGTGAGGGGTGGAAATGCAGATTCTGTTGTGCAAGGTGAAGGGGCCCTTTATGATGCAGTCAACCTGGGTTTTGAGAGCTACTGTGACATCATTCACCAGATGGCCCTTTACACCGGAAGGATATCATACCAGAGGAACGCGCATGCACAGGAACTGACAATTCCCATGTGGGCAGTTACTCGCCTAACAAGAGTGGGGCGTCCGGGATTGAGTGGGCCTATGGAATACCAAGAACAACCCATAGTGACTTGTGGGCCAGGAGGCTGCTTTGAGGGTGGACGAGCGCGGGGGGTGGATCATCGGATCTCCAGCCAGGCCAACAACCCGAGTTAGGCATCTTTATCATTTCACAAGAATATAATGCTCACCATTGGTCCACCCCCTCTTTCCGGTGCACCCACCAGATTCTGGAGTACCGGTGACACACTGAAGGGAGGGGCTGCACTGATGTGACCCCAAATGGAGAATCCATTTTAAGAAGTTGGCAGTCCGCTGCTCAACTCGAGCCACAGAGAGGGCAGCAGCAGATATTACTGTGTGTTGAAAGCTTTCAAGACTGGTTTGTGACGAGGGCACTGTGACCTTGAAGAGGAGGCGAGAAGACCGCGTCAGCAGACCGTGCCCTGACCGCTCCCGGCACTGTATTCAGAACCAGAGAGGACCCAACCTCAAGGGCAGGGGAGCCGGGCCCTGCCCAGCCTCACCGGTGCCAGGAAATATTCACCAGGCGATGGCGCTTAATCAAGCACACTGACTCGTGTCCCTGAAGCACTGTCCGCTCCACGTCAGCGGAGGGATTCCCTTTAAACCGCATCTATAGATTGTACAGCCATGCATAGATGTGTTGTCATTTCAGAGCCCTTTGCTGCATATAGCAGCTGGCGCGATAGTATAAGGCGCCCTGGTCACATGCACAGGGTAAACATTAGACCGGTTTGCTTGGAACGAGCAACAGTGGCCATTTATTTATTTATTATTTTTTTAATTTAAAAAAGTTTTGTATAGCGCGAACAAGACCCCGAAGGGTATCATAGAGCTTCACAATAGTGGAAGGGAAGAACAAGGTAAAGGGGAACATTGCAGAGGTGGTAAGAGAGGATAGCATAATGAACTAATAAGAGTGTACATGGATGCGAACACACATTACTTAGTAGGGTAAGGCAGACAAACCTGGGCATTACAGTCAGTTGTTAGGCCAATAAAACAAAAGTGAAATCAAAGGACATTTAGAAAACAGACGAACCATGGTCATTTAAGGCAGGAACTTGTTCATTACAATTATTTTTACTTCATGTTTGAAAGCAGCCGTGTAGGGGATTCTGCGGATTTCCGGTGGGAGAGAGTTCCAGATCTTCGGTGCCGAGCCAGAGAAGGCTCTGAGCCTCGTTCTCTTTTTGCGAAAGGTCTGAGGTTTCAGTAGTAGAGAATTTGAACTTCTTGATGGTCTGCCCCCTCCTGATAGTTCTAGTTTTTGAGCCAGGTAACCAGGGGTTTTGAAGTGGAGGGCTTTGTGCGTCAAACAAGCAATCTTTCGTTGTATTCTTGCTTCGTAGGGTAACTACTTTAGAGATCTTAGGGCTGGGGATATGTGATCATTTCTTTTTGTATCAGTGATCAGTCTGGCATCTGCATTCAGAGAAGCCCTGAGTGGGGCCAACGTATATTTGGGGAGGCCACAGAGCGTCGCGCTACCATAGTCTAGCCTCGGCAGGACAAGCGCTTGAACCAGCTGCTTGAAGTCCTCTTGAGGGAGGAATGGTTTTAGGTTTCTAAGAATCCTCATTTGGTGGTTAGCACCCTTACACATCTTACTAATATTTTTCTTCATGTTCAGGTGCGAGTCTAGGGTGATTCCAAGAGACTTCGTTGAGTCGAAGATAAGAGGGGAGCAGTTGAATGTAGTGAGGTGCTTCATCCAGAGGTCAATCTTGGGAGTGTGCTTAGGGGGGGATATGAGAAGGAATTCTGTTTTGGCGGTGTAGAGCAGGAGATGGTTCTCAGTTAGCCAGTTTAGGGTAATTGTCAAGGAGGAATTGAGTGAAATGAGGTCTTCAGAGGAATTGGGGGCGTGGCTACGGTGCCGATGCGGATGGCAGCGTGAGCAGAGAGCTCCGCGCCAACCCCGAAATTTATCCTGGTAGGGAGCCGAGTTTTCAGCTGAAAACGCATCTGGCAGCGTGTCAGGTACACTGGTGAGTGCCGGTGCCGTTTATAGGCAGAAGCAGTACCGCCGCGCCAGCTCGGAAGAAGAAATGCGGCGGGACCCCGGTCGCGCAAAATGGCGCCGGGTCCGATCGCAGTAAACAGACCCGAGGAGGAGCACGGAACGGGAGATTGGACCGCCACCGCTGATTGCCCGGCACTGAAGATATCTTGAGGCGGGCCGAGAGCATTGCGGCGGCGGGGCTTTTGGTGCGGCGGCGGCCGCAGAAGACCGCGGGGCTTTCCCCCTACCCCCCCTCTCCTGGTGTTGAGTGGGGAGACTGAGATAGCAGAGGCGGAGGACGGTGAAATAACGCGGAGCCCCAGCGCAAAGCGGGAGTGAACTGAAGGTATTGCTGGGAGGAGCTCCCTGTCCTGGAATTGCAAGTCGAGCGGGTAGTGGACGGCTCGCGATCCCTACGTGACCGCCATCTTGCATCCCTGGAGGTACGGCAGGGCGGTGGAGCTGTGAGGGGAGCGGCCCACGAGGTGCACACCCATTGATCGGGAGGTTGGACTGCTGGAGGAGCGGCCCTAGTGAGAATGGACCTTGAGGGCAGGGCCGGGCATTGATGTACTATACAGTCGCCTCCGGACAGTGCTGCGGAGACTTGGGGGACTGACTGGAGTACTGCCAGTGCGACAAGAAGAGGTAGCAAGGAGTCAGGAGCGGCCGCTCAGTGGCACGAAGAGGACTGCCAGGCACAGGCCCCTGGACTGTCGAGTAGCTGAGGAGGAGGACGTGTGGCCCTTATCACCGACGGCCTCGGGATAACGGACTCCACCCTGAGTATACATCCGGTGGGGCGCCAGGGTGTGGAGCAAGGGCTGCAATCCGCAGGTTCAAGCCGGAGAACAGGGATTGGACCTTAGAAGACAGCATACGGTTGAACTAAGCATTCTTCGCCGGGAGCACTGATCCTGGGAGAAGGCGGGTCGCGCCTGTTGCCTCGGGACCCAGCGCCGAGGAGTGACCCTGAGAGTGGACCCGCCTGGGAAACCAGTGGATTGGCGGAACACCTCGCTGGGCAGAACCACGACTGGCAAGGGGAAGCTAGGAGAGCGTCCTGAGAACCTGGCGGACGGCGGGGCGGCCGGCCTCGGCTACG
This sequence comes from Calotriton arnoldi, assembly GCA_963921515.1. NCBI lineage: Eukaryota > Metazoa > Chordata > Amphibia > Caudata > Salamandridae > Calotriton > Calotriton arnoldi. Next base: position 1,069,799 of record CAWUFW010000075.1, on the reverse strand, counting down.
AAGTGGGCAGGGGACGTCGCGCAACGAGGGACATCGCCCTACATTGCTGGCGGGAGCTAGGGAGCAGTGGAGAACCGGCAGGGAGCCGCCGTGGGCGCTGGTCCTAGGAAGAGGTCGATAATGGGTAAGCCGCGGACCAAGCAGGGAGGCGCACCCCGGAACAAGAGGAGGAGACGACGGATAGGCAGAAGACGGAGGCGTCGGAGTCCCAACCTGAAGGGATGGCGCAGCAACAAGTAGAAGTGATACTTAAAGCCATAGCGGATACTAGGGATGCCCTTCAACAGGACATAGCACAGGTATCAGTGGGGCTGGGCCTGCTCCGCGCAGATCATGCGAAACTGGCGGACCGGGTAAAACAAACTGAAGCCACTCTGGAAGTACTGGATCCAGCACACAAGGCGCTTGAGTCACAGATGGGAGAAGTATGCCGCCGCTTGCAAGTCTTGGAAAAGAGAGCTGAGGATGCCGAAGGGCGGAACAGAAGGAACAATATACGGGTGGTTGGACTGCCTGAAGGAGTGGAAGGTCCTAGTATGGTGGAATATCTGGAGACCTGGCTGAGGTCAGCTGTTGCCCCAGAGGGATTGTCCCCTTTCTATACCCTGGAGAGGGCGCATAGGGTGCCGGCGCGCCCGGGGCTGCCTGGGAGACCACCCAGACCTGTGGTGGCACGCTTACTCCACTACAAGGACAGAGATCTGCTTTTGAATAAGGCGCGTTCTGTGGGCCCCTTCAAGGTAGACAATAGTAGTGTGACGCTGTTTCCCGACTACACCTTCGATGTGCAGAGACAGCGATCCTCCTTCTTGGAAGTCAAGAAAGCGTTCCGCACGGAAGGCTTACAATATTCACTGATGTTTCCAGCGCGTTTAAGAGTAGCAGTGGACGGTAAAACCTTTTTCTTCAGCACCCCGGAGGACGCGTGGGATTGGCTGGAGACTTACAGAGCGGGACAAGGAGAGGCTGGCCGAGGCCTGGGGGTTGCTGAGGGGGTGTCGCGCCCACATCGACCACGACGCTCAGAGAGGGGCGGCCCCGTTCCCAGAAGCCAACAATGTCTCAGACGGAACGGGAAAGGTCGGCGGCGCTTAAAGCAGTGACGGAGATATCTCAGGAGCAAGAACCGGAATCGAAGGGAGCGACTGCATCTGAGAAGGGGTCAGCTGGAACGGCGTCGGAGGAATCGGACTCTGCGAGCATCACTCTCCCTCATGTTACGCCAGGGACTGCGGACGAGCTGGTTGATGCGTAGTACAGTGAGACTTTCTCCGGGACTGGGTGGTATCATTGTGTAGTGACACTCCTCCTCTGTGTGTGGTTGCGGAATGTGAGGGGGTGGGGGTGGGGGGACCCTGGGGTGGTGCTCCCTCTGAATGGGGCGCTACAGCAGGAGCTGTGGCATTACTGAGAATGGGGTGTGGTGCGAGCCGATTGAACACTTTTGACTCAGACGCATCCGGCCTTTGGGCACCTCCCCTGTTATAGTCGTTGGTGATCCCCGGTAGCTACCGAGGACGCAATTTTGTTAAGAATTTGGATGGGTGCTGCTTTGTTAGGACCTGTTCTGGGGAGGGGTAGTTGGGGATTGTTGTGCATGTTGTTTGGGGTTACAGGGGCTTCCGGTGTGTCCATGGTGATAGTGCAGCGGTTCCAGGGATTGGAGGACTACTATGGGGACCCTGCTTGATGTTAAATGCCTAACGTGGAATGTGAGAGGGATACATACAATGCGGAAGCGCCATAAGGTCCATGCTTACTTGGTGCGGAGGGGGTGCATATTGCTTTCCTGCAGGAGACCCATGTCGATCGGGCGGAGGGAAGTGCGTTGCAGCGAAGGTGGCGGGGGCAGGTCTATTGTACAACGTACTCAGCATTTGCCAGAGGAACATTAATATGGGTCAGAGCGGGGTGCCCTTCCAGATGACTCGCCAGTTTGTGGATCCAGAAGGGAGGTTTGTAGTGGTGGGGGCGACTGAATGGAATAGAGGTAACGTTGTGTAGTATATACGCCCTAATGTTGATCAGATGGCCTTTTTCGATCAAATGTCGGGGAAACTGGCACCTTACTTGACTGGCCCTGTGATACTGGGGGAGATTTTAACTCCATAACTGATGTCGAAATAGATAGGTCTCATCCGCCATTGCAGGAAGCCCCTGTGCATAGAATATCAAAGGCCAGGAGAGACTGGCAGGACAGATGGGGGCTAGTAGATACATGGCGAATGCAGCACCCTGAAGACCGGGACTACTCTTTCTTCGCTGCTGTGCACGACCTGCATGTGCGTTTGGATGCCATATTGTGCACACCTGACATACATGCAAAAGTTCTGCATAGTGAATATTTGTCTAGAACGACATCGGACCACAACCCTCTAATACTAACGATTAGGTGGACACAGAAGAGACCTGCGATTCCGACGTGGAACTTGAGGCCGGAGATGATGGAGGATGCTGTTTTCCGTAGGGAATTAGAAACGGGCATTGAGCAATATTTTGCTGAGAACGAGGGGACAGCGTCTGACATAACAATAGAGTGGGACGCGTTTAAGGTGGTGGTGAGGGGACTGTGTATTACCAAACAGGTGGGTGTAAGGAAGACGTTGCTTAGGGACGTGGAAGCAGCGGAAACTCAGCTGAGAGAAATAGAGAGAGAGCGGCCGGGGCGCCCGGAAGTGCAGGAGGAATTACTGAGAGCACGAGAGGAAGTGGCGAGTCAGATAGAGAGGTTGCGTTGCTATGATCACAGGGCTTACCTGGCACGGACGCACGCGGAGGGAGATAAGGCGAGCGCCTTACTGGCTTGGCTGGCTAATCCAATACCCCGGGGCACGCCTATCCTGGCATTGAACTCTTCACTGGGAGCGCCGGTGTATACCCAGAGAGGGATTAACGACCTGTTCCTAGAATATTATGCTGGGTTATATAGCAGTTGCCTGAGGGGCTCCGATGAGGCACTGGAGGGGTTTTGGCGGGTATGGACTTGCCCCAGCTGGCAGAGGACCAGGCGGAGCTGCTGGGGCAGGACATCACGTTGGGGGAAATACGGGGTGCCATTAAGCACATGGCGCGTAACAAAACGCCGGGCTCAGACGGCCTTCCTATTGAGTTTTACTCAACTTATATTGATATACTCGCCCCAAAATTGTTAATGGTCTATAAAGAAGCGCGGACGGTGGGGAGGCTTCCAGCTTCTATGAGGGAGGCTATTGTTGTCCCACTTCCGAAACCGGGAAGGGACGCTCTGGACAGATCGGCGTATCGCCCGTTATCTATGCTGACATCTGACTATAAGATATTAAGTAGGATTTTGGCGACTCGGCTCCTACCCCACATGGTACATTTGGTCCATCGGGACCAGGCGGGTTTTATTCCGACTCGGAACACGTCGGTTAATGTGCGGCGCCTCCTCCGCATATTGGATGCGGACCACGGAGACACTCCTGATGCTGCGGTGCTCTCAGTGGACATTGAGAAGGCATTTGACAGCCTGGAGTGGCCATATCTGTACCATGTTATGAGCGCATTTGGTCTTGGGGAGGCTTTTGTGGGCTGGACGAGATTATTGTACAGAGATGCGATAGCTAGGGTAAGGACAGGGAGAATGATATCTTCTCCCTGCTCGGTAGGTAGGGGAACACGACAAGGATGCCCGCTGTCACCACTGTTGTTTGCATTGGCCATTGAGCCATTGGCGGTACGGGCCAGACTGGGGCGCCATTATCAGGGCCTGGCTCTGTGGGGAGCTGCACAATATATCTCCCTCTATGCTGATGATCTATTGATTTTCTTGGCCAATACAGGGGCAGCGCTGGAGGGAGCGACAAACCTACTGCAGGTGTTCGGAGAGATCTCGGGGCTGGGGGTTAATTGGGGTAAGACCTGTCTCTTCCCGGTGCTCCCGGTGGTAGCGGGCCCTGATCAGATAGCGGGAATTCGGTGGGAACCATCGTGTTTGCCTTATCTTGGGACTAACATATATCATACACATGCGGAGTTGTTGGAAGGGAATGTGGGAAGGGCCTTGCGAGGACTGCGAGGGAGCCTGGCTTTTTGGAGTGCGCTGCCACTCTCGGTTGCGGGGAGGGTGGCACTCCTGAAGATGGTAGCGCTCCCCCGCCTGCTATATTATTTTAGGACATTGCCGATTTGGATACCGGGGCGATCTTCAGGCAGATCAAATCCATGGTTAGCGGCTTCCTGTGGGGTACTGGCAGAAGGCGAGTGGCACTACACACCATGATGAGACCCAGGGTGGATGGAGGACTGGCGGTGCCAGACTTCGAATTGTATTACTTGGCAGCTCAGCTGCAGTGGCTTACACAGGCGGTGGCTCGAGAATTTCGGGGACCGGAGGGTCCTGAGGGTCGGTGGATACAACGTCACGTATTATCATTTATCGTACTGCGGCAACCCTTGCTAATTGGGTCGCTTACTGCTGAGGAGCGAATGTTGAGGCAATGTTGGAACCGGTGCCACCGCAGGGCCGGTATTGGCAACCCGTATGCACCGGAGATCCCCCTGGGCATGTGCACCGCCCTCCCCACGGGGGAGATTGGTCGGCGCTAGCAGACTGGGAGACGCTGGGGGTCCAGGTCATGGGGGATTTGTACGAAAATGGGGTATTACTGCCCTTTCAGACTTTGCAAGAACGGTACGGCCTGCCGCGAGGAGATTATTTGTTGCATGCAGCCCTGATCTCAGCTCTCCAGCGCCACTGGAAGGGGGGGCTGTTGGAACCCCGGACTGCTATGGCGTGTCAATATGTAGGGATGGCGGCAGGGACAATTAAGGCAATTACATGTCTGTACAGGCGATTGGTTGCGGAAGAATTGCGCCCACTGACGGAATTACGGGGAAAGTGGGAGGAAGACCTTGGGAAGGACATACCGGAAGAGACATGGACCCAATTGGTTCAGAGGGCCTGGAGGAGTACGCGGAATGCCAGGTTTCAACTAATACACTTCTTCATACTGCACAGGGCTTATTTAACCTCGGCCAAGATTAACCGATATTATCGGATGGATACCGCCCGGTGTCCACGCTGTCAATTAGAGGGGGCAGATTTATTGCATATGTTATGGACCTGTGGGCGGTTGGGAACGTATTGGAAGGAGGTAGTCGAACTGCTTTGCGGAATCACAGAGCGCCACATAGACACAGACATGGGTACCTGTATACTACATTGGTTTCCACATACAACTAAGACGAAAACCACGAGCAAGTTTCTAGACCTAGGCCTGCTCTTAGCTAAGAGAGAGATCACGGCCCAATGGAAATCGAGTCGCGGACCTACCATGGGGAAGTGGAAGTCGGAGTTACTTAAATGGGCCAAAGCGAGGGCACCGTTAGATTGCAACAGGCTATACATACTAACAATGAGGGGCGAGGGAAGCAACAAGGGCATGGGAGGCCCTAGTGATAGCACTACAAATACCTGACACTGACCCGGAGGCGGACCTGGCTGGGGATGATCCAGTGGGCTTCCCCTGATCGTTCACGGGGCAGAGCCGGCAACAAGGGCCTAACCCTGAGGGGGTGCATGGGATCTTGCGAGAGGCACTGAGTGCAGCAGGTATTGTCCCACACGTTATCCCTGACACGTGACTTGAAGGAATAGGTATTTTTGTTAGACTAAGAACCTAGAAGTTTGGGCACACCGGAGGCAGAGGGAGGGAGGGAGGGGGAGGGTGTTTGAATGCGATGGCCGGATGGGTATTTTATGGCCTATATTGTTAAATAAAAAATGTACTAAGTAGGGTGCTAGGCACTCAGTGAATTGAAAACGGGCACATCCTGATGCCGAATGTGCAGGCAACTACAGTGTAATAGATTGAATGGCAAAAAAATCTCGTTACAGGGACAAACGGGGGCCTAGAAATTGAAGACGGATGTAAAGTACAATGGTGAAATTGCTAATGTATGATGGTTATGTCTGGATTGATAAAATAATAAAAAACAGTTTAAAATAAAAAAAAATTCAGAGGAATTGATTTTCAGGTAGAGTTGCGTGTCATCCGCATACATATGAAAAAGAATGTTCATGGATTTTAGAGCGTTTGCTAGCAGGTCCAGGAAAATATTAAAGAGTGGGAGAAAGTGCAGACCCTTGCGGGACCCCGATGGATACTGTAGACAGATGGGATAGGGTTTGATTCACCTTAACTCTTTGGGATCTATTGTGAAGGAAGGAAGAGAACCATTGTAATACCAGACCGGAAAGGCCCATCCTGTGTTCCAAAATGGTGAAGAGGTTATCGTGATTAACCGTGTCGAATGCAGAGGAAAGATCAAGGAGTATTAGTAGGCAGGATTCATTATGGTCTAACATTTTTAGGATGTCATCCATGATGTGAAGGAGCGCCGATTCGGTACTGTGACCACTCCTAAACCAGATTGATGTTGATCCAAGAGATTGAAAGACTCAATGTGGGAACAGAGTTGCGATTGAACGCATTTTTCTAGGAGCTTAGCCAGAGTAGGGATGTTGGAGATGGGACGAAAGTTGTTGAGGTCAGTTCTGTCCGCATCAGGTTTTTTAAGAATGGGTGAAACCTGAGCTGCTTTTAGACATTCAGGGATCTTGCCTTGAGATAAGGAGGCGTTGACAATCTTTGTCCAAAGGGGGATGAGGGCATGACTTCCTCCCCCCCCCACGTCCCACCTCTATTACTTTTGGGTATTTTTTTACTGCACATAATGCATGGACGGGTACAAATTTCTACCCAAATCTTTCAATGTAAATGCGTTTTAAATTAAAAGTTACAAGGTTTTCTCCTAGGTTTCTCGAAGGCGTAGCGCGTCACACAGGGCATGGTACATGCCAAGATAATGCATAATGGTGCAAGTGTGAGGACGTTTGAAATTGGAGGCTAAAAATAAGTTATTCTCGGATTGATTTGGGGGAGCGGTCAAGCAGACTATACTATGGTCCCTGGGTGGCCTCAGCTGAATTTAGAAAACTCTTTAAAACAAAACATTAATTTTTTTAACTTTTGTAAATTAAATACTTCACATTTGTGTTTCCAGATTTGTGTGTATTGTTTTGCTGTTCAAATGTTTTTATATGATGGGAGGATGATCTGAGCGAGAAGACTCGATCTCTCCTGACCACTGGAACACACGTGTCCTCTGGAGGTGATAGGACACGTAAGGCCTCCGTGATGCTTTAATTCAACACAGAATGTTATTCGGTGGTGGTCCAGATAGAAGCACGTGCTGTCCTCCAGTGCTTGTTGGTAGAGCCCACAATGTGCACCAGGGCTAGTCCCGATAGAACATGTGATGTCCACAGGTGCTGGTCCCGATAGAACATGTGATGTCCACAGGTGCTGGTCCCGATAGAACATGTGATGTCCACAGGTGCTGGTCCCGATAGAACATGTGATGTCCACAGGTGCTAGTCCCGATAGAACATGTGATGACCACAGGTGCTGGTCCAGATAGAACATGTGATGTCCACAGGTGCTGGTCCCGATAGAACATGTGATGTCCACAGGTGCTGGTCCCGATAGAACATGTGATGTCCACAGGTGCTGGTCCCGATAGAAGATGTGATGTCCACAGGTGCTAGTCCCGATAGAACATGTGATGTCCACAGGTGCTGGTCCCGATAGAACATGTGATGTCCACAGGTGCTGGTCCCGATAGAACATGTGATGTCCACAGGTGCTGGTCCAGATAGAACATGTGATGTCCACAGGTGCTGGTCCCGATAGAACATGTGATGTCCACAGGTGCTGGTCCAGATAGAACATGTGACAGGTGCTGGTCCAGATAGAACATGTGATGTCCACAGGTGCTGTTAGAATGCTGTATGTCCTTCGATGCTGATCTTGATAGAACATGTGATACTCTCCAGTGCAGATCCTGACAGATTCCCCCCCTCCCCCCACGGCAAGTTTACTTTTCAACGACTACCTGTTGCACCATTCTATAGCGCCAGGAGGCTCCGCAGCAACCCAGCGCCAGGCCTCGCTATAACCATATTATTAAATATGAGGGCGGAGCCTCCTTTAAATTACCCCTGTCCAATACACGTGCTCGCGATCTTTTGACCTCAAATGCGAGCCAATCAGAAAGATTTGCAAGTATTGCCCCCGGTGTTTGTTGGGTACTGCAGTATGATGTCTGCAACTGCTGTCCTTCCTGGCCACCTACAGTGCACGGTGGCGCAGGCCATGGTTTTCTAATTCACCACGCTGTTGTGCCCTGTCACTCACTCTCGTGTGAACATAGTATGAACATTGTGCACAGAGATTGCTCTATGTTCACCAGCGCGTGATGTTATCCGGTGCAGTCTGCAGCCAGTTGCTTCAGTAGTAAAAATGCCACCCTCTGGCAAACCTCTTGGTGTTGAAATGGGCAAAGGACGCCGCCTGCCAGTTTCTTGAAAGATGTCAACATTTATTTGCCAGACAGAATTCAGCCTGACGTCCTGCCTGACTTCTATATTCACCAGCAGTGGTGTTTCACGAGTGTGTGCCTGACACGTGCTGGCTCTGCAGCCCACCTGAGGTCTTGTCCTGCAGTCCACAGGGGAGGGAGGGGCTGTATACCAGCTGCTCTCTACTCACAGGCAGCCTCTGTGAGTACCCTAGGTGGAGAGGGGCCGATGGTTAACTGAGCGGTCTGTGTCACAGGGAGGGAGGCCCATGCCTCAGTGCCCCTAGCGGATTCTCCTGGCAGAGACCTCAGGCCTCCCAGAGGAATGAATTCCAGCCAGGTTCCAACCCCCCCCCTCTGCCACGAAAGATAAGAGGTGCTCCAATAACACGCCGACGATAACCAGAAATCGGTAGATTTGGGCGTGTCTGACCCCTTCTAACAGGCGGCTTCAAAGCGCGTGAACAATGCAAGGCCCCGGGGATAGGCAATAAAATACAGCGATCCGGACCGGGAGATACCAAAAGCAGCAGAGAGGGGGTGTTGTGTTACTGCTGGTGACGACCAACCCGAAGGATTGCTTACAGTAGCGGAGGGCTGATCTGGAATAGTCTACCTGCCTCACGGGGTGTCACATGCTGTGGAAACCACTGCTCAGGTGCTTCCCCACATCCCTTCACTGCTCAGCATTGTGCCCAAAGCGTCATCGGCGGTGTGGACTGCATGGCTTATGAAATTCCCAGAATTTTTCTTTTCCCAGTCCATATACCTGCAGCCTGACATTAGAATCAATGTGACACATTTGAAATACAAACGCAGAAAAAAATTAAAACGATTAGATTTTTGTTTCATTTTACTTTAAAATTTGGTTTGCTTTGGGGGTGTTTATGTATGTCTTTTTAAAGCAGGGGTGTCCCCCTTTATCAGTATAACGCCGCACTTTCCCATCAATGATCTGCCTTATTTCTGTGCTCTTTACTTGTTTCACCAATTCCTTTTTTAAATCTTTTTTAGGTCAAGCGTTAGCCAAAACATTTTGTTTTTAATAAAGATATATGGAGGTAACATATTTTACTGTTAGGGACATTCAGTCATCTCTCTTGATCGATTGGTCAGCTGTATTGTCATTCACGTTGTGCTTCGGCCCATCACAGCATGCAACATGAGGCACAGAATCAGCTGACTTTAGCCATTGTCTTACCTGACTGAGAGTGGCAGCATTGAGCTCTTGCGCAATGTGCACATCCTCACAATAAGTAATCCGCTTCAGTGTCAGACGCTACTTGTGCGATTCACCCCAAAAAAAATATCTCATATATATATATATATATATATATATATATATATATATATAACCTGAGCCTAACTAGAAGATATGTATGTATATATTCACTGAAAAAACCAAAGGTTACAGGGACGTTCTAGTTAGGCTGACATCTCACTCGTACAAAACCAGTGAAATTCAGCAGTTAGTTAGCTGCTTATGACCTCACATATTACATCACTCATGACATGGTCAGTGACATCACTGATGACATCCCAAATTACATCACTAATGATGACATCTTCCAGTGACAGTGTTTAAAAAAAAAAAAAGTTTTTCGTGTGTTAAATATATATACCAAGGTGTATTGGTGAATCGGTATTGGTGAATCGGTGACTGTTTGGATGATTCATTGGGTGCGTGACTGACTGTATAAGTGAGTGATTAGGTGTCTCCGTGAATGTATGGGTGAGTGACTGGTTGTGTGAATGTCTATATCTGTCTGTCAGTTGGTGTCTAAGTGGCTGTATGGGTGTGTGAGTGGATACTTGAGTTTCTGTACAGGTGAGTGATTGGTTGTATGAGTACCTCTATGGGTGTCTAAGTATCTGTGTGGGTGGGTGAGGATGTGTGTGACTGCCTGTATGAATGAGTCAGTGGGTGAGTCAGTGGCTGTATGGGTGAGTGAGTGTGTGTGAGGAGCTGTATGGGTGAGTGAGTGTGTGTATGGATGTGTCGGTGAGTAAGTGGCTGTGTCAATGGTATATGGGTGAGTAACTGGGTATGTGAAAGCAGGGGCGGCTCCTCCACATGGGCGTCAGAGCGTTGCCCCACTGCTTTCTTATTAAATTAACCCCCACCCCCTCCCCGCGCTAACCCCCGCCCCCTCCTCCCCACCACCCCTCCTCCACCCCCTCCTCACCCGTGACTGAGGTCAGATCACGATAAAACCCGAGTCCACCTATCTCGGTGTGACGGAAGACAACTCAATGACCATTGGAAGAGTTTGTCAAAAAACCGGACTGTTGAAGGACGGCCTCACACGATGTAACGATGTGTAATATAAAACATAGTGTCGCAGCACATTACCATGCCTCTGTCCTCATTCAGGTCTGCTGGCAACTGCCTAAGCAATTCCACATTCCAAAGCAACAGAGACCAGCATGTGCCTAGAATATTATTAAAAATAAACAATTTTACATGAACAACAATTTAAAGAGATGTTAAGAACAAAACACAATCATGAACATTCTGCGCCATCTTGTCTGATGAAAGTTCCTACGTGCACATAAACTACAGTCATTCTGATTGACCACAGCCATTTTGTACTCTGTTGGTCACCTTCATTTCACCCTGTCCTCTAGCAGCCTTCTGACTCTCTGACCAAACCTGATATGTGTGCTGGGGGCTATAAACTATTTCCACGACAAACATCAACATCACCTGCTGCCTCAAACTCGTCTTTCCTCTCATCCCTGCACAAACAGGTTACAAATACCAAACAGACTCTTGCAAGCATGGTTTATTGCACTGCACACAGCAAGACTTGTTTTTTGCCAACAATGGGACTTGTTTTTATCAACAGAACGGACTCTTAGATCTGGCCGGTCTCACTTGTGTTTAGACCCTGAAGCAAGGTCCAGCTGCAATTAAATTGTCTGTTTTTGACCTGGGCGGGAGGAGAGTTAATGTTGGGCTTGTGTAACCATGTTGATGAAACAATGTTGGGCTTGTGTAACCATGCTCATGAAACAATGTCGGGCTTGTGTGACAACCTGCCCGGGTCGGAGACTCCAAGCTTGTAACCATGATAAATGAAACAAATACATTGTGTAAAACCTGTATAAAAGGAAGAGCCAAAAGCATTGCCAGTAGAACACCTCCCTGAAGACATCCTGGTGTCAGCAGTTGACGTGGTCTCCTCTAAGAGTAATAAACCTTTTTCTTGCCTTCCAGCGCCTGCCTCGTTATTTTAGATAGCGAATCCAAAGTGGATTAAAGGTGACCTTGCGCCGGGCAGCATTGGGGATCTCAGGAGACTCGCTGCTTTTCACAAATTGGCGACCCAACGGGGGCCCATCAGAGACACGTGGGTCCAGTAGAGAGGTCCTAACGACGGAGTGAACGACTAAATGATTGGAGTGCACCTGCCTGAAAGAGACCCTCGTCTGGCTGCCAATCGACTGAACTTCACCGGTTCCGAACGGACCTCTCTCGAGTGACCTGCGGTCCTGATTGGGGCCTTACAGGAACGCCGCATTGATTGTTGGAGTGAGAGGACAACCAGGCGCTGGAAGGGAAGACTAAGAACTGTCCATACGGTCCGGGTAAGGTCGTGAGAAAACATGACTTAAATTGATTGATTGATAGAAATACTAGTATTCCTTTTTGAGTTATTTGAGACATTCCCTGCTTGCAAACAACGTGGAATAGGAATATTCTCTCTTTGCAGACAGCGAAGGACAGGTAGTGCAGACTTTTGTCTAACATTAATTGAGATATTCATTTTGACCGCTAAATACGTCATGCCTGTTTTCTCTAGATTGTTTGATTGTTTTGGACCGGACCGTTTGTTAGAGGTCAGTCATCCGGCACCGCCGGAAGGCACCCCTAACAAGGACATGTACGTGAAATATGGATTAGCCACCGTAGCTTATAGCAAACTATGGCATAAGTACACTAGGAAGGACCGGGTAAATCAGTGGCCACTGACGGGATCTTTCGATCCCGCTAAAATAGAAACGTTAGAATTAGCTCTCCACAAAAAGAAAGCTAGACCAGCCATGTTTGATAGTTTTGGTTTATGGCGAAAAGAGGCAGCTCAATGAAAGAAAAGAGACGAAGCTAGACAAGATAAAGAAACGCGAAAATCAGCTTACCAAGCCTGTAAAAAGTTAGAAGAAGAACTAAAAGAAAAGGAAATCGATAAAAAGGAACAGGAATCAAAAATATCAGGTCAATGCCCTGTTAGAACGCCCTTAACTCTTTACCCCGAGTTACCAGCAAAACAGGGGTAGATGATGATTTATTGTTAGGTCCCCCAATGATATACATGCCACCCCCTTACGCCCCTACTCATCCCATAGTACAACGCCAGGACCACCAAAGTATAGCCGGAGATGGCACGATCGCCTCAGTCTCCACCGCCTCTGCTCCCACCGAGTCACCCACACCAAATGCCTCATCAAAGGATACAGTAGTAGAGGTAGGATCAAAAGAAAAAGGAGCGCCCAGGGTCCTGCGATTAAGTAAAAATGAGCGAGCAGGCATTGATAAAGTAGTTAAATCCCTCATAGATAGGAAGGAGACAGAAGAGCATGTAACTGACATATGCAACTCCTATGTTGAAAACCGCAAACGATACTTTATTGTAGGTCTCTGTTACCACACCCTTACTGCATATGAAGAGAAGTACCAAGACGTAGGGCCCGAGCGATTAGTGGCTCTCTACAGGAAGGTAGACATCGGAGATGAAGGCGACAACGATGTTGCAGAACTATTTTCATCCACACTAGAAGTATTGCGTCACATCATAGAACAAGGACAGATAGATAGGGACAGGACAACTAAGGTAGCAGGACCCCCAGTGGAAAAAACAGATAGCATGATGCCAATAAAAGAAGCTGCCCCTTACTGGGTACCTCCTAGAGGACAAGGGACTAATGACGATATAAACCATCAAGACGCTAGAGGAAGGGTGGTCTACAATTGGGTGTATCAGCCATGGGACAGACAGGACATCCTGACCTTCCGTAAATCTTTGCCGGATTTACGAAAGAACCCCACCGCCTTTTACACCGAGCTAGGTACCGCTCTGGGATCAACAATAATGACACTTGCCGACATAGACTTGTTCTTCGGGTTATGTTTGCCAGCAGATGTGTGGAAACAGGTTAGGAAAGTAGACCATACCGAACTGTTTGGTCATACCTGGGAACAACTCGACACACTAGATAAACAGCGGAACCCTGGTCAAAAACCAGTTAAAGCAATATTAGACCTCCCTGATAAAATAGTGCAGAAAGTGAAAACGCTGATCCCAGAGAAAAAGATAGACTGGTCCATAGTAACCGCATGCCGCCAGAAACCACAAGAGGACGTCTCAGAGTACTTCTCCAGATTTGAAACTGTGTTCTCTGATTACAGTGGACAAGACATGTCCACCGCAACCGGACACCACTTATTTGTGCAGAACTACGTCAAAGGATTACTGCCAGATGTATCCCAGAAACTACAAGCCAGCGAAAGTAGTTGGGCAGCATCTAAACCGACGGCCATTCTCCAAATAGCCCAGTACTACGAGCATCAGAGAAACTCAAATGACAGGGCTACAGAAAGGAAAAAGAAGGACTTGAAGGAAAGGGTAATGATAGCACAACTCCAGGGGGCGAATACAGGAAGGGAGCAATATAGGGGAGGAAACCAGCAGAATAACCCTAGAGTACAGCCACCTAGGAACAATCCATCTACATCATATGTAGGGCACCAAGACCTAGGACAGGATCAATGTGCATTTTGCAAAAAATATGGACACTGGAAATCCCAATGCCCGGCTTTGTTAGGAGCTGCTAGGGACAGAGGGGCGAGGGAAATAGCAAGTGGACAGAGAGGAAAAGGACGTGGAAGAGGGTACGCGAGTGAAGCAAGCGAGGAAAGGCCAGGAAGAATGAACGCATTTGACCATCCCAGACAGAATCAGTACCAACAGACAGATTATGACAATACGTACGACTTTGCATAGGACAGCCAGGGGCAAGGAAGGGATCCAGTCGAGCTCTGCGTTGATCAGCAAGGCCCTTATGTTACCGCTGAGGTCCTGGGCACAAGGTCGCCATTTTTGGTAGACACAGGAGCAACACGTAGTGCACTATCCAAACGACTGATTCCAAGGGCACCCTTGTCAGGCTCACATGTGACCTCAATAGGATTTGACGGTACGCCCTCCACCAACCCTTTGTCCCGACCCATCCCTTTTAATCTTGACAGCAATGGCGTCGAAACGACATTCCTCCTCTCATCTAACACCCCAGACGCCATTATGGGCCTCGACCTTTTGAAACACTTCCATGCGACTATCAGATGCTCACCAGACGGAGTGCGTGTCATCCTGTATGACAACCCCCAACGCCATAGAGAGAACCCTTTTCAGCACATGTTTTCCATCTCTGAGACTGACACATCCCTACTGGACACTTTGCCATCACACTTATGGGCTAGGGCTGATTCAGACGTAGGACGAATGATGATTGACCCAGTACACGTAACAATGCGACAGGACGCAACCCTACCGAAGGTACCGCAGTACAAAATATCGCCAGAGGGTGAGAAAGCACTAACAGAGATCATACACTCTTTGGTAGAGGCAGGGGTGGTAGAGGAAGTAGTGAGCAACATTTGTAACAGTCCCATACTACCGATTGTAAAGAGACAGGGAGAGGGAGATGGGAAAGCCTACCGCTTCATCATTGACCTGCGGGAGGTAAACAAAATCGTAGTACCACAATACCCAGTAGTTTCCGACATCACGACAATTTTGACTTTAATCCCCTCCACTGCCACCACCTTCACTGTGATCGACCTCAAGAACGCCTTCTTTTCCATACCTATACACGAGGACAGCCGCTATCTTTTTGGATTTACCCTAAATTCCCGTTCGTATAGATTTTGTAGAGCACCTCAGGGGTACACTGAGAGCCCAAGTATCTATAGCCAGGCGCTTAAAAGACAGTTGGACGCCATACAATTGCCAGATGGAGTGGCACTAATACAATATGTAGATGACATCCTTCTAGCAGCAGACACCATACCAATAGCCGTCACAGCCACCATCTAACTACTCCATTTCCTTGCTGAGAATTGTCACAAGGTCTCCCGAAAGAAACTGCAGTTCTGTAAATCACAAGTGACCTATTTGGGTCACCTTTTATCAAAAGAAGGGAGAAAACTCACGCCTGACAGGATCCAGACAATTCTAGGCACCCCTGTCCCCAAAAATCAGAAGCAAGTCCGCTCTTTGATAGGCCTCACCTCGTTTTGCAGACAGTGGTTACCGAACTTTAGCCTCATTGTCAAACCCCTTCTCTCCCTCCTAGCTAAGGACATCCCCTCACCTCTCCCCTGGACCCCCGAATGCCAGACAGCCTTTAAAGAACTACGCAATACCCTTTTGCTCAGCACCAGTCCTAGGAACCCCAGATTACTCCAAACCATTCTTCCTCTACACACACGAAAAGGAGGGATGTGCATTGTCTGTCCTAACACAATCAATTGGTCACAAACAACGCCCTTGTGCATATTTTTCTGCCACCCTCGATCCAGTAGCCAGAGCACTGCCAGCGTGCCTGCGCGCTGTGGCAGCTGCAGCAGTATCAATACGCCAGAGCGAAGGAATAGTGCTCTCCAATCCAGTCACTGTTTTAGTACCCCATGTAGTCGACACACTACTGAACCAGGCCAAAACCCAACACTTGACTAGCGCCCGACTGACAGGATATGAGTTGACCCTGCTAGCACCGCACATTACCCTAAAGCGATGCACCACCCTCAATCCAGCCACGCTGTTACCCCTACCCGAGAACGATCCTAACGTGGCTCCACTACACGACTGTGTGACACTAACCGATGAACAAACAAAAAGTAGAGTAGACCTCAGAGACACCGCCTTTCTAGAGCCAGATGGAGAATTATGGGTGGATGGTTCGTGCATCAAACTCCCCGACGGCACCACCTCAGCTGCATACGCTGTCACCACAGCCCGAACCATTCTAGAAACAGCCCGTATTGCCCAACGTTCCGCCCAGGCAGCAGAACTCATTGCCCTCACACGAGCATGTATTTTAGCAGCTGGCACGACAGTTAACATATACACCGACAGCCAATACGCCTTCGGGGTGGTTCACCATTTCGGGATT
The DNA here is from genome assembly GCA_963921515.1 of Calotriton arnoldi. NCBI lineage: Eukaryota > Metazoa > Chordata > Amphibia > Caudata > Salamandridae > Calotriton > Calotriton arnoldi. Next base: position 1,053,239 of record CAWUFW010000075.1, on the reverse strand, counting down.
CTATGGAAAGAAAGAGGGTTCCTGACTTCACACGGTACACCCATCCTGCATGGAGATTTAGTCTCCGCCTTGACGGAAGCAGTCCTCCTCCCCAAAAAGCTAGCAGTGATAAAATGCCAAGCACATAGGAAAGTGACAGATCTCATTGGACAGGGAAATGCGCTAGCAGACGTTACTGCCCGAGCCACGGCAGAAGACAGAACTATGACACGAATGTATGTGACCAGGTCACAAGCTGAACAATGGACTGATGCTAGGACCACTGTAAGGGACATACAGACTACAGGCACACAAGACGAATTGACCGAGTGGGAAAAGGTGGGACTAAAAGACGAGGAAGATTGCTGGAGAACTAAAGACGGAAATAAATGGCTGTTACACAATGCCTACCTCATCCCCATATTGACCATGGCACATTTACCAGCACACATAGGCTCCACCCCATGATTGAACTAATCACAAGAGTATGGCATAATGTCAAGATAACAGAATCTGCAAAGCGCCTAGTACAACAGTGTATAGTATGCCTACAACACAACCCAGGGAAAGGGACAGTAGTACCACGGGGAGGGTTTGGAGTCCCTGATCACCCCTTTGAAGTCCTTCAAATGGATTACATCCAACTAGAGAGATGCCATGGTCTAAAATATGTCCTGGTGGTTGTGTGCGCTTTTAGCAAATGGGTGGAGGCATATCCCACCCACGACAATACTGCCATAGCCACTGCAAAAGTATTGTTGAAAGAATTCTTCCCCGGTACGGCCTTTGCAGAATTTTATGGAGTGACAACGGCCCACACTTCGTAGCCGAAGTGATACAGAACATACTGAAAGGGTTGGGGGTAAAACAAAAATTCCATGCCGTCTTCCACCCCCAATCAGCGGGCCTGGTAGAGAGACACAATGCAACATTGAAACTAAAGCTAGCCAAAATAGTTGCCACAACCGGGTTGAAATGGCCCGACGCCCTTCCATTGGCATTGCTATCAATGCGCTCCACCCCGACCAAACACAGACTGACCCCGTATGAAGTGGTCTTCGGCAGGCCTATGAACATTTGGGCGGCACCAAGACCCACCTCCATTAACGATGTCCCGAACATATTAATGTCAGACTATCTGCATAAATTGACAAACGAGCTAACCATTATCCACCAACAGGTGCATCAAGCCTTGCCTGACGTATCCAGGGGCCCAGGACATGTGATAAAGCCTGGGGACTTCATCCTAGTTCGCAACTTCCAAAGAACGAAGAATCTGGAGCCCAGGTGGACGGGCCCCTGGCAAGTCTTGATCACCACTCGAACTGCCCTCCGAGTGGAAGGAAAAAGAAATTGGCTGCACGCCCACCACTGCAAGAAAGTCCCTCCAACGCTGGCAACCTGTGAAGAGGTGGAGGTGCAAGAGGAAGTACTCGCAAAAGACCGACCAGCTCTGAGTTGCTACCCACAAGAAGACACCCTCCAACTGTCTGAATTTCCCGACCCCACGGTGCCATCCAAGGAAGGGTACAACCTAAGATCGACAAAAAGGGGGAGCTCCAACAACCAGGCCACTAACTGAGTCAGAGTCTCAGATCGGTAGCACAGCCAAACAACGCTACCAGGAAAAACACCAGACAAAAGTCTGTGGTCCTAACAGTTGGTGAGCTCCTCGAAGATGATGGAAGAAACGGAACACCTGCAAAGCCACCGCAAAGACACCAAGACTTTTGAACTGCACAGTACAAAGACAATTGCACTTGTAGCTGCATTTCTCACCTGCCTCCTACTAATGGTCACACTCTGGATCATTGAAGAGAATGCACCTGCATACAGAACATTGTCACCAACCATGCAACCAATCACAAAGAAAGAACACTACCTGGTATCACTACCGCCACATCTCCGAGAACGACGCAAAGAATTCTGGAATAATTCTTTCGTACAGATGCTGCACCAGCACAATCTTGCCACCAATGCCACTAACTGTTGGGTCTGTGGGCTGCTAACACATGCCACTGAACATTCCATCCCTTTCATCCCTTCACCCTTTTCTGTTCATGGATCTTGCCTTGCCTGGATGATGCTCCTACAAGAAAGTTACAAAGACAATGCCACTTCCGATGGGACAATCGCTCAGTTCTACAACGAGTTCTGGCTAAACCAAACAGGAAGAACAGCAGCTCCCTTTGCCCTCACACCTCCAATACGACATTCCCAATGAATGTCCCCTCCAAAGAACGAGTGGAAATACAAGTGTTCAATAATCCTGTCAGAGCCACATTTTCCTACCTGAAGAAAAGAACTGCTGCAACACTGACTGTGGCCCTATCTGTGGTGAACGTCTCTGGCCTTGTATGCATTGAAGGCCGTGGGACTAAGAATGTGGGTCACAGCACTTGTAACATTGTAAGGACTTTGAACACTGCCAACCCTCCAGCATTTGTTGCATCACCCAATATGTACTTTGTCTGTGGAACCAAAGCCTACACCTGGCTCCCAAGAAACTGGGGGGCACGTGCTACATCGCCTTTGTTTTGCCACCGACCTACACAGCCCCTGCAGAGCATCATCGAGAAAAGCGTTCTAAAGACACTGATCAAGCAGACTCTGCTGCATCACAGTTCGTTGACGCAGCAAAAGGGCTCGTCCCGCTATGGGGTCCGATGGCAAACAGCCGAGCCATCAGACATCTGTCTCAAGCGGTAGAAACCGCCCTGAACGTCACAGCTGGCATCCTCACCAACAACACTGCCGAGCTTCAAGCGGTCCGTCTGGTGGCCCTACAAAACCGCATGGTCCTGGACGTGGTACTAGCGGATCGTGGAGGAGCATGTCGCATCATTGGTGCCAGTTGCTGCATATACATCCCTGATAATTCACCCTCTGTCTATGAAGCAATCCAACATCTCCACAGACTGTCTTCAGAAATTCATCAAGGATCAGAGATTTGGACAATTGGAAGTTGGCTTTGGGGCATCTTGAAGGACTGGGGTTGGAAAATATCAATGTTTCTCTTGGTCCCAGTATTGGCAATATGTGGTTGCTGTTTGGGTGTACACTGTATACCACCTTTGTGTTCTCTTTGCATAAGTGCCTTGCGCCCTAAGAATATGGACACTCAGTTAACAAAAATGAGAGTAATGTATGAACAAGAAATACAGGACATTATGGAGATCGAAATAGACTGACAAGATGGCTAGTTATGTTCAAAGGGCGACTGTTAAGAACAAAACACAATCATGAACATTCTGCGCCATCTTGTCTGATGAAAGTTCCTACGTGCACATAAACTACAGTCATTCTGATTGACCACAGCCATTTTGTACTCTGTTGGTCACCTTCATTTCACCCTGTCCTCTAGCAGCCTTCTGACTCTCTGACCAAACCTGATATGTGTGCTGGGGGCTATAAACTATTTCCACGACAAACATCAACATCACCTGCTGCCTCAAACTCGTCTTTCCTCTCATCCCTGCACAAACAGGTTACAAATACCAAACAGACTCTTGCAAGCATGGTTTATTGCACTGCACACAGCAAGACTTGTTTTTTGCCAACAATGGGACCTGTTTTTATCAACAGAACGGACTCTTAGATCTGGCCGGTCTCACTTGTGTTTAGACCCTGAAGCAAGGTCCAGCTGCAATTAAATTGTCTGTTTTTGACCTGGGCGGGAGGAGAGTTAATGTTGGGCTTGTGTAACCATGTTGATGAAACAATGTTGTGCTTGTGTAACCATTCTGATGAAACAATGTCGGGCTTGTGTGACAACCTGCCCGGGGCGGAGACTCCAAGCTTGTAACCATGATAAATGAAACAAATACATTGTGTAAAACCTGTATAAAAGGAAGAGCCAAAAGCATTGCCAGTAGAACACCTCCCTGAAGACATCCTGGTGTCAGCAGTTGACGTGGTCTCCTCTAAGAGTAATAAACCTTTTTCTTGCCTTCCAGCTTCCAGCGCCTGCCTCGTTATTTTAGATAGCGAATCCAAAGTGGATTAAAGGTGACCTTGCGCCGGGCAGCATTGGGGATCTCAGGAGACTCGCTGCTTTTCACAGAGAGACCACATTAGAAAGAAACTTAAGCTAACAGACTTACAACATGGACTAAAGAGGCTCGTCCTAGTATAATCATGCAGAAGCTATAATTATGCACTAGATAAAAGTAGGAAGAGTGTGCTATTCAATCTACCTCTAATTTCATCTACGCGCATTTAAATGTAGCATCAAAGTAACAATTCTGAGCAACGCTCAAAACCTCCTACTAGACAGGCTGCCTAGCATCCACACACTCTTCAATCCGTGCATGTGTCACACGGCTAAACGGACATGGATGGGCACTATGAGGTCCCAAAACGGACAGCCATGCACTCTGAAATGTCAAATAACAATATTCATAAATTAGCAGATCACTGATAATAATTTAGATACTCTTTAATCCTGCAACAACTGTAATAAATAAAAAAAAAAAGATTTTGCCATGAATGTAGGTTTGAAGGGGTCCTGGTGGAATGTGACTGTCCGATGCGAGACATAAATGTGGTTATGTGAACAGTCATTTACTCGGAACTTAACTTGCCATTTTCAACTCAGGGCAACAATGTTCACTGATAATGTCTATTAATCTGTGAGTGAGACAATTTACGGTGAAAAACACATACTGGCATCTCATTATCAATGTATTCACGTACCCTATGTTCATACATATTCTGATCACTCCTGCACATTTCTTTTCTAATACCACTAGAGAGCATGCCTGCTTCAGTGTTTCTGTTTACATCACCTACTGTCTGCATTCCTAGCATGCATTTCCTATTTATAACTATTAGATTTGAGCACACATATCTGCATGCTGCCTCTTTCAAATGAATTCTTCTTTAGGTTCTGTGCAAGTGCGAAATGTTCCTCATGGGGAGAAGGGATATGAGCCCAATAAACGAGGCACTTTGTTCATTCTGAGGGAGCCTTGATGGGAAAGAGAAGCTGCTGTTGGCTTTCTTCTCTCAGGCGTGATTTGCCATCAGCTAGATGTTACCCACCTGGAGGGTTCCTAGTGCAGCCCAAGGACCTCTCAGCCAGGAGTGGGCCAATTCTTTATGAACTAGTCACCACAATGTCCATAGACCATCTGACTTCACAGTGTGTATGCGTTCTCCAGAACTCTAAAGTCCTCTACAGCTGCAGGACCAAAGAATACTTTGATATTTCCACCTCATTCTGGGAGGCTAACGTATTCAATTTTTTATTTAAAAAAAATATATATCTTTTTATTAGAAACATTAAACACAAAAAGGTCAGCAGACATAGCACTGGTACAATCTGTAATATCAGCACATTTTCCCCTACCCTGATCTCCAAAATGAACATGTCCTTGAGCCACATATCGTTAATTAGAATCTTGTGCATTTCCATGTCGCCCATAATCACAAAGATTGCCCCTGTGGACATTCTAGCCCGTCCAGACTTTCTCCCATTTCCGGGGGCAACCTCTACTTTCATAAACCACCCTTTCTGCTAACATGCACCAATCTAGATCCCATTTCTAGGCTTCAATGTCTGGTGGCTGAGCGGAGCCCCAGGATTTAGCAATGTTCCTTTTGGCTACCACCAGGCCCCGTCGTCATCCACGGTCTAGTGGCCCTCATAGCATCCTTCTCTTCCAACATGTTCAGCACACACTGCTTAGCTGACAACTCTATGCCTGCACCCCTGATAGACCTCAAACAGTCAATTACCGCAATCCAGTAGGTGTGTATAAGCAGGCATTCCCAAAGGATGTGTAAAAAGGTGCCTGTCTGTCTACAGCCCTTTAAACATTGATCATCTCCTGTTCGCCCCATCCGAATCATAGTGGTTCTCACATAGTACGAGCGGTATAGGATTCATAGCTATATAAAGTGAAAGCCCGACCGGATAGCCATCTCTGTAGGGGATGCCAAAGTCTCCTCCCATTCACCTTCAACAAAAATCCCCACATCACTCTCTCATTTCCTCTTTAACTGTTGCATAACATCGGATGTGTTATTAATCAGCTTTTTATAAGTGAGTGAAATCGCCTTCTGGGGCGTACAGTCATCAAGAAGTCTTTCCTCTAGAGGCGAGGACTCGGGCAACTCTACTCCCTTCAGGAGTACCGTCTGTAGTGTGTGTCGGATCTGCAAATATCGGTAGACTTCTGTTGGTTACATTTGATATTCCTGTTGCAAATTGGGCCTCGGAATAATCTCCCCCCCATTTCCACAATTCTCCCACCTTGGAGATTCTGATCATGTCCCATTTGTCAAATCCCATCTGATCCTGCAGGGATTGTAGCATTGCGGCCTCCCACAATGGTGTCATCTGGGTGATAGCCTTTTTCCACCCAAAGAATGTTGTTGCCTTCCAGGTTTGTATTACCAGTCATGTAGGGTCCGGCCATTCTTTTTACACCTTATCACAATATAGAGCTTTCAGGTAACTCCGTTGCATCAACACTGCCCGATCCATTTGGACCGCTGGCTCCGACATTGGGAGAAACACCCAACCACTGATTACCGTGAGTTGAGCTGCCCAGTAATATTTTTGGATGTCAGGCACTGCTAGCCCCCCATCGAACCATCCCCTAGTAAGTTTGGACAGGGCCATTTGTGGCGGACCCCCCTTTCACAGCAGTGTAAGCACCTCTGCTTCAGTCGCCTTAAAAGTAGGAGCTCAGCACTTCATAGGGAGTGTTTTGTAATACATAGAGGAATCGAGGTAAGGACATTATTTTAAAAACGGCCGCACTACCCAAGAGGGAAAGGAGGAGTGATTTCCAATGGCATACGTCTTGCCGCAATCTATCGAGCACCGGCGACAGGTTATGTTGAAAAAGAGTTGTATTCAAAGTAATATATATCCTTAAGTACTTGAAACCCGTAGAATCAATTTTTGCCTCACAGTCCGATGGCAGTGGAGGCACAGAGCCTCTTAGGGGGTACAATATGGGTTTATGCCAATTGATAGTGTAGCCCGAATATCTACTGAAAATTGTGATGATTTGCATCAGCCGAGCGAGGGTCATGACTGGGTCTGTCTGTGTTTAAGAGGATATCATCGGCATGTAGGGATATTTTATCTTCCCACATTCATCAGAGGGTCTTGTCGAATCTAGGCCGCCAGAGGTTCCAGAGCCAGGGCGAAAATTAGGGGTGAAAGTGGGCATCCTTGCCGTGTGCCTCTGGACAACAGAAATGCCCTTGAGCAGCTGCCATTCACCTTGACCTGAGCTAGTGGTCCTGAGTAGAGGAGCTAAACCCACTGCAGAAACCTGAGGCTGAAACCCAGCCTCTCCAGCACTGATAACATATAGTGCTACTCCAACATATCGAATGCCATCTTGGCATCAAGTGATAACACCAGCACTCGTATGTTCAAATTTGTTATTTGTCCCATCACCCCATACAGACAGCGGAAGTTAAGGTTGGTGCCACGGTGGGGTATAAAACCCAACTGATCTGGATCGATTAATGTAGTAATAACCATGATCAGTTGTCTCGCTAATAGTTTAGCCAGTATCTTAACCTCCACAGTTAGGAGAGCTATCGGCTATATGAGGCACAGCCTTCAGATGGTTTCCCAGCGTTATGTATATCCACGATTGTAGCCAACCTTTGGTCCCTCAGCAGCTCCCCCTTTGCCTTTTTTTTCGGAGTTTTATATAGCTCACACTCGACCCAAACAGTTGTCAACAGTTGCTTACAGATGGACACGTTCATTTTGTTTTTTGTTAGGCGCAGGGAGATTAAGTGATTGCCCAGAATCACAGGATATCGAGCGTCGTTGCTGAGACTCAAACCCGGTTCCCCAGATTCGAGGTCGTCCGCCCTAGCCGTTAGGCCACATCCTCTCCTCAGCATTGCTTTCGTGGTGCATAGCTAGTACGTGTGGGGCCAGTGTGGAGCCCATCAGTTTATTCAACTCCACAGGTATCCCGTTGGGCACCAAGATTTTGCCTGATTGCAGCTCTCTCATAGCCGCCCCCATCTCCTCTGCGGTAATGTCCTCCTCCATGAGCAGCCTGTCCTCCTGTGATAGACCGAGCATGTGTATGTCGCGGAGGGATTCCTGCACCTCTGTCTTCATTGTAGTGACCCCAGGGGTGTAAAGGTGGGATTAAAAAGCGGCAAAAGTATTGGCTATTTGTTCACTACTCCTCACAGTCTCGCCCCCATCTGTCCGTATCTCAAGCACCCAGGGCCTGGTCTGTTCACGTTTATCGAGCCAGGCTAAGCGCTTACCAGCTTTATTTCCAGCATCATAGAGGCAGTATGGAGGGCCCTAGCCACATCTATTGCAGCATCTTGATATTCTTTGCGCTCCAGCGCATAGCTAGCATTGGGCGTATTCAGTGTCGGGAGAAGGCGCTCCTGGGTTAATACTTCTTGTTAAAGGTCTTCTAATTTTCTACGTTTATCCTATTTGTGTCCCGCTATGAGGCAGATAGCCTGACCACCATTTTGTAGGCCTCCCATCATGTTTGGGCCAACTGGACAGAGGGCAAGTTTTCCGTTAAGTAGTGTTTTGTACTAGCTATCAGCCCCTTTCTTATTACAGGTTGTTTCAAATACCACAGGTTTATGGGTGGGATTCTGGGACCTCCCCATCCCCCTCTTCTTACTGCCCATAGAACATTTCGCCCAAACTGGTGAGTGACCAGAGATACCACGAGCCAAGTGGTGAACCTCGGAATAGAACTGTGTGTGATCCCTCTGTGTAAAGAGGTAGTCTAGTCGGGATAAGCTCCCATGAGCACCAGAATGAAAGGTGTAGTGTCACTCATTAGGGTTATATGTACACCATAGGTTGTCAAATCCCAGGGCTAATAAAAATTCACCCAGAAGACCACAGGAGGTCTGCAATGTCCTCTGGGGCCAGCGATCCTACCCGGCGTCTAGTGCAAGGTTAAAATCTCCACCCATCATTATCATGCCATCCGCCAGTTGCATCAAAAGGGCACCTAAGTCTGCAAACACAGCCTGGTGCTAGCGCGGTGGCACGTACACTGAACAGACATTGCGCCTCCGGCCCTCCCACATATTGGAGAGTGCCACCTAGCGTCCCTTAGTGTCTACTCAAGTTTGTTGATTCATGAGTAGAAAAGAGAGCTTTATTAGTATGCCAAACCCCTTGAGCTGGCAGAGTATCCTGTGTGCCTCACCATTTTGAACCTTCATCTGTCCAATGCTCGATAAATGTTATCCAATAAGTGGGTTTCTTGCAGGAGCACCACATCTGGAGAGTGGAGTTTGATAAATTGAAGTACTACCGCCTCTTAATTTTGCCTCCCAGACCATTGACATTCCATGATTTACAGCACCCCCTTTCAACCATTCAGACATAGTCATTATGCAGCAAGCCCATCAGTGGGCCATTCCGAGTATTCTCATGTTGGGAGGACCCTGCAGAGTGGCACCGGAGAACCAGTGTATCCCAGCCTAGCAACTTTGTCTGCTGATGAACACGCTTGAAAGCGAAACAAACATAAAGAACATACCCCTCGTAATCTTCCCCTCCCTGCATGGCGGACTCAGAACTGCCCAACCCCCAACATTGCAGAGGCCCCGTCGCCCCAAACTAACTTTATTTTAAAAGGGCACAGTGAGCAACACAACCTTCACACCCTTAGCTTCAAACTCATCCCAGGTCTTACTGTGCTGTGCCCAGCAATCATGTATCTGGAGGCCACGACGGACGTCTTCGGTGTTCGTTGGCATAGTATCTCGATACGTCTGGGCATACAGTTTGTTTGGGAGTGATGACTCAGATTTCTCCCATTCATTGCTCAGTTCCTCTCAGAGGATCTATAGTCGATCCAATTAGACAACTCGCCAGGTTCTCAATGTGAATCCCCCAAGGTCTTGCTTAGGCTGACTCACATCGTGTTCTGTGATTCTCTTGGTTGTCGAGATCGGTTACGAGCCCCAGAGGCTTTTGCCGGTCTCCAGCCTTCAATCCATTTCCACACCTCAACAGGTGTCCCAAAATACCAAGTCTTACCCTCAGCCTCCACCCTTAACTTGGCCAGGAACACCGTGAAGTACTTTTGTCCAAGTCGTCGCAGCGTTCGATTCACTTCGGCTAAGCTTCATCAGAGTCGCTGGACAGGGAGAGTAAAATCTGAAAGAAACTGGTGGTTGCTCCTTTGTGTCTTAGCGGTAGGCAGCTTATGGCGGCCTAGAGGACAGCATCGATATCCCTAAAATTGAAGAGACGGGCTATGATGGTTTAAGGTGGAGCACCCAGGCTGGGAGGGGCCCCCGGCACTCTGTGAGCCCACTCAACAGAAAAAAAGATGGAGAGTCCTCATGGCTTCAGGACTTTCGTGATCAAGTCTTAAATGAAGAGGTCTGCGATAGGCCTCGCCGATCGTTCCAGAACCCCAACCACTCTAATAATATTTCGACGTGTCCGGCCCTTGTAGTCTTGCAGACGCACTTCTGTTTCCTCTGCTTTGGCCCGTAAAGTTTCAATTTGACTTTTCAATGTCTTTGCTTCACTCTTCAGAGCCTTAATTGCCTCTTCCGCCTCCCTTAATTTGTCCCCCATGTTGCGCAGGTCAGGTCGAAACATCGCAATTTCGGTGGTAACTGAGTCAATATTCAGTTCTCGGTCTGCACTAACTCCCTGAATGGCCGCCATTATATCTGTCAATGTTAGGGGCCCTCCTTCCTGTTGTGGCTCTCTATGTTCCCCTTTGGCCTGATCCGCCGGCAGGTCCTTTGGGAGGGTGTATTTATCTAGTTTAGTCTGTTGGATGGGTCGAGTCCACTTCCCCAGTCATTGCAGCCAGGGGACTGTGTGGGCTAACCGGAGAGTCGATGGAGGAGTAGTTACCGCCACCTGCCCAAGTCGTCCAAGGAATTGGAGGGCAACGGTCGGCCTCTTCGCCTTCCCCTCCACACTGCCAAGTGAGGTTCAGGCGATAGCCAGGGCCCCCACACGGGCAGTCATACGCAACTGTGTCACAACCCCAGACGCAATGTCGATGAGCTCCCCAAGAGCCATTGCGGGGGTCCCAGATATCAATGGCTTGCCAAAGCCGTCCCCAGCAAGCCTGGGCTCACGTGCTCCGATTGTTAAGGCACCACAGTATCGAAGTATCCCAAGCACATGCAGGGGTCAAGAGAGTATCCCACCAGCTCTACCCATGTCCACTGGCCCACAAAAGTTGTCGCTGTCTCACTGGATCCTCTGTGCCTTGGCCGCGCTGAATGTCGGGCGGTCTCACGACCAGCGCGGTCTCTGGGATTCTACAGCAATGTAGGCTGCAATCCCCGCTGGGTCACTGAGCTGAAGTTTCAGGCCCCCATTCTCCGTCAACCGCAAGCCGCTGGCTCTCAGGTGCGATGTGTCTTTTGGTGCACAACACAGATGTTGGGACGGATTTAGTGGGTTTAAAGGCTTAAGGTAGGGTGACCAGATTCTCAAAACAAAAAACGGGGACAGGTCATAGACATAGAAGTAGGACTACGGTTTGCAGTAACCATCGACATAAAAGTAGGACTACTTGACAGCTGTCATAGACATAGAAAAAGGACTACAATGACAGCTCCCTCCACAGACCGAGATGAAGCATTACAAACGACAAATCCGAGGTCTTTTATTGGCAGTAACCATTTATTCCATTGAAACAGACTTTGCCTCAACATTTGCTATAGTAGGTGACCACCCTTGCCTACAGTCTGTCTCTCTCTCTCTTAGTAAGTCAGTCAGTCTCAGTCAGTCAGTCTCAGTCAGTCAGTCTCAGTCAGTCAGTCTCAGTCAGTCAGTCAGTCTCAGTCAGTCAGTCAGTCAGTCTCAGTCAGTCAGTCAGTCTCAGTCAGTCAGTCAGTCACAGTCAGCCAGTCACAGTCAGTCGGTCTGTCTGTCAGTCAGTTTGTCAGTTTCAGTCAGTCAGCCAGTCTGTCAGTCAGCCAGTCTCAGTCAGTCTCAGTCAGTCAGTCTCAGTCAGTCAGTCAGTCTCAGTCAGTCAGTCAGTCAGCCAGTCTCAGTCAGTCTGTCTCAGTCAGTCTGTCTCAGTCAGTCTGTCTCAGTCAGTCTGTCTCAGTCAGTCTGTCTCAGTCAGTCTCAGTCAGTCAATCTCTGTCAGTCAATCTCTGTCAGTCAATCTCTGTCAGTCAGTCTGTCAGTCAGTCTGTCAGTCAGTCTGTCAGTCAGTCTCAGTCAGTCTGTCTCAGTCTCCCCTCCCTCTCTCTCCACTCTCTCTCTCTCTCCACTTTTTCTCTCTCTCTCCTCTCTCTCTCTCCTCTCTCTCTCTCCTCTCTCTCTCTCTCTCTCCACTCTCCCTCTCTCCACTCTCCCTCTCTCCACTCTCTCTCTCTGGGGGCCATGGGTACATTACCTGAAAGGTCCGTGGGCCGCCAAGAAAGGCCTGCCGGGCCGCTGGCGGCCCATGGGCCGTACTATGAGTACCAACGGTGTAGAGGAAGATGTGGGTAGGAGGTGGTATTGCATCATAGTTTCATTTTTATAGCGCTTTATACCGTGACGAGGTGCTGAAGCAGTAAGAATATGGTAACCTAGGTAGAGGATGTTGTATTTGTAGGAGTTGTTGAGTTTAATAGCTCCTCGCAAGGTGTGTGAAGCACTACATAGTAGCTACTACAATACAATATTCAGTGTGAGTTGTTAAATTAATGAGGGATTGAAAGTGACAGACTCAGGAGACCAGATGTGATCTGAGAGTGTCTGTGGTCTGCTATTTGGAGCGGAACTGAAGTAATATATATGAGTGTCAGTAATCTGGGGTGGAGAGATGCAACTAACCCTTCCCACCAAGACATAGGGAATTTCAAACATCCAGAGCCAAGAAATTGAAATATTAAAGGATTCTAAGTCAAATCTTGTTCCTCTGGTGTTCTCTCATCTAACAAGAACTACCATTTTTTTAGGAAAAAAACACATCACCACTAAAACAAAACCAAAAAACAGAGTGTACAGTCTATAGGTGCTGCTGCAATATGCAAAGTGACATAATTGGCAGGAGCTTTGATTCAGCGGCTAAGCTGCCGACAATGCAACTTGGGAATTTGAGTTTGAACGTGGCCTCAGCTATTGAGTGAATATCACTGCATGACTTTGTCTCCCTGTGACTAAAATTGTAGGTAAATGTACCTGTGTAATTTAAAGATGGTCATACCAACTGGATAAACACCATCTTGTATCGTCTCTAACAACCTCAATAACATCCTCCCAAAAAAAGCCATTCTCTACTTAATGCAAAGTCTGGAGGACACAGCGCCTGCAAACCGTGTTTCACTAAATCCCCATCTGTTGCTGCTCAGATGTGCTGACAAGGGCCCAGGGCTGAGCAGCAGCACGGCAGTGGCGTGCGGCTGGTTACTTTAAGAAACGTTTGGATTGGAACCTCATTATTTTTGTTAAGGTAGTTCAGTGGGTTACAGTCCCTGCTGCAAGGATCACTGTTTTGGTCTCCAGAATTGTAAGAATTGGGATCACTCGCCACATGGCATTCAAGACAGACATTTATGCCCCACTTTAAAACATCACCAACTACCACTGCATTTCTCAGAGATATTAATTGACATTGGGCCGAAAGGGGGGCCCTCAAGGGCTAGGGACCCCTCGAAGTGTTGCCCCAACCACTTTTGCTCCGCAGGGGCCTGCGTTACACCCCTGTACGTTTTATTTTTTTTTAGCTTTTTCACCACAGCGCCATGTACTTTAGTAAACAAGGACTGTTATGTGAAAAAGATGCGTTGTCATTAAGGGGTTGTGGTCTTTTGTTTTAGAAACAGTGTGTTTATTATTTGATTTTAGGAAAGAAAGCCTGGCTGGTTCGGGTTTCTTTTGTAACCCTGCAGTTTGTTATTCCACAACAGTGATGGGAAAGCGGTGAATAGTCAATTTCTGAAAAGCGTATTTTTACCAATAGTCCTGCTTGGTGGCTCAAAATTAACTACCTCCAGTGGCGTGCAGCCTTTACAGCACTCACCTAAGTGACATCACACAGTAAGCAGTGCAATCAACTGGAACAATAATGAAAAACCGGGACATTTCAGTGTTTAACCCGGACACTGTTCGAAAACCGGGACATTTGATTCACTTGGAGAAAAGTGTCGGGACACGGGGACACTTCTCCAAAAACGGGGACCGTCCGGGGAAAACCGGGACGTCTGGTCACCCTAGCTTAAGGGCAATGCTTAATTTGAGCCAGTGGTTTCCTGTGCTAGGTACCAGCACTTAATTGCCAGCACCGGTGCTTTGGACAGTCTGCCACTAAGGCCTGACTGGCTGTAGAGGACATCGGGCGTTTTCCCAGGAGGCTGGACGCCGGTTTTGGAGCAGTGGAGCCCGGTTGTGTTACTGGGGACCGGTTTTGCAGTGATGCAGCAATATCGGTCCCCAGTAACAAAAGCAGTAGTGCTAGGGGCCGGTTTTGTCAAGCAGCAGTGCTTCACGCTTGCACCCCTCCCAGCGTGGGGGCCAGTCCGACAAAATTGCCAGGGCTGCTTTGGGTTCCCAGTCCGGCCCTATCTGCCACATGGTGGCGCTGTCTGCCTAATTTAGGTATGAGCACAACAACAGCTGTTTATTATTTCAATTTACATTTACAATGACCAATACCTGCCTCCCAAAACCTTCTTATAGCTTTGGGGGCGTGGGATAGTATGAATTGTCGCACTTGTAAGAGTTTGATGGTTTGCTGTTAAGTTGGCACTGTCATTGGCAGCGCTGACAGGGCCAACAGATGGTGCACGCTGTAGTGTCTTCCTAACGAGGGCCCTGGCACAATTTTGTTTTACAAATGAAGCACAGGTTATGGGATGTGGAGCCTGTCCTGTAAACCCCTTCAATACCCGCCCTCCCCCTCCAGATAAGTTTGCTTATAAGTAATGTTTACCATGGGATATTATTAGCTTCCACTAATCCCTGCCGAAGAGACATTATTGGCAAGAGATGAGCACCGCTCCAGGGCCCTCGAGGATGCCAGTGTCTGTACCTGCAGCATCAACAGAACACAAAACACAGCAGAGGTCTTAAGAGGAGGGAAGCACGGGCTGTTTTAGTTACTGGTTACAATACCTTAGAACAGGACCCATCACTAGATGTCCATAAGCAGTTTCACCCACTTGGATTTGTCGACGCAATTTGGGGACTTTACAATCTCACTCCATCACTCATCTGCGTATTAATCGCAAGGCCATCTATTAATCGCAAGGCCATCTATTAATCGCAAGGCCATCCATTAATCGCAAGGCCATCTATTAATCGCAAGGCCATCTATTAATCGCAAGGCCATCCGTTAATCGCAAGGCCATCCGTTAATCGCAAGGCCATCCGTTAATCGCAAGGCCATCCGTTAATCGCAAGGCCATCCGTTAATCGCAAGGCCATCCGTTAATCGCAAGGCCATCCGTTAATCGCAAGGCCATCCGTTAATCGCAAGGCCATCCGTTAATCGCAAGGCCATCCATTAATCGCAAGGCCATCCATTAATCGCAAGGCCATCCATTAATCGCAAGGCCATCCATTAATCGCAAGGCCATCCAAGCCGATGAACTGGGTAAGCAGAGGCCATATCACAAGGTGAAGGAGCACAATTCAAAGAGCGCCCAATGCTTTAAACTGTGGCAGCAATGCGTGGGCTTCTGTTTCTCCAACTAATGCAAATGTAGGAGGCAGAAGACATGAGCGGCTTTTCGCCCACCCCTTCCACTAAGGTTTTTCTCAATTAACAGCCACTGCCTGGAAGAAAAGGCAGCACGTGGAAGAACAGTCTTTTACAACAAAAAGAGAAGCAACGAACACAGGTAGCACTAGAATAGAACAAAAGCTCGTGGAACTTGATCATCAGTAGACTCTTTTCTTTGTATTGTATGTTTCCAAAAGCAGCGCAGCCAACGCGTTTCACCTAAAAAGGCTTCATCAGGGCGAAGAATTTGATCCACTGAAGGTCACAAGGATCATCCAAAATTAAGGTCAAGTAGAAAAGAAAATACGATTACAATAAAGTCAGACTTTAGATCCTAAAGGCAGTGATATTAGTCCAGCGTCTAAAGGGAAAAAGAGGTCTGTCTCAATCCCGGGGTCCACACAAGAAATAGTACCAAATCCGTTTCCAGTACTTAAGTCAAACATCACATGTCAAAGGGAATTCCCTTTGTTGTAAAAAAATTCTATCTAATGTGGTCAATGTGCAGCTGGCCATTGAGGTGGGCAATGGTTTTTCATCTGATTTAGTGATTACTCCAGCTGGTGCGGCTGGAAGCGCCTAGGCTGTCTTTTCTTTTGTTAAGTGGAAGTACAGGCAGCAACTGGAAGAAAAGCCAGTGTCTGTAAGAACACTTAGCACAAAAAAGCATAAAAACAAACCTTGGCAAAGCCAACAGGTCTGGGAGGAGAAGGGAGACGAGAGAGGGGAGACGAGAGAGGGGAGACGAGAGAGGGGAGACGAGAGAGGGGAGACGAGAGAGGGGAGACGAGAGCGGGGAGACGAGAGCGGGGAGACGAGAGCGGGGAGACGAGAGCGGGGAGACGAGAGAGGGGAGACGAGAGAGAAAAGAAAAAAAATACATATATATATATATATATATATATATATATACACATATACACACACACACACACATATATACAAGAATGCATGTGTAAATATGCGAATGCATTAGCAACGAGGAGCTGAGAGAGGGACAGGCAGAGATGTAAAATAGTCCATCAATGCATGCACTCAATTAGAGGCGTATTGATACACCTAAACAGCCCATAATAGCAGTAGGTGAAACCTACTCTTCTGGGCTAACCAAAGATGTGACTGACAAAGTGTCAAGCCAATGGCTAAAAGAGGCTCATTTTAAAAAGCCATTTATTAGAAAGGTAAGACCCAACGCCCACTGTATGCATTTTGGAAATAATAACTTTATTTACACAGCTGCGTTATCAACCCCAGACTCAGAATAATTTCGAACGATGGGAAGCAACCAGGCTTCTGTGAATAAGCATGTACCTGAAAGACAAGCCAGTGCCTGAAAGACAAGCCAGTGCCTGAAAGACAAGCCAGTGCCTGAAAGACAAGCCAGTGCCTGAAAGACAAGCCAGTGCCTGAAAGACAAGCCAGTGCCTGAAAGACATGCCAGTGCCTGAAAGACATGCCAGTGCCTGAAAGACATGCCAGTGCCTGAAAGACAAGATAGCGCCTGAAAGACCCACCACTGTAATTTAATACCGGCATCCCATATGAATGCACACATAGGGAATGTATAATCATACCCTGTTGGCGTCTGTCACATAAGCCTTCATCACACTGCCAGGCGGCGCACCCTGTGACCAGAGCACCCCTCTGGTCACTCCTGCATGACACCAAAACGCTTTCACGAGGACTCACAAAAAATACAACTCCGTCACCAAAGCACTCCTCAATGTGTAGCAAGCTACCCTTCTGAAAATGTGCTTTGGCATACATGAACGGGGTAGGAGGCGCTATATAAATGCTACTTCTACAAAACCAGTCAGAGCAAACGACTCCAGCCAGCTCTAGGAAGCCCAACCAGCGCCTAGAAGCCCAACCAGAGCTCTGAAGGCCAATCAGGGCTCCCAAAGCTGGGCAGGGCTCCCAAGCCCAGCCAGAGCTCTCAAGGATAGCTAGCGCAGCAAAGCCCTGCCAGAGCCTAGAAGCCTGCCAACAGCTCCCAAGCCCAGTCAGAGCTCCAAAGGCCAGTCCGAGCCAAGCAGATCACCCAGAAGCATGAAAAAGAGTAAGTCTTAAAAAAAAAAAGCCAGACCAGGGTAAAAAAAAGTCCAGCCAGGGCACACAATGTGCCAAGAAGTCTTCTCAACTCTTCGTAGCCCATCTAGTCCAGTGACCACCAATAGGAGCAGCCAGCGACAAAGTGTCTAGAAACTCCAATAGCACTAACAAGCGCACCTGGCGCACCCAAGACTCACTGGCTCCAGTAGTCGAGGCTAGAGCAAAGAAGACTAGCAAACACCAAGCTAGTGCTTAGATGATCGGATAGCACCTAGAAACTAAGCAGCACGCTACCAAGCTCCTAGACAATCCCCCAGCTCCTAGGCACATACGAAGCTCCAACGCCTAGCCAGCGCCAAGAAGCCTTTCCTCCTAGTAAGCCTGCTACAAGATGCAGAGTTTGGGCGCTCCCCCCTCCCCATGTGTCCTCCACAGCACGCTTCCCTCTGCCTCCCCCGAGTGTAAACGCAACTTCACATCTGGTGCACATCCATGCCCTTGGGCACGTGTGCCAGCTCTCGCGTGGTGCGGCCCACGTGGCTGACGCTTCTAGTTCCGGGTGAATGAGGCAGGCCCGAGGCCCTGCAGCCGGATGCGCAAATATGACTGAATCCAACAAACACGAAGCTAAAATAGACCCCCTTCTAATCGCTCCAGCTCACCGCACCTGCCCCGCCCCCACCATCTAGCAGACCTCTGACCATCTGTCAGCCTGCATACGCGCCTTAACGCTGAATATCTTCATAGCACACACCACAAAACTGAACTGTCTCTCGGCGCCTGGATAATGGCAAAGACTTCCAAACACTAGGGAACTCATGTTATTGACCTCTGGAGGATGGAAAGCCGAATAGGCCCTGCAAGGGTCAAACAGTTGACCTACAGGTTACTCGCACAGCTGCGCAGCGCCGCTTACGCAGAGCTAATACACAGAGGTAATACAACAATTCTAACAAGTACAGAACAGCACAAAAGCCACCCCATGAAACGTGAGTTTTATGGTAAATACTTGTTATTTATTATCATTATTGTTTATTTGGCTTTAGGTGCTACTACAGTGCTGCATTAGACACAGCAAACATTGACAAAGTATCTAGATGATGTAGCTGGCCTTGCGCTGATGTGACTGAAGAATGTGAGACTGTGAAAAAATGCATTACCACGTGAATAACTACAGTGACCATAATGCACTGGAGTTCGAGAATGTGTGTAAAGGACTGCATGCAAGAAGCCAATACCAAATGGATAGTTACTCTGAGACTTGAGAATCTGTGCTAAGGACTCCGTGCAGAATTGCATTACCACATGAATAACTACAGTGCCCATAATGCACTGGGACATGATAATGTGTGCAAAGGTCTGCATGCAAGAAATGCATTACTCCGTGAATAACCAGTGGCGTAACATAAAATGATGGGAGCCACTTACTCACCCATACAGTTACACACACTCACTCACACAGATACTAACGTACTCACTCACCTATACAGTCACTGACACAAGCACACTCACCCATACACTCTCGCATTCACACACTCACTCACCCCATCACTCACCTATACTGCCTGTGACCTTAGCCACTGACTTAAATGTTCGTAAAAGCCTCCCTGCACTTCTGTTGGAAACTTTCAGTTCAACTCCCGTAAAGAGTAAAACTGTTGCACTATAAGTTATTTCAAGTCGACACTTAATCACTACTGAGTGCCCAGGGCTCAGTTCAAAAGAAGATGCCACATGTTCACTCTCTAGACTAGATGAGGATTTCAAATGTGCCATGTTCAAATCTGTGTCTAGGTCCTCTCCTTGTTTGGCGTAGGAGACCGCTGCTCTCCAGGCCCTGGGGAAGCATTCGCCGGCTTGTCTTGGCAACTGAATATTTAAAATATGTTAAAATAAATCATGTGTAGAAATAAGCTGCAATGGTTAGAATATTTGATGTAATCTTAGACTCGTATTGTGCAGAGGGAGGCATCCATTCTGGGTCGGCTGTCTTGTCACTACAGCTGGGATGGATGGTGGGGTCTACATGGCGTGGAATAAGTGCGGCCCATAATCTACCATTTTTTAGACTTATTGGAATGTGGCTATATCACACTCGTGGGCTTTTTACTGTTTCGCTGCATTGCTCACAATACCGCAGGATCTCACTGTAACTGTTATAGTGATCTGGAACTTGATCAGCCTGTGAATTCTAGGAAAGAAACCCCTGAAGATGCAGAATCTCCCCGGCGGCAATTTTACTCTTCAATCAATCAATCATGTCACTTATAAAGCACACTACATACCCGCGAGGGTCTCAAGGCGCTGGGGGAAGAGGGGGGTGGTGCTGCTACTGATCGAAGAGCCAGGTCTTGAGGAGTCTTCTGAAGGCCAGTAGGTCTTGGGTCTGTCGGAGGTTGGTGGGGAGGGTGTTCCAGGTCTTGGCGGCGAGGTGGGAGAAGGATCTGCCGCCGGCGGTCGTTTTCCGGATGCGGGGGACTGTGGCGAGGGCGAGGCTGGTCGAGCGGAGCTGGCGGGTGGGGGTGTAGAAGCTGAGTCGTCTGTTGAGGTAGGCTGGTCCGGAGTTGTGGAGTGCTTTGTGTGCGTGGGTGAGGAGCTTGAAGGTTATCCTCTTGTTGACAGGGAGCCAGTGCAGGTCTCTCAGGTGGGGTGTGATGTGGCTGCGTCGGGGGATGTCGAGGATAAGACGTGCAGAGGCGTTCTGGATGCGTTGCAGCCGTCTCAGGAGCTTAGCCGTCGTTCCTGCGTAGAGGGTGTTTCCGTAGTCCAGCCTGCTGGTGACGAGGGCCTGGGTGACTGTTTTTCTTGTTTCGGTGGGGATCCACTTGAAGATCCTGCGGAGCATTCGGAGGATGTTGAAGCAGGATGAGGAAACGGCGTTGACCTGCTTAGTCATGGAGAGGGTGGGGTCGAGGATGACCCCTAGGTTGCGTACGTGGTCGGTGGGTGGCGGGGCTGTTCCCAGTGATGTTAGCCACCAGGAGTCGTCCCAGGCTGAAGGGTTGGAACCAAGGATGAGGACCTCCGTCTTGTCCGAGTTCAGCTTCAGGCGGCTGGTCCTCATCCATTCGGCGACGGCCTTCATTCCTTCGTGGAGGTGGGCTTTGGCGGTGTGAGGGTCTTTGGTGAGGGAGAGGATCAGCTGGGTGTCGTCGGCGTAGGAGATGATGTTGAGGTTGTGCTGTCGGGCGACGTGGGCGAGGGGTGCCATGTAGATGTTGAACAGCGTTGGGCTGAGGGAGGAGCCTTGGGGTACGCCGCAGATGATCTTGGTGGCCTTGGATCGGAAGGGGGCGAGGCGGACGCTTTGTGTTCTGCCGGAAAGGAAGGATGTGGTCCAGTCCAGGGCCTTCTCTTGGATCCCGGCGTCGTGAAGGCGTGTTCGTAGTGTGTGGTGGCAGACCGTGTCGAAGGCGGCTGATAGGTCCAGGAGGATGAGGGCTGCTGTTTCTCCGTTGTCTAGCAGGGTCCTGATGTCATCGGTGGCGGCGATGAGGGCGGTTTCGGTGCTGTCGTTGCTGCGGAAGCCGGACTGGGAAGGGTCCAGGATGTTGTTCTCCTCGAGGTAGCGGGTCAGTTGTTTGTTGACGATTTTCTCGGTGACCTTCGCGGGGAACGGGAGCAGAGAGATGGGTCGGAAGTTCTTGATGTCCTTGGGGTCTGCCTTGGGTTTCTTGAGTAAGGCTGTGATCTCGGCGTGCTTCCAGCTTTCCGGGAAGGTTGCTGTCCCGAAGGAGATGTTGATTATTTTCCGGAGATGGGGCGCGATGGCTGTACTGGCTTTGTTGAAGATGTGGTGAGGGCACGGGTCTAGCGGTGAACCGGAGTGGATGGTGTTCATGATCTCGCTGGTGTCCTCGTCGTTGATGTTGGTCCAGGAGAGCAGGCGGTTGGTGGTTGTGGGGGCAGTGGTCTCGGTGGTTGCCGGGGCGGTCGTGGTGTTGAAGCTGTCGTGGATGTCGGCGATTTTGCGGTGGAAGGAGGTGGCCAGTGAGTCGCACAGGTCTTGCGACGGCTGGATGTCGTTGGTGTTGGAGAGTTCCTTCACGATGTTGAAGAGCTCTTTGCTGTTGTGTGCGTTGTAGTCTAGGCGGTCTTTGAGTGAGGCCCTTTTGGCGGATCTGATGAGGTGATGGTGATTGCGGGTGGCGCTCTTGTGGGCGGCGTAGCTGTCCGCTGTCCGTTCGTGGAGCCAGATCTTCTCCAGTTTTCGGCATGTTCGTTTGGAGGTCTGGAGGTCTTCGGTGAACCAGGTGGCTTTCTTGCTGGTGTGGCTGTTGGGCGGATTCTTGCTGGTTATTCCTCATTGTAGCTGCTGAACAGTTCAATATGGTGGCGTAGGCTTGTGCAAATGGTATTATCGCTTAGGACGTTTACCACAGTTTCACTACAAGCTTCAAAGGATGTTCTAAAAACACTTGAGCAAAGTTTCCTCTTTAGTTTTTTGTCCATTTTCACCCAGTTACCTACGGCAAGTTTATGTAAATGCATGCAGCATGCCCTGGCCTTCCTAGCTGTACCGTAGCAAAGTCAGCAAATGCATAATTTATTCACCACAATTCTCTCCTGACTCCAACTTCTCATACTCGTTCACTATCATTCCTTTAAAAAAACAAAAAACTTGTAGAAAATGATAGTAAACGACTATAAGATGTTGTGGACAGGAGATAATTACGGTGAACAAATAATTTATTAAGGCCTTTGTTGTTTTTGCTAGGATGTCTCCCCCTTCCTAGTTGCGCACTAGTAGTGCCTTCCTCTAGTCAGTAGCCCTTCCTACCTAGATCCCATCCCGTTTGGAGCACTGCAGCAGGAGTCCTTCCGCAGGCCACACTTTGTGTGTTCTTTTATATTTACACTGGCCACTGATCAAAAGAGGGTGACATTCAAATGGCTGCTTGCGCTACGGCTTCCTTTGATTCTAGGCCAGAGTTTCTTAGAGCTAAATTCTTAGAAGTCTTCACCAGGCCATCGTCTTGGATCCTCGCCTATAGTCTCCGGGTGATCCCGTTTGGCGAGGTTGGTCTGGCCGACGATTACTCCGTGTAGAGGCTGCTCCTTCCATTGGAATCCTCCGCCTGAGGACTGTCTGCCTTGAGTCCAAGGGAACAATTTCTGGAAGGGATTAAAGGCGAGGTGCTTTGCTCCACAGTGATAACCATCCGTGCGATGGAGCTCGGCCCACGTTTCCTACAGAGCCAGGCAATTCATCAAGGTAGTAGGCCACGTTACAAGCACATCTAATGTTACAGAAGTCCTGATCCACAAAAGTGCTGTGAAAATAGTTGTAAATGAACCCTCGTAAGGTCACTTCCAAGTCTGGTATAAATTTCTGACTATTTTTGGAATTGTAAAAGAATTCCAGGAGCACTCCAGGATATCTTCAGAAGTCTCAAACATCCATGAGTAATCCAAGGTGTAACAGTGTCCTCACACAGGAATGCATCAAGTGTTCATTAGTGCTTGCAGCATGAGGATACAAAAGTGCACCCCGTAAATGATGGCTGTGTACTCTACGCCCCTTTATCCCTTCCTTGATGGTAGTAAATTTGTAAGCTTTCAGGGTGGGAAACCACCTTCAGATTCTTGATAAAAACCCAAAACCGTCTGAGTTGGTGGATGTTCCCCAACTTTTACTGGTGTGCCCATGCAGGACCCCCCACAAACTTGGTTTGGTCTCATAGAATCTTCCTCATACTGACAGATTGTCTATGTGAACAACTACCATTTGTGAGGGTAAAGTTTCCACTGTTCCATTTTCTGTGGTGCAGGAATGGGGTTTCTCTTTACTGATACTCTCTGCCTACCTGGGTGCACAAGTATTCTCTGGCATCAGGGGGAAAGCTTCAACACTTCCACGTCTCCCCCAAAACATTCACGCAAACTAGTATTTGTTCCAATGGTGCTGGAGTGCAACAGTAGGTGTGGGATCCACCATTCCACATGGAGTGAACCACAAAGACTAGCAATGCTATGGCTTTAAACTGCTAACACCGCACTTATACTTCCTTCAAAGGAGGTTCCTGTTGCACAAAAGTTCATGACAACCTTCCTTTTATTAGTAATATATTTCTACTTCATTAAAAACATCTCCTGCTTCCTCAACGTAGTAATACATTCTCATCTTCCCTGCCAGTACACGTGTTTCAAACCAAACATGGACCCTCATCAGGGCATCTCGACAATTCAGAGTGCCTTCTCTGAAACATAAAGATATACTCGTGACATAGAGCGCAAACACACAGAGGGAGGGTTTGAAAAAGCTGATGTGTGCCTAGAATTGATAAGAGGAGAGAAACAAGGCCAGGTGCTGGTAACCCTGATTAAGGTCATGTGAAAAAGTTGGCTGAAAAACAGAAACGTTTTTCTGTGGACCTATTTGAAGGTTGTGTGAGGTGAGTTGCATCAGTGGCGGCAGGTGCTGGCTACATTTCACCTGAACTGTTTGAAAGTAGATTGGTGCAGGTGAAGGACAAGGGATAAAATGTACTAGCCACATTTGGACTTATGTGTAGAAAGTTTTTCTAGAGACATTTCATAGAAACTATCAAATACTGTGTACATTTTCTACAAACGTCTGGCCATGGATATCTTTTGTGTCACCGAGGGTGCAACCAGATTGCAGTAGAACCCATATGGCATATTAGGATTATGCAAGATAAATGGATGTTCTCCCCACATGGTGTTTGTGAGTCAGTGATGAGAACCCCTACATACAACGGGTGTGCCCAGACACGGATCCTATGCTTGCTCTGCTATAGGAGTCAAGCGGCACATTGCCTGATCAATCAGGGGCTGGTGAAGCCCAACTACTCACCCGAAGAGTCTCAAGGCGCTGAGGGGGGGGGGAGGGGTGCAGTTCACTCTGATTCGTCGAAGAGCCAGGTCTTGAGGTCCTTCATGAACTTGGAGAGTTTGGGAATCTGACGGAGGTGGAGAGGGAGGGTGTTCCATGCCCTGGCCGCGAGGAAGGAGATGGAGCGTCCTCCTGTTCTGGTATTCTTGATGCGTAGCACTGTAGCCAGGGAGAGCTGGGCTGAGCGGAGGGATCTTTGGGGTGCATGGAACAAGAGGCGGTGGTTCAGGTAGGTAGGTCCGGTGCTGTGGAGGGCTTTGTGGGCGTGGATGAGAAGCTTGAAGGTGATTCTCTTTTTGACGGGGAGCCAATGTAGTGTGCGCAGGTGTTGGGTGATGTGGCGAGGTAGGTTGAGGACTAGTCTGGAGATTAGACTGATGAAGCCCAACAAGGCTGAAACATGTCTGGATTCAGACCTCCTCCAAAGGGGATTTGGTGTAGAGGTTTTGGCTAGACTGTACTTTTACAGCCATGGCCAAAGCTGATTTGCATGAGTTTCGGCCCTATATTTAGTGGCATAGTGAGCAAAAAAAGATGGACTGGAATGAGGACCATTATCATTAACAGTTGCTGAGAATAATTCAAGCATCTCACCCATCGTTTGTTTGTTTATCTTTGGTTGGTGTATTTCAGCCTTTCTAATGAAATCACCAACTTGTGCATCTGCATAAAGCATTTGTGCACCATAAGCAGTTGGACAAACTGTGGAACATGCAGGTGTACATACAACAGCTAGTTATTAACCTAAGCCACTGACTTGTGAGGCCGAAACTTGAGACAAAGCTTCACGCAGCATTAACTCTGAGTAAACATGTTGCCTGACACTGACGTGTGCTAACTAAACTCTTGTGTGCCTCAGAAGCTTTACTGATCCCCTGGAAATACTCTTGCAAACTGCTCTTTGGTGTGCTTAATTTTGCAGATTCAGCTTTTATTCTCTTCTGCGGTAAACATGAAAGCGCAAGACACCAAGGATGTAAGCGGCTTATAGGAAGGGTGATAATGTGACGGTATATTATAAGGAATAAACTACCCTCTGCCACTCAGATCTGTGACCTTCTAAAGAAACTCAGCCTTTGACCTTGTTCCTCTGTATGGTCACAGACCTCCTCTGTGACTTGCAGGGTGGACTGTGTCCCATATATAAAACCCATGTTCACAGGGCCTAGGTTAAGCTGCAGGTTGAAGGCAGACACGATTGTTTCTGACAGTTCTCCTCCAAGATCATGTCTGAATCGAAACTTCCAGAGGGCAGCAAATACTCCCTGCCTCTTACACCTTCCAGATCTCTTAAGGAGCGTCATCGCTGTGACTGCTGTGCTGGGACTTAACATGGCCGCTGCGATGGTGGAACTGTTAGTGTTTCATCACGCAGCAAGAAGCCAGGGTAGCTAGACGTGGGACTGACGCCTTTCAAAAGATGCTTTAGGGGGACATTTTCTGCTAAACGTGAGCAGCACCGCTGATGAAGGGGCAGAAACAGGCCAGACCGAGTGTGTGTTTACCTTTAAATGGGGGTGGGTTCTGATGTTGGCAGTCTGTCCCTGCCACAGTTGGCGCTGACTGGCTGGGAAGCCATCGCAGGCGTGTGACGTGTGGTTCTGTTGTTGAACCTTCTATCTAGCACCAGGCTGGTAACCTAGGCGACGGGCCTGAGCGTGGTGTCTGGAGTGGCTGGGAGCATGGCGGGACATGGGGAGTGGAGCAGAGGCGAAGGGCTTGGAGAGGAGATGTGGGCTTTTAATTACGGAATCCTAGGTGTTAGTCACATATTCCCCACTGAACACATTTGTGTGATCCTGGACAACATACTTTACCTGCCAGGACCTCGGTTGCTACTTCTGCAAAAGCTGGGACACTCGAAAAAGGCTAAATGCAGGGCTTCAAGTAGGATAAAAAGAACTGGGGGTCTCTCAAAGGGGCGTGGTCGATGTGATTAAGGGCGTGGCTTAAAAACACTAAAGCTGAAAATCTGTGCTTAGCATAGTGTGCCGCCCGACTGGTATTTTGCTGCTTCTGTCATTGCATCCAGATATATAATGTAACAAGTCAGGGAGGGCTATTGGCTTTGTCAATGGTTGTTAGTTGCATAAGATAAATAAGCAACAACTATTGCTTCGTTGTATATAATATTGAAAATGCTTTATTTCTGAAATGATGAGATTGTGAAAGAACTATAACGAGTCTCTTTGACCTTACATCACAGGCAGTGAAGGGTGATAATGCCGCTGAGCTAAGATATATTTATTTTACCGAGGGTGAGGGCAAAAATGGTGACCCCGATAGGGACCCGTCTGAGCAGCTGCTTTTTAGAAGCACCGGTAGGACCCGGCCCACTTAAAGCCCTGGCTAAATGCAAATGTCAAACGATCAATAAATAATTGCGCACAAAGAAAGTTCTTATTTCTCAACTCCCAGGTGAAAAAGGTGCTTGTTGGCAGCAGGTACACTTTGCTCTTGGTGAATTAGTTGGTGGCTGAAATTAGTGGGGGTCTAACATGATGGAATACCTGGTCCATCCCACTGCACTGATGCAGCATTACCAAATACATATTATATATTCTCGCAGCATTGATTATATAATAGGAGACTCACAATCAAGTTACTTGTATGGGATACTTCTGAGGTGAACGGCATGAGTCCATTTGTAATCTGCAGTGTTACAAGGCAACATCTGGTGACAAAAAGCGCTAGATAAAAAAACATCTTATTGTACTAATACGGTGCACGGTGTCTTAGATGTCTACTCTGGACCCAGGAGGCTCGACCAGCATTTTCACTCGGCCACATTGAGTGATCGTGGGCAAATCTCTTCATTCATTGTGGTTCGCTTCCTTTATCTGCCCACACAGATAGCGCTTAGAGACAGTATTAAGCGCTTTATTACACACAACTGGATATATTCGCAATCAGGAGGGATTACTCAATTGCAGTGTGCAGTAAGAGAGTACAGTGCACGGCACATACTGTTTCTGGTGGGGTTTTTTTAAGTAATACGGCTCGGGGGCATCCTTTTACCCAATGTCACTTGTATTTGTGTTTTGAGTGACCACAGAGTCCTGCGAGAGTAGTGGGGTGAGGGGGCACCTGGCAGCGGGTGTCATGTATAATGCAGAGCCGTACCTGGGTACGCTAGATTTCGAGGGATAACTCGTGTCTAGGCGCTAGAGCAGACCTTGCGTGCTGTGCCCCGCTCCTTACTGCCTTCATTGCAGCTACAGCATGCCTCATTGTGTCGGCTTGAGCATCCTCGGGTTTAGAGTTTGCCACACCCTTTCTTTGCAGCGCTGCAAAGACACAGGCTTACGTAACAGACACTATATAAAACATGTCACTGTTGCGCCCCTTATCCTTAAGTAATGCACAGCGCAGGGCAGATTTGCCGCAGACCTGACTCCTCCCCTTCTCCGTCCCATTGGCTGGTACAGAGGCCGCAGGTGTCAGGGGGTGATATGCCAGGCACGGTGATATGCGACCACGTGCCATATGTGACACCCTGAGCTACCAGCATATTGTATGCTGGGGCTTATAACTACTGTCACTCTGCACCTTGTAGCCCAGGGCTGAAAGGAGAAAAGCGAGACTACAGATTCCAGAATGCACTCTGCCGTACGTAGATCTCTAGTTCTCTAGGTTCTCCCTTCTCTCTTCTCTTCCTTCTCTCTCTCTCTCCTTTCTTCTTCTCTCTCTCCTTTCTTCTTCTCTCTCCTTCTTTCCCCCTTCTCTCTTCTCTTCCTTCTCTCTCTCTCTCCTTCTTTCTTCCTCTCTCTCTCTCCTTCTTTCTTCTCCTCTCTCTCTTTTCCCTATATCAGTCTCGAGACCGAGTTGGCACCTCGCCCGGCAGTGCTGTCTGGTGCCTGCCACACTAAGCCCCGGCATGGTGTGTCGGATTATCGAGCCTCGTTAGACCACCAGCGTTAGAGGCCCAAGGGTACACAGGTCTAGGCGGGGTAGCGTCGTGATCTGGGGGCCCAGAAGCTAGATTTGGGACCATGGGAGATTTGAGCCCCGACATATAAAGGCCCCGGAAACAAGAGGCCGTCCCCCAAGTCTGCCCACCGTGTATCCGCGATTCAAAAACCCTCTTGTGTCTGGAGCAGTGATGCTTAATGTATAACCTACCCCGACCCTAATTAGGTTATATTCTGTCATTTATTTAGAGTCATTTTTTAACTATTTGATATTTTTTCTTTTTTATGCTCCTGTACTTGACGATCATCCGGAACTAATTAGGCTTAACCTGACCTGCACAACTCTAACCCCTTTTATTTTCGGATTTTAAATAATTGTTTACATTTTCTCTTTCGCCCTCACCATCTGCATTTCATATTTTGAACTTTAACAAAACAGCTGTTCCTATCTGTACGACCGAAACCCTTCACCGTGGGACAGTAACAGAAAAGGGGCAGGGGGTGGGGGGGGGGGTCCCTTTCCATCTGATGAATTTACACTGAAATGAAAGAAAAAGCATGTACAACATCAAACACTACTTTTAAATATCTAAAAATTGATTATTTCGATATCCCTGGCTTGTTCAGCCCTCTTAATCCCTCATCATGGGTATGAGGGAGTTAAAGCGGGGTTACGTCACACCACTCATATCCGGGGTCTGAAAGGTGGGGCTTTTGACATTTCCGTCTATATTTATCAACATTTGCTTCTTTTCCACATTTTAATGCAAATTATCAGTATTTGTTTTGGTCGGTGAGAAAATAAAGTTGCGACAAGTATATTTATGCATACTTTTTGTGAGTGAAAAAGTTGCACTCCTGCTTCCATATGGTTAGGGTTTTGGTGCACGAAATGGTCACAATAAAGTCACCCACTCGTGTGAAAAGGTGAGTATTTCAGTGCATGTAGATGTGCACAGCTGCAGCCGTGTAAACATCCGCGATGCTGCCCTCTGCTTTACATTATACCCAGTGGCCGAAGTGGGCAGGATCGGCAGGGGCACGGCGTGCCCCAACTTTTTTAATACAATAGAAACGGTTCCCCTACTTTTTTATTTTAAAAATTCGTCCCCGGACGGCAGAAATAGCCACGGCCTATTGATAAGGCTCGGCTGCTCGTGGCTGTTCGGGGATGGGCGGGGCAGGTAGAGAAGGAAAGGGACTCCGTCTCTTCCTCCTTGCCCAGAGAAGGACAGTGTCCACTTTTCCTGCTCTGACTCTGGCAGCTGCCCCACACCCCCTCTCTCTCTTTCTTCCTCATCTTCCCTCTCTTTCTGTCTCTGTCTCGCTCCTCCTCACTTCCTGAAAATCGTGACTTCAAGAAACGGCTGGTAACCCCTTTTCTCTCCTTTCCTTCATTCGTTCCCCTGTTAAAAAGATCCCAAAACATAAGAAATACTTTTGCTGGAAATGCCATCTTTTTTTTTTTGCTGAAGATGTGCACTTATTAAAAAAATATATATCGGTACGTAATACATCACAGAAAAAGCTGAACCAAAACGGTGTCAGAATGAATACATATTCGAGTACAAACATATATCTACTTGGTAAATTTTCAAAATGTAATGCACATTAAAATGGGCATTTTCCTACTCATTTTAAAATCGGTGTTACTTAAACTACTGTTGTGAAAACTTTCATTCAGCTTAGTAAGAAAAGAAACCAACCTCAGACAATTTTAAAGTACCTTGTAAAGTGAAGGTTCAGTTGAGCAAAAAAAAATAAAACAGTTCTACACACAAGTTATATGTAAAGCAGCTACATCATGACAAAAGATTCATTACGCTGCAGGAATTTAAAAAGACATTTCTAATAGAGAGGAAAATTTACTGCACAAGTTCAAGCCAAGGAGCAAATCTGCTCTTCCTAGTTCCCCACGGAAGGCGGCGATGCTGGGGACTGCTGGACCCCACGGTGCAGTTGTGATTGGACCCGTGTTTCCACTCCCTGGGATTCAGGGAGCCCAATGATCTCTCCCTAGAATTCATTTATTTTATTATTTGTCATGCGCAAGGACATCAGAGGAATAGTTTCCAAGCTGCATGTGTGCAGGACGGGGGTCGTGGGGTTTGGGGCAACCTTAATTGACCCTCTCAGTGTAATCGGGTAACAAGTATGGCCACTCCATTGGCAGCTTCTATAAATATCATGGATTCTGACATCTAAATAGCAGAATAGCGGCATCTAAACAGTCTTGTAATTGGGGGCCGAAGGCCTGAATCCTCCGTCAATATCTAAATAAGGAGGACTTTTTTTTAAATTAGAGACAGGGTGCAGGGGCATGGATATATGACTGTATACTCACTGAACTGATACATATCCAACAAATGAGGATGGCACTGGCTAACAGATGGAAAAGGATATTTTGAAACACATTTTCTACAGGTCATCTCTAATATCTTTCACTGCCTATGGCCAAAAATGAGTAACTGATAGCAAATATTCTGGAAATATAGCGTTCACGCTTTAAAAATTATGGGTTTATTTTTTGACCTATAAGTGATTATATTGAATAGGAGGGAAAGAATAACCATGTTAAAAAAAAAAAAGCTGCAGATCACACAAACAAATTTCCTTGGGAGTGGCAATTAACTCATCATACTTCTCTGAGGAAAGGCTCTATTAAGTCTAACATGGAGGAGATGAAGTTAAATCACCTGAAGGAGGAGGTGGTGGAGGCGGTAAAAGCATTGCTGAGAATGGAGGACTCTGAAAATGTGGGGACTGGTGTGGAGATAGTGGTGGAGGCATTGATTAGCATAATGGTGGCATGGATGAATATGAAGGGTTACACGAGTGGGGAGTGGAAGTAGATGGAAGTGGTGGGGTTGATGGAGGTGGCAGTGATGGGAATTGATGTGTGTGTAAAACTTGATGAGTTGGTGCAGGAATTGTTGAGAATTGGTGACAATGGGATTGTTGATAAGGGCTTTCTGTTGCAGACATTGGGGCTAAAGGTGATGGATGGTGTGGTGGTGGAGGAGTATACTGAGTATAGTTGGCTATAAAAATGTGGCATGTTATGCTGTGGCCAAATCATGTTTGTATTTATAGGTGGGGGAGAACTTTATCACATTGTTTCATAGACTGGTTACCACACCTGATTAGGTAAAGTATTTTGTTCTAGCTTTACAGTAAATCCTTGCCGATAATGTGGTGGGCACATATTGGGCCTCTGGTTCCACTTGCTTGAAGGAAAATCTCTTGAACATGCCAGTTTCGAACTGCTGTATTGGTGTGAGGGATATGAACTGCTCTGCTGTCTAGATTCATTTTGATTCTGATACTTTATAATTTTGAACTTTTTATACATACGAACAGTCTCTGCAAAGATTTTGCCTCATTAGTACCAGTGTAACATACAAATGCAGCAGTGAAAAAGGTGACCAGTCAACCTTTGCAACGGGCCCTCCACTTCTTAGCAACACAAGTCACATTTTTTAGTAACTTTTGATCCGTTTGAGCTACAAACAATTTGCTTAGTTAAAATCGTCAGATTATGCAGCAGCAGATGTATTATGTGGCAAACTAGGATATTTTGCTATTCATGTTTGAACTGCTCTTGGGGAAAAAAGGAGAAGTGCTCAGGACAGAAACTTAATGGTTCGGAGACAAATGGCTTGTGCTTCCACTTTTAAGTGAATTTGGGACATTCTATGATTGGAAACGCATCTCACTTTGTGAATGTATTTTAATGCCAAAAACCTTAAATAAACTTGACTATCCATTGGATCAATTAAATAACATAATAAGCTGTAACTGGTCCGTGAAATTGCAAATACTAAAAATTGGGATGTTTTGCTCTTTCTGGCCACACCTCTGACTCCGCCCACTGACCAATCCTCAGGTTATACCCACCCTCTGATTCTCCACACACAGTTCCCCTACTTTTTTCCCCCCCCCCTTCGACCACCGATTATACCATACATATACTGTCCGTGTGCACAGCTCCTCACGTGTGATGTTTGCAGAGGCACTCAGAACCGGGTCACAGTTAAAACTGGGTGTCGAAACAGTTTCCCTTATGTAATTATGTGTGCAAATCAGAAAAACCGAGAGCCTTCTTCTCAGGCAAGGTCAAACTGGAACACTAAAAAAAAAAAAAAAAAAAGGCCCACCTGTCAGACCAGCCCATCGGACTCTACCTGACTGCCCTATAGGCAGTGCTTTAAATGGGCCGGTACTCACCGGTACTGAGTACCGGCACTTCTTAGATTTATCCCTCTGAGTACCGGCACTTCTCTTCTGCCGAGGAGAGTACCGGTACTCATGAAAAGGTAGGCTCATTGGCTGTGAGTGCTGGTGAGCCGGAGTGGAAGGTGTCTCTGGCAGCTAAGGCGCCACTTCTGTATCCCTGATCTGAGCCCCAGCTGAGCTATTCAGCTGGGCTCATTTGAATAATTGCCGGGTGCTCACCATCACGCTGTGTTTGACAGAGCAGGGTCCATTCAGGCCCTGTGCTGTCAATCACAGTCACACTATCCTGTGCATTTGTGCAAACACAGGAATCATGGCAGTCCCCTGGCAGTGGCAATCAGGCTACGTCCAGTCCGGCCCTGGTGGCAATTAAAAAAGCCATGGTAGGTGAAGAGTATAACATGGCTTTCATCATACCCAAGTTTTTTGTGTGCCTGCTTATGTTTGTGTGTTTGCCTGCATTTGTATGCCTGTTTTTTGTAAGAAAAAAGTGAGAGAGAGAATCAAAACACTCTCAGGAGGTATTTTAAAGAAAATGGGTGGCACTTTGTGTGTACATGTCTGCTCCGCGACAAAGATTCATAAATAGCATAGTAGGGAGGGTTGGTGGGTGGGTGAGTCAGTGGATAGATGAGTGAACAAGGGTGGATGTATAGATGGATGGATGGATGAATAGATGGATGGATGAGTGAAAGCATGGATGGCTGGGTGAAAGGGGGTGGATGATTGGATAAAAGGGGGTGGATGATTGGATAAAAGGGCGGATGATAGGTGGATAAGTGAAAGATTGGATGGATGAATGAAAGGGAGGGAGGATGGATGAAGGGGTGGATGATGGATGAGTGGAAGGAGGGATTGAGTGAAAGGGTGGATGGAATAAAGGAGTGAAAGGGATGATGGATAGATGAGCGAAAGAATTAATGAATGAGCAAAAGGGTGGATAAAGAGATGGATGAGTGAAAGGATGAATGGATAGGTTTGGAGATGGATGGATAGATAGGTTTGGATATGAAGGGTGGACAGACGGAATGGTAAACTGAATGATGGATGAAAGACTGAATAGACGACAGAATGTAAAGGTTAAATGGCGGACATCAGCAGGTAAATGGTAGGATGAAAGAATGAATGGATAGATCTATGGAAGAGACGAGACCTATCTTCTGGGGAGGGTCATGATGATTTGCTTCATTTACATTGTGCCATAAGAGCTTTGGTTCGAAGTGGGGGGTATTTTCAGAGGGTGAGTGAGTGGATGGGTGAGTGAGCAAGGGTGGATGTATAGATGGATGGATGAGTGAAAGCATGGATTGCTGTGTGAAAGAGGGTGGATGATTGGATAAAAGGGCGGATGATGGGTGGATAAGTGAAAGATTAGATGGATGAATGAAAGGGAGGATGGATGAAAGGGTGGATGGAATAAAGGAGTGAAAGGGTTGATGGATAGATGAGCGAAAGGATTGATGAATGAGCGAAAGGGTGGATAAAGAGATGGATGAGTGAAAGGATGAATGGATAGGTTTTGAGTTGGATGGATAGGTTTGGATATGAAGGGTGGACAGACGGAATGGTGAAAAACTGAATGATGGATGAAAGACTGAATAGACGACAGAATGTGAAGGTTAAATGGTGGACATCAGCAGGTAAATGGTAGGATGAAAGGATGAATGGATAGATCTATGAAAGAGACAAGAGATATCTTCTGGGGAGGGTCATGATGATTTGCTTCATTTGCTTTGTGCCATAAGAGCTTTGGTTCGAAGTGGGGGTATTTTCAGTTCCTTTCTACTCACTGCTGAAAAATATATAGTATTGTGCCAAACAACAGCAATTAACAGTATGGCATTAAGAAGGTGCAACTATTGCAAAAAAAGGAAATGTTAACATATTATAGCATTTCTCTTTCATTTTGTGTAATGAGTTAACTTGCTTTGTTTATATAAACACATTTCTCATGTGTTTTGGTATGTGCTGCAACTAATATAGAAGTCGTTAAGTATCATCATGTCTTGCCTTTAGCCCCGCCCCCTCACTACACCTCTAGCTCATTTTAATGAGTACCTGCACTTATTTGTTCCCATTTAAAGCACTGCCTATAGGCCAGGCTGACCCTGATCATAGATCTTGCTTGTTTGAGCCTACTGACAGGATTATGGGGCACACAAACGGCGCCAGGCAGGTGTGGCGCAGTTCTCAGAGGTGGGAAATGCTGTGTTTTGTGCCTGCCTCTCTCCTGCTTCAGTAGTCATCAGCTCCTCTACACTGCTTCACTGGAGCTTCCGGCCGCCGCCATTCGGCACTAATCAGTGCTACTCTCTGCAACACACACACGCGCACGCACACTGTCTCTCTCCAACCCCCCCCCCTCCCCCGGGACTCTCGGAGAAGTCTGACTGGTTGATGCCCTTCACGTCTCCCTGGCACTGCGTCACCAGCGCTCACCTGTATGCAAACTTTCCACACGTCAATCTCCTCTGGGAGAGACTGCAAGGGGAGTGAGTCATGCAGCTATCTCCTGAGAGACCGCTCCGCTGGCTAATCTCGGAGCCTGTGAGGACTGGGCGGCCAGAGGGCTAGCTCTGCCCTCTATTACACACAGGGCTGCTCAAATTATGCAATTCTGTGGCGTTTCCCCCAAACTTTATGCATTTCCTGTACTTGGCACATAATGGATTATCTGCTTCATAATTTGCAGATTTGACTAAAATGTGTTTATACCTCATCCAGATCAAAAGTTACTAAACCATGGATTGGCAATGTCAATAGGTCTGACTTTAAAAGAATGTTGTATGGTAACTTGAAGCATTACAAGTAATAGCACGGGAAGAGGTGTGTATTTGTGTAAAATCAATGAAGCAATGAACTGTAGGATGATATTGGCGTAAGATAAAAGGTCAGGTGACAGTTGCCCTCTGAAGCCAGACCTAAAAATACATGCACGTTAATGACTGCCCTCCTCCCATGTGTGCTACTGCCAGAGTAATAATAATAATGCATTTTATAGAGAGCAAAGCTCCTTCAACTGAAGTGTCCTAGCGCTAGGTACCAGCTCCCGCAAGGCAGAAACGCAGCAGTTATCTCACAGTCAGCCGGATCTGAAAAGTTCCGTTTTACGTTTTTCCCGAAAGAGAGCTTCCGACGGGGCCTGACGGACTGCAAGGGGACAGTTCCAAAGTTTAGCTGAGGGAGCTGCCCCCAATGCGAGCTCTCTTCACTTTAGGAACACTAGCCAACATGGCACCTGCTGATCTTAAATTACTGGATGGCACATAGGTTTTGACCAGGACTTTAAGTGGGCCGGGTCTCACCGG
The DNA here is from genome assembly GCA_963921515.1 of Calotriton arnoldi. Taxonomy (NCBI): domain Eukaryota; kingdom Metazoa; phylum Chordata; class Amphibia; order Caudata; family Salamandridae; genus Calotriton; species Calotriton arnoldi. The sequence goes on along the minus strand of CAWUFW010000075.1, from coordinate 1,017,217 downwards.
TGCTGAGCACCGGCAGTTTTTAAAAGGAGGCCTCGAAACGGGCCTCTATCGGGCTTTGTTTTGTGCCCTGGCACCTGCGGTCCGGTTTTTTCCAGACTGCAGTGACAGCAGGCACGTGGATGTGTGTGTGCTCACTTCTCACCTCTCACTAGTGGAGAAGTTACGAATGACGTCATGCCGGGCGAGTCTTGGAGGGGAAGGGAAATCCTTTAAAGAGAGTCATTTTCTCTTTGGATTTCCCTTCTCTTTTTGATAGTCTTATATACAAGCCATAGTTGCTGCTTATTTATCTTATGCAACTAACAACCATTGACAACGCCAATAGTCCTGACTTGTTGTAGGTATGATGTTACTTGTTGTATCATATATCTGGGTGCAATGACAGAAACAACAAAATACAAGTCTGGCGGCACACCATGCTAAGCACAGATTTTTAGCTTACATGTTTTTAAGCCACGCCCTTAATTACATTGGCCATGCCCCTTTGAGAGACCCCCCAGTTTTTTAATCCCACTTAAAGCCCTGGTTTTGACAAAGGATTGGAGGTACCATGGACCTTTCTTGGCAAATTCCTCATAGTAGGAACATAGGGCCTTAAAAGAGGATCACTGCTTCAGCGGGAGCCAATGCAGCTTCTCAAACGCAGCCCCAGTAGATGCACGCTTTCTCATGTTCAGTAGGAAACTACAGCAGTGTTCTGCGCTCGTTGGAGTCTCTTTACACGAAACTGTCAACCCGAGATACAGAACATTACAGTAGTCAAGCCTGGACATAATCAGGGCTTGAGCTTCTGTGTTTTTTGCCGACTCTGGCAAGAAGAAAATATTTTTTTTAAGAGTTTTAAGCAGTACAAAACCTTTTCCTGCAAGTGCAGTACTTTGGTTGTCAAAAGAAAGCTTTTCTTCTAACCAAATGCCCAAATTCTTGACTTTAGGCTTAGGCAGGGGTAATGGACCCAGATTACTGGGCCACCAAGCAGTGGACCAGATGTCGGGATGATTGTCTAAGGTCAGAACCGCGGTCTTCCCAGCATTTAGCTTGAGACAGTTATAGTCATCCACCTAGCGGCAAAGGCACAGAGAGGACGCCAAATGAGCGGAGTCCTGTGAGAGAGTGATGATGAGCTGAGTGCCATCCGCATATGAGATGATGGTAAACCCATAGCGCTCAATGACCTCAGCCAAGGGGCGCACGTACACATTAAAAAGGGTTGAGCTCAAGGAAGAGCCCTGCGGCACGCCTTCCTGCAAAGTAGAGTAAAAATTAACAGGAGTAAGGCCCGTTAGCCCAGGTGAGACCAGGCGCAGTTTACAACAAAAAACAATGTCTCAACTGGAGGATAAAAAGAGGTCAATTTAAAACAGTGAAATAAATCACAAAGAGAAAGGGGGACAAGGGAAGGGAGACCACAACGTAAGAGTAGAGTGAAGTAAATTAAACTATAATTCCGTAAGTAGTTTAATAAGCACTACAGTACATCATTATACAATGACCATGACACACAACGTGAGCACTGGGCGTGCTAGTGAAGGGGGACGGCGCAGTGACATAAGTGTGCAAAAAACAGCGTGAACGGCGAAAATAAGTAAATTAAATTAAAGGTGGTCAAAAATTGCAGAATATATACAGTTTATATATACAAGATAGTCAGAAAATTAAATTTGACCACAATAACGCCTGTGTTCTAGGCTGGATAGTCGACGGCGTTTCAACCTGAATGATTGCAGGTCATCATCAGGACAATGGTCATTAATTTGACGGTAGTGCTCTATGAGAAATTAGAGGGGAGAATGGATCAAAACATGAGTGGTCCGAGGGGACAAGGGAGCGAAGAAAAGGAGAAATTGAAAGAGGTAAAGTAGACATTACCTAGTAAAAAGAGCGAAGTGGACGTGAGGCATCACGGAGGGATCACAATCTGCGATTTCTTCAGGGTGGCTTGTGAAGTCTGGTGGGAAAGGCGGGGGTAAAGGGAGTGAAAGGTGGGCAACGGTTCGTGAGCAACGGGGGGAGAAGGGAAAGGAATGGAGACAATGCGTTTAATTATGAGTGGATAGTTACCCAAGATGTAGGTCCAGAAGCGCGATGGCAAAGTAAGGGGGAGGAAGGAATCCAATATCAGCCCGGTTGGTGGGCGGTGAGGATAATTCTGAAACAAAGTATGAGGCAAGGGGTTAAGTCAGCGCCCTGACCGCAAGAAAAACGATCGCAAGGGACGTACGGGCTGGGTATGGAGAGCACTTACTTATTTGTTAAACTTAGTCAGGGCGGTCTCCAATGTGTCCGCAGCGCAATGGAGGGGGAATGAATCACCGTGCCAGAGGAGGGCGAGTAAAGCGTCCACTTCCAACGGAGTAAATGGGAGGGAGGTAGAAAAGGACCCGGAAAGTGGTCACATGACGGGGGTCACAAGGGGCGGGAAGACTAGAACGGGGAAGGGGTAGCGTCAGTGTGGTGCCCCAGGGGGACCAAGGAGATAAGGTGAAGGAAAGAAAGGCTCCGTGAGTACCAGGTTCGAGGGTGCACACGGATGTATCAAACATGAAAAGAAATCGTGACAATTGCCATAATAATCGGTCTTCAATGGGTGGATATAACAAAATAACCACATGGCATTAATTTAGCGAAGGGAGAACGTAAACACAATAAATGTCAGAAAGGAGTAAACAATAGAAAAATCAGCACAATAATTTAGCATTTGGTAACGATGGCATAGATTGCCAGTTCAGTAGAGAAAGGATACAGAGTGCAGTGACAATAAATAAATTAATGGGATGGGTGACATAAATTGGCGGTCCAAGGGCAATATACAACAATAAAAAGAAAAATGTAAGACCGGCAATTGAAATCAATCCACTTGGCTAATGGAAGCCCATTACTATATTAAAACTGCAAAAGAATTGCACAAATACAAAGGTAACATATTCAAGAGATAATGCATAGTGTGAACAAGTAATGACAGCGGGTTACAGCGGTATAGTGGTAACACCATGTAAGCTAAATGAGGTGGTCCTGAATCAAGAAAAGGGGGAAGGGAGGGAGGGGAGGGTTCATGTGGCTGTAATGACCGTGTTCCATTCATCAAGGGTGTTGAGCCCAGTTTCAACAGAATTACAGCGTGCAATCCATCTACATTCGCATTTGTTCAATAATGACTGGAGATTTCCACCCTGAGTGGAAGCGTGGGGTGGTCAATCACCAGCCAGGTCAAATCTGTTGCGGAGTGGTTTTTCTCTGTAATGGCTGACCAGGGGTGCTGTTTCAACATTACATCTAATGCGGCTTTGGTGTTGGAGGATACGTTGTTTAACCATCTGGGTTGTTTGGCCTATGTACAGTAGATCACAAGGGCAACGTATAGCGTAGATGACATTAGTTGTGCGACAGTTGGTGAAATTGTTGAGTTTGTAGGTATGTCCTGCATGAACAAATTCCTTTGTGTTGGAGGTGAAATTGCATGCTATACAGGATTGGCATTTGTAATGGCCAAGGGTCGGTGGTAATCCCCATAGTGAGGTAACTGTTTGATTCTTCTTGTCAGCTTTAGGCCAGGTGATGGCGTGGACCAGTTTGTCTGCAATGTTCGTACCCTTTTGTAGGAGAACAAAGGAGGTTCTTTAAATGGTGTATGGGTCCGTAGTATTGGCCAGTTTCTTTTATGACCCTGTTGACCAAGTTGCTCGAGGGCTGTATGTAGATACAAAAGGGATGCGTGAATTGGTCCGTTTGGGTGAGGGGAGAGTAGGACCTCCCTGTGACAGTACCATGCCCTTTTAGATGCACGGAAACAATGCGTTTTGGATAGCCTCTAGTGATCAATTTTGTGAAAGGATGGCAGCTTCCTTGAAGTAGTCTTTGCGCCATTTACAATTTCTACGGATCCGAAGGAATTGACCATAGGGTAAGCCATCCCTAAGGCCCCTGGGATGATAGCTTGAGTACATCAAGAGAGTGTTGCGTTCAGTTGGTTTGCGGTAGAGGGCGGTACCGATGATCCCATCCTCCGCATGTAGAATAAGGTCGAGGAAGGGTAAGTCATTGGTTCTGACATCAGATGTAAATTTAAGGTGGTTTTGGCAATTATTGAGCCAGTATATGAAGGATGCTAGGTCTTCATGTGTGCCGTGCCAGAGTAGGAGAATATCGTCGATGTAGCGACGCCAGAGGTTAATTTTATTGAGAAATGGATTGTGTATAGATAGAAACAGGGTGGTTTCGAGATGGTGAACATAGAGGATGGCAAAGTTGGGGCGAAGCAAGCCCCCATGGCCACGCCTTTAATCTGTAAATAAAATGTTTCTTTATAGAGAAATAGTTTTTGTGAGTGCGATGTGTAGTAAGTCAGTAATGAAGACAGTGGGAATGCGAACAGGTTTAGGACGTGAATCAAGGAGTTGTTCAATGACAGAGAGCCCATCAGTGTGGGGAATATTGGTGTATAATGCCTCGATATCTAGACCTATCATGAGGTCATTATTGTCATCAAATGGTGTGTCCTCAATGATATTGATGAGATGTGTGCTATCTCTCACAAAGGTATCGGTAAGTGGGACAAAGTCCTTGAGAAAGGAATCAATGTATTTGCCCAAGGGTTCCAAAATAGATCCACAGCCGGACACTATAGGTCGTCCAGGGGATTGGTAGTGTTTTTATGGACCTTGGGAAGTGTATAAATGACTGGGATGCGTGGGTGTGGGTTGTTCAGGAAGGCATATTCTTTTTAGTGATAATGGCAGAGTCTAGGGCAAGCATAGTGATAGATTGTATTTGTTTCCGAATTTCAGGGAGGGGATCTCCAGGTAAAGGTCGATAGTGAGAGGTGTTGTTCAACTGGCGCATGATCTCGTTGTCATAGTTGTCCATGTCCATGATCACTATACCACCACCCTTGTCAGCGGGTTTGATAACAATCTGTTTGTTGTCATGTAAATTGTCTAGGGCATGTTTTTCTTTGAGGGAAATGTTGTAGGGAACAAATTCAGAGTGGGATTGTAATTCCTTCACCTCATGCAAAACTAATCTCTCGAAGGCAAGGATTTCAGGTGGCATCATGGATGCAGGAGGGAGAAAGGTCGAGACTGGGTGAAACTGTCTTACAGCAAGAGCGTTAGCATCTGGTTTGTCAGAGAAGAATTGTTTGAGGCGGATGCGTCGGAAGAAAAGGAGTAGATCCTCTTGTAGTTTAAAGAAGTTACTGTGTTCGGTAGGGACAAAGGACAGGCCCTTGCTGAGGAGTGAAATCTCTTCTGAGGAAAGGGTATGTCTGGAGAGGTTGAAAATGGGGATGGATGAGGTATTGGGTGTTTGTTGGTCTGTCAAAAATCCAAATTGTTTTTAGTGATGGGCAGTTGATCTATGGTTCGTTGCTGATGTACCTCATTATCCATTGAGGGAAAACTGGTGTCATCCATGTTAGTTGGTATGTGGGCTAGTGCGGCTTCCTTTGTGGTGATGGGGAGGGACATCATTCGGGGCCCCATTGATAGTATTTGTGACGGGTTTGTCGTTCGCCCGCGTACTGGTACTGATAGTTGGGTCTTGTTCGTCCACGACCGCGTCCGCGGTTCCCTCCTAAAAACCACTGGGTAGTAAGGATGGGGGCTGTGGTCTGTTCTGTGGTCGGTCAGTACTAGGACCTTCTCCGGGGTCTGAGTCCTCTATAGATGTATTAGAAGAGTCAGAGAAGGTGATGGCTTGATTGTTCCTGTATCTGCCCCAGTTTCTGTTTCTCGGTGGTTGGTATGGTGTGTTGAAGAATGTCTCAAGTAGGTAGGGATATGTGGTGTCCTTGTTATAGTTTTTATATCTCTTTGTATTTTAGATATCTTTTTATTCTGCTCGAAGGTGTGGAAAGTGGCAATGGTACTGTTAACTCTGTCCAATAAAGCCTTTGCGTCAGGGATGGTTGTGTCAGAGAGGATGAGTTTCTCGAGTTCCGCGATTTCCTCTAGTTCCTTGCGACTGTGTTCTATGGCTGTGTCTATGCCCAACACCATCCAGTGTCTGGAGCAGGTTGTAGCAAGGTGGCTGAAGCCGGTGCGAAATTTAGGATCTTGTGTGAAGATGGCCGGAATGTTGCGTATTTGGAGTCCAAGGGTATGGTATTAGATTTGAGGTATTCTGTAAGCATGCGCGCGTGAAGGTCTGTACGAATTTGTTTTTCTTTAAGTTTTCTAGTTTCTCCAAAGAACCCTAGAGGAGTTAGGGGCTGCTGGGGGTGTGGACGTGTGTGAAAGTAATGAAGGACCACTCAAGATGCGTTGGATGTAGTCATCCGTGTAGCTGGGGTCTCCTAGAGGACATGATGTGTGAGTTAACACATAATGTAACACCTTAATGTGTGAATTAAAGTAGAAAAACTCCGCAGCCCAGCGGTTGCTCAATAACAGAGTAAAAATTAACAGGAGTAAGGCCAGTTAGCTCAGGTGAGACCAGGCGCAGTTTACAACAAAAACAATGTCTCAACTGGAGGATAAAGAGGTCAATTTAAAACAGTGAAATAAATCACAAGAGAAAGGGGACAAGGGAAGGGAGACCACAACGTAAGAGTAGAGTGAAGTAAATTAAACTATAATTCCGTAAGTAGTTTAATAAGCACTACAGTACATCATTATACAATGACCATGACACACAACGTGAGCACTGGGCGTGCTAGTGAAGGGGACGGCGCAGTGACATAAGTGTGCAAAAACAGCGTGAACGGCGAAAATAAGTAAATTAAATTAAGGTGGTCAAAAATTGCAGAATATATACAGTTTATATATACAAGATAGTCAGAAAATTAAATTTGACCACAATAACGCCTGTGTTCTAGGCTGGATAGTCGACGGCGTTTCAACCTGAATGATTGCAGGTCATCATCAGGACAATGGTCATTAATTTGACGGTAGTGCTCTATGAGAAATTAGAGGAGAATGGATCAAAACATGAGTGGTCCGAGGGGACAGGGAGCGAAGAAAGGAGAAATTGAAAGAGGTAAAGTAGACATTACCTAGTAAAAGAGCGAAGTGGACGTGAGGCATCACGTCCACTTCGCTCTTTTTACTAGGTAATGTCTACTTTACCTCTTTCAATTTCTCCTTTCTTCGCTCCCTTGTCCCCTCGGACCACTCATGTTTTGATCCATTCTCCCTCTAATTTCTCATAGAGCACTACCGTCAAATTAATGACCATTGTCCTGATGATGACCTGCAATCATTCAGGTTGAAACGCCGTCGACTATCCAGCCTAGAACACAGGCGTTATTGTGGTCAAATTTAATTTTCTGACTATCTTGTATATATAAACTGTATATATTCTGCAATTTTTGACCACCTTTAATTTAATTTACTTATTTTCGCCGTTCACGCTGTTTTTTGCACACTTATGTCACTGCGCCGTCCCCCTTCACTAGCACGCCCAGTGCTCACGTTGTGTGTCATGGTCATTGTATAATGATGTACTGTAGTGCTTATTAAACTACTTACGGAATTATAGTTTAATTTACTTCACTCTACTCTTACGTTGTGGTCTCCCTTCCCTGGTCCCCTTTCTCTTTGTGATTTATTTCACTGTTTTAAATTGACCTCTTTTTATCCTCCAGTTGAGACATTGTTTTTTGTTGTAAACTGCGCCTGGTCTCACCTGGGCTAACGGGCCTTACTCCTGTTAATTTTTACTCTGTTATTGAGCAACCGCTGGGTTGCGAGAGTTTTTCTACTTTAATTCACACATTAAGGTGTTACATTATGTGTTAACTCACACATCATGTCCTCTAGGGAGACCCCAGCTTACACGGATGACTACATCCAACGCATCTTGAGTGGTCCTTCATTACTTTCACACACGTCCACACCCTCGCAGCAGCCCCTAACTCCTCTAGGGTTCTTTTGGAGAAACTAGAAAACTTAAAGAAAAACAAATTCGTACAGACCTTCACGCGCGCATGCTTACAGAATACCTCAAATCTAATACCATACCCCTTGGACTCCAAATACGCAACATTCCGGCCATCTTCACACAAGATCCTAAATTTCGCACCGGCTTCAGCCACCTTGCTACAACCTGCTCCAGACACTGGATGGTGTTGGGCATAGACACAGCCATAGAACACAGTCGCAAGGAACTAGAGGAAATCGCGGAACTCGAGAAACTCATCCTCTCTGACACAACCATCCCTGACGCAAAGGCTTTATTGGACAGAGTTAACAGTACCATTGCCACTTTCCACACCTTCGAGCAGAATAAAAAGATATCTAAAATACAAAGAGATATAAAAAACTATAACAAGGACACCACATATCCCTACCTACTTGAGACATTCTTCAACACACCATACCAACCACCGAGAAACAGAAACTGGGGCAGATACAGGAACAATCAAGCCATCACCTTCTCTGACTCTTCTAATACATCTATAGAGGACTCAGACCCCGGAGAAGGTCCTAGTACTGACCGACCACAGAACAGACCACAGCCCCCATCCTTACTACCCAGTGGTTTTTAGGAGGGAACCGCGGACGCGGTCGCGGACGAACAAGACCCAACTATCAGTACCAGTACGCGGGCGAACGACAAACCCGTCGCAAATACTATCAATGGGGCCCCGAATGATGTCCCTCCCCATCACCACAAAGGAAGCCGCACTAGCCCACATACCAACTAACATGGATGACACCAGTTTTCCCTCAATGGATAATGAGGTACATCAGCAACGAACCATAGATCAACTGCCCATCACTAAAAACAATTTGGATTTTTTGACAGACCAACAAACACCAATACCAATACCTCATCCATCCCCATTTTCAACCTCTCCAGACATACCCTTTCCTCAGAAGAGATTTCACTCCTCAGCAAGGGCCTGTCCTTTGTCCCTACCGAACACAGTAACTTCTTTAAACTACAAGAGGATCTACTCCTTTTCTTCCGACGCATCCGCCTCAAACAATTCTTCTCTGACAAACCAGATGCTAACGCTCTTGCTGTAAGACAGTTTCACCCAGTCTCGACCTTTCTCCCTCCTGCATCCATGATGCCACCTGAAATCCTTGCCTTCGAGAGATTAGTTTTGCATGAGGTGAAGGAATTACAATCCCACTCTGAATTTGTTCCCTACAACATTTCCCTCAAAGAAAAACATGCCCTAGACAATTTACATGACAACAAACAGATTGTTATCAAACCCGCTGACAAGGGTGGTGGTATAGTGATCATGGACATGGACAACTATGACAATGAGATCATGCGCCAGTTGAACAACACCTCTCACTATCGACCTTTACCTGGAGATCCCTCCCTGAAATTCGGAAACAAATACAATCTATCACTATGCTTGCCCTAGACTCTGCCATTATCACTAAAAAGAATATGCCTTCCTGAACAACCCACACCCACGCATCCCAGTCATTTATACACTTCCCAAGGTCCATAAAAACACTACCAATCCCCCTGGACGACCTATAGTGTCCGGCTGTGGATCTATTTTGGAACCCTTGGGCAAATACATTGATTCCTTTCTCAAGGACTTTGTCCCACTTACCGATACCTTTGTGAGAGATAGCACACATCTCATCAATATCATTGAGGACACACCATTTGATGACAATAATGACCTCATGATAGGTCTAGATATCGAGGCATTATACACCAATATTCCCCACACTGATGGGCTCTCTGTCATTGAACAACTCCTTGATTCACGTCCTAAACCTGTTCGCATTCCCACTGTCTTCATTACTGACTTACTACACATCGCACTCACAAAAAACTATTTCCTCTATAAAGAAACATTTTATTTACAGATTAAAGGCGTGGCCATGGGGGCTTGCTTCGCCCCCAACTTTGCCATCCTCTATGTTCACCATCTCGAAACCACCCTGTTTCTATCTATACACAATCCATTTCTCAATAAAATTAACCTCTGGCGTCGCTACATCGACGATATTCTCCTACTCTGGCACGGCACACATGAAGACCTAGCATCCTTCATATACTGGCTCAATAATTGCCAAAACCACCTTAAATTTACATCTGATGTCAGAACCAATGACTTACCCTTCCTCGACCTTATTCTACATGCGGAGGATGGGATCATCGGTACCGCCCTCTACCGCAAACCAACTGAACGCAACACTCTCTTGATGTACTCAAGCTATCATCCCAGGGGCCTTAGGGATGGCTTACCCTATGGTCAATTCCTTCGGATCCGTAGAAATTGTAAATGGCGCAAAGACTACTTCAAGGAAGCTGCCATCCTTTCACAAAAATTGATCACTAGAGGCTATCCAAAACGCATTGTTTCCCGTGCATCTAAAAGGGCATGGTACTGTCACAGGGAGGTCCTACTCTCCCCTCACCCAAACGGACCAATTCACGCATCCCTTTTGTATCTACATACAGCCCCTCGAGCAACTTGGTCAACAGGGTCATAAAAAGAAACTGGCCAATACTACGGACCCATACACCATTTAAAGAACCTCCTTTGTTCTCCTACAAAAGGGGTACGAACATTGCAGACAAACTGGTCCACGCCATCACCTGGCCTAAAGCTGACAAGAAGAATCAAACAGTTACCTCACTATGGGGATTACCACCGACCCTTGGCCATTACAAATGCCAATCCTGTATAGCATGCAATTTCACCTCCAACACAAAGGAATTTGTTCATGCAGGACATACCTACAAACTCAACAATTTCACCAACTGTCGCACAACTAATGTCATCTACGCTATACGTTGCCCTTGTGATCTACTGTACATAGGCCAAACAACCCAGATGGTTAAACAACGTATCCTCCAACACCAAAGCCGCATTAGATGTAATGTTGAAACAGCACCCCTGGTCAGCCATTACAGAGAAAAAACCACTCCGCAACAGATTTGACCTGGCTGGTGATTGACCACCCCACGCTTCCACTCAGGGGTGGAAATCTCCAGTCATTATTGAACAAATGCGAATGTAGATGGATTGCACGCTGTAATTCTGTTGAAACTGGGCTCAACACCCTTGATGAATGGAACACGGTCATTACAGCCACATGAACCCTCCCCTCCCTCCCTTCCCCCCCTTTTCTTGATTCAGGACCACCTCATTTAGCTTACATGGTGTTACCACTATACCGCTGTAACCCGCTGTCATTACTTGTTCACACTATGCATTATCTCTTGAATATGTTACCTTTGTATTTGTGCAATTCTTTTGCAGTTTTAATATAGTAATGGGCTTCCATTAGCCAAGTGGATTGATTTCAATTGCCGGTCTTACATTTTTTTCTTTTTATTGTTGTATATTGCCCTTGGACCGCCAATTTATGTCACCCATCCCATTAATTTATTTATTGTCACTGCACTCTGTATCCTTTCTCTACTGAACTGGCATTCTATGCCATCGTTACCAAATGCTAAATTATTGTGCTGATTTTTCTATTGTTTACTCCTTTCTGACATTTATTGTGTTTACGTTCTCCCTTCGCTAAATTAATGCCATGTGGTTATTTTGTTATATCCACCCATTGAAGACCGATTATTATGGCAATTGTCACGATTTCTTTTCATGTTTGATACATCCGTGTGCACCCTCGAACCTGGTACTCACGGAGCCTTTCTTTCCTTCACCTTATCTCCTTGGTCCCCCTGGGGCACCACACTGACGCTACCCCTTCCCCGTTCTAGTCTTCCCGCCCCTTGTGACCCCCGTCATGTGACCACTTTCCGGGTCCTTTTCTACCTCCCTCCCATTTACTCCGTTGGAAGTGGACGCTTTACTCGCCCTCCTCTGGCACGGTGATTCATTCCCCCTCCATTGCGCTGCGGACACATTGGAGACCGCCCTGACTAAGTTTAACAAATAAGTAAGTGCTCTCCATACCCAGCCCGTACGTCCCTTGCGATCGTTTTTCTTGCGGTCAGGACGCTGACTTAACCCCTTGCCTCATACTTTGTTTCCAGAATTATCCTCACCGCCCACCAACCGGGCTGATATTGGATTCCTTCCTCCCCCCCCTTACTTTGCCATCGCGCTTCTGGACCTACATCTTGGGTAACTATCCACTCATAATTAAACGCATTGTCTCCATTCCTTTCCCTTCTCCCCCCCGTTGCTCACGAACCGTTGCCCACCTTTCACTCCCTTTACCCCCCGCCTTTCCCACCAGACTTCACAAGCCACCCTGAAGAAATCGCAGATTGTGATCCCTCCGTGATGCCTCACGTCCACTTCGCTCTTTTTACTAGGTAATGTCTACTTTACCTCTTTCAATTTCTCCTTTTCTTCGCTCCCTTGTCCCCTCGGACCACTCATGTTTTGATCCATTCTCCCCTCTAATTTCTCATAGAGCACTACCGTCAAATTAATGACCATTGTCCTGATGATGACCTGCAATCATTCAGGTTGAAACGCCGTCGACTATCCAGCCTAGAACACAGGCGTTATTGTGGTCAAATTTAATTTTCTGACTATCTTGTATATATAAACTGTATATATTCTGCAATTTTTGACCACCTTTAATTTAATTTACTTATTTTCGCCGTTCACGCTGTTTTTTGCACACTTATGTCACTGCGCCGTCCCCCTTCACTAGCACGCCCAGTGCTCACGTTGTGTGTCATGGTCATTGTATAATGATGTACTGTAGTGCTTATTAAACTACTTACGGAATTATAGTTTAATTTACTTCACTCTACTCTTACGTTGTGGTCTCCCTTCCCTTGTCCCCCTTTCTCTTTGTGATTTATTTCACTGTTTTAAATTGACCTCTTTTTATCCTCCAGTTGAGACATTGTTTTTTGTTGTAAACTGCGCCTGGTCTCACCTGGGCTAACGGGCCTTACTCCTGTTAATTTTTACTCTGTTATTGAGCAACCGCTGGGTTGCGAGAGTTTTTCTACTTTAATTCACACATTAAGGTGTTACATTATGTGTTAACTCACACATCATGTCCTCTAGGGAGACCCCAGCTTACACGGATGACTACATCCAACGCATCTTGAGTGGTCCTTCATTACTTTCACACACGTCCACACCCCTCGCAGCAGCCCCTAACTCCTCTAGGGTTCTTTTGGAGAAACTAGAAAACTTAAAGAAAAAACAAATTCGTACAGACCTTCACGCGCGCATGCTTACAGAATACCTCAAATCTAATACCATACCCCTTGGACTCCAAATACGCAACATTCCGGCCATCTTCACACAAGATCCTAAATTTCGCACCGGCTTCAGCCACCTTGCTACAACCTGCTCCAGACACTGGATGGTGTTGGGCATAGACACAGCCATAGAACACAGTCGCAAGGAACTAGAGGAAATCGCGGAACTCGAGAAACTCATCCTCTCTGACACAACCATCCCTGACGCAAAGGCTTTATTGGACAGAGTTAACAGTACCATTGCCACTTTCCACACCTTCGAGCAGAATAAAAAGATATCTAAAATACAAAGAGATATAAAAAACTATAACAAGGACACCACATATCCCTACCTACTTGAGACATTCTTCAACACACCATACCAACCACCGAGAAACAGAAACTGGGGCAGATACAGGAACAATCAAGCCATCACCTTCTCTGACTCTTCTAATACATCTATAGAGGACTCAGACCCCGGAGAAGGTCCTAGTACTGACCGACCACAGAACAGACCACAGCCCCCATCCTTACTACCCAGTGGTTTTTAGGAGGGAACCGCGGACGCGGTCGCGGACGAACAAGACCCAACTATCAGTACCAGTACGCGGGCGAACGACAAACCCGTCGCAAATACTATCAATGGGGCCCCGAATGATGTCCCTCCCCATCACCACAAAGGAAGCCGCACTAGCCCACATACCAACTAACATGGATGACACCAGTTTTCCCTCAATGGATAATGAGGTACATCAGCAACGAACCATAGATCAACTGCCCATCACTAAAAACAATTTGGATTTTTTGACAGACCAACAAACACCAATACCAATACCTCATCCATCCCCATTTTCAACCTCTCCAGACATACCCTTTCCTCAGAAGAGATTTCACTCCTCAGCAAGGGCCTGTCCTTTGTCCCTACCGAACACAGTAACTTCTTTAAACTACAAGAGGATCTACTCCTTTTCTTCCGACGCATCCGCCTCAAACAATTCTTCTCTGACAAACCAGATGCTAACGCTCTTGCTGTAAGACAGTTTCACCCAGTCTCGACCTTTCTCCCTCCTGCATCCATGATGCCACCTGAAATCCTTGCCTTCGAGAGATTAGTTTTGCATGAGGTGAAGGAATTACAATCCCACTCTGAATTTGTTCCCTACAACATTTCCCTCAAAGAAAAACATGCCCTAGACAATTTACATGACAACAAACAGATTGTTATCAAACCCGCTGACAAGGGTGGTGGTATAGTGATCATGGACATGGACAACTATGACAACGAGATCATGCGCCAGTTGAACAACACCTCTCACTATCGACCTTTACCTGGAGATCCCCTCCCTGAAATTCGGAAACAAATACAATCTATCACTATGCTTGCCCTAGACTCTGCCATTATCACTAAAAAAGAATATGCCTTCCTGAACAACCCACACCCACGCATCCCAGTCATTTATACACTTCCCAAGGTCCATAAAAACACTACCAATCCCCCTGGACGACCTATAGTGTCCGGCTGTGGATCTATTTTGGAACCCTTGGGCAAATACATTGATTCCTTTCTCAAGGACTTTGTCCCACTTACCGATACCTTTGTGAGAGATAGCACACATCTCATCAATATCATTGAGGACACACCATTTGATGACAATAATGACCTCATGATAGGTCTAGATATCGAGGCATTATACACCAATATTCCCCACACTGATGGGCTCTCTGTCATTGAACAACTCCTTGATTCACGTCCTAAACCTGTTCGCATTCCCACTGTCTTCATTACTGACTTACTACACATCGCACTCACAAAAAACTATTTCCTCTATAAAGAAACATTTTATTTACAGATTAAAGGCGTGGCCATGGGGGCTTGCTTCGCCCCCAACTTTGCCATCCTCTATGTTCACCATCTCGAAACCACCCTGTTTCTATCTATACACAATCCATTTCTCAATAAAATTAACCTCTGGCGTCGCTACATCGACGATATTCTCCTACTCTGGCACGGCACACATGAAGACCTAGCATCCTTCATATACTGGCTCAATAATTGCCAAAACCACCTTAAATTTACATCTGATGTCAGAACCAATGACTTACCCTTCCTCGACCTTATTCTACATGCGGAGGATGGGATCATCGGTACCGCCCTCTACCGCAAACCAACTGAACGCAACACTCTCTTGATGTACTCAAGCTATCATCCCAGGGGCCTTAGGGATGGCTTACCCTATGGTCAATTCCTTCGGATCCGTAGAAATTGTAAATGGCGCAAAGACTACTTCAAGGAAGCTGCCATCCTTTCACAAAAATTGATCACTAGAGGCTATCCAAAACGCATTGTTTCCCGTGCATCTAAAAGGGCATGGTACTGTCACAGGGAGGTCCTACTCTCCCCTCACCCAAACGGACCAATTCACGCATCCCTTTTGTATCTACATACAGCCCCTCGAGCAACTTGGTCAACAGGGTCATAAAAAGAAACTGGCCAATACTACGGACCCATACACCATTTAAAGAACCTCCTTTGTTCTCCTACAAAAGGGGTACGAACATTGCAGACAAACTGGTCCACGCCATCACCTGGCCTAAAGCTGACAAGAAGAATCAAACAGTTACCTCACTATGGGGATTACCACCGACCCTTGGCCATTACAAATGCCAATCCTGTATAGCATGCAATTTCACCTCCAACACAAAGGAATTTGTTCATGCAGGACATACCTACAAACTCAACAATTTCACCAACTGTCGCACAACTAATGTCATCTACGCTATACGTTGCCCTTGTGATCTACTGTACATAGGCCAAACAACCCAGATGGTTAAACAACGTATCCTCCAACACCAAAGCCGCATTAGATGTAATGTTGAAACAGCACCCCTGGTCAGCCATTACAGAGAAAAAACCACTCCGCAACAGATTTGACCTGGCTGGTGATTGACCACCCCACGCTTCCACTCAGGGGTGGAAATCTCCAGTCATTATTGAACAAATGCGAATGTAGATGGATTGCACGCTGTAATTCTGTTGAAACTGGGCTCAACACCCTTGATGAATGGAACACGGTCATTACAGCCACATGAACCCTCCCCTCCCTCCCTTCCCCCCCCCTTTTCTTGATTCAGGACCACCTCATTTAGCTTACATGGTGTTACCACTATACCGCTGTAACCCGCTGTCATTACTTGTTCACACTATGCATTATCTCTTGAATATGTTACCTTTGTATTTGTGCAATTCTTTTGCAGTTTTAATATAGTAATGGGCTTCCATTAGCCAAGTGGATTGATTTCAATTGCCGGTCTTACATTTTTTTCTTTTTATTGTTGTATATTGCCCTTGGACCGCCAATTTATGTCACCCATCCCATTAATTTATTTATTGTCACTGCACTCTGTATCCTTTCTCTACTGAACTGGCATTCTATGCCATCGTTACCAAATGCTAAATTATTGTGCTGATTTTTCTATTGTTTACTCCTTTCTGACATTTATTGTGTTTACGTTCTCCCTTCGCTAAATTAATGCCATGTGGTTATTTTGTTATATCCACCCATTGAAGACCGATTATTATGGCAATTGTCACGATTTCTTTTCATGTTTGATACATCCGTGTGCACCCTCGAACCTGGTACTCACGGAGCCTTTCTTTCCTTCACCTTATCTCCTTGGTCCCCCTGGGGCACCACACTGACGCTACCCCTTCCCCGTTCTAGTCTTCCCGCCCCTTGTGACCCCCGTCATGTGACCACTTTCCGGGTCCTTTTCTACCTCCCTCCCATTTACTCCGTTGGAAGTGGACGCTTTACTCGCCCTCCTCTGGCACGGTGATTCATTCCCCCTCCATTGCGCTGCGGACACATTGGAGACCGCCCTGACTAAGTTTAACAAATAAGTAAGTGCTCTCCATACCCAGCCCGTACGTCCCTTGCGATCGTTTTTCTTGCGGTCAGGACGCTGACTTAACCCCTTGCCTCATACTTTGTTTCAGAATTATCCTCACCGCCCACCAACCGGGCTGATATTGGATTCCTTCCTCCCCCCCCTTACTTTGCCATCGCGCTTCTGGACCTACATCTTGGGTAACTATCCACTCATAATTAAACGCATTGTCTCCATTCCTTTCCCTTCTCCCCCCGTTGCTCACGAACCGTTGCCCACCTTTCACTCCCTTTACCCCCCGCCTTTCCCACCAGACTTCACAAGCCACCCTGAAGAAATCGCAGATTGTGTTCCCTCCGTGATGCCTCACGTCCACTTCGCTCTTTTTACTAGGTAATGTCTACTTTACCTCTTTCAATTTCTCCTTTTCTTCGCTCCCTTGTCCCCTCGGACCACTCATGTTTTGATCCATTCTCCCCTCTAATTTCTCATAGAGCACTACCGTCAAATTAATGACCATTGTCCTGATGATGACCTGCAATCATTCAGGTTGAAACGCCGTCGACTATCCAGCCTAGAACACAGGCGTTATTGTGGTCAAATTTAATTTTCTGACTATCTTGTATATATAAACTGTATATATTCTGCAATTTTTGACCACCTTTAATTTAATTTACTTATTTTCGCCGTTCACGCTGTTTTTTGCACACTTATGTCACTGCGCCGTCCCCTTCACTAGCACGCCCAGTGCTCACGTTGTGTGTCATGGTCATTGTATAATGATGTACTGTAGTGCTTATTAAACTACTTACGGAATTATAGTTTAATTTACTTCACTCTACTCTTACGTTGTGGTCTCCCTTCCCTTGTCCCCCTTTCTCTTTGTGATTTATTTCACTGTTTTAAATTGACCTCTTTTTATCCTCCAGTTGAGACATTGTTTTTTGTTGTTTCCTGCAAAGTAAGCATTTTTGACTGAAAGGGTTTTTAAAACACCTGAAGGTGCGCTCCTGCAGGAAAGAGGCAACCCAACTCGGAGCTTCATGGCCAACGCCACAGCTCCAGAGTCTTTCAATCGGGATGTTATGGGACACAGTGTCGAATGCAGCACTGAGATCCAGCAATAGCAATGCTGCGGAGACGCTAGCATCCAAAATTTGACAAATTGACTCTGTTGCACTGTATGAGGGGTGAAAACCCGACTGAGTCCTATGAAGCAGATGGTGGGCCTCAGTGACGTTCGAGAGCTGCTTATTAACATGTGTCTCCGTGATCATAGAGAAGAGTGGAAGCAGTGGGACCGGACAATAGTTGTCGGGGTTGGTAGGATCCAGAAGAGGCTTTTTTGAGGAGTGGAACCACCACAGCATGCTTCCATAGCCGGGGCACCTGCTCTGAGGCCAGGGAGCTGTTAATCAGCTCACATAGTGGGTGGACCACCTCCACGCCTCGCTCCAGAATGGACGGCGATGCTGGTTCAAGCGGAGAGCCGGACTTCACCGAGGTGTGGAGCAAGGTCAGCTCCTCGGGTTCAATGGACTTAAAGTTCAGCATCCTAGAGCTATCGTCAGAGGGGTCGAACCAAGAACTTAAACAGGGAGCATCTCTGGCCTTCGCAGGAAAGGCGGCATAAATAGTCGCCACCTTTTCAGAAAAAAAACGAGCTAAGGCGTTACAGCCCTCCTCTGATGACGAAGTAGAGGCTGAGACTAGAGATAGCGAAGAGAGGGACTTAACAATGGCGAACATTTCACGAGAGGATTCTGGGCAGACTGAATTTTGTTAGTATAAAAGTCATGACGTGATTTCTTGATACGACCGTGGTAGACTTTGAGAGCTGCCAGATAGTCTACTTTACAAGCTGGGTCATCGGCCCGTGCGCCAGAGGCACTCAAGGCGCTTACAGTTCTTTTTTAATGCTAAAAGTTCATCACCAAACCAGTCAGCTGACGGTTTTTGTCTGTGAACACTCAAATTAACTGAAGGAGCTATCTGATCCAATGCTCTGCTGATCATAAATTGTCTAGTTGTATAAGACTATGAACAATATAATTCCAAAAGGGCTGCCCCCAGCCTTTCTTCATTTTCCACATATTTTTTAATTCAAGTAAGTGCCCACCACGTTTAGTTGATGGCATGTTTTCTTTTTCTGCTTTCTTTTATTTGATCCTGCATATGCCTGTTGAGTGATTGTGGGGAGGGTTTCAGTGTGGGTGCGAAAGTGGGTGAATGCAAGAATGAGTCAGTGGTTGGATGTATGGATCTATAAGTGCAGGGATGCGTGCTACCTTCATGTATGTTATGGTATTGAGTGCCTTACACGCACCACGGACTCAAGACCTATTGACTTGACCAGTGCTTATTGTTGTTTTTTTTTTTTTTTTTTTACGTCATCACATAACTCGCGTGCCACGCAATTATTTTGTAGCTTTGTATAGCGCTTTGGTGAAAGCGCTCTAAAAGTTAGTGGTATTAAAGTCCCTTTCAACGTGGCGTCCAGCACGGGACTCGCATTTAATGTTCTCTGCCCAGGGCGTTTTTTTCGGAGCTTTATATAGCGCGAACTCGACTCGAAGGTATTGGAGCGCTTTACATGAGCACCAGTTACGTTACACAAGAACACATTCATTTTTGGTAGGCACGGGGAGAAGTAATTTGCCGAGGCTCAAACCTGGTTCCCCAACTTCAAAGTCGGCAGCTCTAGCAGTAAGGCTACATCCTCTCCCTCTTCTTGAGCAGCGGCCAAGCTCCCTGCAGGGGCTGTCACCTCTGAGCACCGAGCAGGACTCTGCACTTTGTGTGTGCACAGCTGATCCCCCTCGGCACTTCAAGCACACAGTAAGGGCGGTCACTGGGAGCCCGGGCCACATGCTCTCTGGCACCCTCTGAACCCAGGCACGTGGACCGGAACTGACTCTCAGCGCTTCCGGAAATGCCACAGACCCTAACTGTTCAGACTTGTCTTCCACTGAACCCCTAGCGGAATGGGGAGAGTGGGGGAGGGGCTGCACGATTAGACAGTGATTATGGTGCTACATTTTATTTTTTGCTCTTTGATGTGTGAGAAGTTGGCCTGGTATATGCTGTCCACTAATTATAGTGGGCACCTTGCACCAGTCCAAACGACCCTTATTGATGATTAGGTTAAAGACAACCTTTATTGAAAGCTATCCTAGTGGTAGATATGGAGAGCAGCCTTCAGGCTAAGTCTCGAAGGAATGTAAAGCAGCTTGTTTTACCAGATCAGAACCTCCTGAATGACCAAATGAAAGGAGAACCACACCAAGTATATATAAAATATATGTATTTATTACTAAACACTCTCTACTAACCTTTTTATGAGATTAGAGAACAAGACACACAATATTAAATCACTAGAACGACAGTAAATAGCACAATACACAGCGGGCTCCAAGGGGAGACCGAACCATATACTAAGAAGCGTGCATCTCAGGGGTGGCATAATACATGCTGCAGCCCCTGGGAGGCCTCTGGGGTGCCTATGCCCTGGGTACATAGTATACCATATACTAGGGACTTATAAGGGTACCCCAGAATCCAATCTGGAGTGTACTTAAAGTACATGCAATCAATTTAGAGGAGAAAGCAGATAGACTGGGGTCCTGAATAGCAGGATCCCAGTCAGACTAAGTCGAAAACAGTGAAACATCAGCAAAAAGTGGGGGTAACTATAAGAAGCAGATCCTACTCTCCTACACAATGTATTTTTTTTCCCTTTCGCCCTCTTCTCCGTTTACTTTATTGATTATCTTATTCATGAACTTCAAGTTTTTTCTGTTTTGGGACTGATTTGTGAAAGTTATTCAATGTTTTTGTACTTTTGAAATTTTTAATCAATCAGGGGAATTGTAAGTGCGCTACTCACCCATGAGGGGGGGGGGTCACCTAGCACCCCCCTCAATTATTCTGTCAATTCACTTGACGTACTGAAGCGACTGAAAGGCGACACGCAGCACTTTATAAAACTGCTAAGTAAATAAATAAACTTAAGAATCATGTTTGTGGGAGGAGAGAGCTATCTCGCTAAGGCCCCCTCCGTGGGGGGGCGGAGGGGGGGGGGCTGGCGTTTGTTTTCCCATGAGCTCCTCGCCTGTGCATCTGTTCTACATTTACACATATTTTTGAATTTCACAAGAACGGTTGTGCTTCCTTGTGCCAACTCATCTCTGCCCCAGGCTCGGGAGCCCAATCTTGTTCTGCAGCTCCTGGGAGCCCCCTCTTCCTGGGCTCACCGGGAGAAGGAGAGCTCGAGCAGCAAACTCTTACATGTCGAACTGGAGGAAACAAAATAGGATGTGGTTTTGGCGTCCTGGGTGGAAATGCAACGGAAAATGCTTCTCTAATTGGCACACGCCTTAGTACTGGGTCGGTGCATGGGCACGGAAGGGCACCGACTCCTGGCTGCTGTTCATGGAGAAAGGGCGCTGTAGAGGAAAGGCTACGGCGTGCCCTGGCATGGAATGTGCCCTAGCGGCTATGTTATCAGAGCCCCGCTTACCAGTTGTAACTAACTGTGTGATCCTGCACAAGTCACTGTCTCTGCGCTGAGTTATTTTATGTATCAACATTAGAAGCATTTAGAAACTGCCTAACTTCCAGTATTTGGTGCTGAATATCTTGCCTGATTAGCGGTTTAATTGCCCATATTGACTCGATCCTCCGCTCACAGGTGACATCCAATAAGGCAGAAAGGTGTCCCTGTTCGCAGTTCGCCGACCTCAAAAGGATGAGAGGCGGAGTGGCCTAACTGAGAAGTGATCCGGTGGCTGGCATGCTATGCAGACGTTTCTGCGGTGCAGGCATGAACCCACTGAGCTCTCTGCATCTTCCAGATCTTTCTCCATGTTTTGGCCTGCACAGGACCCGGGCTCACTTTCCCCACAGGGTCCATTGGAGTGCAGCGGGCTGGGTTACTTGGCAGCTGCGCAGACCTCGCTCAGCCGTTTGTCACTCTTTAATTAAAAGATCACTTCTGCTGCTGTCTCCTGCCAGGGAGGCGCCTGGTTCCCGTTCAGGGCCGTCTTCCTCCCCAGCCCCCGCCCATCTTTAATCTCTTTATGCAGGGGTCGGAGTGCAGCTGTGAGCTACCCGAAGGGCAGAGGCGTCAAAGAACTTCAGCGCCGCCCAGGACCCATCTTATATCAACTTCGCACCATTGCTCAAAAAGTGGAAAAAAAACATTCACCCCTATTTCACCATTACATCATTGCAAAGAGAAAACCGGGTTTGCCTCAGGTAATCTTGCGTAAATATTGTGGGGGAAATAGGGACTGTGAAACCACTGCTCAGAAGTAACTTCATACGTGTAAGAGAGTGTTTAAAAAATAAACCCTGGTTCAAGAATCACTTTTCTTTATTAAATTTTTTTTTTCTGAATTTGGGGCAAAATCTGGTCCATGTTTCACTTTTGAAAATGTATAGGGGATTAAATACAGCAGAAACACTTTAGTGTAATTTTGCCCAAGAAACAATTTTAACCAACACAGTGAGCGCTACAAAAGTTTAACAAAGCACAACAATAATCAAACCATATAGTTGTCAAATTAACGCCAGTCAGTCCCTCAAGATGGGAGATCCTTCATTCAATTCATTGATACCGTGTGATAAATAATCCTCAATTCCAAGTTCCAGAGAACTGATATGTGTGCAGAGGGGGATATTGTCGAGGGACACTGACTGTGGATTATTTAGGAGGGAGTCTGGGATAATTTCATGAATTTTTATCCCTGATGAAGTCCTCTTGAAGGGTTGAAACGCGTTGGCTACACTGAAATTCTGTATATGAAGAGTAAACGTTTTTTTGAAGATTCAGCATTAAGGCTTTTGTGTATCAATGGACTGAATTTGATTATTAATGTGTTTTGTTGACTTTTTGTAGTGCTCCCTGTTTTGGTTACAATTGTTTCAATAGTAGACCGGGTTCGTGAGCGGTAGAACCCTTTTGAGGTGTTGCGCTATTTTTGTTTTATAAACTATCACTTGTGCAGCCATAGGAGGCTATTACTGCTCTGTGTTGGATTTTTTAATTTTGCTTCTTTTTCGACTTGATGCAAAATTCTAGTTTGGAGAAAACTGTTTGCTGCACTCCATTTGCAGACCGAAAAAAATGGTGCATGGTGGAGCTACCTTGTATTTCTGCACTGGAGCAACACTTTGCATGACATGTCCCCATGGGCCTAAGCTGGGTAGATGTGTTGCTCGGGTATGATTTTCCCTTAAATAAATGAAAAGACAAGAGGCGTTAAGCAAAAAAGGAACAAGCTGCTTTAATTAAACGCAGCGGCCGAGCGAGTCTTGACAGAGTGTGTCTGAAGAAAGTCTCTCGCTGACAATATATAGAACTCATGAGGTACAATAAAACAGTTCTGCATTCTTGAAAAAGCATCTCAGTCGTAAATTAACAAGTTTGGGCATCTGATAAGGACGCAGATTGCTCTCGACTTTGGGAAGAACTAGCATAGGCCAGTGTGTGTGTGCGTCCAGATGTCTGATGAGGGGAGCGAGTGATCACTTCCTGTGGTGTGCATGTTGTGTCCTGATTGGCTGAGTGTTCCTATCTACATGTGGCATCTAGCTTTGTGGTATTTTTGGGAAATGTGCGCCTTTGGCCAAACGTGTTTTATTGGGGCCAATTTCTTACGACCGGTTTGTGGTGCGACTATCTATCTGTGGGATCGATCAGGGTTTCCCCTGGGTATGTGTTTGTCTCTGGGCTAAGTGAGACCCCCACCTGTGACCTGTCACTCGATAGGCGTGGGTTGGGGTCCTAGAGGGGCCTGTCTGGCCATGTTTCTCTGACTCAGGGTTGATGGGGAGGTCACCTTGGGTGAATCTGACTGCAATGATACGAGTTCATTAGAACTTCTGAAAATAATGAGGCAGTCTTTGATATCATTTTCACTGACATGCTCAGCATTGTGCGTACAGTTATCATAGTGTGCATCGATATTGTCTTTATTGATATTGACATAGTTATGTGTGCCTAAATCATGGTGTACTTCAACATTGTTTCTTCTGGTAACAACATTGTCATTCGTGCATGGATTATGGCATACATTGACATTGTTACTTACGGTAGCGACACTGTTGTGCAGGCACAGGTTATGGCATATGTTGGCATTGCATATATTGGTATTGCCAGGGCTTCAAGTGGGCTGAAAAAACTGGGGGGGGGTCTCTCAAAGGGACGTGGCCAATGTAATTAAGGGCGTGGCTTAAAATCACGTAAGCTAAAAATCTATGCTTAGCATAGTGTGCCGCTGTTTCTGTCATTGCATCCAGATATGATACAACAAGTAACATCATACCTACAAGTCACAACTATTGGCTTTGTCAGTGGTTGTTCGTTGCATAAGATAAATAAGCAGCAACTATGGCTTGTATATTATTGAAAAAGCTTCCACTTAAAGCCCTGGTGACACCACGACAATGTTGCTGCTCCTGCATTTCAAAAAGAGAAGGGAAATCCAGAGAGAAAATGACTCCCTTTAAAGGATTTCCCTTCCCCTACAACGCTCACCTGGGTGACGTCATGCCGTAACTTCTCCACTAGTGAGAAGTGAGCAGTGTGAGCAGCGCACATCGATGTGCCTGCTGTCACTGCAGTCCGAAAAAAAACGACCGCCTGTGCCAGGGCACAAAACAGAGCCCAATAGAGACCCGTTTCGAGGCCCCCTTTAAAAAACTGCAGGTGCTCAGCACTGGTGAGACCCGGCCCACTTAAAGCCCTGGGTATTGCCATTGTCGGGCCTGCGCATATCGCAGTATTCATTGACATCGTATTCACCCATTCCAACAGCGAAGAGAAGACTTGTGGGTATTAACGGTGCCGTGCCTTCATGGAAGGCTGTTGGCACGGCCTCCACTGTGCTGGAGGTTGGCATCTCGTGCCCCATCATCCTCTGTGCCCCCACGTCCCCAGTGCATACTAATGTCTCCGTGTCACCGGGTGCCAGGGCGGCCATGCTGAGCCAGCAGGACTTGTCATGAGGTCACCATGTGATGCCGAGGCACCGCCGCGCACAAAGGGGCATTGTGTGCCCACCGCTAGTCAGCAGAACCCTTCACCGACCCCATCTGCTCATAGTCACAAGACCCACCCTCTCTGGCCGGCTACAGTCACCCTTCTTATGTGGGGGCAGAGGGGCCTGACATTTGGATTGGTGTCCCACAGCCATACTGCCCCTCCAGTGCCCCCACAGCAGTGCTCTGATGGGCTCGTGACCTGTGCCGTGACTGGACACGTAATCATGCATGACATCATCCCCGATTTCTAAAGCAAAAAAAAAAAAATGCTTAATCTTAGCTTTCTGACCCCTAAAATGTGATACACGTCGATCCAAGTCCGTGGGGAAAATAAATTTCCTCAATTTTTTTTTCTAAATCTCTTTTTCCTGCTTCCAAATGTTGGTATCTCGGAGCGCTTGGCACGACGGCACGTGCTCCATTCTCCTGGGCATGGTGTGTGGGCAATGTGTGACGTCATGGACTGCAGCCAGCCCGAGCAGACTGACGGCTCCGATAAACAGTTGGAGTAAATAGGTGCTGTGCGACTATCTTCCCAGCACACACTGCATGCTTTCATTTCCGCCCTTACGACTGAATAACAGGCTTTGTTGTTGTCCATTATTAATAGTCAATTGGATGTGTTGTGTTGATTTAGGAAGGATGGAAGGCGGGGTTTGCCCTGCTGTTTTTAAACAGTTGAAGTGCACGCTGCCCACAGTGCTCTGCAGCAGGTGCATCAACACAGGGGGACATATCTCACTGAGCTGTCATTGGCCACACCCACGTCTATGAGACAGAAATACCACATGTTAAACAGTAAACATAAAAAGAGAAGTGGAAAACAGGTGGAAGCATTTTCAGAAACGTCGCCAAAGAGGCCAAGTAGAGCCATCTTAAGTTTTGTGGTGGAATTGGGCACTGTCTTATTTAGCGTCCATTGGGCACTGTCTTATTTAGCGTCCCCCTTTTGAACGCTGTGGACATGATTACAAGTGCCCCAGATGGGGGTGCAACATTTATGGCACCTGGCAAAGTCTTATACTCTGGGATGCGGAATTTACCAGGTGCAGAAATTTCCATTTATTACAAGTTCAGTCTTTGATAATTGGAAATTATGTGCTAGTCCCAAAATCTGCATATTCTGGTATTTACTGAGCATTTCTTCCCAGTAAAGGTTGGTAGGTTTAACTTTACACATTTTCAGAGGAGAAATTGGCGTGGGTGTTGTTTTCATCGCACTCAGTAACTTCCCCATGGGCTACAGACCGCGTGACGCGGCATTCCAATATGTGCAGTAACTGGAGTTATGGCAATACCGGAATTCAACTGCCCAGTTTTAACTGGGACTTGAATGTCATCGGTGTTAAACATGACGTATCTCCATGGTGCATAGCTTCATCGTGTAGTTTTTGTAAAGTAAATAACGGTTGCTCCTTATTTTATGGTAGTGTATGACTTGCGTCATTGTTCTGTACTGTAATTGCATTTATATAGTGCTTACTACCCCTGACGAGGTGTCGAAGCGCTTTTTCGGCGAGTAGCACGCTACTCCGGAACCCATAAAGGATTAGTGCTGAATTAGTATAGTGAAATATGAAATTAATTTGAGCGGTGGACAGATTAGTCTATTATTTGGATTGAAAAGGAATAGTGGAGGGATAGAAGAAGGAAGGGTCTAGAAAGTTTTTTTTTTTTTTAGTTCATAGTAATAGGAGGGGGCCTGGGATGAGTAAAGGGGAGGTGGAGGGGAAAGAGTCGGAGGGAAGGGATTTGAAAGGCTTGTTTGGGAGATCTGAATAGTAAAAGAGGTATGAGATGATGCAAGAAGGGGTAGAGTAGGGAAGAGTGTAGAAAGAGTTATTTTGGGGATCATAGTAGTGGTATGGGGTTTGGGATGAATGAGAGAGTGCTCACTGTCCTATTCATTCATTCATTCATATAATTCTTTGTCCACCACTGGGCATATTTTTGCGAACCTTGCTCAGGGTTAACAAACCGGAAGTCAACCTTCTATGCAAAGGTTTTGGTAATGGACCTCCACCAATCACGCTTTATAAAAAAATAATTTAAAGTAACCTGTGATTTGGGGACAGTTGAGGTTGCCTGGCAGTAGGGCAAGTCAGACTCAGGGTGGCTCGAGGGCGGAGGGGTTAAGAGTGGGACCCTGGGCAATTGTCAACTTTGCCCATGGCTTAAAACCAGTGGCGGCTCCTCCTCTAAGGCGAAGGCGCGCCGCCCCACTGCTCTTTGAGCAGGGCAAAAAGGAAAAATAAAATAACAGTTATCATTTTATTTTTCTGTACTGAGGCAGTTTTGTTATCCTTGCGGGGTGGGGCGGGGCTGGGCTGTTGTGACAGCCAGCAGGAGGAGTGGTTGGTGCACTTAAGTGCACATGACGGTTTGGCAGGCCGTCTTGGGCTGGCCAAACACTCATACACACTTAGTATTTCACCACCCTTCTGTATTACACAGCCGGGTGGAGAACATGCACAGGCTCCAACTCTCTGTCTGAGAGCTGAACCAGGCCGCTCAGACCAATCACGACACTGCTGTCCTGCTGGTGACAGCAGTGTCGTGATTGGCTTAGGGGAGTCTGGGAGCCTGTGTGCGTCCGTGCGTCAACAGAAGAGAATGGAGGAGAGGCGGCGGCCAACAGAGCCAGGTAGGTGAAAGTTTTTTTTCTCTACCTCCTCCCCCCCCCCCCGCACCCACTCCACCCTTACTATTTCGTGGCAGCCCCACTGCTTAAAACGGCCCTGTTTCCAAGACCATGTCAGGCCAGCTGCCTCGACCAGCCCCCTGACCCCTTCACCATTAGTGATTATTCTTGAGGACTTTAAGGCTTCTTACTGCTTGAAAGAGGAAAATTAGCCTCCATTATAGAAGGAACATGTTTGGAGTACTGCAGTTTTTGAACTGTACTGTAGGGGAAAACCCTCGTTGTGCCAGGTGCACTAATGTGGAATAGACACCCACACAATATTTGACAAACTTAAGCACTAAGCTGCTTGAACCCTTTGATATTTTGGATAAGGCACTATACAACAATCGCTTAACATAAAAGGCTGTCCTTTAAGACAGAATGCCAGTGGATGACATTTAGCAGGACTGCAGCAGCACCTGCAGTGACACCTGCTGTTTATCCTGCTCCTATTTGTGACGTAAGCGTATTTTGAACTAAACCCAATCTGTTTAAATACGCTATACCTAAGGGCTATGTAGACCATCAATAGCCACCTTGATGTACGATGGGAGAACTAACCATAGATGCAGGTGGGAGTCCTAATCTCCTTTATATTTGTACTGTAAAAATTACTAATGGGCAAGGAGGCTTAATCATTGCTCTGGTATTCAGATAGTTCCAGTTCTGTGGTGAAGAATCTTTTGCTCCCTGCATCCAATAACTTTTAGATAGACTATCACCCATTTTGTTGAACAGAATTACTTCTATGGCCTGGTAATTTGACAGGTTAATCTTCAGGTTGTAACAATGCCGCAAGATGTCATCAATACTATTTTATATTCTATGCGCAGGCCCAGGTGTTTCGTGAGTGTTCTCGCACGCTTGAAATGGGTAAGTGACATCAATTTATTCTGTGACCCCTGGCCAAGCCAGTCTCAAAGTTCTATTTGTAATTCTTGGAAATGTTCCCTTTCTGCCGGCCCACCCCAGATTTCTTTTAGCTCTGTGCACTTTAGCACTGCTGACCAGTGGTAAAGTGCTTGTGCTCCTCCTTTAAACATGATGCACCTGATTGGCACATTCAGCTTACCTATAAGTCCCTAGCATATGGTACCAAGTGTAGTCGGGGCCTGTAAGGTAAATATCAGCAGTGGGCGGCAGCAGCCACGGCACTGACACAGCAAGCTCAACCCCAGGCCGGCCATTGTAGCCTGGCAGGGCAGGTTGAAACTGACAATTCAAACTGTCAAATTAAACCATTTGACAGGCCTAAACCTTCCTTTTAAATATTAATAAATCACCCCTAAGGTAGGCTTATTGTCCATAAGGCGGGGTGCATGGTATTTAAAAGTTGGGCTTGTAAATGTTTAGTGTTCCACATGTCCTTACAGTGAAAAACCATAAAAAGCTATTTTCAGTGTGACAAGGCTGGCTGCTTCCATAGGAAAGCTCTCGATTACATGATTACACAGTATAATGATGATAATTTCGGTTTGGCAGCAGCTAGAAAAATATTTCAAGGACTCTTTAATAGTTAAAAAAAATCAATTTTAATGGTAAAGTGAATTTTGTCTAACTATTAAGGAAAAGGTGCTTCAGAAAAAGTTTCCGGTTCCTTGCCTAAAGCCTTTAAGGCCATTCTATAACTTCCAACTGTCATCTGGCTGCTGATGGCTCCCCCACTGGGAGGTGCAAACTGCTCCCACGGCAGGGACAGTGGGAAATGGGTGTGGGAAGGTGTTGTCCTCCCCTTGAAAGGATGGCCTGGGAGCTGTGTCCAGCTCCTGGTGAACTTCAAAGAGGCCTACCCTGTCACAAGCAGATGTAACCTATGCGCTGGTCTGCACCCATCTTTTGGACCCTGATCCAGCGCTAACAATAAAAATTATTCTCCTATATGCTTCGGTCATCCAGGTACAATTTTCTGATTCTCAAAAACTGGCATTACTGGACTTATCGTTACTGGTACAGTTACAGCTTCCATATTCTTTGTTAATTCTCTTATCTTTTCAGTTAATTCTCTTGTGGTTTTTGCTAATTCAGTTGTATTGTCACTTTCTATCTCCTCATTTTGTGAAGTTTTTAATTGATCTTGTGACCTATTTATCTCATATCCTCGTTCGGGATTTTTATTCCTCCCAGTTTCCATTGGCGGTGCATTAGGTGTCACCACCGCAGAAGTCTGTTGGTATGGAGGTGGGTTTCTGTTTAAAATATCTTCCAGCAATTCATCTTCCGTTTCACTACCACCATATCCATACTTTTCCGTAACCATATGTTTCTTTTTCTCCGTACACTTTCTCTTTGCTTCTTCCTCCACTGTAAAAACTGGAAACAAACCTCCTGTCATATTAGCACATCTCCAACGCTTTAGTCTGTCCTCATGATTCAACCCCCATAACCTTCCAGGCACAAACTCATGATTCTTCAATCCTCTGAATCTCTCTCGTTCATACATTTCATCTTCCCATTCACTTAAAGCTTCAAACTGTGTCGGTCTAGGTCTAGGTTCTAGTTTTATCATTTTCTCTCTCAAATTCGAAGTACAGCTACACTAAATGAACCATTCTCAGGAAAAGCCAATGCTCCATCATTCTTAGTATATTTTGTCCAATTTTCTAACCATATGCATGTATGATATCCGTACTTCAGCATCATATGCGAAGCTGGTGATTTCGGTGGAGGAATTACTTGTCCCTCTCTAGTCACTACCTTTTTGTCTTTCTTAAAGAAGTTCTTAACTTTCGACATCCATGACGTTTTTTCTCTAACATATTCATAATACGACATGATTCACAATCTCTTTTCTCCTCAAAAGTTCCGCAATTCAACACTGTTCTCTATGCGTTATTCCAACCAATCCTAGCGCGACTCACACCAACACTCCAATCAGAGCGGTTTTTGTCTACAGCGCACTGTCCAATCCCAGCGCGGCTTTTGTCTACGTCAGTTCTGCTCCTGTTTCTGTATGACTAGCGCACTGTCCAATCCCAGCGCGGCTTTTGTCTACGTCAGTTCTGCTCCTGACCCCTCCTTTACAAAATTTATCGGCAATTTCTTTTTCGACAATTCTTCGTTAGTTACAACATTTAAAACACATTTCCATTGTCTGATTCGCTAAACCAAAGAAATAGCTTTGTCCATTTACACAAGAATTCTGTATTTTCCAGTAGGCAGCGCTTACCTCTACCCTACCACAGAATTTTCCTGTTTCGCCGATAAAGTAGCACTTCCCTCTACCTTACCCTTCTTTCAAGCAAGCGGTAAACCCGTTTCTCTGGGGATAAAACACATGTGGAGACTATACTGCTCCTGAGAATTAAGGCCAGAGTTTCACAAGAAAACCGGTCGCTATTTCACTCACACACCTTCTATACGGAAAATGTCCCTATCATAACACAACCTGTGTTATTACCAATATGAACTCAGACAATGCACTATTCCATGTGACTTCTCTTGCCACACGTGTTCCACTTCCTACTTCCCGGAAGCGTGAAAACTTCGACTTACATATAACGTAACGCGACGCAACATAAAGTGTTAGACATGAAATAATCAATAATCACCAAACTAATATATAGTAACCATAACTCTGCTACCAAGAAATCTGATCCAGCGCTAACAATAAAAATTATTCTCCTATATGCTTCGGTCATCCAGGTACAACTATCCCTCCAATACACAGACTATATCCATATGACGGTGGGGCCCATAACACCGCACATGCATTCACTCACTCATTTATTCCCTGGATTTCCTCCGTCAGTAACCTAGGAGAAAAACAGTAAAACGATTCACTGGAAGGAGACGGGATACCTCTTTAACACGACAAAATATTTTTCATTGTTTTAAGGTATTCCGCTCATTGGTCGATGGACCAACTAGTAGGAATCAGTTGATGGTGATTAAGACCAGCTCAATCACAATAAACTTTCTAACATTTCTCATTAATCATTGAGCTAAAGAACCACTGAGTCATTTGTTTAAAGATAATAAAGTTTATATAAAATTTAGAAACATAAAATAAGTTTTAGGTTTATTATTCAGATTATTACATTAGTTATCATTATACGAATAAATTGAAATTGCAATGCATACCCATTAGATGGAAGAATAAAGTTTGTCACGGCAAGAACTCCCAAAATCGCTATCTATCTGTTCTGGAAAAGTCTAATAGTTCTGAATGGATAAATCTATCGAGAATAAAAGTTCTTCAAAAAGCAGCATCTTATGCTCAATTAAAATATAAAATAGCAGCAGCAGCCTCAGCTTGTCAGCATCAGCAGCAGCAACTCCTTACGCAACATAAAGTAGTCAAAAATGGCAAAAAGCAGCTCCCAGCAGCATCCTCTCGTACTCATAACCCCCACCAAGAGTAGGTCTTCTTATACCGTAATTCTAGCTTACTAAATAAAAATGTTGCATCTTTATGGCGAGATTCTCTCTAATTGGTCCATTTGAGTCCATATACATCTTTTATCAAACTTCCTTGTTCTAACCAGTTCTTTGTGGAATGTCCATACTTGCATCGTTTCCCACAGTTCGTGACATTACTCATCCGCTTCGATCAGTCCAACTTGTATCACTTTCCGATACTTTTTAGGTTTAACAGTTCCCTTTTGTCCATTTATTCTTTTTGACTTCTCACGCTTCTCGCCGACCCATCTTGGCACACATTTACTCAGTAAGGTCACAATAGCCTTGACCATACTTTCATCCTAGGCTCTTGGAACGATCACGTGGTCACTTTTGTTCACGGCCTTTCTTCTTTTCTACATTTCTCCTCGCGCACGCGTATTCTAGCTCATGGCGGCCATTTTATATCGCTGCTCAACAGACCTAAGCGCACTATTTATAAAGATAAACAAAATATAGTTAAGAATAAAGAATATAAACCCTTTCGTTTCCCTCCCGTCATTCTACGTACCCCAATTTGGTATTACCTAGCAAAAAGCAACATATAAAGCCGTCCCTTACTTACCATTGCTTTATTTTGCCACTACACGTTTTGTTTTCAAAGCGCAAATCATGCATTTTATTATTCTATTAATACGCAAATATTAGGTTATGTTAGCCACGTCAACATTTATAAGTAAATTAGTTTGCACACAAAATAGCGTGTTACCTTTAACCCTTCACATGTAACATACATTGTTGGTTATTTACTTAAACGAACTTGTTTGTTGATCATTTTACATAAATTATTAGGAGGTTAAATTTTTTCTTTTACCCTGCTCCATCACCCCCAACAGCCAGACAGACCCCCATTACAGTGTTCTTGTTGACATCACAGTGTCAGATCCTACTGCAGTGTCAAGACATCCTTAACAGTTCTGCTAGGGATTTACATATAACATTTTGTGTGCACTCCAAAATGAAGAAAACAGAATGGCAAAACATTTTATGTATATCTACTGTCTGGTTGCTGAGAACTCGTCTTTTGTTCTACTAAACTTCGGTCTCTGAGTTTGTTGGTAGTACAGGGACTGTCTTGAATGGGATTTTATTGTTAGATGTTGAAGGACACTAGGATTGCCATAGTACACTCCCCACATACACCCCAAGTCCTCAGAGCCCAAGTTTAGTGTGGACAAATACTTCAGCCATTGTGAAAATACCCAAAGTGGGTAGAGTTAGCAGGAGGAACCTTTACCCCATTGGTTTGGGCATCCCCAGGGGTCATTCCCACCCACTAGCGTATGACATGCATGAATGTTGCATCTCTAGGCACCCACTTCAGAACACTTGTAGACCGTTGAAAGGTCAGCAGAGGTCTGCTCCTTATGTCTGAGACATGAGAAGAGCCTAGAAGACTGGACTTGTTCTTCCTCTTGTACCCAGAACAATGAATTGGACTCTAAGAGTCATAGTACTGACCTCCTGTTCAAGCTACAAGGACACAATAAGCTACAAGAGGTCTTTTCCTGCAATTGCCCAGCTGACCAGTGCTA
This sequence comes from Calotriton arnoldi, assembly GCA_963921515.1. Classification (NCBI taxonomy): domain Eukaryota; kingdom Metazoa; phylum Chordata; class Amphibia; order Caudata; family Salamandridae; genus Calotriton; species Calotriton arnoldi. The sequence continues at coordinate 983,563 of CAWUFW010000075.1, read as the reverse complement.
ACTGGACCTGAACACGGTTCTCCTATTGGCCCCTGCCTGCCAACCTGCAATTCTCTAAGTTCCTCCCCTGAGGTCCTGGGGGGCTTTCGAAGTGAACTGTTGTGGTGGACTGGGACTTAAAGGAGTGAAGTCAGAAGGTACAATTTTTTACCTGGATGAACCTGTTTAGTGTTTCCAACCTGCAATTCATCGTGGTCCGCATCACATTACACTTAGCTCCTGTTCTACAGTGACCGTTGGCCATCATTGGCACTGTGTGCTTCTTGGCTCAGTTTCTACTTAAATCTATTACATTTAGTTTCTCCTGTTCCCCTTATTTATTTTTTGTCATTTTGTTTATTAAATGTTGCTCTGTTTTTCAAATTCCTTTTGGGATGTTTATTGCTTTGCATTTAAACTTTATTACTCTATTTAGTACTGAATAAGTACTTTACACATTACGTTAGTTAATGGCTCTCCGCTCTGTGTCATAGCTACCCGGGGATTGAGCTCAGGTTAATATGGGGACTTTAGTGGTTCACGCTGACTAGAATTATGATTATTATTTGAGGTGAGCACTTACCCCCTCAGCTAATAACACAATTTCTTACAGTAACACTTTGTTTTTAGCTGCAGTTAAAGTGCTATTGAGTTTAGTAAAATGCGCTGCTGCACTGTCATTTAGTGTGCTGTGGGTAGGACAAATAATGCGTAAATAATGTGTAAGACCCTTCAACAGCAGCTGTGATTAATAAACGCTAGGGCCGACAATCTTTTGAATCGTTCACATATGATTACTTCATTCAGCAGACTCTCTTTGTTTTTTTGTCTATGGATGTGTTCTAGCACAGATATGGATTTATTGTAATAAGTTGTGTACCACAGGTTTATCTGCATGCAGATTTTACTGTAAATGTTATCTGATTCAAACATTCAACTTTTTACAATTACTAAAGGTTTTCCCAGTTTTATATTGCACTAGAAAGAGATCGATGGTAATGTTAGTATATATGTTAACTGTAAATCTAGCGTTTAGATTTGGTGGACAGGAAAGCAACTTTCAGAACTGCACCCTTTGTGGTTAGAAAATTGATCATCACAAACCATATCTGAGGAGAAGAGCATTGAATCCAGACTTCCAGGAATCCTAATAAGTGTAAGATTCTAGATCTTAGATCTGTTTTCTAGATCATCCTTTTTGATGACTTAATATAAGGTAGAGAAGAATTGCTTCCAGTGCCATATTTAGAGCATCATCTACTGCTAACTCGGTCTTAGAACCGCACTCCATCTTTCAAGTCAGCGCCTCTAGAGTGCTCTGCCCGTCATCACTGTTTACCGATCTAATCGATGCCAAGGCTAGTAAATGCAGGTGCGTTTATGCCACTGTATGTGGAATTTAATCTTTGGACCCATCACTCCAGTGTGTGTCTATATGGAAAGTACTGTCTAGGATGGCAGAAAAGTGCCCTAGTGAACAATAGTTATGTAATATTACACTATTCTAGTGCCTAACTAGAGCATGATAATTGCAGACAGAAATTGGTTATATTGTCCCTGGATAACAAATGAGCACTGTTAGTGCGACGTTGACCATGTCCCCTCCACTACTTCAACTCTACGGCATGCTCCTGTTTCACCGCATGTGGGTTTATTCACGTCTGCGCTTGTGCACCCTTATTATGCATGTGTTTAATGCGGCTATGACTCCCTTGCTTTAAAAGCCTTTTTTGTGAGTGCTCTGGTGCATTTATGCTGAAACCCAACCTTTTATGCGCCATATAATAAGATAACGTACACATGTAAATGTATTGCAAAGTGCCAAGGAGTTTAGTGACCCTATAGAGGATCCAGGCCAAAGCGGGCTTCCTTTCTAAATTCGCAAACCTTTCCTTTGACGTGCAATATCCATATAACATACGGTAGGAGTATTTTAGTCATTATAACATAGTTCATACCAAAACCCTCCCTCCTACCCGCTTTTAAAATCTGGATTGAGAATTCTCCGGTCTTTGTGCAGTATTTATTGCATCTGATAAAGTACTATACTAGCGGGGTTGTTATTTATCTTATAAATATCGCCAATTACGAGATTTCCTGTTAAAAAGGGGAATAACACAGAACAATTGAAGCTTTCTGCACCAAAATCCACAAGTCCTGACATTTACTGTGCATTTTTAACGACATACATTTTAGCAGGGCTAACCTGCCTACATTTACAGTGAAAAGAGAACACTGTCGTATTTTAACAACAACTTACTTCTGTATCAGTGCATCATCATTTAACTGAGCACTTGTATTCGAGGCCTTCAGTCTTTTTCTTTGTAAAAGAGATGTTGTGGGCACACTTAATATAGAATAAAGTGTAATCTGTGCTCTGAGCAGACATGTCACTCTAGGCAGCTGCTAGTTGGTATTATGGTGAAGTTGAAGCAGTTTAATAGGTGAATGTCAGAAGGGGCCACAGTTCAGACAATGGGGTCCCATTCAGAGACTTCCTGTGCTGAGCTCCAGTAGTGCGATAAATAGACATGTTGCCATAAGTCTCTCTTCATCCGATAATGCCTGTGAATTTTCAAGGAAATTTGTTCAGAGGTACGAGCTTGAGAGCTAGCGGGCACTGTTTAATTCTGCTTGATCACTTGCTTTTCACTGAACTGTCTTATGGTTCCGTCAGCAATCATTGCCATGTGACAACTCAGCTGTAATAACTTATTACAGTCGAGTGGTGATGTCATTGTCCTTTTACAAGCAAGTAGTGTTTTCAAGTGGTCATGAGGTTGTTTTTTACACAGTTATTATGGTCTTCCGTGGATTACAAATTCATTAACAGTTCTGAATGTTGATCACGTGTCTTTACTGTTTTCTCTGTCTATGTCTTACTTACACAGTTTAAATGACAGATCTGTAGAACGGCTCTGCAGAAAACTAACACATTTCCTTAAGCTGTTCATAAAACCAAATATCCCTTGGGAGTTTCTTTTCGATTTAAAATGTTACCTTATATGTTGTGTCATGTTATTAAATGTTATTGGCATCTGTATTGTGCAGAATCTGCCATTTCTCTGGTGTGGCGTCACTGTGGCTGTGGTGACTTTCAAACGGGTTTCTGAGGTTTCCACGTAACGATAAAAGGGGATTTAATTAAGCCTCAGAAGATGTACTCTAGTAGTCATAAGTGAGTGTGTCCGCTTCAGCGAGCTGTGGGTGAATGTTGTTGATGTGTGATGGCTGCAGGCCCTTGTGAGTTGCTCGCCTCTTACGCATGCCATTGGACCAGTAGACGTATGTATTTGTTTAAGAGATGTTTACTTTGTAGCACGTTTAATCTGATACTTTTAGGATTTAACAAATTAATCTGCCTCACGGGACACGTCACTTCCTGTCCTAGGCTTTCAGATAACAAATCAATGTATTCTGGTCGCTGTGTTGTTCCATTCAATGAAACCAATCAGTTATGTTATGTTAATAAATTCTTGGTATAGCGCAACGACTCGCCTCCGGAGGGGTATCTGGGCGCTGAGGCAAGCAGCCATTAGAACAGCCAGGTCTTAAGATGCTTTTTAAAGCCAGGGAGGTCAGTACATGCGCTAGTGAACATGGGAAGCATGTTCCAGTGGTAGGGAGCGAGATAAGAGCAGGCTCGGCCACCGTACTTGGATGTACAATTACGCCGGGGCAAAGAAGAAGTTGATTTTTAGATCCAAGGTTTCTGCCGGGACAATAGGGAATAAGTTTGTCCTGCAAATATTCGGGTCCATTGCCTGACAAGGCTTTATAAGTCAGGCAAAGTAATTTGAACCGTGCTCTTCTCCTTATGCGGAGCCAGTGAAGGGCTCTGAGTAATGGAACTGAAGGTGTGCCTGGTGGCATTTTGTTAACCAGGTGAGCTGCAGTGTTTTGGGTCACCTGCATCTTGGAAAGGAGGGACTCGTTCGATGCTACAACAAGAGCATTTCCAGAGTGAAGGCGGCTCGGTATCGATGCTTGGATCAGGGTTTTTCAGGAGCTCAGCGGAAGCCATTGAAAGATCCTTCTCAGCAAGCGCATTGTCCCAAAGCACGTGCCAGAGGAGGACATAACCTGTTCTTTCATTGATAGCTTATTGTCTAACAGGATACCCAAGTTCCTGGCTGTTATTGTGGGCGAAGGGGCGGGGCCAAGCTCAGCAGGCCACCAATCGTCTGTCCAGGGAAGCTGAGCTTTGCCAAACAGAAGGATCTCTGTTTTATTCCCATTGAACGTAAGACAATCGAGGGACATCCAGGTGGCAATATTCCTCATGCAGGCGATAGATCGATACTTAACGTTCTCAATGTCAGGCCCATAGGACATGTCACATCAAAATCAATGATCTTTAAAATGAAAGCACAGCCATACAGTGATTGCGTCACGGGTAACCCGAATATAGAACCATTCTATACATTTACTGCAATATATGTGACCTGTTACTATTGTTGCTTTATTTGAACTGTGTGCTTGAAGTATAAAATGAAAGAGTAAATCATCCCATATTTCTTATTTGGCAAAATATGGATGCAGACTACATAGGGTACATCTGTAGAGAGCAGTTTGATAGTGGTGCGTCTCCAAAGGGTATTGTGTATAGTTTTGCACAGTTCTTTCTGCTTGTGGGGTTATCTGCCTTGCTCTCATTGTCATCCTCTTGTCGAGGAGGTAGTTACTAGTGAGCTGAACTTTGCAGGCAACTTCAGGGGGCTGAACATTTATTTCATCCAAAGCAGTGACCTCAAGCTTCGACCCTTTTACAGCATCGCCCTCGCACGGGCAAGATGAATAAATACCTCGTACACAGGATTTCATTCAAAAACAGCTAAATACAAAACAGCAGATGTCAAAAACGTTGAGGCCAAAATATAAATAAAGGTAGTGGATAACACGTACTCCAACAGAAGTTTAGAGGAAAAAAATCAAATTTTTGCTACTTGATATGAGAGTTCTACAAAGAGTACTTTAAGCTTTAACCCCAGTTACTTCCTCTTTAGCCATGCATTTCTACCCTTACACCATGCAGTCTCCGCCATTTTATGGGAAGGGCACACCCTGTACCACCCCCTGGACCACCCTTCTCCCAAACTTCCTTCTTGCATCATCCCTTACATCTTGCACTACTATTCCTAATGCAAACCCTGAAACCTTAACCCCATCTCTTACCCCAGTTCGTAGCCCAGTCCTAACACTACCTCTTCCTCCAACCCAAAACATAACACTTTCCCTTACACTTTGCCTTCCTCTAATTGTTACCCAAACTCCAACTCTTGTCTCATTCGGACCCTAACCTGAGCACCTTTCATAATCCCTCTTACCATACTTTATTCTATCCCTAACCCCTAAACATACCCTAGTCTTAATCCCATTCCTTACCATAAACCATACTCCATTCGTAACAGTAACCCAACCTGTAACCCAAGATCATGCCTCTCACCTTGCATTACTCTAGCCTAATCCCTAAAAATAACCTGAACGTCTCCCTAACACCGTCTCTTACCCCAACGTGTATCCCAATCCCGTACTCCAACCATTACACCACCCCTTCCTCTAACACAAACAAGCCCCTAAAGTTAACCTAACCCACCTTACATCACCCATCACACCGTAACTTACTTTAAGGTTAAACGCTAAACACATCCTTACGTGGTATTCCCCCCCCCCCAAACATTTTGGCTTCGATCTCTGAATTTTTGCTGAACTCATTTTTGTTGGCATTAGGACTCTGTACACTTTACCACTGCTAACCAGTGCTAAGGTGCTTGCTCTCTCCTTAAAACATGGTGACATTGGCCTACCCCTAATTGGAACATTTAATTTTCTTTTAAGTCCCTAGTAAATGGTACTACCTTTACCCATGGACTGTAAATTAAATGCTACTTGTAAGCAGCAGTACTCATTGTGCCACCAACCAAGATAGCACGTAAAACGTGTCTCAGGCCTGACACTGCAGTCAGTGTGCAGTTTTAAACTACCATTTCGACCTGGCACAATAAACCTTTTGCCAGGACCAAACCTTCCTTTTTAGGTCGAGCTTAGAGCAGCGCATGCGCTGCTCTAGGAAAACGACCTCTTGGAATCGCTCTGGACTTTTCACACGCTGGTGCGTGTGAAAAGGCCTACTGCTTGCGGTTACGAGCAGCGGCGCGCAGTGTGCCATCTGTTTTGTGTCAGATTTCACACGAGCGCGCGCGCACCACTCGTGGGACGCTGCAGCTGCTTTCATTTTATTTTATCTGTGAGTTTTGATTTCTTAAACAATTTATGCTAATAAGGTACTGAGTAAATTACATGGCCCAGATTTGTAAAGAGATAACTCTAGCTGTCACTGCTAATCTGGCTCTAGGAGGGTTGCCCGCTTTGGCCATCCCATGGGCAAGCTTTTAACCTTGAATGGAAAGTTTCACTGTCACACAGCACTACGTGATGCATGCTTTATTGTACTGATGTGTACGTCTACTCCGTTGCTTCTCATCGGTATTCAAATGGATCACCTGTGACTGCTAGGCTCCCAGGAGAATATTGAGTTTGCAGTTTTTCCAAAGAAAAGCGGAAAAATACGAGCGCTATAGAAAGAATACTATTGTTTTTTTGAGAGTAGGGAAACTGGGGTGAATATTTTAGACTAATGTCTTAAGGAAGAGATTTGTTACTGTAACAAAGACTGCTTTTTGCCATCTTTACATATTGTTTTCATTTAGCCCCATAAAAGGTGTCCAAATCTAGATGGTTCGATTCTTAGGGTGAACCGACTTTCTTTGCACACTTTAAACACGCACAGTTTTGGTTGCTAGCTTTCAGCGTCACACCGGTAGGCAGCCCAAAAATATGCATTGTTCCATATTCTATTAGGTTATCACCGTATTCACCTGTATACAGTCCTTATAATAATCCATCTCAGTGCTGTAGAGGCACTTTTAATCATCGATTGATTCTGCGCAGTGAAGTACGGGCATTGAAATTTGACCTGGTGCATGCCACGTTGTAGTTTGAGAGAGATAAAGCAATGTCTTTCGGCTTCCGAACAGGGTTTCTGGAGAGTGGAACACTTTATGGGGCCACAATGAACGGTCTGTGCTCAGATCGTTTCCCCGGCCTTTAACTCTTGTATTCGCTGGGAGGTAGCTGATAGGACAAGCAGCTGAGGTAAAATGCGGTGACTCCTGGTGGTTATGAAACAGACATTTAAGGACACTCCATATACCAGAAATGTCCTTATCGGTGCAGCGCTACACAGGGCAGGTCTGGCATATTGAGGCGGTGTTTTAATTCACACCCAGAAAGCACACGCCCCCCCCCCCCCTCCTAGGCTGCTGCTGCTGCTGTTGTGCGCTCGTGATAGTTTAAGATAGGGGGTGCCTTACGAAATCAGTGAACCTTTTCACCCCACCCCCGCCTGCACTGGAAAAATAAAGCCTGGCTGTGTCTTTTCCACTTTAGAGAAGTGCGCACAGCATGTACAGTGCTGAGTCTTGTATAAGTTTACAAAAAACAATAGAGTTGCCAACCTTCACTTCTGATCTTTCATATGATAGTTTCTCCGCTGCTGTCTCCTTCCTGTGGCCTCCCAACTCCCCTTGATCTTTTTTGGATCTTTATTTTCTTGTTCGCTAGTAACTCCTCCTGTCTTGACTACGTAATCATGCTGTAACTAATTAGAAATTTTTGTAACTTGTAACATGCTGTTTCCTTATGTAAAGCGCTCTGATACCTCTGGGTCTAGCCAGCGCTATATAAAACTCAAATAAATAAATAAATAAATAAATATGATAGGTCTGAGAGCGGAAACGTATCTGGTGTATTGGAATAATGACAAACAGGATGGGGACCTTATAGGGGCTATTTTAGGGACATTTTGAGGATGAATGCTAGAGAGCAATGGAATGGGACGTGGAAGGAGGACAAAAGAGACGCAAGGGAAGTGTATGGGACGTCACATGACAACATTTTCCCAAAGAGGTAGAGACGGCCCCTTCACAGCCGGACTAAAGTTGTCAAACCTTCAAAATGGTCTACTAAGTACCTCGTATTCATATTAAACAGTATATGGAAACGCCACGGGAAGTTTCGTTTTGTACAAGAAACGTTTGCCTCTTCTACCATTCTGGTTTCTTCTTGTGTTGTGGGGATTTCTGTTAATATTTTGACAGGCCATCATTCAGTCATTCCGCTGTCATTTTTTATGCTCCTATCCCTCTTAGGTTTGCCCCTGTGTGATCCAATGCTGTTTTAATGTTGGCCCTCGCATCTCTGCGTTCATGTGTCATGCAGTATCTCACAACACGTTCCTTTCTGTAATTATCTCACGCACCGGCCTTTTCCTATATCTGATGGCCTGCCTTTCTTGTGGTGGCATTGAATTTATTACCTGTTTCATGCCTGTTTCCTGTACTCCATCTTTGTGCCTTGGCTTTCTTGTAGCTCTCACTTGCCTAGTAGGCAAGCTTCTCTTTCAAATACTCAAACTTTGCCCCTCAAGCCCACTCGGGCCTGTACCACCCCTTATATGCCAGAGCTTCTGCAAACTTACTTGCCTGGCTGGGCCTTGGTCTCATGTCTGGGCCTCTTCCCTCTCCCATGTCATGGCTTTAATGTGCATGTGAGTCTTTTTCATTGCCTGTGTGAGGCTTTTGCACCTCTGGAATGTCTGTACAACTTTCGGTCTGCCCGGCACAGCGTCCGCCCATCCCATGTTTCTTTCGGCCAATGCCTCATTTGGAATGCCTAGTGCTCTTTTCTATGGACATGCCTTGACCTCCATGTTGCTAGACGGTTCTGCCTGTGTACGTTGGCGTGCGGGGTCCACTGTCGCTTTGGCATGCCATTGGCTCTGCCCTCTCACATGCTGTGACTCATTAGTCAAGTGTGGATTTTGATCCTCTGGCATGCCTCGGTTACTTTTGTCCGGTTCACTACAGTATATATCCTCTTCAGGCTCTTTCCTTGTGCCATGCCCTGGACTCTGTGTTCCTGGTAGGCATCGGCCATGCACACATGGCTTACCCAGGACTTTAAGTGGGATGAAATAAGTGGGGGCATCTAAAAGTGGCCCATCTAATCAATGGCATGGCTTATACACGTAAACAACATTTCTGTGGTTGGCATAGTGTGCCACCCAACCAGTATTTTGGAGCCTCTCGGAGCTTTCTGTTATTGCATCCAGATATCCAAGACTACAACTGACATACACCTAAAACCAGCCAAGACTTCTGGCTTTGTCAGTGGTAATTAGATGTTTAAGATAAATTAGTAATAGCAATTATTTTGTTCTCAATAATTAATATTGGAAATATTTCAATCCTGAAATTGTGAGACTGAATTAAACATTACTGAGGACTGTGGAAGGGGTAGTGGTCTTCAGAGTGACCTGGTCTCTTCTGTTCTGTTCACTGTGTGTTGGAGGTGTTTGCCCTTTTCCCACCACATCTCCTTCATCTGAATATCTTACTCCCCATCTATTTCCTCTTCACCACCCTCTTTTCACTCTTCCCTAAAGGCACTTCCTCACATCTTCTTCACTTCACCACCCCAAACACAACGCATCCACTCACCTGGAAACACTGCAATTTCTTTTACTTTCACCATATGCAATATTTTAACAACTGTATACCTCCATCACACACATTTGGACTGAATCACAATTGCAACTAAAATATGTGACCATTGTCTGTGTGCCCTGCAGAGGGGCCAAGGATTGGATGACCACGCATTCTGAACACCTGTTTAACCCACTGACCAGCACCGTCAAAACAAGCACTGCATTCAGCCTCCAATCCAGACTTATCAATCGTTGCCCATTATGAGCACATGGAGAACTCCGTTCAATGTATGCACTATAGAAGAGTAATCTGCTATACTGAAAAAATACAAAAAACAACACCCTGGAATTAGCTAGCACTCTTACGGAATGCAAGATTAAGTAAAATACATAAAATAAAACGAGCATTGGCATAGCCAACAGGTCTCGCCTTTGGAACCTTATAAGTATTTAGTTATGCAGTACAATATCCTTGGTGCAACAACATCAACTGTTGCGTGGCTAAACACTTATAAGGTCCCAAAGGCGAGACCTATTGGCTATGCCAATGCTTGTTAATGCTTATAAGTCACCCCTACGGTAGGCCATACAGGCTCACAGTGCAGAGTGCATTGCATTTAAAAAATAGGACATGTATGCTTAAGTTTTACATGTCCTGGCTGGGGAGTCATTTTTTCATGGTTGAAAGGCGGGTCTCTCCCATTGACTAACACTGGGTTACCTTATTACATTTAATAAGTGCTAACTTCAGATTGAAAACCAAGATATGCTGTTTGCACTCAAATGAATTATATTTTAAAATTCCTCTTTAATGGTGAGATCGTATTTTAAGTTACAATTTTGAAAATGCCACTTTTAGAAAATATAATAATACAACTGTGTGTCTTCAACTTGTTTTATTCACAATTGAAGCCTTCATTAGTATTCTTGTTATATCTTGAAAACTGTAGTGCATTCAAACGTAGATAAGCATCAATCCCAATGCATTTCGGGTGAGCAATCACCCTTCGTCAGGGGAAATCTACAAATCAATGTGTGTACATAAAACATTGTTATGCTGGAAAAATAGAAAATGTAATCTAACTTACAAAGGCCTAAACAATCGGGACGGTTAAAGTGATTACGACACGTGATGTTGGTGACTGTTAATCTGAAGAACAACTGAATGCTCTGAACGATCGCTACGAGCTTAGATACCAAAAGAAGATAATGATGGCTGTAGAGACATAAAAAACCAATAGCCCAAATGAAACCCAAAATCCACGTGCCAGATGAATCAACTAGAAATAATGTGCGTGACACCCGTGAATCTGCTACAATCTGTGCTAAACTGTATACAAGCAATACCTCCGCTCGTGAGCATAATATGCTTCTAATCGGGTCCTCTGCCCAAAGCTATGAACTTCTCGCGACCACCAGATAATTCAAAACCCTATCCAAAACATAAAAAAACCACAATAAGAATAAAGCTGGATTAACCAAATAATAACAGCATGAAGTCAACAAAAGAGAAATCAACCGCTTACCGGCGTAAAGTTTCTGAGATCAACGGAAGTACACACGTGACCAGACACGAGTACTAATGACTGTATGTCTTTATCGTTAATCGTGGTGCTGGAGAAAATAAAAACACTTGTAACTGCTTATTGTGCTAATGAAAAAATGAAAAGATTGTCTGTTGCATGTGCATTGCCTGATGACAAAAAGCTTACCAATAACTGAGTCTCCCTCACTGAAACGCTGTAACTCGCTGCGTTCTCTCTTTCGGTCGCATTGCTAACTGAAAATGAAAAAAGAGGAAACACCCATGTAACCCAAGTAACCCAAGGCCTGTGCTAACTCGAGTCCTATTCTATCTTTTACCGACTGAGACTCACCCGAATGATGCATAAACGAGGCTCCACGACTTGCTAAATCCCAAGAAGTGAACGTAAAACCTCAACCCGATATTTAAAAGCTAGCTGTGCGTTTCTAGCCAATCCCAATAGAGCATGCTGTGTGTAAGAAATAGAAATAGGACTGTGTAAGATGAATAGAGTAAAAATGCGGCCATCTTAACATGAAACTATTCATAAACATAGATACTTAGTGGAACGCTCTGCCTACATACATACTAAGGTATAAAATTAACACTGTAAAAAAATACATCGGTAAACATTTCTGCGCATGATTATATCGTGAAATTCATTGTCATGACAATGTTAATCAAATTAACAATGGTTAATCATCTAGTCCTTAAATTACGATACACCAATACGAGCGCTACCTTTAGCACCTATAAATGACTAATAGTAAATCAAACATTTTGACTCCATGAAGAGATGACATGTCTCAAAGCAACATAGTGACATGTGATCAAAAAGACTGCTTAAGGTCGATTATTTTACATGTGATACATACATCAGTGTAGGGCAATACCAGCTAATTAACATAAGACTGAATGCTCTGCAGATTGCTTAATATGTAATAAATCCAGCTTTATTCTTATTGTGTTTTTTTATGTTTTGGATAGGGTTTTGAATTATCTGGTGGTCGCGAGAAGTTCATAGCTTTGGGCAGAGGACCCGATTAGAAGCATATTATGCTCACGAGCGGAGGTATTGCTTGTATACAGTTTAGCACAGATTGTAGCAGATTCACGGGTGTCACGCACATTATTTCTAGTTGATTCATCTGGCACGTGGATTTTGGGTTTCATTTGGGCTATTGGTTTTTTATGTCTCTACAGCCATCATTATCTTCTTTTGGTATCTAAGCTCGTAGCGATCGTTCAGAGCATTCAGTTGTTCTTCAGATTAACAGTCACCAACATCACGTGTCGTAATCACTTTAACCGTCCCGATTGTTTAGGCCTTTGTAAGTTAGATTACATTTTCTATTTTTCCAGCATAACAATGTTTTATGTACACACATTGATTTGTAGATTTCCCCTGACGAAGGGTGATTGCTCACCCGAAATGCATTGGGATTGATGCTTATCTACGTTTGAATGCACTACAGTTTTCAAGATATAACAAGAATACTAATGAAGGCTTCAATTGTGAATAAAACAAGTTGAAGACACACAGTTGTATTATTATATTTTCATAGTATTAATAATCAATAGTTTCGTAGAATTTGTGTTTGCATAGATAACTTTGTTAATCTTGCATTTATTGATTTCAACACAGATGAATAATTTCGAGTTAATACACTCATATTGAGTTCACCAAGCAGTGCGCTTTCTGTCCGGGACTAGCGTCCGGGAATAATTTTTCAATATTAAATAGGTGGTAGGGTGGAACCGCCTCAGAAACGCACGCTAATCTTGTAATAAGTTCATGAATCAGTGGTAGACCAGGTTTACTATTGAAATTTGAGTGCATCATTGCTGTTGGTTTATAGACTTTTATAGCACAATAATTTTTCACCCAACACAGCACCTAGTTGCACCACAAAATGTCGTTTGAGGACATTTTACATCTTACTGATAACAAGGCAGTAACCAAAGCATACAGCGCTACAGAAGCAACAGATATTTATGGCCTCATTCGGGAGGTTAGGTCATTTGATATGACCCAAGGACCTGTTACACAACAATTACGTCAATTAGAATATCTGATGCGTCGCGAGATTAATCAGAGGCTACATGCTACAACTCTCATTCAGTACCACAAGGCAAGCAGGATACCGAGAGGTCTGAGATTACCATTGAAACCCATGATGTTTAAGGCCAACAAGAAGTTCATGGATAGATGGTATTCTATTTTGAATAAATGTTCACTTGATCTCATACTTCTGATAGTAGAAGAATTATCTGCAGTTTTAATAGGTTTAGAACAGGAAATTAAGGACTTACAGGTTTCAATTAAACTACGCATGGAATCAGGGAATTGGGATACTACTCTTGAGGAGATCAATGTTAAGCTGGATATATATGCAAAGGAGATTCATGAGCGAAAAGTTCGTAAGTTTAGGAGAGACACCATAGATTACAAACTAGATGAGGTGTACTCATGGGCAGAGGTGTATGCCCAAAACGGAATTTTCAAAAACAGGAACTACTTCTTCAGAAGAGAGCTTGGTATCAGTTAGTGACACACGGACAACAAGAGCACCTGTTCCATCCACTAGTGGAACAGCGAGTATGGAAGCTACTACTTCCACAACCAAGGTTTCTTTTTTAGAGATCAGTCCAGCAGCCAACAGTCCTCCAGCGGAACAATCCGCAGTACAATCAGAGGCAAAAAAACTCGCAGAGGCCGCGGAGGCAGCAAAAACGGTGAGCACGGGTCGCCGACCAAAGAAACATTAGTAGTCAATATTTCAGCAGTGGCACTAACGGAAGCCCAAAAAACGGTACTCAACAAAGGGACTGCTTTTGTGCCCACATTTCACACCAATGCTTTGAATATTGAAGTTGATTTGTACAAATTTATGAGAAAACTCAGGCTCAGATATTTTTTTATCAACAGGGAGTTGATTCAAGAAAGCTCGGAGGCACTTGAGTTTAAGGAGTTTCGACCAAAAAGTACATTTATGGCGCCAACCACTCACAAAATTTTGGATTCGTTCGAGACTCTTGTGAAGAAAGACTTAGCACAGTTACCAGTCCCTTCCAGGCACAGACACAACTTGACTACCGTTGATAGAAAGGTACTCAGGAATCTTCGTGATAATGAGTCCATAGTATTCTGTCCAGCAGACAAGGGAGGAGCACTGGTGGTTATGGATCGTATATTTTATGAAACTAAGGTAGAATCCATGCTAGCAGATGAGACTACTTACTTACCCATGAATTATGATCCAACACATGAGTTTCAGGCGACTCTGACACATATTCTTACACATGCAAAGGATATGGGGTGGATTTCTGACAAAGCATTAGCATTCTTACAGTTAAAGTTTCCACGCAGGCCTGAGATTTATATGTTACCAAAGATTCACAAGCATCTTCTGGACCCCCCGTTGCGTCCCATAGTATCTGGTTGCGGATCCATCCATGAGCCACTTGGTCAATATTTGGATACATTTTTTCAATTGATTGTACAATCTGGTTCTACGTATGTGCAGGACACTACTCACTTTTTGACCCTTTTAAACAATCTTGTGTTGCCAACAGGTGAAGAAATTTGGTTGTGCACAATAGACGTGGTAGCACTTTATACATCCATACCACATACAGAGGGTATGGAGGCCGTTGAGTGGGCCCTTCTTCAAAGAGAGGACATACAGGCTGACAAAGTATTTCTTTTGGAACTCTTGTAATTTTGTTTATTTCATAGCTACTTCAAATGGAAAGAAAGGTATTTTTTACAGACCACAGGAACCTCTATGGATTTTTCTGGGGCACCGAGTTATGCTAATATTTATATGATGAAATTTGAACAAGAGCATATTTTGAGTGACACAGACTGGACAGCACATCTAATGTTTTATCGTCGATACATCGACGATATATTCATCGTGTGGCAAGGTTCGTCAGAATCATTGAAACAGAAACTAAATTCATTGAATCACAAGAATCCGAGAATTCAGTTCACGCACATAATGGACAGACATACCATCTCTTACTTAGATGTAAGAATTGAACTGGACGGTCCAGAGATCACGACTAAGGTTTTTCTAAACCTACGGACCGCAATAATTCATTATTATACACTAGTTTTCATCCTGAGTCTCTTAAAAAACACCTTCCATTCTCCCAATTTTTGTGCATTAAGCGCATTACTTCTAACAACTCACAATATAAAAAGACATTACAAAGTTATAAAGATGCTTTTTAGACAGGGGTTACCCCACTGAGATTGTTGAAGCAGCGGCTAGGCGGGTTGAAGTCATTCCAAGATCTGATCTGTTGACCAAGAAAGACAGAAATAAGGGTAGACGTGATGTGTTCGTTTCTACATTTTCCACTCAGTCGAAAGCCATCAAGAGAGTAATCCTTAATCGTTGGGAGTTACTACAATCAGAACCAGGTTTTGGTACCTTGTACCAAGAACCTCCTATTTTTGCCTACAAAAGGTCTAACAACATTAAAGAGATTCTTAAAAGAAAGAGGGTTGTCCATCAGGGTGAATTCAAAGGCATGCAGAAATGTTACAATTGCTCGCATTGCAATAATGTACTATTGGGAACATCTATTTCTCACCCATGGTCGGGTAAACCAGTGAAATTATTGCTCACAGCAAACTGCAACACACAGAATGTGATATATGCCATAAGATGTCCGTGTGGATTATATTACATAGGCAAGACAGAAAGATCCCTGCGTACACGCATCACAGAGCATAAAAGTAGGATAAGAACAAGAGTTTTGACTTCTCCGTTAGCTAGCCATTGGATCGAGTTTCGTCATACAATAGCTCAGTTAAGATTCACAGTGTTAGAGATTGTTAAGAGTGGTCCAGACCAGAACATGACTCGATTCATTACTCAGCGTGAGACGTTTTGGATAAAGTTTTTGGATACTCTGAGCCCTAAGGGTCTCAATGATAAATTGGAACTCTCGTGTTTCCTGTAACAGTTACATGTAGCGATTTTTCAGTGACAGGGTTTAGATTCACCATCATAGAGGCATTTATTTTATTTTTCACGTAGAGGGTTCGGTTAGCACAGTCATCCTATTTAAGGGCCATGGTCTTTGCGAGACTGTTGGACACAGATCATGTTCTACAATAGTATTTTCTTCAATTAATTTCTTCTATTCAGTTATTTGTAGTTTTGATATTTTATAAACCTAAATTATAATATGATCACCAGGTCACAAATGTATTTATGTCACATTGTTCTTTGGTATATTTCTCTTAGACAGAACGTTTGATCGGTATTTTAAACAGGACGAGATTTCTGGTAGTTGCACATGTGTATAACTTTAACATAACCTAGATATTTGAATATTGTTTGTTACAGCATATTTACTAGCAATAATGATTGTTCCACATTTTAGGGAATTTAACACGCTAGTCGTGTTCAGCATTTGTTGACAGCATTTGTATTTGTTAATTCAGGCAACTTTATGAGTGCAGGCCCAGTGCCTTTATTACATATTAAGCAATCTGCAGAGCATTCAGTCTTATGTTAATTAGCTGGTATTGCCCTACACTGATGTATGTATCACATGTAAAATAATCGACCTTAAGCAGTCTTTTTGATCACATGTCACTATGTTGCTTTGAGACATGTCATCTCTTCATGGAGTCAAAATGTTTGATTTACTATTAGTCATTTATAGGTGCTAAAGGTAGCGCTCGTATTGGTGTATCGTAATTTAAGGACTAGATGATTAACCATTGTTAATTTGATTAACATTGTCATGACAATGAATTTCACGATATAATCATGCGCAGAAATGTTTACCGATGTATTTTTTTACAGTGTTAATTTTATACCTTAGTATGTATGTAGGCAGAGCGTTCCACTAAGTATCTATGTTTATGAATAGTTTCATGTTAAGATGGCCGCATTTTTTACTCTATTCATCTTACACAGTCCTATTTCTATTTCTTACACACAGCATGCTCTATTGGGATTGGCTAGAAACGCACAGCTAGCTTTTAAATATCGGGTTGAGGTTTTACGTTCACTTCTTGGGATTTAGCAAGTCGTGGAGCCTCGTTTATGCATCATTCGGGTGAGTCTCAGTCGGTAAAAGATAGAATAGGACTCGAGTTAGCACAGGCCTTGGGTTACTTGGGTTACATGGGTGTTTCCTCTTTTTTCATTTTCAGTTAGCAATGCGACCGAAAGAGAGAACGCAGCGAGTTACAGCGTTTCAGTGAGGGAGACTCAGTTATTGGTAAGCTTTTTGTCATCAGGCAATGCACAGGCAACAGACAATCTTTTCATTTTTTCATTAGCACAATAAGCAGTTACAAGTGTTTTTATTTTCTCCAGCACCACGATTAACGATAAAGACATACAGTCATTAGTACTCGTGTCTGGTCACGTGTGTACTTCCGTTGATCTCAGAAACTTTACGCCGGTAAGCGGTTGATTTCTCTTTTGTTGACTTCATGCTGTTATTATTTGGTTAATCCAGCTTTATTCTTATTGTGGTTTTTTATGTTTTGGATAGGGTTTTGAATTATCTGGTGGTCGCGAGAAGTTCATAGCTTTGGGCAGAGGACCCGATTAGAAGCATATTATGCTCACGAGCGGAGGTATTGCTTGTATACAGTTTAGCACAGATTGTAGCAGATTCACGGGTGTCACGCACATTATTTCTAGTTGATTCATCTGGCACGTGGATTTTGGGTTTCATTTGGGCTATTGGTTTTTATGTCTCTACAGCCATCATTATCTTCTTTTGGTATCTAAGCTCGTAGCGATCGTTCAGAGCATTCAGTTGTTCTTCAGATTAACAGTCACCAACATCACGTGTCGTAATCACTTTAACCGTCCCGATTGTTTAGGCCTTTGTAAGTTAGATTACATTTTCTATTTTTCCAGCATAACAATGTTTTATGTACACACATTGATTTGTAGATTTCCCTGACGAAGGGTGATTGCTCACCCGAAATGCATTGGGATTGATGCTTATCTACGTTTGAATGCACTACAGTTTTCAAGATATAACAAGAATACTAATGAAGGCTTCAATTGTGAATAAAACAAGTTGAAGACACACAGTTGTATTATTATACTTTCATAGTATTAATAATCAATAGTTTCGTAAATTTGTGTTTGCATAGATAACTTTGTTAATCTTGCATTTATTGATTTCAACACAGATGAATAATTTCGAGTTAATACACTCATATTGAGTTCACCAAGCAGTGCGCTTTCTGTCCGGGACTAGCGTCCGGGAATAATTTTTCAATATTGAATAGGTGGTAGGGTGGAACCGCCTCAGAAACGCACGCTAATCTTGTAATAAGTTCATGAATCAGTGGTAGACCAGGTTTACTATTGAAATTTGAGTGCATCATTGCTGTTGGTTTATAGACTTTTAGAAAATAGGCATTTTCTTGCCCAAATAAACTGTGCCTTCCTGCTAGTGCCCTGGGTCACATGACTGTGAATGGCTCAGCTGTTGGGATTTGTATATTGCTTCCAGACAGTGAGACAAAGGGAACTTAGGACAGCATGGCTGGGGAGAGGCAGTACCCAACCTCTCTTACACTTCAAAGGGCTTTGCCTACATCACACATAAAGGAACCTCATACCAGGCCTGCCCTGCTTTCTGTTAACCTAGACAGTTTGGAGAGGCTGGACCAGTGGAAGGGGAAGGACTGAGCAGAACTAGTTTTGGAGGTGGGGCAGAGAATTCCCCCCCACACAAAGGTTGGCACCAGGTATAAAAAGAGGGCCTTCAGAACCACTCAACAGAACACTCCTGGACCTGTTGAAGATTCAGAAGAAGGACTGCCTCCTGCTAGAAGGACTTCCTGGCTGTTTGCCTTGCTGTCTTAAGAAGGAAGATTGGACCTGCTTGTCTTGGTCCCAGGCTACTCAGAGTGACTCCAAGGTTCACTTGGCTGACCTCCTGTTTGAGCTACAAGGACACTAAACGCTTCTAGAGGCCTGCCCTGCAACTGGCCAGCTGACCAGCACCAACTGGACCTTCCTGAGCCCTGCTGCTGGCCTCTGCTGGAGAGAGCCCTGATCTCCAAGAAGTGTCCCCGGTCCTGAACCTTTGTCTGGCATCAGAGAACACTCCTCCCTGCCTAACTGAAAGTTCCTTCAGATATGGTGCATTGTGACGCAGGGCCCGCAAAGTCATACAGATCTCATCTGAAAGCTGCACCAGATACAAGGAAGAGTGACACGAAGCCCTGCAAAGGCTCGCTGTCCAGCTGACCGCTTCATTGGAACCGACGCCAAACAACACGAAGCCCTGAAAAGCCTCGCTGCACATCTGAAAGCTTCATCAGAATGGAATCAGAGCGACGCAAAGCCTCACCGCACACCTGAAAGCTTCATCAAAATCGACACAGAGCGACACAAAGCCTTGCAAAGAAACAGCAGCAGACCTCAAATCAAGGACACAAGGTACACCACCCAGCGGGCCGAACTCGGTCCTGTGCCCAGCCTGCGCTCCATCACGGTCAGCCCAACTTGTGACTTCGTTCCGGTCCAGCGCGACCAGATACCCACACTTGATGCGTTCTGCTTCTTGGCACTCATTTTACTTAAAACTTTAAAATTCAATATCTCCAGTTCTACTGATTACATTTTTGTCTTTCTGATGAGATCATTTTACTTAGTATAAATTATTGTTTTTTTCTACATTGGTTTGGGATTTTTCTTGTGTTGTGTTTTCATGTTATTGCTGTTTGTGTGCTGCATAAATACTTTACACACTGCCTCTATGTTAAGCCCGAATGCTTTGTGCCAAACTATCAGAGGGTTTTAGCACAGGTTCATTTATTGATTGTTTGTGGTTCACCCTGACAAGGAGTGTTGTTGCCGTAGTGGGTTTTCCACTCCCCTCAACCAATAACTTAATTTCTTACAATAACCTAAATGAATCCTTAAATTGCTCTCTTGGCCGACCCCCTCTCAAACCATAACCCATTCAGTTTTTCTGAATTTTTAGAAACTTTTTTGAATGTCCTTTATAGACTAATTTTCTACTTTATTTTGCTACTTTTGTCTGCCTCTTTTTTTGTTTTTTTAAGTCTGTTTTTTACTGCACACTATTCAAGCAGACGCTTCCACTGGTGGTAACTGAACTCTCATTCTCATTAACCCTTTCCTTTATTTATTTAACTGTTTGTATATTTACTGCACCAAAAGATATTAGTTTGCTTTTATAAATAACCAAGTTCTTGATATGAGCATGACAGATGCGCAGTAGTTCACAGCTGACAGCCCGGGTGGACTCCTCAATGCTGTCTTCTTTCTCGCAGGTCAACCAGGGGAACATGCCGGGCATCGAAAGCACCTTCCTGGCCATGGACACCGAGGAGGGCGTGGAGGTGGTGTGGAACGAGCTGCAGTTCACCGACAAGAAGATCTTCAAGGCGCATGAGGTACGGTTGATGTTGATTAATTCGGAGAAGGGGAACGGGGAGGAAGTGGGTACCACTAGCACTGTTCACAGACAAGTCCTCCATCCATGCCGTAGATCAATCAATCAATCAAGGATTTATAAAGTGCAGCAAATCACCCGTGAGGGTCTCAAGGCCCTGGAGTAACTGCTTCAAGAGTCTGCTGTGTAGCTCTACTACTAAGACTCCTCTAGATGTCTATTCCTCAATCTACTCTAGAATTTTCTAGAGATGGATGGAGATTGTCCAATTAATCAGAGCTGCTTGTAAATACCGAAATGTGAGAACCGTGCCATTGACGTCTAGCTCTTCGGTATCAATACAGACCAGGATCCACCATATTTAAGTCAGATTTTGCCCCACCCCAAACGAACTTTCCAGCCGTGAACTGTCGCACACGTTCCCTCTGAAATGAAGGAACCCAACCGTGTTTCGGCCTGTTTGGCCTCTCGGAAACATGCTAGTGGAAAAGTTCTTAATCTGGGAACCGCGGACCTCAAAGGGGTACACAACACCAACTTGGGGACACCTGAGTGTCCTGCGTAGGGACACCCGAGAAGGCTATCCAACTCAGGGACACCTACTCAGGGGGTCCAAGACTGGTTAGACAATTAAATAACTTTAGCAGATTAATAAAGTATATTTAGATAAAAAGCAAAATTTAGAACTGAATATTTAACATTCCCTGTAAGTGTGAAAGAATTTGAAATTTGAAGCTAAAAATTAAGTTGGTGCCTTAGCTTGATTCATGAGAGCAGCGCAAGTACAGCAAACAGAATGTAGTATAGATGATTGGTGGCCTCAATGAAAACACTATGTGCGCCGACAAAAAGAAAGCATGCTTTAGGAGCAAAAAATACAAAGTGCTGTGCTGGAGTCTAGCATAGCGCTTCGTCTTTTAGAAATAAAACCACATTTTGAAAAGATTCAACCTGATGGCGATTCGTCAGGCGACCAGAAAACCATCCTAAAAGCCAATATGATGATTAATGGCCCTGGTTCTGTCTTCGTTCAATATTTTAGCCTGTTTTGATATCCATGCAAAGTCCATGTAGGTCACTTGTAGTCCATATGTCCTCTCTGGCAATGAATGATAACTGTGATATATATGTTACATAAAGTACAGAGCATTTTTGTTTGTTTATTTGGACAGAAGCTGCATAACCCCCAAATAATACAAAAAAGAAAATACCATAAAAAATCCAAAAAGAATGCCTCTCTGGCTTTGTTTTAACTCACTATTCTTGCTCAAAATGAGTCCGGCATCAGAAGGGTCCTGTATATTGCAGCTTTTGAGCGCTCAACACAATGTACTGTGCCCAATAAAGTGAAATGAAATATTTTTGGATCAACTTGTCATAATTTTCATTATTAAAAAAAAAAAAAAGAGCCAGCTGTTACCAGTGCAGTGTGTTATGTCAATACATTTACATTAATACTCTTATTCAGAACAGAAGATCATTTTACAAAGAATAAAAAATAAACATCAGTGCAGTAATTTGTCACAGGTGTGGGAACTGTTGTTGTGTCACTCAAGGCAGTCTACATGGTTTTTAACTAGAATCCAAGTTTGGAGGAATAAAGATCCTTTAATGCATAGCCAGTAGCCTTCCTCCCTCTTCCTTTAGCAGCACCAGGTCCTGGTCCTGAAGAGAGACCTCAAACTCCAGGGGTCGAAACGCGTCAACACCGCCATCCATGGTGCAGGAACAGGAGATTAAATTTCCACAAGATCACCCCTAGATGTGATAATCTACTAGATGAACCCATTAAGCATCTTTATCCCACCTCCTAACCCCGGGCTAATGCCTCGCATATAGGTATGGCCAATTACTTGTTTAATCGCCTGCAACTCCTGCCGAACGAGGCAGCTAGATTGTTTTGCAACAGTCCCAAAAGAAGCTCGGCCTGCCTCAGTTCGCTGCACTGGCTTCCAGTGTAGAAAAGAGTTATTTTGCTATGTTCATAAGTCACTCCATGATTCAGGGCCAGCCATATTGCATGACAGAGAGGCTTTTTACAAACCTACAAAAGCGCTTTATTCTTCTTGTTAAGCCTAGATTTGTACCAGACGAATTAAGAAAGCCAGAATGGGTGGCCGCTCCTTTAATCATCTCCACTGGAACTCTTTACCCCTGGAAATTCGTCTCGGGGAGGATCTCCTCGCGTTTCGGAAACGCTTAAAGACCTGGCTCTTCCCCCTTTAGGGGTTTTGAGTATGTAGAGTGGGTGCTTTTGGTCCAGTGCCAAGATGTCCCCCAGGGGATGGTTGTGCGCTTTATAAATACTTTAAATAAATAAAACCCCGACCCTTGGATCTTAGTCTGGAACCATGAGAGCGCTTTGAGTGACAATTTAAACCGTTCCCGCGCCAATGAGAACTGACTGGACTGATGGTTATATTTCATTCTGCTATAACATGATCTCTTGAGGTGAATACGAGGATTAATATAAATGCATTGAAATGACACTGAGCACACCCTCGGCTCTGGTTTCACTTTTTAATTGCCCGACAATAACACTGGCATATCATGTTAATCATTATATTAGGCATCGCATTAGGGGGCTTAAGGGCCAGTGGAAAGGGAAAAGAGTGTGGATTGTGAGTTGTACTTAAAACACAGTATTTTGTAAAGCAACTATGTTTTAAGACCTTCAAAACAGAGGCAAGAGTGTGTGTTTTTGTCTGAGAGAGTATTTAAAAATCCCAGGGTTACGTTTTGCGAGAGATCGACCAGGAGGCTGTTGCAATAGTCACTCTTGCTTCTTACTAGGGTGTTCAGAGATGGTCTGGGACGATCTTTCAAGTGTTCAAGGTCTTGACCCTGAAAGTGCTGGTTGTGCTGAAGAGGGAAAGTTGTAGGTGATTGTATCACTTGAACATCACAGCTGGTTCCTTGCTTCGAGAGGTGGTCTTCACGTGTCAAGGGACCCGGAAGGAATAGACCAGGGTGGTTGGGACGGAAGAATGGGGGAAGAGAATAAATTCAGTTTTGCAGGAATTTATCATATGTGACTGGAGAGCCATCCAGAGACCGATGGATGATAGGCAGTCCAGTTTTGAGCTTGGATGTGAGGGGTGGTGATTGGAAGCTGACTTTGAGATTAGGATATTGTTTGAGGGTATGGCCTCTGGAGACATTACACCACTTACGTGGAAGGCTGCGTTCCTGTGTGTGGTGATCCCAGTTGAGATCTACGCGATGCCGTCCTTTACTAATGAACTGTACACGGCATGTCATGGGAATTTTGTACTTCTCAGAACTCGACAATACTTTGTACCAAATGTTCCCTCGATATTCACTTGAGCTGGAAACTCTCCATTACCACATTGTTTCCAAATTCTCCTCTGGATGCTCTGCCAAGCTCTCTCCTGGGTGAACAAAGGACTTCAGGTTATCCGAGATGTTTCTTATCACATGCAGTAGCCACAACCTGCTAAACGGGGTCCTGTATCCTGCAGTCAAGGGGCTCCCAACTCTGGGTGATATCAGTGCTCCGGTAAGAAGGGCCGAGGCAGCTTCAGGGTTCTGTATTGAAGAGCAGCCACTTGGGTGACACTACATGACTTCTGCAAGCACTGAATATCTGCTCCACAGCAGATGCTCAGTTTGGCAATCTGTGCTCAAGAGCATTCGTAGCTCAGCCTCTGGGGTGTCCTAACTAGCTGCTCCACATTCTTCCTGGCCCCTTCCCAGGGTTTTGAAAGCTGATGTGTCTACTCTTACCAGGAGTCTGAATAAAGGTGGTGCTGCATATGCAAGCAGAGGTTTAGTTTACTCCTCAGGTGGGCTGTAGTGAGACTCACTATAAGTCCAGATGTCCCATCCATCAGCACCCCTCGTTTTCTACCTTGTAGTGTGG
Source organism: Calotriton arnoldi (assembly GCA_963921515.1). NCBI lineage: Eukaryota > Metazoa > Chordata > Amphibia > Caudata > Salamandridae > Calotriton > Calotriton arnoldi. The sequence goes on along the minus strand of CAWUFW010000075.1, from coordinate 959,200 downwards.
CTGGAGAGAGAAAAGGAGCTAATTAGGGGCACTCATCTGCTGGTGGCCAAAAAGGGGGCATGAATATAATCCAGGACCCACGTTTCTTATCCGTTCGGTCTGTGGAAATGCGGTCTGATCCCATTCAGCATTTCCAAAGACCAGCCTTGTCTCTGTGTGTTAGAGACTGCAGGACTAGGGGTAAGAAGGTTCTACAGTGAGTATCCTGGTCTGTACAGAGGTTGTAGAGGATACGATACGATACTAGGACAGCTCTATAGTGAGTATCCTGGTCTGTACAGAGGTTGTCGTGGATGCGATACTAGGACTAGGAGAGCTCTATAGTGAGTATCCTGGTCTGTACAGAGGTTGTAGAGGCTGAGGTACTAGGAGATCTCTATAGTGAGTATCCTGGTCTGTATACAGCTGTTAGGGGCTGCAGGACAAGGGTAGGAAAGTTCTACAGTGAGTATCCTGGTCTGTATAGAGGTTGTAGAGGCTGAGGTACTAGGACTAGTAGATCTCTACACCGAGTATCCTGGTCTGTACAGAGGTTGTAGAGGATGCGATACTAGGACTAGGAGAGCTCTATAGTGAGTATCCTGGTCTGTACAGAGGTTGTAGTGGATGCGAGACTAGGAGAGCTCTATATTGAGTATCCTGGTCTGTACAGAGGTTGTAGAGGCTGAGGTACTAGGACTAGGAGATCTCTACAATGAGTATCCTGGTCTGCACAGAGGTTGTACAGTATGCAATACTAGGACATCTCTACAGTGAGTATCCTGGTCTGTACACAGCTGGTAGGGGCTGCAATACTAGGGGGTAGGAGAGCTCTACATTGAGTATCCTGGTCTGTACAGAGGTTGTAGAGGCTGCAATACTAGTGGGTAGGAGATCTCTACACTGAGTATCCTGGTCTGTACAGAGGTTGTAGAGGCTGCAATACTAGTGGGTAGGAGATCTCTACACTGAGTATCCTGGTCTGTACAGAGGTTGTAGAGGCTGCAATACTAGGGGGTAGGAGATCTCTACACTGAGTATCCTGGTCTGTATACAGCTGTTAGGGGCTGCAGGACATGGGGTAGGAAAGTTCTACAGTGAGTATCCTTGTCTGTACAGAGGTTGTAGAGGCTGAGGTACTTGGACTAGGAGATCTCTATAGTGAGTATCCTGGTCTGTACAGCGGTTGTAGAGGCTGAGGTACTAGGACTAGGAGATCTCTACAATGAGTATCCTGGTCTGTACAGAGGTTGTAGAGGCTGAGGTACTAGGACTAGGAGATCTCCATAGTGAGTATCCTGGTCTGTACACAGCTGGTAGGGGCAGCAATACTATGTGGTAGGAGAGCTCTACAGTGAGTATCCTGGTCTGTACAGAGTTTGTAGGGGCTGCGATACTAGGACTAGGAGATCTCTATAGTGAGTATCCTGAGCTGTACAGAGGTTGTAGTGGATGCAATACTAGGAGATCTCTATAGTGAGTATCCTGGTCTGCACAGAGGTTGTACAGTATGCGATACTAGGACTAGGAGATCTCTACAGTGAGTATCCTGGTCTGTACACAGCTGGTAGGGGCTGCAATACGAGGGGGTAGGAGAGCTCTACATTGATTATCCTGGTCTGCACAGAGGTAGTAGTGGATGCGATACTAGGACAGCTCTACAGTGAGTATCCTGGTCTGTACAGAGGTTGTAGAGGATGCGATACTAGGACTAGGAGATCTCTATAGTGAGTATCCTGGTCTGCACACAGCTGGTAGGGGCTGCAGGGCTAGGGTTAGGAAGTCTCTGCAATGAGTATCCTGGTCTGTACAGAGGTTGTAGAGGCTGAGGTACTGGGACTAGGAGATCTCTACAATGAGTATCTTGGTCTGTACAGAGGTTGCAGAGGCTGTGATACTAGGACATCTCTATAGTGAGTATCCTGGTCCTGGTCTGGTAGGGGCTGCAGGACTAGGGGTAGGAAAGTTCTATAGTGAGTATCCTGGTCTGTAGAGAGGTTGTTGAGGATGCAATACTAGATCTAGGAGATCTCCACAGTGAGTATCCTGGTCTGCACAGAGGTTGTAGAGGCTGAGGGACTAGGAGATCTCTATAGTGAGTATCCTGGTCTGTACAGAGGTTGTAGAGGCTGAGGGACTAGGAGATCTCTATAGTGAGTATCCTGGTCTGTACAGAGGTTGTAGAGGCTGAGGTACTAGGACTAGGAGATCTATACAATGAGTATCCTGGTCTGTACAGAGGTTGTAGAGGCTGAGGTACTAGGACTAGGAGATCTATACAATGAGTATCCTGGTCTGTACAGAGGTTGTAGAGGCTGAGGTACTAGGAGATCTCTATAGTGAGTATCCTGGCCTGTACACAGCTGGAAGGGGCTGCAATACTAGGACTATGAGATCTCTATAGTGAGTATCCTGGTCTGCACAGAGGTTTTAGTGGATGCGATACTTGGACTAGGAGATCTCTATAGTGAGTATCCTGGTCTGTACACAGCTAGCTGGGGCTACACGACTAGGGGTAGGAGAGCACTACAGTGAGTATCCTGGTCTGCTCAGAGGTTGTAGAGGCTACGATAGTAAGACTAGGAGATTTCTATAGTGAGTATCCTGGTCTGTGCAGAGGTTGTAGAGGCTGCGAGACTAGGAGATCTCTATAGTGAGTATCCTGGTCTGCACACAGCTGGTAGGGGCTGCAGGAGTAGGGGTAGGAAAGTTCTACAATGAGTATCGTGGTCTGTACAGAGGTTGTAGAGGCTGCAATACTAGGGGGTAGGAGATCTCTACACTGAGTATCCTGGTCTGTATACAGCTGTTAGGGGCTGCAGGACTAGGGGTAGGAAAGTTCTACAGTGAGTATCCTTGTCTGTACAGAGGTTGTAGAGGCTGAGGTACTAGGACTAGGAGATCTCTATAGTGAGTATCCTGGTCTGTACAGCGGTTGTAGAGGCTGAGGTACTAGGACTAGGAGATCTCTATAGTGAGTATCCTGGTCTGTACAGAGGTTGTAGAGGCTGAGGTACTAGGACTAGGAGATCTCTATAGTGAGTATCCTGGTCTGTACACAGCTGGTAGGGGCAGCAATAATATGTGGTAGGAGAGCTCTACAGTGAGTATCCTGGTCTGTACAGAGTTTGTAGGGGCTGCGATACTAGGACTAGGAGATCTCTATAGTGAGTATCCTGAGCTGTACAGAGGTTGTAGTGGATGCAATTCTAGGAGATCTCTATAGTGAGTATCCTGGTCTGCACAGAGGTTGTACAGTATGCGATACTAGGACTAGGAGATCTCTACAGTGAGTATCCTGGTCTGTACACAGCTGGTAGGGGCTGCAGGAGTAGGGGTAGGAAAGTTCTACAATGAGTATCGTGGTCTGTACAGAGGTTGTAGAGGCTGAGGTACTAGGACTAGGAGATTTCTACAATGAGCATCCTGGTCTGTACAGAGGTTGTAGAGGCTGAGGTACTAGGACTAGGAGATCTCTACAATGATTATCCTGGTCTGCTCAGAGTTTGTAGAGGCTGAGGTACGAGGACTAGGAGATCTATACAATGAGTATCCTGGTCTGTACAAAGGTTGTAGAGGCTGAGGTACTAGGACTAGGAGATCTCTATAGTGAGTATCCCTGTCTGTACAGAGGTTGTAGTGGATGCAATACTAGAGCTAGGAGATCTCTATAGTGAGTATCCTGGTCCTGGTCTGGTAGGGGCTGCAGGACTAGGGGTAGGAAAGTTCTATAGTGAGTATCCTGGTCTGTAGAGAGGTTGTTGAGGATGCAATACTAGGTCTAGGAGATCTCCACAGTGAGCATCCTGGTCTGTACAGAGGTTGTAGAGTATGCGGTACTAGGACTAGGAAATCTCTACAGTGAGTATCCTGGTCTGTACAGAGGTTGTAGAGGATGCGATACTAGGGCTAGGAGATCTCTATAGTGGGTATCCTGGTCTGCACACAGCTGGTAGGGGCTGCTGGACTAGGGTTAGTAGGTCTCTACAATGAGTATCCTGGTCTGTACAGAGGTTGTAGAGGCTGAGGTACTAGGAGATCTATACAATGAGTATCCTGGTCTGTACAGAGGTTGTAGAGGCTGAGGTACTAGGACTAGGAGATCTCTACAATGAGTATCCTGGTCTGTACAGAGGTTGTAGAGGCTGAGGTACTAGGGCTAGGAGATCTCAGTAGTGAGTATCCTGGTCTGCACACAGCTGGTAGGGACTGCAGGACTAGGGTTAGGAGATCTCTACAATGAGTATCCTGGTCTGTACAGAGGTTGTAGAGGCTGAGGTACTAGGACTAGGAGATCTCTACAATGAGTATCCTGGTCTGCACAGAGGCTGTAGAGGCTGAGGTACTAGGACTAGGAGATCTCTACACTGAGTATCCTGGTCTGTACACAGCTGGTAGGGGCTGCAATACTAGGACTAGGAGAGTTCTATAGGGAGTATCCTGGTCTGTACAGAGGTTGTAGAGGCTGAGGTACTAGGACTAGGAGATCTCTATAGTGAGTATCCTGGTCTGCACAGAGGTTGTAGAGGATGCAATACTAGGACATCTCTACACTGAGTATCCTGGTCTGTACAGAGGTTTTAGAGTATTCGATACTAGGACTAGGAGATCTCTATAGTGAGTATCCTGGTCTGCACAGAGGTTGTAGTGGGTGCGATACTAGGGCTAGGAGATCTCTATAGTGAGTATCCTGGTCTGCATAGAGATTGTAGAGGCTGAGGTACTAGGAGATCTCTATAGTGAGTATCCTGGTCTGTACACAGCTAGTTGGGGCTGCAGGACTAGGGGTAGGAGAGCACTGCAGAGGAGTATCCTGGTCTGCACAGAGGTTGGAGAGGCTGAGGCACTAGGACTAGGAGATCTCTATAGTGAGTATCCTGGTCTGCTCAGAGGTTGTAGAGGCTGAGGTACGAGGACTAGGAGATCTATACAATGAGTATCCTGGTCTGCACAGAGGTTGTAGTGGATGCAATACTAGGACTAGGAGATCTCTATTGCGAGTATCCTGGTCTGTACAGAGGTTGTAGATGATGCGATACTAGGGCTAGGAGATCTCTACACTGAGTATCCTGGTCTGTACAGAGGTGGTAGGAGCTGCAATACTAGGGGGTAGGAGATCTCTACACTGAGTATCCTGGTCTGTACACAGCTGGTAGGGGCTGCAATACTAAGGGGTAGGAGAGCTCTACAGTGAGTATCCTGGTCTGCACAGAGGTTGTAGTGGATGCGATACTAGGATTACGAGTTCTCTATAGTGAGTATTCTGGTCTGTACAGAGGTTGTAGAGGCTGAGGGACTAGGAGATCTCTATAGTCAGTATCCTGGTGTGTACAGAGGTAGTAGTGGATGCAATACTAGGACTAGGAGATCTCTATAGTGAGTATCCTGGTCTGTACACAGCTGGTAGGAGCTGTGATACTAGGGGGCAGGAGAGCACTACAGTGAGTATCCTCGTCTGTACAGAGGTTGGAGGGGCTGCGATACTAGGAGACCTCTACCATGCGTATCCTTGTCTGTGCATAAGTGGTAGAGGCAGTGATATGAGGAGTAGGAGACCTCTCCAGTGAGTATCCTCATCTATACAAAGGTGGTGGGCATCAGGACTAGGGGTAAGGGAGCTCTGCAGTGAGAATCCCTACCTATAGAAAAGGTGGTAGTGGCTGCAATCCTAGAGATAGTAACTGCTACAGTGAGTATCCTTGTCTGTGCTAAGGTGGTTGGGGCTGTAGGCCTATGGGTAGGAGAGCCCTGCAATGTGTATCCTCGTCTGTACAGAGGTGGTAGCGGCTGCGATGCATGGGGTAAGAGCTCTACACTGAGTATTACTGTCTGTACGAAGATGGTAGCGGCTGCGATTGTATTGTATACAGCATTTATATAGCGCACTGTCACCCAACGGGTATCCTGGCGCTGAAAGTGTACATAGATGTAATGTGTCATACTGTATTTGAAACAGAAAAAGGGAGTTATAGATAATAGAGACCTAAGGGGAGAGAAGGACATCTGTCTGTACGAAGATGGTAGCAGCTGCGATGCATGGGGTAAGAGTTCTACACTGAGTATCCTGGTCTGTACAAAGGTGGTAGGTGCTGCGATAAATGGGGTAAGAGCTCTACACGGAGTATTACTGTCTGTACAAAGATGGTAGTGGCTGCGATGCATGTAGTAGGAGAGCTCTACACGGAGTATCCCTGTCTATACAAAGATGGTAGTGGCTGCGATGCATGGGGTAAGAGTTCTACACTGAGTATTACTGTCTATACAAAGGTGGTAGCGGCTGCGATGCATGTGGTAGGAGAGCTCTAAACGGAGTATCCCTGTCTGTACAAAGGTGGTAGGGGCTGTGATAAATGGGGTAAGAGCTCTACACTGAGTATTACTGTCTGTACAAAGATGGTAGCGGCTGCGATGCATTGGGTAAGAGTTCCTACACTGAGTATTACTGTCTGTACAAAGATGGGAGCGGCTGCGATGCATGGGGTAAGATCTCTGTAGTGAGTATCCCTGTCTGTACAAAGGTGGTAGGGGCTGCCGGTCTAGGGGTGAGAGAGCCCTGTAGTGAGTATCCTCGTCTGGACAATGGTGGTAGCGGCTGCGATGCATGGGGTAGGAGAGCTCTACATGTGGTATCCCTGTCTATACAAAGGTGGTAGGGACTGCGGAACTTGGAGCTAAGAGATTCACTATAGTGAGTATCCTTGTCGCTACAAAGATGGTTGGGGCTGTAGAACTAAGGGAAGAAGAGATGCCACAGTGAATACCCTCGCGAAGGTGGTTTGGACTGCAGGACTGAGTGTTGGAAAGCACTACACACCTCGTCGCCAAGACCTGGAACACCCTTCCACTAAGCCTACGACAGACCCAAGACCTGCTGACCTTCAGGAGGCTACTCAAGAACTGGCTGTTCGACCAGTAGCAGCATCCCCCCCCCCTTCCCTCTCCCCAGCGCCTTGAGACCCTCGCGGGTAAGTAGTGCGCTCTACAAATTCTGTGATTGATTGATTGATTGACTACAGTGAGTCTGTTCTACTAATGCTTCTGTCGTTTCGGCTAGCTAGACCACTGCCCTGGCATACGTGTACATAAAATTTTCCTTCTTTCTTACAGGAGAAGATCAGGATAATGTTTGAGAACCTGATGGTGGTCGATCACCCCAATGTGGTGAAGTTTCACAAGTACTGGCTGGACGTGCGAGAATGCTCTGCCCGGGTGAGGATTCCCAGCACATACCCCCAGTAGGAGATTTCCAATATACCTCCTTAATATTTGCTCCTTATGAGTGTACAATTGATTGTGCAGTGGAATTTATTCCAACTAATAGAATTATACTGCTAGTATGTTGATTAATCGCCCATGTATGGAAGGATGCTGACGGGACATTGGTCACAAGGGCATCAATGATGTCTGAGGGTGGCAGGGGCCAAGAGAACAGGCAGCAAGGGTTTGGTACAAAGCCCACTGTAGTAGTTGGGTCTTGCTGGTAGTTACTTTTAGTGTGCTAAAGAGGATCTGTTCTCATCTGTCTTGTAGGTGGTTTTCATAACAGAATATGTCTCTTCTGGCAGTCTGAAGCAGTTCCTGAAGAAGACCAAGAAAAACCATAAAACAATGAACTCGCGGGTATGTACATCTTTATGTGCCTTCTGGCTAGGGAGAGCACCTTTCAAGCTGGTTCGCTAGAATTTTATAATGTAGTCTAGTTTGAAGCCCCCTAGGCTGAATCCATAACCGTCTGTACGTACTGCGGTGCCCGAGCAACCTTGGCCGATGCCCGGTGGAGCTGTCCTATGCAGCTATAGAGGAGTTTGGCTCTGGTTCACCCCTCGGCCGTCACCTACCAAGCCGGTCTTCGGACATTGTTTTCCTCGTCTCCCCGTTGTCTTTCTTTTCCCTCCCCTGCCTCCCCTTTACAGCCTGACTTTTCTGTGTTCCCTGAAGTATTTTCACCCTTACCGTTTTTTTTTTCCTAATGCTAGGTTATGCTCCTGCTACTCATGTATCTACGTTATACTGTTTCCCTTTCTATGTTATGCGACGCTCCAGCAACTGATGTAACTATGTAACAATGTTCTGAAACCTATGTCCTACCTCATGTAAAGCGCTCTGATACCTCCGGGTCTAGCCAGCGCTATATAAAACTTTTCGAATAAAAAATAAAAAAAAAATTTTTTTAAAAGATGCACTTCATGCCATAAAAAATAAACAAAAGACACACAATTGATGGACCGAATGCAGAACAAATCAAAACATTCACCCCCAGTCAAGAGATCCGGGTTAAATCCATAATTCTTTTGCTTACCATGCCACCCCAGTTTAGACCTGGCCATATGCAAATCAGTCTTGACCCTGTGCCTCATGGGAACAGTCCAGCCCTAACTGCCAAGCCAGGTCCTCCCTGGACCGGAAACAAGCATCCTAGGACCGGTTTCGGGGTTTCAGCCAGGATAGCTTGAATCCAGTGGCACTGTGAGCCCGGGGCCCACGTCTGGGCATAGCCCGCGCACTTAGGGCGAGGAAGCAAAAGACACACAATTGATGGACGGAATGCAGAACAAATCAAAACATTCACCCCCAGTCAAGAGATCCGGGTTAAATCCATCATTTCTTTGCTCACCATGCCACCCCAGTTTAGACCTGGCCATATGCAAATCAGTCTTGACCCTGTGCCTCATGGGAACAGTCCAGCCCGAACTGCCAAGCCAGGTCTAAACTGGGGTGGCATGGTGAGCTAAAGAATGATGGATATACCTGATTTGCATATGGCTGGGTTCAAACTGGAATGGCATGGGGAGCAAAAAACGATGGATTTAGGGCCAGATCTCTGTACTGGGGCGAATGTATGACATTGTTCTGCATTCTGTCCATCAATTGTTCTTTTTGCATTTGTCACCCTGAGTGGGACGGGTATGTCCAGACATGGGTCCCGTGCTCTGCATGCCACTGGAGTCAAGCTGTCCTGGCTGATGAGGGGTGAAACCCCGAAACCAGTCCTAGGATGTTTGTTTCCAGTCCAGGGAGGACCTGGCCTGGCAGTTCAGGCTGGACTGTTCCCATTGGGCGCAGGGTCAAGACTGATTTGCATATGGCTGGGTTCAAACTGGAATGGCATGGGGAGCAAAAAAACGATGGATTTAGGCCCAGATCTCTGTACTGGGGTGAATGTATGACATTGTTCTGCATTCTGTCCATCAATTGTTCTTTTTGCATTTGTCACCCTTAGTGGGACGGGTATGGCCAGACGTGGGTCCCGTGCTCTCCATGCCACTGGAGTCAAGCTATCCTGGCTGATGAGGGGTGAAACCCCGAAACCGGTCCCAGGATGCTTGTTTCCAGTCCAGGGAGGACCTGGCCTGGCAGTTCGGGCTGGACTGTTCCCATTGGGCGCAGAGTCAAGACTGATTTGCATATGGCTAGGTTCAAACTGGAATGGCATGGGGAGCAAAAAAACGATGAATTTAGGCCCATATCTCTGTACAGGCGTGAATGTATGACATTGTTCTGCATTCTGTTCATCAATTGTTCTTTTTGCATAAAAAATAAACAAGCATTGGCATAGGCAATAGGTTTCGCCTGTACAAGAGCCAATGTGTTTTAGCCATGTTGTACACCAGCGTGGCTGCTGTTCAGCATGGCTTAAAGTTAGTGGCATAGAGGAGAGTGACATGGTGTGAATTGAGTAGAGTGAAGTGACATAGAGTGGGGTGGAGTGGCGTGGCATAGGGTGAAGTGGCACGGACTGGGTTGGAGTGAGGTGGCGTAGAGTGGAGTGGCATCAAGTGTTGTGGAGGGGTGTGGAGCTTCGTTGGGCTTAGAGTGGAGAGGTGTAGAGTGGAAGGGCATAGAGTGGAGGGGCGTATGGGGTGTAGAGTGGAGTAGCATAGAGTGTCAATGAGTGCTGTAGAGTGTCGTAGAGTGTAGTAAAGTGGCTTGGAGTGGCGTAGAGGGAGTTGAGTGGAGTTCATTGTCGTAGAGTGGAGTAGATTGTCATGGAGTGGCATAGAGTGGAGTAGATTGCCATAGAATGTAGAGGAGTATAGTGGAGTGTCGTAGAGTGTAGTGGCATAGAGTGGCATGGGGTAGAGTGGAGTGGAATGGCATAGAGTATCGTTAAGGGGCATAGAGTAGAGTATCTTAAAGTGGAGGGGCGTAGTGTGGAGTGGATTAGAGTATTGTAGAGTAGAGTGGGAAAGAGTGGTGTGGAGTAGATTAGAGTGGGGTGGCGTAGAGTGGAGTAAAGTGGATTGGAGTGACGTAGAGGGAGTTGAGTGGAGTAGATTGTCCTAGAGTGGAGTAGATTGTTGTGGAGTGGTATAGAGTGGAGTAGTGCCGTAGAGTAGCGTGGAGTGTCGGAGTGGAGTGGAGTAGGTTGAAGTAGCATAGAGTGTATTAAAGTGTCAGAGAGTGGAGGGTCGTGGAGTGGAGTGGTGCTCCCTCCCCTCCCCTGCTGGGTAGCCTTCTATCAGATTGTGAGAATGCCCATTTCTCGATCGAAGTCACCCCCTCACTTACTCTCGTAGGTATTCTTATTTATCGACCCCCTGGGGCACAGGGTCAATTTTGTAAATCCGTGCTGGAAACAGCTACGAATCTCGCCAGCATCTCAGCCAATTTTACTCTCCTTGGAGACCTTAATCTACATTTCAACGATCCTTCAGATCGGTCTGCTACTGACCTAGCCCAAGACCTTGCGGCATACCAATTACATCAGAAGGTCCCGCAAGCAACACACACCAAAGGACATCTCCTCGATCCTATTTTCTCTAAACTGGGTGAACTAAAAGGGAAAGTCCCCATCCCATTACCATGGTCGGACCATTTCTTAGTCCCTTTTACCTGGTCCCCTCCAATCACGGGCTTACACACCCTTTCTACACAAACTCGTATTCGTCCCTGGCCCAAGCTCCCCGTAGAGGATTGGACTCGTGAGCTTGAAAAAAACCATACCAAATCAAGACTCCGACCCAGTCGTAGCCAACAGAAGGCTATCCACCTGGATTGAGAATTCACTCAACTCGGTGTTACCCAAAAAATCAGTTCAGAAGAAAAGTGGACCTAACAAGTCCGCATGGTTCTCCCCTGAACTACGCCTCCTGAAACAACAATGCAAGAAACTAGAGAGAACGTGGAGGAAAGATTTCTCACTCGATAAGAAATCACAATACAGAGCGGCCATCACAACATACAAAGCAGAAATAAAAAGAGTCCAAGCCGCCGATTATGAGGAAAACATTTCACTATCATCCAATTCATCCAGAGAAATATTCCTCATCGCAAAAAAACTACTTAAAGTCCCCGACCCCCCGGTGGCACCAGACTTGTCCGGACGCCGCTGTAATGAACTTGCAGAATTTTTCTCAACCAAAGTTCAAAACATCCTCAGGCACCTCCCCCATCCGGACTTTGATTCAATATCCAAGCCCATGGACTCTGAACCACATGAGAGTAACTTTTACCTCGAGACATACCCCCCACTCACCCAGGAATCACTCCTTCCCATTTTATTCTCTGTCAAGAGTGGGTCACCACTCGATCCGGCTCCACCGAACATTTTGAAACTGGTAGCACCTACAGTTGTCCCCCCTATCACCAACTTGATTAATGCTTCATTAGCTTCGGGAATAGTCCCCCAGGACTGGCAAAAAGCAATGGTAAAAGCATTACTAAAAAAGCCTCACTTGGACCCAGCTGAATTGGGCAACTACCGCCCTATTTCCATCCTCCCCGGAGTTAGCAAAATCGCGGAAAAATACGCCAACCACACACTATCTGCATTCCTTGAATCCCACAAACTGCTCCACCCTTCACAAACAGGCTTCCGCCCCTGCCAAGGCACAGAGACAGCCTTGTTAGCGGTGGTGGAAGAAGAGAGAAAGATTCTCGACTCCGGAGGATCCTCTGCCATAATCCTCCTCGACCTAAGCGCAGCCTTTGACACGGTGAACCATCGCACTCTGGTTCACCGTCTCAAGAAGGTGGGAGTGACAGGTATGGCCCTATCCTGGCTCCAATCGTTCCTGAAAGAAAGATACTTCCAGATATTCGAAGGCGATATGCTATCCAAACCCTTCCCGTTGCAGTGTGGAGTCCCCCAGGGCTCGTCCCGGAGTTCCACTCTTTTTAATGTATATATGGCCCCTCTGGCGAATATTGTATCCCCCTTTGGAATCCATATAGTTACATACGCGGATGACACCCAGCTGGTCGTAGCACTGAACCAGGCTGAACACTCGCCCACTGATCTCCACTCCTGTCTTGGGGAAGTTGCTAATTGGATGAGCCTATCCCACCTAAAGCTCAATGGTGACAAAACTGAGCTTATGCTGCTTGGCAACCAGTTAAGTTTTAAATCTAGCACCATGTGGCCAGCCTGCATGGGTCCAGCACCAGTCCCAAAAACTGATATAAAGAGCTTGGGAATCTGGTTAGATCAAGACCTCACTTTTAGAGCCCAAGCCAGGAAGACTGCCGCCGCGTGCTATGGCCTACTCAGAATGACCCGGAAAATACTCCCCTTACTCACCTGCCAAGCGAAAAAGTTGCTGATCCAGGCCTTAATCTTGTCTAGGTTAGACTATGGCAACGCTCTCTACCTAGGGGCCCCCAACTCAGTAGTCGCAAAACTGCAGATCGTTCAAAACTCGGCAGCTAGATTGCTTACAGGTACAAACAACCGCTGCTCTGCAAAGCCCGCCCTACGCTCCCTTCACTGGCTTCCGGTACAGGAGAGAATTCATTTTAAAGCTCTCTGCGTTGCTCACAAGTCCCTAGAAGGAAATGGGCCACCCATCATTAAAGACCTGGTCAGACCCTACAAGGCCACCAGAAGACTCCGCTCCGATGAGCTCCACCTGGCAGAAGTGCCCAGAATTAAGAGGGCCAGAGCGGGTGGCCATCTCTTTTCATACAACGCTGCTAAGCTCTGGAACTCCCTTCCGCTCTCCCTTCGTATGGAATCTAACCACCTTGCATTTCGGAAACAGTTAAAGACCTGGCTCTTCCCATAAGAGTCTCCTCCCCCCCCCACCCCCCCTTGGCCTCGCTGCAGCGCTGTGGGATGCCCCCGGGTAGCCATGCGCTATATAAAAGCCTTTTTCATTTCATTTCATTTCACTTTATGCACCACCTTCAGAGGTCTCCACTTACATTGCTGCACCACCTGAGAGTTTGGTTCTTCTTGTGCCAGAGCTGGTGGTGGCTAAACATTTGACTAGGCACAAGGAGTGTGACAACCTTGTGGCAGTGTGTGGAGCAAACTGCTCGAGGGAAATAGGCCATCGTGCTAGAATACATTTCACATGCCCTACTGTTCCATTCTTGCAGGCTTGGAAGCGCTGGTGCACGCAGATCCTGTCAGCCCTCAGGTAAGATTGAAGACGCCCACGAATGAATGAGTCAATGAGTGAATGATGAGACTTGTACAGCAAAGAACTTCAAACTGACTTGCCCGTAGGAATGGCGGTATCTGGTTGAGGGAAGCTGCAGGTTCTAAGTATTAGCCGACTGTGAGCTGTTAGAGAAAAGGAAACGAAGCCCACGGGGAGCTATTAAAAGCTTGTATGATGCCTTCTGGGTTTATTCAAGTATAAGAGCCCAAGCATAAAGAAAGTTCCAAGGCTCAGTGATCCCTGCATAACAAGGCCCTGCCACCCAAATTTTCAAGGCCCTGCGTTACAAGCTCCTGTCACCCCCGCTTTACAAGATCCTGCAATGCATACATTACAATGTCTTGTAGCCCCTACAATATTTGGCAAAGTATTTTCTGCATTAAAAAGCACATCACTCCCTTTTGCAAGAGAAAGATGCCTCACAAGGCCCTGCTACCCCTCCAATGCACAACTTTGTGAACTTTGCATCACACGATCCTGTGATCACTGCCTAACTTGCACTGCATTACAAGATCCCACAGTCCTTTCGTTTCAAGATCTTGCGACCCTTGAGTTACAAGACCCTGCAGCCCTAGCACTACAGTGCCCTGACATCTGTGCATCTCTTGCTACTACTGCAAAATCAGTAAGGCAGATAACCTTAACCACCACCAGGCGTTGCCATAAAACCAGAGAAGGGCCCTGCATCACTGGTGACCTGAGCCCCACAAAAGCTTCTGACAAGCCTGAGTTAAGGTTGGACACGAAGGAACATGCAGAGCCTACTAACACAGCGGATAGTTATGGGAGGTCCAGAGAGGACCAGTGGCCTCAGCACCAACACAAAGACTAATATTACTTTGAACCTCCAGTAAAGTTTCATTGCTTACAAAGTGGAAGACACCATTTTGGGATGGTAAAAGCAAGAGAACGCAGAATGCATGGGACTTCTGCATCCCAGAATTATTGCCAACCTAAGGTATTGGTAAATGAGTGTGCGAAATAACCTCACAGCAATTACCACAGCGCGTTGTAACGTTGGCCCTCTTTATTGTGCTGGTCCACTTCCACTTATGACAAAAATAAGTTAATTACACCATTTTGATATCAGAAATACTGACGTTAATGTCGATATGAAAAGAGTAGACCAATCACACCAACAGTCACCCTAAAAATGCTAGAACATGTTGATGGTACATTGACCAAGCCCTGGAAATAATGTTATATTGTTTTCCAAGGATACAGAAACGGGTAATGTCTCGCTACTATAGTAGACAGATATTAAGTACTGCTGACGTCTGTGTAGTACAAGTTTTGTTGCCTCAAATATGGCCTAGGAAAAGGAAGTCTATCATAGGTGTAGGATAGCCCAACCCCTGGCAGTTTTCCAGTATTAGCACATAAGATAAATTTACAGACAAAAACTCTAACGAGAACTCATTTCCATGGTCAGCGGCTATCCTAAAACCTAGCATGGGCAAAGCCCTCCTAAAGCGTGGGAAATCTGTTTTAGGTAGCCTTGCGCTCGACAAATCGCGTAAATAAGTTCATCTACATCGGATGCCCCTGACCTAGAGTCTCTGCCTGGTGACCTGAAGTTCTGGTGGTAATTGTAAACTGTGTTCTGTTCAAGCATACCCACACTTCTGTACAAACGTCTTATAGTAAATTTAGTACTATAAAGGTAGACTGGCTGAACAAAGGTCGTACGTAGATGCCATGGGAACAGATTTACAGCATGGGCTAATAAGTAATCACTTTACTCTTGGAAGAACAGATATGTATATTGATTTGTTGGAAGTGAATTTCCTCTTTCAATACCAATTTCAAATTCCCTGCAGACTAACCCATTCTGTTTTCTTCCAGGTGATGGTGGGTCTTTCTTTCACCCCTCCCCCCCTCTATCCTCTCAGCCTTCTTCTCACCCTCCCAATAATAACTCTGTTTCTTTCCTGGCAAAGGACACCTTTCGTCCGTCACCCACGCCCAGCGGACGTCCAATAACATGTTGCGTTTCTCTCCTGCCTTTGCAAAGCTTCCTGCACTCCTGCGACCCTCCCATCATCCATGGTAACCTGACCAGCGACACCATCTTCATCCAGCACAATGGGCTGATAAAGATTGGATCAGGTACCGTCGCATGCTTTGCGTGTCTGCTGGGCTAGGGGAATCGGGCACCTAAGAGCGGTCTTCAAAAGCGAAGATGTTCCAGGTTAGAGCGACACAGGTTAACTCAGGGACGCAACTCTGTGAGCGAGTAATAGATGATATTGTTGGCCAATGACTGGCCCATCTTTTATCGACCTTGAGGGTCTCAATGTTGATCTTCAAGATATAATATCCACATTTCATACATTTAAATAGGAATAATTAGCATAGTCGTGGTTATCCTGAAAATCTGAACCTAGGAGTTTTGGAAGGGTAGAAGAAAGAATGTGTGTCAGTTAAATATGTTGTCCATAAACAATATAAACCATTTGTAGGGCATCCAGTATAAGTTTTGTAACTCTTCTTTCAATTTAGTTTTAAATTATGCCCTCATCGCATGGACTTTGTCTTAAATATTCCTCCCCCAGACGACTTCTCCCGTTTGGATGCCCAGTGAACATGCAGCAGGAAGTTAAGGACTTGGCTTGGTGAGACCATATATCACAACCTTGTTACACCCTCAGGGCAGTAGTATGCATGGCAGACACTGGGAGGTCAAATTTACTATTTTAACTCTAGTCGTAGAATATTTGAATGATCCAGGAGCCTTATTTACTTTTCTAAATCCAGCCCTGAAATATTTTGGGGAGCCCTGAAATATTTTGGGGATGGAGAGCGTCGCCCAATGCAAACAGCTATGAATACCTCACAAGAATGGTCCACACAGGCGTGGGCCATCTTTCTTTACTGCCTCTACCCGTAACTAGACCCCACACAAATTTAGATAGGAGGATGTCACCTCCATTCAGAAGACACTCTGGATGCCATCTTTCATGTTTTACACTAGTTTAGATGAAGAGACTGCAGGAAATATCCCCACACAAACTATTTCTACAAATTTGCTCTTGCTTAATTACCTGACCAGCGACACCATCTTCATCCTGCACAACTGGCTGGATGTGGGACCTGCGCACTGCCATCTCATGCCTTGCCTGCCTGTTGGGCTAGGGAAATGGGGCACCTAAAGGGGGGCCTTCAGAAGTGACGATGTTCTAGTTTAGAGCAGCGCTGGTTCACTTGTGCATGCGACTCCATCAGCGGGTAGCACATAATATTGTGCACCGATGTCTTGACCATCTTTGTTGAGCAGGGGTCTCAACGTTGATCTTCAAGGTAGGATCCTTGTTAGATTTTTGTAATATCCACATAGAATACATTTAAACGGGAATCATTAACATAGTTGCTGGCTATTCTGAAAATGTGGCATAGATCTGAACCATGCTGACCAACATTGGACAACCATGATGACCATGAGGCTAGAATCTTGTCACTTGAAAAATGTGGCAAAATGTAACTAAATAAAACAATAATGCATATGTAATGAAATTTCTTTTGTAAAGTGCTATCATACTTATCCGGTTTCATTTGCTTTGCCGAATATATTTACTTTGAAGTTTTATGTAGAGTGCACCCAATTACTAGTTCTAGCACATGTGCTTTGTATGCACGTCTGATGGAGTGGTTCGCTCTTTTTAATTTTGGCCTACCACTAGCATCAAAACTACTGTTTGGTTTCAGTATTCCTCGCCTGCCAGAAAGCATAAACTGTACGCTTTGCTTGCTTCCTTACGCAGCAAAAGAGTGCTGGCTGGCACCTGTGGGTTTAAGTGTGAGCACTGTCTTCATCACAGAAGAAAGTTCCTGTTGGCGCCTGCTCTCTCCTGTCGTCCCTGCTCCCACCCAGATGGTACTTTCATTTTGCTCCCTTCATGAGATGCTATATACTGCAAGGATGCCTTTAACCGGCTTAAGTTTCTGCAGTGTGCAGGAGGTGGCCTCTCGATTTAGAGCCTCCTCCCCTTGGGCTATATTGGAGGTGGCCACCCTGTTTGACGCCAGTTTCTCTAGGCCTGCAGTAGAGGGGGCCTCCCCTTTTGGGAGTGAAGTAGGGGTGTTGTGCTACCTCCTCAAAGGCAGGGAGACCGGGGTGCAGGATGAAGAAGCCATGTACGCATTAGCAGTGCCGTACCAATGTGTGTCATGGACCCTACTAAAAGGAAGGAAATGGCTTACCTGGCTGCTGTTTGAACTGCGAAATAAAGCAATATTCAGGGTTCCGCACTCCCCTCAAGCCTCTGGACCCCAGTGCCACTACACCTGCTGCACCAATGGGGGTTACGCCCCTACACATTAGTGTAGAAGATAAGCTGCTCTTTGCAGCCGAAGGTGTAGAATCCCCTACCCTTCCGCCTCAGTCGTCTCTTCAGTACTTCGTTATCGAGCAGAGTACCCTCCAGTGATGGACCTGGGAGCCATTGTGGTCGGTGGGGTGACAACTGCAGCGCACGTTCATGATAGTTGTCGTCATGGCCAGGGACGATTCTGCCCACCCCAGGCTAGGAGGCTGAGAAAGTGAGGGCTCCTTTTCAGTTCGAGACTGAGCTTGTATGCCGTTACCCATGAAGCGTTAGCAGATCATTGCTGGACAGTAAGATGAAGCCGGCAGGAATGAACAGGAAGGGATATATTTGTAAGTTGCAGTTCAAAATGGTTGGACTCAAGTGAAGGCGGAAGGATACACTCAAGCAGCCAAATGCATTAGGTGAGATGAATATGAATACTGAACTGGGATGAGCCAATAGGTGATTGTCTCAAGCCAGTGGCTTAAAGAAGCTTGTCGAAGACAGCCAATGGCTGAATGGAGCGGATCCAAAACCCACTCTATACGTAGTGTTGGCAGTAGGTCACAGCTTCGTTGTAAAAATGGAAACCTTAAAAAGAAAAAAAATACAATGACCGTTTCCGTGAGAAAATTGGTGGGAAACGAATCTAGTTAAATTCAGGACTTCAGGATTAGCAAATGCATCGTACATTATTTCAAATCGAAAAATCCAGCGTACTCCCATATTTGATAGCAGTGTCTGTCGTTTTGTAGGTTTGTGATAGTGAGACACCCACGAACACCTAGATAGGTGCTTCTCGAGCACGAATATTCTGTTGCGTGTGAAATCCGGTTGTTTGTTTTGTTTACATGTATTATAATTTACAGCATTGGGGTGGCGTTATTTTTGCACGGATTTTTGAGAGTTATTCGACCAAGTCCCCGTGATGGGGTTCGAACCGCGGTCTGCGGGCCTCGTTGCCTACAGTGCAGCCTCGGGTTATCCACCGCGGCCGCTGATGCGTTTTCCTCTGGCTGGTCTTGAACCTTCAACCTCACCAACAAGGCCGGAATCTTTACATCACTGCTGGAAAATCTGCATCATTTGAGGTCGCGAATTAAATGCGACTTTATAGGAATGTTGACTGGGCACGTGCACACGCACAAGCCGGTTGAACCGCAGCATTACCGCGGAGTTTGCCCCTGAGGCGGCGGTTCCACTTCCTTTGACCTCGGAAAGGGGAGCTCCCTGCTGACAAGTGGTGTTTTACTGCGAGCGTTTAAAACCAGTGTCATCACCCGGCTCCAGGCAGGCCCAGGCGGCCTGTCCTCTCGTTAGAGTGCATTCAATATTTATACGAGGCATTAACATGGAAGAGAAGGGAATGGACGTGAAGTGAGAGTGGTTGGGGGGGACGGAGCACGGGGGAAGGAGAGGGAAGAGTAAAGGGAGGGAGGTAGAGAAAAGGGAAGCGAGAAGAAAGAATGAGAGAGCAGACTAGAACGAGGTCAGAGGAGAGGTGAGAATGAGGTGATGGAGGGAAACGGAAGGAGAACAAAGGTGAGGACAGCTAGGCCCCTGGAAGTGAGAGGGAGAGGGACAGAGGGTGGAAGGAAGAATAAAGAGGTGGCGAGAGTGGAGGAATAAAAGGAGAGATATCTGCAGCACGTTGTAGTGGAAGAGGCTTGACTGTCCCCAAGAACGCTGGTTCCGTTTCAAAAGATATAAAACGGAAAGGAGCGCTTAGAATAACCTCCATTAGCCGCATCATAAAAAACGAACATTGGCAAAGCCAGTAGCTCTGGCCTTATCGTTGCAAAGCTTATTTTGTTTGTGAGGGTTTTTTTGTATGAAGGTACACTTTCCACCAGTAGACCCTGGCACTGAAGAGGACAACTTATTGTGCGCCCTCACGCAAAGTTAGGTAGCCAGTGGCTGAAGTGGGCAGACCCTACCCCCTGTGCTGTATGCTCTGATGGGCGGAAGCAAAATGTGACAGACGCTACAGCAGACCATTGGATGAGGAGGGCTGACTGAAAACCCCTATAAGTATTAGTATATATTGGGTGGTTATCGATAGGATCGTGCTTCCATAGGAAATGCATTTTTTGTGTTGCTAGTAACTCCACAAAACGTTCCAAAAAAGTGCTACGTTTAACTAGTTTGCGCATGGAAAGTTTTGGGGTGATAAGTCAAGCGGGGTCCGAGAAAAGGGGGGGGTCCCAAAATGCTTTTTTCCATTGGAACTTTAGACACCACTACAGCCTAAACCGCTGAACGGATTTACACCAAATTTGGCAGAAAGCTAGATCAAGCCCCAGAAAGAGTGCTTTATGTAATTTGGTGTAAATCTACTCAGTAGTTTTTGAGCAATTAATGCTCAAAAACGTTGTATACCTAGGGACGCGGAGCCTCCGCGGACCCTGACAGATCTCAAGCTGAGATCTGATTGGCTGCCTCAACCAGGAAGTGCTGGCAGCCATCTTAGGACTCTGGACTCGGTCTAGTCCCCCAATTCCTCCCCCCCTGTGGGCCAAGGTGGTGGAGTGAGCTAAAGAATGATGATGGATTAAACCCAGATCAGTTGACTGGGGGTGAGTGTTTGATTGGCTCAAACGTTCCGTCCATCATCCCCTTTTGTATCGCTTTGTTCGCCCTAAGTTGGCGGGGGTATGCCCAGACGTGGGTCCCTTGCTCACTTTGCCACTGGATTCAAGCAAGCCTGGCTGATGACGGCTGGAATGCCAGAAACCGGTCCTAGGATGCTTGTTTCCGGTCCAGGGAAGACATGGCTTGGCAGTTCGGGCTGGACTGTTCCCATGAGGCACAGGGTCAGACTGATTTGCATATGGCCATGTCTGAACTGGGGTGGTGGAGTGAGCTAAAGAATGATGATGGATTAAACCCAGATCAGTTGACTGGGGGTGAGTGTTTGATTGGCTCAAACGTTCCGTCCATCATCCCCTTTTGTATCGCTTTGTTCGCCCTAAGTTGGCGGGGGTATGCCCAGACGTGGGTCCCTTGCTCACTTTGCCACTGGATTCAAGCAAGCCTGGCTGATGACGGCTGGAATGCCAGAAACCGGTCCTAGGATGCTTGTTTCCGGTCCAGGGAAGACATGGCTTGGCAGTTCGGGCTGGACTGTTCCCATGAGGCACAGGGTCAGACTGATTTGCATATGGCCATGTCTGAACTGGGGTGGTGGAGTGAGCTAAAGAATGATGATGGATTAAACCCAGATCAGTTGACTGGGGGTGAGTGTTTGATTGGCTCAAACGTTCCGTCCATCATCCCCTTTGTATCGCCTGAAAAGGGGTGGGGCATTTATTTTGGGGGGGGGTCACATGTGGCCCCCCTCCCCAGGTCAATTTTGGCCCTGGGGACCCCATCCCCCGGTGCATTTTTGAGGGAGAGGGGGGTGCGTGGCCCTCCTCCCTGGGCCACTTTCTGCCGGGGGGTGGGGGGGACCCATCCCCCAGGGCCTGGCACATTTTTTAAGAGGGGGGCATCCAGCCCCCTCTCAGGGACGCTTATCGCCCCGGGGACCCATCACCTGGGGCCCAGCGTATTTCCTAAGGGGAGGGGGGGCCACGCAGCCCCTCCCCCCCGATCCTCCAAAGGCCTTGGGGAGCCCACCCTTGGGGCTGCAAAACAAAATTGAAAGGGAGGGGGCCACGCGGTCCCCCTCCCCAAGCCATTAATGTCCCGCGGAGCCCTCCTCTGGGACTTAGCGGTTTCCCTGCCCGTAATGGTGGAGGCAGGGAAATCTGTGTTTGCTCTCGCTTGGCAAGAGCTTAAAACTCCTGCCAAGCACAAATTCTGCTCCCAGCGGGTGGGACTTCAAAAATGCTCCCTCCCACAGGAAGCAGACTTTTGATCTGTTTCAGAAGAGAAGAAATGAATGCTCCTGCCTAGTGGGAGCAGTGTTATTAACTGCTCCCTCAGGGCAGGAGCACTGGTGAATTTCAGTGTTTGTCACTGAAATTTTCACCTAACTATAACGTCACATTAATCTTTAAATTCACTGGAAAAAAAACCATATATATATATCCGGCCTCTTTGATTTTACACTTACGCAAGCCAATTATTCTCATTATATTCCCACTGGGATTAGGGATCTGTGCATCTACTGCCACTTAGTGGTATTGAACACGTCTACCCCAATGGATCTCATTGAACGCCAAATTCGATTTGGCAAATATGTGAACTGATGGATTGTCTCTGCCCTGTTTTTAATCAATACTGTTTGACCAAATTAAGCAGAACTACGAGGATGGGAGAACACCTGCACAAATGAATCCACCCCAATTTAAGAATATCAAAAAATTGTGTCTGACCTAGTAGATCTTTTTAAATCTCCATCATTATTTAAAAGTCTCCTACAAAGGGATTTTATAAACCTTATTGATACTTTAAAGTGTGTAACTCCTCAGATTCACTTATACACACGTGGGTATGCGAGAAAGACACTTGCTCGATTCGCTAGGGGACGGGGATACAAGTCGTTCTTTTGTACAGAATATTGTCTGGTTTCGGCTCCAGTTTTTGCATTGCTGATCTTGCCCAGGTGTTTTTCACTGCTAAAGTTATCTTTTTCTTGTTTCTTCCTCCACATGACCTGGTGCGCCTGCGGCAGTGTGGCACAGGGTGTTTGCAAATGGTGAGTGCTCCTGAATTTCAATGTTTGCATTAATGTGCAGTTTATGTACAGTGCATCTACATATGTTGTTTTGGAGTTGCTTAGTCTTCATGGTTCATATGATAAAAGATGTGGATTTAAAGATCAAAAATGACGCAGGTGGTTGGACTCGGATCTACCCAGACAGAAAGATTGTACAGATAGCTCATTGTTCTCTTTTTCGCTTGAAACACTAAACCTTTCTTCTTCCACTTCCTTCCTATGACCAAAACCTTTCTTGGGGGTTTCCATTGGTACATCTAGCTCCAATCCTATTCAGTACTGTAGGCTTGAAGAAGATAACTCTGCCTTTGTTGTACGTTGTTGCGTGGACTGATGGAGGAAAGCTCAGCGCTGCAACAAAACCTCATTTTGGATCAATAGAGGTTCCAAGTGGAAAGCGATTGTTGGTTAGGGAGTTATGTGGTTTGCCTGGTTGTTGTTTGACTGCATGGCTAGCTGGCTAGGCCTGTGCTTGGATAAATAACTGTGACGTGTTAGCTAGGTGAGTGTGTGAATAGATGTTTGGTTAGCTAGATGAGGTTGTGACTTAGTGGTTTGTTAGTTAATGACAGCTGCTTAGCTATCAATTTACATGGCTCATGATCGATTAGTAAGGCTGGTGTGTGGATAGATTGCTGGTTGTCTGGTTGTTGCATGGACAGCTGGCTGATTTCATAGTTTGTTTCATAGAATATTGGTTGATTGGCAAGAAGTATCCATGAATACATGACTGATTAACATACTGGTTAATAGATATTTAGTTGTTGATGGTTACTTGTCTAGGCAGCTGGATAGATAAATGGTTGTATGGCTAGATGAATGATAACCTAGGCAGTTGACTAATACTTCGCATAGATGGATGGATGCAGTGTGGATGTTTAGCTGGTAGGAGAATGCATTGTTAGGTGGATGGATAGCTAGGTCAGTCCATGGATAGACAGCAGTTTAGTTAGGTCAGTGTGTGGGTAAATAGCTGTGTAACTTAGTAAGTCTAGGTCAGGTTGATTTTTTAGCTCCTAGGTCCTGTTGCTGATACCCTCCTTGGAAATAAATAAAGCTCTATGGTTAGCAAAGTGGTTTCTTGTGTAAAGGGTTGGTTAAATAAACAGTTGTCTGGGTAAATTCCTGGGTTGCTACATAGAAAATGTGTTGTTTGGGAGCTAGGCACATTGATAGCTGGAGAGCAAACTAGCAAGCAGCAGGGGTAAATACTGTGCCCATGTGTGCATAGAGAATGGTCATGTTGGCATTAGTTACATAAATCGACCATTGTAAGTTCGGGCATGGGTTCGCCAGGTGGTTGCATTGATGGGTGGTTAGCTTGCTGGATGCTTGTGGTTGCTGGTTAAGTGGATGGTAGCTATGTAGATGCTGTGAGAAGTTGGCCTGGCATATGCTGTCCACTAATTATAGTGGACACCTTGCACCAGTCCAAACAACCCCTTATTGGAGATAGGTTAAAGACAACCTTTATTGAAAGCTATCCTAGTGGTAGCTATGGAGAGCAGCCTTCAGGCTAAGTCTTGAAGGAATGTAAAGCAGCTTGTTTTACCAGTCTATAATCTCTTGAGTGACCAAATGAAAGAGGACCACACCAGGTATATATTCAAAATATATGTATTTATTACTAAACACACCCCTCTAGTCTCTTTATGAGGCTAGAGTTCGAAGTACATACGTTACGAGTTAGATATCTACAGTAATAGCACAAATACACGTTTGAGCCCCAGAGGCGTACCAAACCATATACCAATAAAGTGGTATAAGAACCACGACTTAGCTAGACACAAGGCCTAGAGCCTGTAGAAGTGCTTGGACCACAAGGAACCACCCAAGGCAGTGACACAGGGGACCCACGGGGGACGCGTGCAGTGTATGAACACAACCGCGAACCACCGTTAACTTCTATGGGGAAAGTCGCGATTAGAATTTAAAAGAAAAGGGACACTTAGAGGAGGACTTGGAGCAAACCCTTTGAGAACTAGGCTGTTCTAGTGTCAATACCCAGGGGAGCACCGGAGTACTCGAGTTACCTCACCCAGGGGAGCAGGGTGCATAGGTGTCTTTCGGGGTCAGGTTTCGTCATCGCTTTCAATGGCGATCTGCTGCAAAGTGCTGCTGGCGGCCAAGTCGAAAGTGTTCGGGTGGATCCAAAGGTGGATCGAAGATCTGAAGAACCTGAAAGCAGAGGGGACAGAGTCTGGGTCACTAGCCAGTGACCAGGAAGGCGATGAGCAGATGCCCACCGATGTCGAGTGCTTCAGGTAGGTTGACGGTCGTCTTGACTCTTCAGCCATGAGGTCCAGGAGGCGTCGACGACAACCAGGAGCTGGATTCGAGCTGTCCCACGACGTCTGTCGATTGCAGGGGTGTCGGCGACCGGATTGGACCCAACAAGCCTTGGCAACGGCAAGTCTCGTGGAAATAGAAGAAGGACGATGTTGCAGACCAGCAAGGTCTGGGGGACTCACCCAGAGAGGATAAGTCAGGGCACACCTGGAGCAACCAGGGAGCCCAAGCAGAAAAAGATTGGCCTTCGGGAGGGCCTACTAGCCAACAGACTAGCGACCGCGAAGGAGCCTCGAGACGGTGCACGTGGAGCTGGCTCACAGGACACTCGTGGAGTGGAGGCCAGTGATCTTCGGTGCAGTTGGTGCTGGAGGCTGGGGCTACTCGGAGCCCAAAGCACGACTTCGTGGGAGACCCAGAAGAGGATGCACTTGCAAATGCGTTCGGTGTCCAGGGGTCACGGTTCCACGTTACCCACGACAGCTACGGGCCTCAGCTTTGCTGGGGACTCAGGGCAGCCTCGGGGAAGTCTGGAAATCCACCTCTGGTGATGCAAAGACTTCGGCGTCCGACGGGAGCTTCAGCGATGCAGACCGGACAATTGCTTCTTTGGTGCCTGCCAAGCAGGGGAGTCACTCCTTGACCCCAAGGGAGATTCTTCCGTCCTCTAATCTTGAAGTAGAGCGTCGAAGGTCCAGGATTCTGTGTCAGAGTTTCGTCCAGGTAAATCTAAAGTCCTAAGGACTGGGTTCCCCTACTTATACTAAGGTAGGGGGTTGGACATACTCTGTGGCCCCACCTATGGGAGGGTCAGGGCAGAGGGGTGGTTACACCCCTTTCCCTTTGTCCAGTTTCGCGCCAGAGCAGGGGCTGGAAGCCCCTGAGCCGGTTTGAACTGGGGTATGCACAGGGACACCAAATGTGCCCCCAGTGCAGGACTTCAAAGCACCAGAGAGTGCTCCCGCCCAGCCCCAATACACACTATCCTGTCTGGGGAGGTGGTCACACCTCCCTGGGACAGGAAACCTATTGTCCATGCCTCCCCTGCCGGAGTTTCGGTCAGCAGCAGGAGGCGAGACTCGTGTCTGTGGCAGCGGCATCCATTTTGTGATGCCAGGGCTCTGGAAAGTCAGTACCGGGCATACCGGTGTGTACATGTCTTTCCCTCTAGAAGGGTGGAATGCTACCCCCGCCACCAGAACTGGCGGGGGGGTAGTATTCCAAGATGTTTGACACCAAACACGACATGTTTCCGTGCAGCCATCCCAAAGTTAGCATTTAACGCGAGGTTATAATGCGCTTAAGAGTATATGGACAAGGCTGCACTACAAACAGCATCAGAGAAGGGTCTCCGAACGCTGCAGAGGGGCCCTGCTCATGCAGGGGCACCCTCTCACATAGGAACCACGCACTCTGCCTTCAGGATTGATAAGGCCTGCCATAGGAGTGACTTATAGGTTTATATGTGTGTATGTATATAGTGATATAGGTAGCCTATATCACAGTAAGGGGTGCATGCACCACCTTACCCAGGCTGCAGTAGCAGACCTGTGGTGTCAGTTTGGATGGCCTTCTAGGGGTGGCACAATACATGCTGCAGCCCCTGGTAGGCCTCTGAGGTACCTATGCCCTGGGTACATAGTATACCATATACTAGGGACTTATAAGGGCACTCCAGATTCCAATCAGAGATGTGCCTAAGGCACATGGAAACCATTTTAGAGAGGAAGCAGCTAGGCTGGGGTTCTGATTAGCAGGGCCCCAGCCAGACTAAGGTCGAAAAACAGTGAAGCATCAGCAAAAAGTGGGGTACCCATGTGAAGCAGATCCTACTCTCCTACACAACCCCCCCAAACGTAGGGACATTAAACTAACCTTGCCCAGTTAAGTCTTCATGTTCTAAGTGGAAGTACCTAGAGAGTCCATCTGCATTGGCATTGTTACTCCCAGGTCTATGTTCCACTGTGAAGTCCATCCCCTGTAGGGAAATGGACCACCTAAGCAGTTTGGGGTTTTCACCCTTCATTTGTTTTAGCCATAAGAGGGGCTTATGGTCTGTTTGAACAAGGAAGTGAGTACCAAACAAGTATGGCCTCAACTTCTTCAGAGCCCAGACCACAGCAAAGGCCTCCCTCTCAATGGCTGACCAACGTTTCTCTCTAGGGGTCAGCCTTCTGCTAATGAAAGCTACTGGCTGATCCTGACCTTCTTCATTCAATTGTGACAGTACAGCCCCTACCCCCAATTCAGATGCATCAGTTTGAACAATGAACTTCTTGGAGTAATCAGGACTCTGTAGAATGGGAGCAGTGCACATGGCCTGCTTCAGGTAATCAAATGCCTTTTGACAGCTAACTGTCCACTGAACCTTTTTGGGCATTTTCTTGGAAGTTAAGTCATTCAGGGGTGTCACTATTGATCCATACCCCTTGACAAATCTCCTATAGTACCCAGTCAGGCCTAAGAAGGCTCTCACCTGAGTCTGGGTAGTTGGAGCAGTCCAGTCCATGATGGTCTGGATCTTGCTCTGCAGTGGTTGAACCTGGCCTCCACCCACAAGGTGGCCCAGGTACACAACCTGACTCTGCCCTATCTGGCACTTGGTGGCCTTGATAGTCAGGCCTGCTTTCTGCAGGGCCTGTAAAACATTTCTGAGGTGGACCAGGTGATCCTCCCAGGTGGAGCTAAAGACAGCAATATCATCTAGATATGCTGCACTATAGGCTTCCAGACCTGTAAGGACTGTATTCACCAACCTCTGAAAAGTGGCAGGTGCATTCTTCAGACCAAAGGGCATCACCACAAATTGATAATGCCCACTAGGGGTTGAGAATGCTGACTTTGGCTTTGCATCATCAGCTAGTCTGATCTGCCAGTAGCCAGCTGTCAGGTCAAATGTGCTTAGATACTTGGCTGAGGCCAAAGTGTCTATTAGCTCATCTGCCCTTGGTATTGGATGGGCATCAGTCCTAGTGACTGCATTGAGACCCCTGTAGTCCACACAAAACCTCATCTCTCTTTTCCCACCATTGGTGTGAGGTTTTGGCACAAGGACCACTGGACTAGCCCAAGGGCTATCTTGAGGGTTCAATAACTCCCAAATCCAACATCTTCTGGACTTCTGTCCTGATACAGTCCCTGACATGGTCAGGTTGCCTATAAATCTTATTTTTAATAGGCAGACTGTCCCCAGTGTCCACTTCATGAGTGCACCAGGTAGTCTGACTGGGTGTCAGCGAGAATATGTGCCTGAACTGATTGAGCACCTGTCTGCAATCAGTCTGCTGCTAGGTAGTGAGGCTGCCTGCCAAGGCTACACCATCCACTGACCCATCACCAGGGTTCTGTGAGAGCAGGTCAGGGAGTGGGTCACTCTCTTCCTCCTGTCCCTCATCAGTAGCCATGAGCAAGCCCATGTCTGCCCTGTCCACATATGGTTTTAACCTGTTGACATGGAGAACCCTGTGGGGACTCCTGGGTGTTCCTAGGTCTACTAAGTAGGTAACCTCACCCTTCTGTTCAACAATGGTGTGGGGTCCACTCCATTTGTCTTGGAGAGCTGCTGGGGCCACTGGCTCCAACACCCACACCTTCTGTCCTGGCTGATAAACAGTCAGTACAGCCTTTTGGTCATGCCAGGCCTTTTGAAGTTCCTGGCTAGCCTCAAGGTTTTTAGTTGCCTTTTCATATACTCAGCCAACCGGGAGCGGAGACCAAGTACGTAGTCCACTATGTCTTGCTTTGGGGGCTTGAGAGGTAACTCCCATCCTTCCTTCACCAAGCACAGTGGACCCCTGACAGGGTGACCAAACAAAAGTTCAAAAGGGCTGTAGCCAACCCCTTTTGAGGCACCTCCCTGTACGCAAATAAAAGGCAGGGCAAGAGTATGTCCCATCTTCGCCTAAGCTTTTCTGGGAGCCCTTTAATCATGCCCTTCAAGGTTTTGTTGAATCTCTCAACTAAACCATTGCATTGTGGGTGATAGGGTGTGGTGAACTTGTAAGTCACTCCACACTCCTTCCACATTGCTTTTAAGTATCCAGACATAAAGTTTGCACCCCTGTCTGATACAACCTCCTTAGGGAAGCCCAATCTTGAGAAAATTCCCAGGAGGGCCCTTGCCACCACAGGTGCTGTAGTGGTCCTAAGGGGAATAGCCTCTGGGTACCTGGTGGCATGATCCACTACCACCAGGATAAACCTGTGCCCAGATGCTGTTTGGGGATCCATGGGACCAACAATGTCAATCCCCACCCTTTCAAAGGGAACCCCCACCACAGGTAGTGGTATCAGGGGGCCTTTGTAGTGCCACCTGCCTTGCCACTGGCCTGGCAGGTTACACAGGAGCGACAAAACTCCTTGGTGTCTTCAGACATGTGGGGCCATGGAAAGTGAGGGACAATTCTGTCCCAAGTCTTGTTCTGGCCCAGGTGACCTGCTAAGGGAATATCATGGGCTAGGGTCAATAGGAAGCCCCTGAACTTCAAAGGTATAACCAACCTCCTGGTAGCACCAGGCTTGGGGTCTCTACACTCTGAGTACAAGAGTCCATCATCCCAATACACAGTATGGGGACCACTAGCTTTCCCAGCAGCCTCAGCAACAGCTTGCTGTCTGAGGGGTTCAAGAGAGGGGCAGCTCTGCTGCTCCTGGCTCAGATCTGCCCTGGAAGGTCCCCCTGTCCCCAAGAACTCAACCTGTTCAGGTTCAAGCTCCTCTGGGACAGTTCCTTCCTCAGGACTGAGATCATCCCCCTCAAGGGACTGATCTTCCTTCTGAGCCAAGGGGGAAGGCACTGCCTTTACCCTACTACTCCTCTTCTTGGAAGGCACTTGGTCCATTATTCCAGAATCCAAGGCCTGTTCAGTGCTAGACATTTTGGCTTGTGACCTGGTCACAGCAAACACATCTGCAGGGATCCCCAGCATTTCTGCATGGGTCCTGAGCTCCACTTCTGCCCAAGCTGAAGTTTCTAAGTCATTGCCAAGCAAGCATTCAACGGGTAGGTCTGCACTTACCACAACCTTCTTAAGGCCAGTTACCCCTCCCCAGGAGAAGTTAACAACTGCCAGAGTATGGTCTGTTCTGACGTTGCTAGCATTGGTCACTTGGTACATTTCACCAAGTATAATCTGCTCAGGATTCACAAGGTCTTGTGTCACCATGGTGACACTTGCCCCTGTGTCCCTAAATGCCAAAGCCTCTCTTCCATTGATTAAAGGCTGTTGTCTGTACTTGCCCAGATTACTGGGACTCACAGAGGAGGTCATATCCATGCCTCCATCACAGACTAGGACAGCCTGAGTGAGTTCTCTGACTAGGTCAGAGCTCATCTCTTTACCCAGTGTCAACCCTACTAAACCCTTGGCTTGTGTAGTCCCACCACCAACTGTAACTGCACTAGGGGAAGCAGGTGCCTTAGGGGCATTGGTGGGGGCTGGAGTCGAGTCTTTGGACTTGGTGCAATCACTGGTCCAGTGGGTCTTTTGCTTACAGACCTTGCACCATGGTTTTCTTTGGCCTTTCCCTTTGGTAGACTGTGAATTCCCACCTGAAGAAGATTTTTGGGGGCCTTGTGAAGACTTTTGATCTTTACCCTTCTCCCCACCCTTATCAGAGGTTTTCGAATCTTGCTTCTTAGGGTCACCACCTTGGTTCTGTACCTTCTGCTTCACCCTGGTTCTGACCCATTTGTCTGCCTTCTTTCCCAATTCTTGGGGAGAGGTCAGATCAGAGTCTACCAGGTGCTGATGCAACAGCTGATTTTGACAGTTATTAAGAATCTGCTCCCTCATTATCAGATTGTACAATCCTGTGAAGTCACATACCTTACTGCCCAATAACCAACCTTCCAGAGCCTTGGCAGAACAATCAACAAAGTCCACCCAGTCTTGAGTCTGTGCTTTTTGGGTATCCCTGAACTTTAACCTGTATTGTTCAGTGGTTAGGCCAAACCCATCAATTAGAGCACTCTTCAAGACTTTGTAATTATCAGCATCCTCCTCTCTAACAGTGAGGAGCTTGTCTCTACCTTTGTCTGCAAAGGAGAGCCACAAGATTGCTGCCCACTGCTCCTGAGGGACCCTCTGTACTTTACAGGCCCTCTCTAGAGCAGTTATCCATTTGTGGATATCATCCCCACTCTGGTAGGGAGGGACAATCTTGCTCAGGTTTCTATGGTCATAAGACCTTTCCCTATCTTTGGGGAAACTGCTGCCACCATGGGACTCTAGTCCCAACTTTTGTCTCTCTCTATAGAGATCTAGGGACTCCCTGTCTATAGCCAATTGCTGTTTCCTGAGTTCAAGCTGAGCTTGCTCATATTGAATCAGTCTCTTTCTCCTCTCATGAGAGGATTCCCTCCTATGAGAGGAGACAGAGGTCCCTATTGAGGTGTCAGAGTGGTTAGACTCCTGAGAAGGAGACCTAGACCTTCTGGGCACACTCAGAACTCTTCCTGGGGGACAAAGGGGAGGTCAGTCTGATCCTCTCCCTACTACTCCTCCACAGGATGAATTGGATTCTCCAGGACAAGGTCATTTTCACCTTCCTGGCCAGTTTCAGAGGGGGGGGCCTGGGTTTCTTCACCCCTGGCACCTTCCTCATCTTCTGCCCCACCCTCTTTGCCTACCCCTTCAGACCCTAGGGGCCTGCTGAGATCATCAGCTAGTAACACCTCCCTGAGGTGTTGGGTGCTGGCACTTTTGCCTGCCTTCAACTTCCTAGTAGTGCATAATGCTCTCAATTCCAAGAATGGGAGTTTATCATACTTGGAGGGAAGAAGCCCATTGGCTTCTGGCAGGGACCCACTGGGTCCTGGCTTTGAAGACATCACTAGTGAGGTGTGGTGTATGCACTGCCTACTAAACTCTCTTGAGTTGTAGAAAGGGTGTGCTGTCCCTTAACACACAACTCTAAGTTCAGTAGAACTTACTGTATTACTAAGCTTGATTTATATGTACCTTAGGTACCCTTAGTGGTTTTCAGTTGATCAATTCAATTGAGATTATCTGGTAAAACAATAGCAAGCTGGAATCCACACGCTGCACACCAATGTGAGAAGTTGGCCTGGCATATGCTGTCCACTAATTATAGTGGACACCTTGCACCAGTCCAAACAACCCCTTATTGGAGATAGGTTAAAGACAACCTTTATTGAAAGCTATCCTAGTGGTAGCTATGGAGAGCAGCCTTCAGGCTAAGTCTTGAAGGAATGTAAAGCAGCTTGTTTTACCAGTCTATAATCTCTTGAGTGACCAAATGAAAGAGGACCACACCAGGTATATATTCAAAATATATGTATTTATTACTAAACACAGCCCTCTAGTCTCTTTGAGGCTAGAGTTCGAAGTACATACGTTACGAGTTAGTTATCTACAGTAATAGCACAAATACACGTTTGAGCCGCAGGGGCGTACCAAACCATATACCAATAAAGTGGTATAAGAACCACGACTGAGCTAGACACAAGGCCTAGAGCCTGTAGAAGTGCTTGGACCACAAGGAACCACCCAAGGCAGTGACACAGGGGACCCACGGGGGACGCGTGCAGTGTATGAACACAACCGCGAACCACCGTTAACTTCTATGGGGAAAGTCGCGATTAGAATTTAAAAGAAAAGGGACACTTAGAGGAGGACTTGGAGCAAACCCTTTGAGAACTAGGCTGTTCTAGTGTCAATACCCACGGGAGCACCGGAGTACTCGAGTTACCTCACCCAGGGGAGCCGGGTGCATAGGTGTATTTCGGGGTCGGGTTTCGTCGTCGCTTTCAATGGCGATCTGCTGCAAAGTGCTGCTGGCGGCCAAGTCAAAAGTGTTCGGGTGGATCCAAAGGTGGATCGAAGATCTGAAGAACCTGAAAGCAGAGGGGACAGAGTCTGGGTCACTAGCCAGTGACCAGGAAGGCGATGAGCAGATGCCCACCGATGTCGAGTGCTTCAGGTAGGTTGACGGTCGTCTTGACTCTTCAGCCACGAGGTCCAGGAGGCGTCGACGACAACCAGGAGCTGGATTCGAGCTGTCCCACGACGTCTGTCGATTGCAGGGGTGTCGGCGACCGGATTGGACCCAACAAGCCTTGGCAACGGCAAGTCTCATGGAAATAGAAGAAGGACGATGTTGCAGACCAGCAAGGTCTGGGGGACTCACCCAGAGAGGATAAGTCAGGGCACACCTGGAGCAACCAGGGAGCCCAAGCAGAAAAAGATTGGCCTTCGGGAGGGCCTACTAGCCAACGGACTAGCGACCGCGAAGGAGCCTCGAGACGGTGCACGTGGAGCTGGCTCACAGGACACTCGTGGAGTGGAGGCCAGTGATCTTCGGTGCAGTTGGTGCTGGAGGCTGGGGCTACTCGGAGCCCAAAGCACGACTTCGTGGGAGACCCAGAAGAGGATGCACTTGCAAATGCGTTCGGTGTCCAGGGGTCACGGTTCCACGTTACCCACGACAGCTACGGGCCTCAGCTTTGCTGGGGACTCAGGGCAGCCTCGGGAAGTCTGGAAATCCACCTCTGGTGATGCAAAGACTTCGGCGTCCGACGGGAGCTTCAGCGATGCAGACCGGACAATTGCTTCTTTGCTGCCTGCCAAGCAGGGGAGTCACTCCTTGACCCCAAGGGAGATTCTTCCGTCCTCTAATCTTGAAGTAGAGCGTCGAAGGTCCAGGATTCTGTGTCAGAGTTTCGTCCAGGTAAATCTAAAGTCCTAAGGACTGGGTTCCCCTACTTATACTAAGGTAGGGGGTTGGACATACTTTGTGGCCCCACCTATGGGAGGGTCAGGGCAGAGGGGTGGTTACACCCCTTTCCCTTTGTCCAGTTTCTCGCCAGAGCAGGGGCTGGAAGCCCCTGAGCCGGTTTGAACTGGGGTATGCACAGGGACACCAAATGTGCCCCCAGTGCAGGACTTCAAAGCACCAGAGAGTGCTCCCGCCCAGCCCCAATACACACTATCCTGTCTGGGGAGGTGGTCACACCTCCCTGGGACAGGAAACCTATTGTCCAGGCCTCCCCTGCCGGAGTTTCGGTCAGCAGCAGGAGGCCAGACTCGTGTCTGTGGCAGCGGCATCCATTTTGTGATGCCATGGCTCTGGAAAGTCAGTACCGGGCATACCGGTGTGTACATGTCTTTCCCTCTAGAAGGGTGGAATGCTACCCCCGCCGCCAGAACTGGCGGGGGGGTAGTATTCCAAGATGTTTGACACCAAACACGACATGTTTCCGTGCAGCCATCCCAAAGTTAGCATATAACGCGAGGTTATAATGCGCTTAAGAGTATATGGTCAGGCTGCACTACAAACAGCATCAGAGAAGGGTCTCCGAACGCTGCAGAGGGGCCCTGCTCATGCAGGGGCACCCTCTCACATAGGAACCACGCACTCTGCCTTCAGGATTGATAAGGCCTGCCATAGGAGTGACTTATAGGTTTATATGTGTGTATGTATATAGTGATATAGGTAGCCTATATCACAGTAAGGGGTGCATGCACCACCTTACCCAGGCTGCAGTAGCAGACCTGTGGTGTCAGTTTGGATGGCCTTCTAGGGGTGGCACAATACATGCTGCAGCCCCTGGTAGGCCTCTGAGGTACCTATGCCCTGGGTACATAGTATACCATATACTAGGGACTTATAAGGGCACTCCAGATTCCAATCAGAGATGTGCCTAAGGCACATGGAAACCATTTTAGAGAGGAAGCAGCTAGGCTGGGGTTCTGATTAGCAGGGCCCCAGCCAGACTAAGGTCGAAAAACAGTGAAGCATCAGCAAAAAGTGGGGGTACCCATGTGAAGCAGATCCTACTCTCCTACAGATGCATTGATAGATGTTTCGTTAGCTGGTTTGTGGCACGGGCAGTTTACTATTTAGATATGATATATATGCTCAATAGTGTTAAAATGCTTGTGAGGTTGTTTTTGTTCCGCATAGACAGGCTGTGGCCCAGCAATTCAAGCTGGATTACTCCTCGGCGCGTGGCAAAGACTGTTTGGCTTGTGGTTGGTCCCTTCTGTAATGGGGCCGACTAGCTAAAACAATAGACTGGACACTGCCTAGAGGAATTCTCAATGGTTCAGAACAGCTGGTCCAAGAATGTCCATGCATTGCCTTTTTGTTGTCTTAGTTGGTTGCGTAAGCGAGAAGGTATGTTCAGACGTCGGTGCCGCTGTGCTTATGACTCAAGCTGAAGCTCACTGATGAGGCACAAGTGGCCAAAATACATTTGTGGTTGTTTGTGTTTCTATGTTCTTCAGAGATGTTTCTATGTCTAGGGGAGATGGCTTGGCAACTCAGGCTTCACTGTGCCTTTGGGGGAAGTTCAAATCTGATTCGGAAAAGGCATGCTCTTGTTTCTGATGTGACAGAGGAACTCCAACAAATCTCCTGAGGTTAAGAAGCATTGGCGATAGCATTTCCATCCTCCACGTTTTTTGTTGCCTTAGTCGATAGATGGTGGTGTCTGGTTAATTAGATGGATAAATGGATAGCTGACTGGTTAGAAATGCGGCTGGTAATGTATGGAGTTATGGCTGAACAGGCACGTTTGTGAATGGATATCTGTTGGTAGCTGGCTTGGGAAGGGGGTGAATGGCTTGGCGGAAGCTTAGCTGGAAGTAGCTGGAAAATTATCAGGTTAATTGTCCTTCTCAAGTAACACTGACACTATTGAATAATTTACATCCTAAAGTATTCAGTGGCTGAAATTGCAATTTGCATTGCTTGCAGAATTATTGTTGGTGTTCGGCTAAAGTACACTGAGAAACGAGTCCTAGTGCTCGCTGTAACACTTTTTAGGTCTCGCCTAGCAAAGCAGCGCATGCGTTGCTCGCCTTGGCGAGATCTATTGTCGTCGGTTTCTTGGCCGAAGGGGGACAGGAGATGTGCACGCGTACGGGTCATGTGTACGCGTGCACATCTCCTGTCCCATACGGGTCATGTGTACGCGTGCACATCTCCTGTCCCTCCCTGTCTCCTGCTCGCTGTGCCTGCGCGGACAGGAGATGTGCACGCGGAGACAGCTTGGTTCATCAGCCCTCACTTCCACGTCTGAGGGCCTAGCACTTTCCTCTCGCCGCCACCAGGGGGAACTCACGCCTCACACTGGCTGTCGCTGGCCTCAAACAGCCGCCACACGTGCACTCTCTTGTTGACCTCACCCTGGTCTCGGAGTCCTCATGTGGCCGTACATTCTCCTGGGGAGCGGCCAAGCCCACACAGCACGGACAGGACTCAGCCGTCCGCGGCTGGCTTGCCACCCGGCCGCCTCACCTTCACACTGCTGAGCCCACACCACCACGGCTTCCCACCAGCCACGGTCCACACTCACTGGTGCCGCAGAGGACTTCCATGACCGGGATGCCGTCACCACACACGATGCCTCGCAGAGACGCGCAGACTGTTTCCCTCCAGTCTCCGACCCGCTTCCAGTACCGACTCCACGGCCAGCGGAGTGCTTTGCTTCTTTTTGGGGTCAAGTGGACGCTGCTCCAGGGCAGTACACGAGGCAGGCTCGCTCCACCTCATCGCCAATGTAGAGGGCCCCTGTATATCGGGGCGCACTAGTTATTGTAGGGTGTTACTGGGGAGCAGGTAATAGACGACACTAGGCATAATATGTAGTACTTGCAATCAAGAACGAGCGCTGGTTGCATATTTATTTATTACCTCGACCGAGCCTGGCCCGGAAGGCTGAAGTGTGTAACAAAGTATTGCAGTGGCCGGGTGGCTCGCTGCACGTGGAACGAACATTTTGATACCAAAGCACACGATTTTCTACATAATATTGTTTTTGCTGGACGGTAGCCGGATTATTTTCGCATTCACATTTCCCTTATCCTTGAATTGCGAGATTCCGAGTGAGAATTTAATTGAGTGAGTGAGGTCCACCTTTCGCCTGAGGTCGTAGCATTGCCTCTAGATGGCGATGTCGGCACGCAAACACAGCAAAGTTTCTCTTCAGTATTTCTTCTCACAAAACAGCTAACTCTTCGAGCTGACTGCGTAACCCATCTGGGCCTGGAGGTACTAGGGCCACTCTCTGGAGGAGGTAATATTTTCTTCAATGCACACACCAATCCTAATCCATTAATAGCATGGGGAGAGGATCTGGTCCCACGGCTAGACTGCCGACTTTGGAGCTGGGAAACCAAGGTTCGAGCCTTGGGGTCGACTCCTCAACTGTGCAAAGCACTTAATCTCCCCGTGCCTACCAAAACAAGCATTTGCAATGCAATAGGTCTCGCATTTACGCGAGTTTGAGCTATTGACATTGCAAATAACAATGCTTTTTATTTGTGTTTTCAAAACATAAATAAAAGGCATTGTCATTTACAATGCCAATAGCTTAAAGTTGCCTAAATGCGAGACCTATTGCATTGCAAATGCTTGTTGTTTCCTGCCACAGTCTTTTACGCTCCTTGAATTCCCCCCTCTGTGTTACAGCACAGTTGCACTTCGAGTTGCACTTCGAGTGTCAATCCACTTGTCAATTTTTTGCATGGGAATCCTTCTTACTCGTCCTGCTCTACCTTTTCCCAAAAGGTTGGGATTTGCTTGCGCTGGCCGGTAGGACCAGGAAACGTTTATCTACAAACAGTGCTGTTATTTTATTAATGTATGTCCCCATATACATGAGCCTCCATCCACTCCTTAGAGCTGTACCCAGGCAGGAGACAGATTAGTTTATCCTTCTTAATTTGGGCACCACCGTGATTCTTTTGGCTTCTCCTTTTTGTGGTAGGGTAGGGCGCATTTTTTCGTTCAATAGCTAAAAAAACAAGCATTGGCATAGCCAATAGGTCTCGCCTTTGGGACCTTATAAGTGTTTAGCCATGCAACAGTTGATGTTGTTGCACCAAGGATATTGTGCTGCATAACTAAATACTTATAAGGTCCCAAAGGCGAGACCTATTGGCTATGCCAATGCTTGTTTATCATTACTGCTAGTAACCTTGCAGATGCATTGAGGTGATCACTGCTGGTAGGCTTGAATGGCTTTGCCACCAATGTAATCGTGTCGGATGCGGTCACTATTACAGCGTTAATAATAATAATAGCTCGGGAAGATTTTCATTGAACATAAGTAGTTCCTAATACAAAAAAGGTTGGAGATCACCGATCAATTGTGATAAATCAAGCAAATACAAACCGAAAAATGCAAGTGGAAATCCATGCCTCGATATCTTTTTTTTTTTTTTTTTTTTAAGTTTTTCCTTTGTCCTTCCTTTTGGGTATTGCAGACCAAAAAATTATTAAAGAAACCCCGTATATAAATGCAGAATGCTTATGCCATTCTAGAGAGCATTAAGGCACTGCACTGTAAGTGTAGATCACGGTACTTCCTAATGAATGATCTTTTCAGTCGATACAAACAACCTACGTTCCGGCACTTAAGTGGAAAAAAAACTCACCAATTAAGACTGAAATTTCAAAGGCACTCCATCAATCACGTAGAATGTGGATGGATCGCACAAAATTTTCATCAGACAGCCAATCTGAAAGAATGCCCCTTCATATGTATTTTTTCACTTATCACAGAGTGTAATACACAATGAGCACCGAGCCACCCGCCCTTTATCCTCCACGAAATTCTGTGATATTTTATATACATCAAGAAATTAATTATTCTCATGTAACTTTGTAAGTTAGTTTGAGAATACTATTTCCCTGTAGGTCTGGGTGATTTTTTTGTTTTTGCAAACAATGAAGAAAAAATATGCAGAAACAGCTTTTTTGCATCTGGGAAATTTGACTATTTAGGGTTTGCTTGGGAGTATTGTGTGTGGAAAGCACCTAAAATTCTGCAAAATTCAGTTTAATCTACTCAGCGGAATACATTTATGTTCACATAGCTTTATAAATACACAGTTTCCATCCTTTTTTTTTTTTGTAGGTCAGGCTATGGCCAGAGCCCATATGATCAACAGAGACTAATACACAAGAGCGGGTGTGTGTTTGAACACTTCAGCCACTGGCATGTTTAGGTTAGCCCCCCTTAGCCTTTGCTTGTTTAAAGTGTCTTTCACATTTTGTTCTGGCCCACAAGAATATGGCCCAGTTTAATACTCTGCAGTGGTGAGTCGAAAAAGGAGTCCCTTGTCAGCATCGCATATAAACTGCAGAATGACAGCAGTTAACCACTGTGTAACTAAAATCCATTTCCATTGCTCTTCGTCATTTTAACTAACACAATTTCTAGTCAAAAAGGCATTACAGCTCATGCCATAAAAAAATAAAATAATGAAGTACGTTATGACACCTGATATAAATATAAATGTATTTGATCTAAAAACTGTGCCTAATCTTTACTCTGTAGTTGATATCCAAGGGATGATAATGCGGAGATGTTGAAGTGAAAATAAACCAATGAAGGGGACACCGTAAAGGGGGGGAGGGGGGCGAGAGGACTCAGTCCTCACACCAACAAAGATCAGAATCGACTAATGATATAATATCCTACTCTGGCTGTTTGAATTAATCTCGAAATTTTAGGATGCTTAACCCAGGAGCATCACTTTTGCAAATGTGTAAAATAGAAGCCTTGATTTCCTATCTGCAGTATTGTGCACAGCACCATGACCAAACGACAAAACTGAAAAGAACAGAAAGGCCAAGTCTACAGATACTTCTCACACTTGTTCTCTGTACTGTTAGAAATTGGTGCGACACAAAACAGCTGTTGAGTCACCGATTATAAGGAAACACAAACGAGCGTGAAATACAGAGCTGGTGGGGGTCTATTAACCGTATTTATTTATGCTAAAAATGCACACATACCCACGTTTCTTTACGGGTTTCAGATACATTTTCCACAAAGATGACATGAGTGGCCGTCAGGTATAAAGTTCCTAGTGCTGCTTTTCGAGAGGAAATTCTGTCAATTAGCCGAACATGTTCAACCTGAGAATGAAAAAAATAAGAGGAATAAAAACAATTGTATAAAAAGATCCAAATCAAGCGTTTGAGTGAACACTTACTTGCTACTGCAGATTTTGTCATTTCAAAACTCTAACTGCTGTCAATATTACCGAACATAATGCCGATATGAATTAACGTCAAACGGATGAATGTCCAGTAAGTCTGGCCAAGAGGGAAACCTGAGGTCTTTTGGTTACCAATAAATCTGACCACCCAGTTTCTAAGGTACTGAGCTACTGGTGAGAACTCGAGCCGGCTGTGAAGGACGTCATTGTTGCAGCTCCTTTGGCAGAGGAGCATCGCCCCTCCAAACGCGAGCGGTGCGCGCGCGAGAGCGTGCACCATGGCCTATTGCTTGCGGTTACCCGCGCGGCCGCCGGACACGATAATTGAAAACTCATGGCGGCCGTGCGGGTAACCGCACGGAAAAGGCCATTGTGCACGAGCGTGTGGTCAGCTTTTGGAAGCCCCTTACATAAAGTCTCGCAGGGCAGCGCATGCGCGCTACTCTAGGCTCGACCTAAAAATTAAATGGCTTAGTCACCACATCTGGTGAGCTCATGTGTGTTCTCTCCTGGAATTCATCTAAGGCTGCTAAGGAACCACCTCCTGTCAATGTCCTGGCAGGGACCGGGACCAGCAGAAGTCCTCATCTTCATAGCGGGATTCAACTTTCACAGCAAGATAAGCCTTTGGGACCATATGCGGATACAAACTCTGCAGCAACTGTCGGTACAGAAAGAGCGGTCGCCTCACTCCTGATATCTCTACCGCTTACTCCGGATGAGAAACCAGTGAACATACTCACTTGCAGTTAAATCGAGGAAAGCACGTGCTAGCATAGCAACACCTGGAGTCTACCGGTACTGGATGCATGTATGTGCATGCTATTTCTATAATCTGAACCTATTCAAAAGGCATACATCTATTACAATGGGGTAACCCAGTGCCTCTCAGAACCTGGGTGTACAAGAATGCAGAGAATGTTGGTTTTGTCGGGTACAGAGTTGATTCTTGGTTTACTGAATAATATAAAATAGAGTACTCAGACCTTTCAGTAATAATTAATGAAAAGGAAAGAGAAAATAGGACAAAAAACACACCAGAAAATTGAATAAATCTAAAGTTGCATTGAGGGATAAATCAATATATTCATTTACACTTTATGGTGTCGAGATAACATTAGAGGGCTGTCACAATTCATGAACATATGAATTGTTTAAACGGCGCAAGTGATAAGGTGAACAAAGTGCGAAAAAAGTGCTAAATGTGAACAGGATATATACAGTGTTGTATGGATGGTTAAAACTGGTTATTCAAAGGACATCCATCGGTACATAAATATCCGCGCTGTTTGGGATTTAAATTTCCATTTCATGTGGGGCGGAGAGAGTAGGGTCAGGATTATCACAAGCACAAGCACAGAGAAGTGCGTGAGTGGTTGGGTGGCACAGCTGGTCTTCCTCAGGCCAAGGCAAACCAAGGGACAGCCCGAAATAAAGAAAGGAAGGTCTTCAGGGTATGGTCCACCGTAGGTTGGATTCAAAAGAGCAATAACTGCAGTGAGATACTTGATGGTAATGAATCACATCAATGGGGCAGCACAGTTCAGTAGCTCTCCGGCGCTGCTCGGGAACTGGCCTTTATTTCTTGCTTCCTGCAACTCGTGCGGACCGCGGACGCCGTTTTGTGCAAATCCTAAGCTTCAGCATTTACTGCCTTGAAAACGAGCAAGTGCGCTACCATTAATTAACGGATGAGTACGCCTACCGTGTTTAACTAGACGGTGAGGATCCCCCGCGCCCCGCAAGACCCTGCGGGTGTGCAACACGGACATCACACCTACTCAGGTTGCCCCACACAGTCCTGAGGAAGACCCACAGGCCGAGGCCCCAAATCGCCCTCTGAGCCCCAAGTCGGGTCGAAACGTCGACGCCCACATAATCAGCCTGGATCACAAGTCCCAAATCTAACGTGCCACACAAGGATACATTTGTGTATTTGAAATTGAATGTAAAGGAACCTTTATTGTCTAAATGTGGCCAGGCTACCGAAGACTGAGATTTGTCTATCAGTCCAGCATATAAATGTTTTTAAGTTTTCCCCTATCACACTACCTGAAATTCTTTTTCACCGCTTCTACACTAGAGCACTCTTTCTTTCCGCACGTTCCATTGGAGCAACCTTCCCCCTTCCTTTCCCCTTGTTTAGTTCAGTAAGTAATCTACTGTTCATCTTATGATTTGGAATAAATTCTTGGTAAAATATCCTTTGGTTGTTGCACTTCAGTCTATTTATTGTATTAATTACTGCGAGCTAACTTTGTGCATGCTCAAGAAATTGTTTTCTAACAATAAGTGTAGATTTGATACATATCATTTAAAAAGAAAAGGTCTTTGTAAATGATACAGCTGGTTTTAAAGATGGTGCGGGCCAGCAAGAGGAGCCAATGGAGTTCCATCAGGATGGGGTTGATGTGATCATATTTCTTCAGGCCCTGGATGAGATGGGGTGCAGCATGTATGATGCCCGTAAGGGAACTGAATGACCCTTTAAGCCAGATGCGGTTTGGATGGTACCACCAAGAGGTTCACCTGCCTTGGAATACAGAACGGGGCCAGAGCCAAATCCCTCTAAGAGGTGGTAACTCTTCGACAAATATCTAATTTTAGAGATTAAGGTCGTCTCCCTCTAGGGTCCCCTCACCACTACATTACCTGACACTAGTTCCCCCTCATCTAAAATCCTCAAAAGAGCACATCTTGTTCCGGGTTGAATTGATGGGCACGTCCAGACAATCGAGCACAAGGTTTCCAAATTAAAATCAATGCTAGACCTTGCTCCTGGAGATTCTTTACCTTCTGATTAGAACCAGTTCAAACATAAGATGGATGAGGAGGGAGAAGAAAGAACAAATCGACGTGTTCTCTGAACTGGTAACTTCGGATGTTGGCTCTTGTAATGCATTCCATTTGAAACTTCGCAGGGGCCAGAGGTTGTTTCTTAAGTTTCCGATATGGATAATCTTTTATGATTTCTAATTGTGTGAACTGTTTTGAAGAATCTCAGTTTTGTTTCTTCAGAACTAGAACGAGCACTTGACATGTCAATTCAAGGAGTCTGATCTCCTTCATGGCCGTCTTCTCCTATTATCTCATGTTCTTCACTTTATTTTGAACATAAACATAATCCTCAGTTACCTCACACCTGGTCCTCATCCCTCCAGAGTCGGCCATGGTGCAACTTTGTTTTTAATGAATGCGCAGATATCAGCACCACTGATATTTAACAATGCATGATGCATTCTTGGTCCATGGCAACTTTGTTACCGTCTCCTTCCACTAGAGAGAATGCTGTCTCTCTGCTGTCTTCAGCAGAAGAAGCGCAGCCCCTCTGTCAGGCAGCCAGGCTCCCAGAATCATTTAATCAGTCATGGCATCAGTTCTTTCTGGACAGTTGATCCGGCTATCCAAATACCAGACAAAAGGCCAGACATGCAAAACTTTATTGTAGTCGGAAACACGCCTATTCGGAGCTTGCAATAGCCGAACTCTTTTAGGCTATGTGCAAAACCCATTTTAGAAGTCGGTAAAGTTTTACCAACTCCTAAAATGAGATTGAGACTGGTTAATGATGCATTATCGAGAATGGGAGTTTTTTGAGCATCCCTTCCAAATATCAAATCGTGGCAGATTTATCTATGGTTTGCTGTCTCAAACTAATGAAGTAACTTGACTTCCAAATGGGGGTGGTAACTTATTTGCAAAGGGAAAGGGGTCCTGTTTGTACTTCTTTCCAAATAGGGTACAAGCTTCTGGGTTCGTAGGCAGTGGTCCAGAGGACTACTGCAAACTTTCACTAAAACTAAAAACACTTTTTTTTTTTTTTTTAAAGCAGCACCATTTCCTTTAAGGAAAACAAGCTGCTTTAAAAAAATATTTTTTATAAGCTGTCACTAGGTTGATGGTCTGCTGACACTTGCAGGCCCCCATCCCTGTGAATTCGGCCAATCCGAGTGAGTCACAATGTGCAACCAATCAAATAATTTTTTTTAGCTAGGTTGAACTGCGACCCATTCCGATTCCATATTTTACAAACAAACCTATTTGTGCATAATTTGGTTTTTAAAACAAGATTCTGGTCGCAAGAAAACTATTCTCAAATTGCTATCAATTCTTTCCGACCAGAATAATTGTAAACCTGGCCCAAAATGCCATCATCAGATTCTGGTGGATTTCCTGTGCCATCTGTAGCTGATCTGTGCAGGTTCTAACTCATTACTTGGGGAGGAACAGCCTTCTCGTACTTTGCCACTGAAGAAGCAGAAAGTCAACTCTGATATCAATTCTCCTGATTTTAAGCTTGAACATGAGGGTCTTCATCTTACTAGATCAGGCATCTCCAACAAGTAGCTCGCGAGCTACCTGTAAGTAGCACTTCTGTGTGCAGCCTAAGCTTTTAATATAGAATCTTTTGCTTGGTTTATGTGTATACCAACAAATTAAAAAATATGTACACAATACGAAAATGGGTATATATTCAGAACACATAAGCTGATGTTTGAAGACAAATGGCTGAATTTCCAAAAAGTACTTAAAGCTATTATTTGAGTGA
This sequence comes from Calotriton arnoldi, assembly GCA_963921515.1. Classification (NCBI taxonomy): domain Eukaryota; kingdom Metazoa; phylum Chordata; class Amphibia; order Caudata; family Salamandridae; genus Calotriton; species Calotriton arnoldi. Next base: position 915,050 of record CAWUFW010000075.1, on the reverse strand, counting down.
TAAATCATATAGCGTTAGAGAGACTTATTACTCATATTATTACCTTGGTGCCAGGGGCACTGCACTTATGGCTGTTATGTAATACCCATGCAGAGACATTCCAAATTGATGACAATTTTTCTTTTTCTTCTGGAAATCTTGCTGATGCACTGGTGTGATCACTGCTGACAACCTTGAATGGGTGGTCACTACTACACCAATAATATTAGTAGCTCGGGATGATTTTCATTAAACATAAGTAGCTCTTAGTACTGAAGAGGTCTGAAGCTGCAGTAACTTGGAACTCACTTCCATCTTCTAAGCCTGCCTTTGTATTTACCATGTTTGTACCGCCCTCAACCACCCAGATTAAAGAAGGATCTTTTCTAACTAGCCAGGTTGTGAGCAGTTTCATAAAAGTTAAGCGACTCGGCTCAAAACAATTGTTTTTTGGCAAGGAGTTCCACTTTTTGGCTATCAAGAGTCTACCAATGTCAGACTTCGTAATCCTTGTGACTATGTCTTTCACTACAGGGAACCAGTGTAATGCGACCAAGCTCCTAGAAATAGGGCCGTGTTGTGGAAGACCAAGCACTAGACTGGCTAGGGCGCGTTGATCTATTTAACACCAATGAGTGAAATAAAGGGAAGGACCTAAGGGAATAGCATTCTAGTAGTTCAAGCGTGAACCAGTCACTGCCTGGATTACAGAGCCTGGGCGAAAAAAGAAGTCTTGGTTACAAACGTTGCTGACTGGGATGGGCAGTGTGGTAGTTAAACTGAGGGATTAGCACCAGGTTGGAATTCTGTATAATCTGAGTTGAGTTATGGTGAGTTTTTGCTCATCCAGTTCACATCCGCCAAAACAATTACGAGAGTTTGATTTTGCAGCCATTTTGACTTTTTTCAAGATTGACAACTGCTGCAGTCCAATGGGGGTGCGCAGATCATAAAGTCCAATAGTCAAGTAGTGATGTAAAAATCAATTTCTTTATTCCAAATTCTTAAAATTCAGCAAACTGAGACACTCAGTCAATGCGTTTCATTCCCATACTGGGAACTTCATCAGGGCTTTTAGAAAAGTGGTGTCATAACAATTGCTTTTCATGAAATATCGTACGAAGTGGTTCAGTGTATTGCACTGGAGCCAAACAGAGATAGCAGGTATGGTAATTCCTGCAAAGGAAAATCTAGATGCCGTGTCGGTAGTTCTGTATCTTCAGATTCATGAAAAGCAATTGTTATGACACCACTTTTCTAAAAGCCCTGATGAAGTTCCCAGTATGGGAATGAAACGCGTTGGCTGAGTGTCTCAGTTTGCTGAATTTTAAGAATTTGGAATAAAGAAATTGATTTTTTACATCACTACTTGACTATTGATTGGACTTTAGGATCTGCGCACCCTCATTTCACAAAAAGTAACTTTTTGATCTGGAGCACAGTAGCGTCATGCAACGGCTGGCATTGGGGTTGGCTGCGCAGTAAATTCACTAATTGGAACTGGCGTGAGGTGCGGAACTAGAGGTCCGCCGTTGCTCCACTGGACTATGGCTGCAGTCCACCCTTGCTTGGAGTGGAGCCGTTTTGGTGGTCCATCATGAGCCTGCTCAGACCCGATGGATACCACATCCAGTATTCCAATAGGATGAGCTCTCCCAGCACCATCGGTAACTTACCAACTCAGTCTGCCATGGTTACTGCGACCTTGGGCGAAGGGTAAGCCCAGCACCGCCTTTGTCATTATTTTTAGATTAGAAAGCTGAACATATGACAATTGGGCACAGAAATCCTGTGTGAACTCTGGACAGTCTTTCGAATAATGGAATACTGAACTGGTTATTTGGAGCTAATAATTTACAAAACTGTGAAATCGTAAAATCGTTTGCAGAGGTTCTTACCTCTAAAGTCTTCTTCTGTTCGGGGGCAGAGAGGCTGCTTTGAAACATTTACAGAGTGTTAGAGAATAGACAGACACAAAGGCTAGAGTTCTGGGAGGATTGTTTGCCAAGGTACTGACGGCCGAGTATAGCTTGATTTGATTCTGGCCCATAGTAGAAAATCAAGTCATAAATGTGTCCTTACGCCAAGTCCATTGGTGCAATCCTCACGTCACTTCACTATCAAGATTTGTTATTTTGAGCCTGATAACAGTTTAGGGTGAAACAACAAGAAACAGAACCCACCCTTCTTCATCTCCTCCATAAAGGCTTCCTTCCCTTGTTGATGTCAGGGGCTCCTCTTAAGATCTTGGTGCATGCCTGTCCACGATGTGCGCCAGATCAAATGCGGGGCTGCATTTTGGCAACTTGAAGTTTAGGAAAGGGAAGACTGGAAAACTAATCTACCATTGACCATGACCCCTTATCTTTCTGTGAGACAAATGGATACACTTTTACAATTAAGCGCGTCTGACAAAAACATCTTTTTTTGTATTGGTCACCTGTGGTTCCTTTGTTGCCTCTTCGTCAATAGGTGGTCTTAAATTCTTCAGCTTCGACTCTGGTGTTAATGTTTTTTCCCATAAAGTGGGGAAACCCTACCTCGCAGAATAAATGGGACTTCAAGGGAAGAACCAAACAGGATCACCTGTGTGCTGGCGGATACTTTGTCTTTCTAAGCGTACAAATGGCACTACCGTAACTGAAAAGCCGCAGAGCCCTGAACTTAGAGCAGCATCGGGCGAGGAGTTGTATATTTGTCTGGCTCCTCGTCTGATGTTCAGTACTCCGTTACTTTTCAGATGTTCATTTGAATTGGGATCAGATACCACTGGCAGAAGTCTGTACTGGACAATTCTTGGCATTAGGTTTATGGAGGCAGCGTGATCGCACCAGAGCGCCACCAACATCACTGTGGATCTCAGGCTTATGGGTGAGGGTCAGCTGAGGTCTCAATGGAATATTCAGCAGGGCTTGTGAGACGGTTGTATGATACAACCACGCATGCCTAAACCATGCATGCCTAAACTATGCAGTCTGAACCACGACCGCATATTTACCACTCGTGCCTTTACCACGCATGCCTTTAGAGCGAATTTTGTTGTAAAGGCATGATTGCTAAAGGGATATGCATGGTAAATTGCACACCCCAGCCCCCCTGCCCTGTGCCCTAACACCCGATACCTGAGCCCTGCAATCCAGCCCGCCCCAGCCCTTAAAACTACCCCGACTCATCACCCTGAGCCCTAACACCAGGCCCCTGCCCAAAAAAAGACCCTTTGCCCTCCCCCTGAGGCCTAAAACCCTGCTAAAAAACGACCCCGACCCCAGCCCCCCACCTTGAGCTTTAAAACTGACCCCCACCCCTGAAAACTGCCCGTTCCCCCCCGCCCTGAGCTCTAAAACCCGGCCCCAGCCCTTAGAACTACCCGAGCCCCCTTCCCTGAGCCCTAAAATCCTGCCCCCTGGCAAAAAATAACCGCGACCCTGCCCCCCAAGTCCTGCGCCCTAAAACCACCCCCCTACCTCTAAAAACTACCCACTGCCCCTCCCCCCCCCAAACACGGCCCCAGCCCCACTTACCAGACCGCGTCCCTGAGCTTCCTCTCCCGATCCTTCCAAGTTCCTCTCCCTGCCCATCCGCACATCTGAACCGCTGACTGCGTTAACCACGCATATGCGTGGCTAAGGAAGATGCGTGGTTTAGGCAAGCGTTGTTCCGAATGCATGGAAATCGTACGCGTGGCTCAGCCCGCATTGTAAAGGCCGTTTCCCTTGTGACACATCTGCCATTGGAGGCCCTTTCCACATTTTATCGGTCATTTTATCAGGAGGGATGGGAACATTCTGTTCTCTCACTCAGGCCACCTAGTCTTTCTGCTGGCCACTGTGAAAGACAGCTGAGAGGTGCAGAGGGCAAGGACTCTTTCAGCCAGTGGCAGCTTAATGCCATTCACTTGCTCCACTATGCCATTTTCTGCAGAGTGCCCTGGGCTGTAGACTTAATGAGAATATCGCTTTTGATGGATGCCACTTATCCTAAATTAATTTGGGAGAACGTTATCCATTTTTTTGCTTAAGGACCGCAGATTTGTAGATTTTCTTTTTGTATCAGAATAGTGGTTACTACAATTTAGTTCATGCACAGCCTGGCCTCCCCTACATGGCCGTTGGTGATGGCAACCAGCAATAGGTGATGTGCCCTTATCGAGACCAGGCTGATGTCCGCTGTAGAGGATGTCCCTCTGCTGTCTCTGAGAAGCTCTGTGTTAGAAGAATCCTTTAGAAGATGATGGGAGAACCCACCCTTGAGTGAGCAATGCATAACCTGTGCAGTGGCCACAGTAAACATTTCCTCTGTCTCCTTCAGCATAGGCTTAACGTAGAGCGACGTTTCCACGATAATTGGAGGACTTTTTCCTGTAAAGTGTTAAGGTTCTGGATAATTTTAAAACAGTTTTGGGGTTAGCGGAGCCTAGAGAAAGAGATACTTGGTCGTTTCATATGGGGATTCCAGATAAGTCTGTCGGCTAAGGCATGAAACTGCTCCACGTTTCAATGCAGGTAGCTAGGAGAACATGAGTGTTTATGGCCAAAAGGGTTTGAACACAACAAAGGCCTTGCATCTGGTGGTCCTACTCCACCACTAACTTCAGCAGACAGACCCTTTTTTTTTTTTGGGGAGTATTATATACCGCGTACTAGACCCGAAGGTATCCGAGCACTGTACATGAGCACCAGTTGCGTTACAGACGGACACATCCTAGCCGTTAGGCCATATCCTCTCCCCTTTTTAGAAGCGATCAGTCATTGACATGTTTGTGACACAGTTGTTAGGCACGGGAAATTAAGTGATTCGCCCAGAATCATAGGATGTTGAGCGTCCCTGCCGAGACTCGAACCCAGTTCCCCAGCTTCGAGGCTTAGAAGCGATCAGTCATTGTGAAATGTTTCGGTCACACAATGGCTTCATTGTGGGCTTAGGTGGCCCTGTACACAGCTGAGGGCTCTGAGGTTATCTATGTAGCAGAAGTAGTCCATCGCCTATTCTGTCTGCTTGCTCACTTCCATTGGACACCCCAGATCATATTGTCTTCTCTCCAGGCAAGACTTGTGAACCATCATCTCTGTGTGACACCCAGCTGCACAGTGTGTGCATCATCTGTACGAGTTGGCCTTTCAAGTAGCCAGTAGTAAAGTCACTCGTTATCTGCTAATGCATGTATACCTTCTCTGCCGGCTCTTCTGTCCTCTAGTGTAACCCAGCTTTTCTACCCTGACACAGGCACATCTTCCAAGAAGCATATCCCTGGTCCCAGCAATGTTCACTTTCCTAGAAGCTAATGGCAATCTAGAAGGATGCTTGTCGAATTTCCCGGGTTGGTTGAATTGAACTACCACACCGCTGTGTGGAACAGTCCTAAAGGGGCTCCAGGAAATCATTCTTAAAGCAGTGAATTAAACAGACAAGACCTACCCTGCATAGCATACATGGATTGTATGCACTTCGCCTTGCCCCGTCTTCGGAGTACAGGACCAGAAGGATGGAAGAGTTATTTCGCAGATTGGCGGAGTACCAATTATATATTGACTCAGAGTCAAACTGATTTGACCCCGAAGGCGGATCAGAGTACGTGGGTCTTTAGACTTCTTTTGAATCGCAGGAAGTTTTCTTCATGCTGTAGAGATTGTGAACCAGCAGAAATGGACTAGATATAATGGGTATTTTGAGGTCATGGATGGGGGGTGAGATTATTGTAGGTCGAAGTGATGGCATTAAGGTAGTGGTATGTAGAAGTAATGGTGGTCGAAGTAATGGCATCCAGTCGCATAGATGAGACATTACTACAGCTAGGATGAAGGCATTTATTTGCTTTCCTTGTTGGAAGTGAAGGACCCCTCCTATCTGATGGAGGTGATGGGAAATATTTTTGCTTCATATATATATCAATCAACTTTATTTCGGTTCAATGAACCATAAAAGTGCACAGTCCAAGACAATATATATATATATATATATATATATATATATATGTGTATATATATTACGTTATCCAAATCCAATATACGCGTCTCACAATCCGATATAAAGGGTGATTTATTAAAGCTCAAGGTTACGCGTTTCGGAAGAAACTTCCTTGATCAAGGAAGTTTCTTCCGAAACGCGTAACCTTGAGCTTTAATAAATCACCCTTTATATCGGATTGTGAGAGCGTGTATTATTGGATTTGGATAACGTAATTTGCATGCCAGCTCAGCTCGACCGGCTTCTGCGCGCCACCGAACCACGGGCGGAGGTCCAGGGAGGAGCATTTGGATGTTGGTGTATGTATATATATATATATATATATATATATATATGTATATGTATATATGTGTATATATATATATATACATTATAAATACAAATGTCAGCTCATGACAATATAAATATGTAAAACAATCATACTACATCAATTGTCAAAAAGCTACCACAATGCTCAGACAAAAGCCAAAGGAACAAAAACCTCGAAAAAAAGTCCTTAGGAGTGGGCTGAATAGGGGTCCGCTATGTCACCCGGATTATCCGAGTTATTTCCTAGTATGGGGAGCTCAAATGTACTCACTGAGATAAATCAGATAAAATTGTGCACTACGATAGTTGATAAAATATAATTTATAAAACCTGAATAAATATCCTTTTACTTGGATTACTCCCAGCACTTCTTGCCCTATTATTCATTACTTTGCTTTGTTCATTTATTCATTTAATCATTGTTTCAACTTTTAAAAACCATAGGAGTTCATCAAAACATCAAAAAAGCATAAGCTAGTTATATACAGATTAATATCCATATAAAATTTAAAAACATTTTGTGATTAAAACATGGGATCATTGACATTGATCGATATGTATGTTGTCATTATATGTGCACAAATGCCAATAAACAAATACAAAAAAAAAAAAATGGAATCATAAAATTAAATGATTTGCTTTCTTAACCCCCAGAACCTAATGTCAAAATCAAGACCCGTAGCTGCATAAAACCTAGCTTTCCAGCTGGATACTGCGAATACTATCGCATTATGGGAACCATGTTTCAGTATTCTAAGCGCCTCGTGATGGTTAGGATTCCTATGATCCTACAAACCTGTACTATCCAGGTTTGCCTTTCTCTTTTATAAGCTGGACAAATGAAAAATGTGTGTGCCTCAGTTTCTTCTGCTGCTCCACAGGAGGGATATTTCCGGTCAAGATCCCTTGACCAAGCACTAGTAAAGTATCTATATTCTTATGGTGGAAAAGCATGGTCTTTGTCGGATAGAATGCCTAAGTTATGTACATTTTCAACATGTTTTGCATGGGACCACAGTGTGTCTGGCTTGTTGAAAGGGAGAGGATTGGTGTTGACTGGGCGCATTCGCAGAATGTCGGTCTTTAAGCCACTAAGGCCAAGGTGAGTCTACAACATCCAAACTTAGACGTGGTTTAGGCAAGCGGCACCATGATGCCAGTCTCCCGGCCCATCTTGTGGGTTGTGTTGAAGGTGTTTATTTATCTGCATCATGGGAAGTCCAGTGCTGTAGGTGCCCGTAGGGCTGGCCAGCAACCAGCTTGCATTACCTCCTGCAGATGCACTTCCTCATCCCCATTCCTTTGGAAGCGACATTTACTCAGGGCTGTAGCCAGGACTGTAAAGTTAAGGGGGCATGGCCCCCCCATCAATAACAAGAACATGTTCTCGGGGCGGAGGAGGAGCAAGTTTGATGTGGTAGCTTGCAATGCTGGTGATTTTTTTAAAGCCCAATTTTTTAATTTTTTTTATGATGTTCTCCCCAGAGGTGAAAGCGGGAGACAAATAATTCATGTTAGTCAAACCTGAACTTACTTTAAAGGCATTCTTACATGAGGGGTACCGGAGTCCCTCATGGAATCTGTCAGAACAGGACTTTCCAGTGTTGCACATACAGCACATTGGGCTAGTATTCTGGAGTGAAACTAACCAGAACTTGAAAACAACTTTGCATGGCACTTGGAAGTTCTCTTGCAATAGACTTATGTCATATGTGGTGGCAAATAGAACATTACAAAGCACATTGGAGCAGTCAAATTAGTTAAAATGGGATCAATTCAAATATAAATTTACAGGTGGAGAATCCCCCCCATCCCTACCCCGAGTTATTCGAGAATATTTAATATAATGGCACATTATTAAGTGCAAAGGGTCAGTAACACTGATGACAACTCAAAATTAAAAGAGAACTCCTTAGGATCGGGGTTTCAGTTAAAATCCAAGAGTCAAATTGAATATTGTAAGCAATTGTGTCAAAAAACAGCAGTGCACACTGGACTGCGACTGACTCCCATCCCAACCCCCTGATTTACAAGCTGTGTCAACTTTTTCAGAAGCCCTTCCTCAACCTCCTTTTTTTAGTTCTCAGCTTCAGACAACCTCAGACGTTTGGTGGTGAGACTGAATGTTACCAATATATAACAGCTACTTGAATGAACTTTGGCTCCTCTCCATCCTCCTGAATGGACTGCTTTGTGGTCTTTCTCAATTTACTGCTTTTAATCCAATTGCTTTTCTCCCTGTTATTGTATTTGCCCCGCTAAGGAGCATTTTGGTTTCACAGTGTTCTGACTGGATGAGTTGTATGCTCGAGGGAGACACTTTTCTCTTTTGTTTCCATTGAAGTGCATATTTTCCCTGCATTTCCCTGTTTACTGGAACTCCCTACCATGTGCTCTGTTTTCACACCAATGTGCTCTGTTTTCTCCCATGGTCCCTGTCCTTCTCCTTGTGTGTTCATTTTTTAAAATTTGGATATAATATTTTAAGACGGCCCAGTAGCTGCCAATTGCTGCCTGGCCACTTGCATCCTTTTTCACACTTTGTTTTTTTCTTTAACAACTTAATTTACTGTTCTAACAGGGCTGTCCACCATGCTAGAATGGGAAGTTCAAATGGCTGCCATGCTCGTGACGCGTGCATGCATGTGCTTAATGATGCACGGCGGCCATCTTGGAAAGGGTTTTCTTCAATAGGAAACACATTTTAATATTACAGGCCATGTGTGTGCTTGCAACTCGACATATGCATTCGTATGCCTGTGCCAACAAGCATTGGTAAAGCCAAAAGCTCAAACATTTAAAGCTGATTTTGGCCTTGCTAGTGCTTATTTTACAAGCTGCAGTAACTGCTGGGAAGTGCTTGCTCAACCCCATTAAAGCTGCATTGACTGCTAAGAAGCCTTTAGTACTCCTTACCCCCTTTTGAAGCTGCATGAAAGGCCAAGAGACCCCAATTTGTCCCCGTTACAAGCTTTATTAACTGCTTTGAAATCCTCTCCTCAACCTCTTTACAAGCTGTATTAACTGTGAAAAACCTTTATTCAGTGCTTTATGATCTGTATTAATTACTACACAGACCTTAACTCGCCTATTTATAAACTGTATTACTTGCTAAGGAAGCACTTCCTCAATCTTTTTACTAACAGCATTAACTGCTAAGAACCTGTGCACTCGCTGTTGGATTACATGCGTAGAAGACTCCAACGTGAGCCAGTACACATAGCACCACAGCACTAAGGAAGCCAAAGTTGTGTCCACCTTCCAGCAGTTTGAGAACGGGCTTTGTCGATGGGCTAAGTGGTTCTCCTTCACTGTTCCTATGTACCTCCATATCCGTGGAGTGCAGGACACTATCCAGGAAGTTCACAGATCTCACTATCCTTCCTTCTCCATATCAACTTCTTTAAGTGACAGAGAACCTGTCTCCCTAAAACCTGCATAGACTGCAGGCAGCAGTCCTCGCGTGATGCCAAGGCGCTTAGTAATGCAGAGGCATCCTGGAGGCTAACATGGATTCCAACATCTTACTACCCTCTGAGCTCTTTACAGTACCTTTGCAGGGGGTCAAGAGTTTGATTTGAAAGGATAGGAGTAGAACTGGGGAACTGATGGGGGCATGTGCCATGGCATAATCAGGCCAGATATGCTTCCCTGACTTCAACCTCTTTTTATTACTCTCTTGTTTAGTCTTTTTTATATCTTGCCTCTTAAGGTTAACTTTCAAAGCAGGATATAACCATAATCATTTAGGTTTAAATATGTATGTCCTCTTTTCTTTTACATTCTCTTCTACCATCTTCGCTCTTTCTGTTTTCCTGTCTTGTGTGGTGCGGGTTAGAAATTGGGAACAGTGTGGGCTTGGCGTATAAATAAGGTCAAAATATGGGATACTACTGTGATTATTTGGCCAATTTATGTAAATTTGTTTTTTTTAATCAATTTCTGTATGACCGCTTGACCTGATATACTTTAATACTTCCATTTTCTTTACTAGATGGCAAAACATAAATAAAATAAATGTAAATGCATGTTTTAGTGATGCTGATCATTACACATATGGGTCTGTAGTGCTTTTTGCTATCGTTCCCCTTGTTTACGGTGCAGGATTGGGCTCTTCTGCTGTCTGTTGTCAGTGGTCTTGTTTATGATTGTGGAGTACCCTCATGCTTTAGAAGCCTGTTTGCGGGGCGTGGTGAGGGTTAGCTAGGTTTTATTTGGGTACTAGCAGAGTCTTGTTACAGGAGTAACTCTTCTTGCCCCCCTCTGCAGAACTCCCGGTCCCTGATGAGCTGCGTAGCCCGGTGAAGGTCCAGCGGGAGGAACACCGGACATTACACTTCTTTCCCCCGGAATATGGATGTAAGTGTTTTGGTGTCTAGGGGATGGAGAGTTGGGTCTTCCTAGTGCAATGTGGGTAGCGGCAGCATTCATCATATGAATGCCTTTCCTTTCTTGCATGGCCTTCCTTCCTTCAGTATTCTGTGTGCATCTTTTTTCACACTTTGTTTTTTTTTTAACAACTTGATTTACTGTTCTAACAGGGCTCTTCACCATGCTAGAATGGTAAGTTCAAATGGCTGCCATGCTCGTGACGCGTGCATGCATGTGCTTCATGACGAATGGCGGCCATCTTGGAAAGGGTTTTCTTCAATAGGAAACACATTTTAATATTACAGGCCATGTGTGTGCTTGCAACTCGACATATGCATTCATATGCCAGTGCCAACAAGCACTGGTAAAGCTAACAGCTCAACTATTTAAAGATGATATTGGCCTTGCTGGTACTTATTTTACAAGCTGCAGTAACTGCTGGGAGGTGCTTCCTCAACCCTATTAAAAGCTGCATTGACTGCTAAGAAGCCTTTTGTACTCCTTACCCCCTTTCCCTTAATGGTCTTCTAGCCTTCTCTACCTGGTCACCTTCCATGTTCTGCATCCCCCCTACTGTTCAATGAAATGTCTTTCACTTTGGTCCTCCTTCCCTTCAATGAGTGGACTCCTTGCGTTCCCTGATTGGCCTTGGTCCATTCTCTTCTCCTTTCTCTGCATGGTCCTCTTTATTTTACCTCATGGTCTTCTTTCCTTCTCTGCATGGCCTTCTTCCCTTAACGCTGAGGTTCCTGGTCTTCTTCTTTGTGGTCCTCTTCTTATTTCTTCACAGTGCATTTCACTTCCCTTCACTGTACCCTTTCCCTCTGTGCGTGGTTTCCCCCTTCCCTGCATGCTTGTTTTCCCTTCCCTCCATGGTCTCCTTCCCTTATCTTCATTGAATCTTCTTCCATCACCCTGATTGAAAGCCTTGTTCTGGATTTTCATCGATTTTCCGGGGAGCCGGTTTACTACCTGTCCCTCTGCTCCCTCTCCCAATCCCGCAACGCAGAGTTGGAACAGAGCAGAGTAGAGTTGGATAGGGTTCCGGCCAGAGGGACGGCGTCCTTCTCCCTGTTTATAAGTTCAAATTGGGCCCAATTCTGATTCTTCTTTCGATAACCACTGGTTGCATAACCCGTGACTTTTGATACCATAATAGGAAAGAAAGCTGCCTTTGGAGCACTGCTGTGGAAACACCTCTACGTACATTGTTCTGTTAGAGCACAGACTTGAAGCTGTGGATAGGTCTGGATGGGAGAAGTTAGGAGAAATACAGGGACTAAGTTACAACTCAGCGGACTGATCCTCAATTCTGTCCACATCCTTCATGACTTACCTTGTTTCTCAGTTTAACCCAAACACCAAAGCTTATGATATATGTTCTGATTGGTTCCAGGGACAACTATGATTCTGTAGACCACAAAACCCTATCAAACTGTCTTTCTAAGTAGCAGGAGATGTAGATTTGGATTTTCCGCGTATTTCGAACTAGAGTCTCACCCTTCCCAGACCTCTGATTCTTTTCCTTCAGATCACTGAGTACTGATGACCTCAGTCTAGACCTCTGGGTGGTCATCATGGACAAGCACCATGCTACTTGCAATGAAAGAACTGCATATGTAAACAAGCGGCATCCTGCTAAATGTTGTAAAATCACAATTAATATCTGTGACCCTCCCACAAGATCTTGGCACACAGGCCTCAACCACAATGTCATCCATGATCTAACAAACCAGGCTGTGAAGCCAGCAGCCGGGCAGAAATCTAGGGCTCCAGGGTGACGCCCTATATACAGGCTGAGGCAGCAGACCGCTCGTGCTACCATTAGCTGCAACTCTTCGATTCACTCATACTAGGTAGCCTGTGTTTAATTTGTAAAAGAATAAGCACAGGTGCCAAACGTTTCTCTCTGAAACCCTGAGACGGGGCTATCGAATGTCAGGGGTGCCAAATCCCAAGGCGGCGTTGTCGTGATTCCAACTCATGCCTCATTTATCCACACCAGACATTCCCTGCCCCTTTATCTTTTACTCTAGCAACAGAAATTGTCACAGTGGTGGTGGTCTTAATCAAGCCCATTTGGAAGCCGCGGGGAGAATCCATCCATCCTTACACTGCTGGCCTTACTCTTATCCCCGATTAAAATTCTTGTCCTGGATTTTCATTGACTTTCCACAAAGCTGCTTACAACCTCAACTCCCTCTCCCATTCTCCCAACACCCTAAGTTGTTTTATCTGTTATGTTTTTATTAGTTTATGGTAAATACTGATAATAATTACTAGTTTATGTTAAGTACACTTTTTTGTTTTCTGATGTACTAATGCATTTTATTTAAATCCTGCAATATTAGAACCTAAATCTTGAGTTCAATCATTGTGAAAGTAAGATAACAGCGAATAACATTGGATATCTATAGTCTTTGTAAACATTTACAACAGGTAGTTACTGTTAGGTAAAGAAGCAGGAGCCGAGTTTTCTCTTCCTAGCTAACCTGGAGTGTTCATCCTCTGTTCCCCCTCTGCCTGGACTTTGCAGCTATCCAAGATGGAACCACGGTGGACATTTTCTCTTTCGGGATCTGTGCGCTCGAGGTAAAGAAACATACCTGGACAGGTTTCTTTTACTTAGCACCAGTTTATTTATAGGTTGTTAACGGTGTTGTTGGGCTATGGCTTCGTAGCACTGATGGATGTTTGAGGTGCGTGTGATAATATGTTGAGCGTGTTCTGGTCCATGTGTACGATTCCGTGTCATGACTTGCTTGGTGTGTGGTAGATCGATGGATGGTTGTAAAGAATCTTCTTAAATAGTTATAAGGTAGTTTGGGTGGGGGAGTATGTTGTAAAGCGCATCTATACCTTTGGTGACCATGTACTATAGAAATATGCTTAAATGTTTGTTCAACTTGTGTGACTCTTGGGCAAGTCATATGACAATCGCCTGGTTCTAATAGATAATCTGAGATCAGTGTTGCTTGCTGATCGCAACATCATCCCATTAAAAATACTTAATTTGTATGTACTTAATTTATTGTTTAATTTGTTTTTTTGATGGTGTACAAAGTTTCTCGTTTCGTAGAATTAATATATTCCATTTCAGCTTTCTGCTTAACATTTTACTCAGTCATTATATGAACGGATAGAAAGCGGTTTTAAAATTACCATACCTAATTGCATTTTTGTTCATTCGTTGCGCTAAGTCATTTAAAATCTGCATTAACACCTCAATATCATACTTTATTACTTTTTGGAACCATCGAATGATTCTACCTCTGATACGTGTACTAATTTGTTACAAGATTGCTTGTTTCTGTCCTGCTCACTCATTCAGAGTTGGACCATGTCTGTATTGTTGCTGTCTATGCATTAACATCACTTGCAGTTTTCGTGTGAACATTAAACCGCAAAATATTTTCTCAAGGCAGATGTTGGTTTCACCTAGTGCATATGCACCATCTGTATAGGCACCCTTCGGCGTATTCACCCGTTTGCATTTTCACCTGTCTGCACATTCACCCATCTGCGTATTCACCCATCTCCATACAAATAGATCAACTCTGTGGCATTCTGGCGGCCATGTCTGTATTGTTACTGTCTATGCGTTAACATCACTTTCAGTTTTCTTGTGAACATTAAACAGCTAAATATTTTCTCAATGCAGATGTTGGTTTCACCTAGTGCATATTCACCCATCGGCATATTCACCCATCGGCATATTCACCCATCGGCATATTCACCCATCGGCGTAGTCACCCGTCTGCACATTCACCCATCTGTGTATTCACCCATCTGCGTATTCACCCTTCTGCGTATTCACACCCATCTGCATATGCACACCCATCTGCATGTGTATTCACCCATCTGCGTATTCACCCATCTGCGTATTCACCCATCTGCATATGCGCACCCATCTGCATATGCACACCCATCTGCGTATTCACCCATCTGCATATGCGAACCCATCTGCATATGCGCACCCATCTGCATATGCACACCCATCTGCGTATTCACCCTTCTGCGTATTCACACCCATCTGCATATGCACACCCATCTGCATATGCACACCCATCTGCGTATTCACCCATCTGCATATGCGCACCAATCTGCATATGCGCACCCATCTGCATATGCACACCCATCTGCGTATTCACCCTTCTGCGTATTCACACCCTTCTGCGTATTCACACCCATCTGCATATGCACACCCATCTGCATATGCACACCCATCTGCATATGCACACCCATCTGCGTATTCACCCATCTGCATATGCGCACCCATCTGCATATGCGCACCCATCTGCATATGCGCACACATCTGCATATGCACACCCATCTGCGTATTCACCCTTCTGCGTATTCACACCCATCTGCATATGCACACCCATCTGCATATGCACACCCATCTGCGTATTCACCCATCTGCATATGCGCACCCATCTGCATATGCGCACCCATCTGCATATGCGCACCCATCTGCGTATTCACCCGTTTGCATTTTCACCTGTCTGCACATTCACCCATCTGCGTATTCACCCATCTGCGTATTCACCCATCTGCATACAAATACATCAACTCTGTGGCATTCTGGCGGCCATGTCTGTATTGTTACTGTCTATGCCTTAACATCACTTACAGTTTTCTTATGAACATTAAACAGCAAAATATTTTCTCAAGGCAGATGTTGGTTTCACCTAGTGCAAATGCACCCATCGGCGTTTTCACCCATTTGCATATACACCCATTTGCATATACAACCATTTACATATACACCCATTTGCATATCCACCTGTTTGCATTTTCACCCATCTGCGTATTCACTTATCTGCGTATTCACCCTTCTGCGTATTCACCCATCTGCATATGCACACCCATCTGCATATGCACACCCATCTGCATATGCACCCATCTGCACATTCACCCATCTGCGTACAAATACATCAACTCTGTGGCATTCTGGCGGCCAGGGTGTGATCTATCCGAGCTGTGTTGTGTGAATGTGAGCTGTTGTAATGTTTTCAGGTGGGTGGTTTGTATGATGCGCCTTCAAGGTTAGTACTTCTGGGAGCCCTGCGATAGGCAAGGATATATATCCTCTCTCAGGCTTTTTGTTATCGCTCCTGCTCTTTATCTGAGGAACAAAAGAAGCTGCGAGAGCGGGAAGGGATTTCCCCAGGGTCGCACCCTTGGCGGCATTTTGAAATTGGGAAATGCAGGATTGTGATTCTGCCTCTGCTGAGGTCATCGTTGACCTTCTTTGTCACCCTGTCGGCGAAAGGATAAGCCCCCCCTACACACACCCCGAGTTACCTTCAGTTCCACATTTAAAACGTGCACTTTTCTCTGTCGCAGAGTAATTAAAACAAGGTACTTCTATTTTTTTAAAAAGGTATTAGTTTGGTGTATTTTTAGAGTAAGGGATGCAACACAAAACCTCCACTTAAAAAAAAATAAAAAAAAATACAAGCAGTGATTTTCAATTGCACTTTGATTTGAGATTTATAAAGCGCAGCAGTCCCCCGAAGGCATCAAGGCGCTAGAGACCAGCCGTCAATACCCAGGAAAATAGAAAGACAGGAGAGTGAGGAGTTGCTGAAGGCACAAAAGCATCTTTCAACGTGCCAGTCACTGCTGCATGTTTTCATTTAGAAACAGACACCCTTGCATTAAGGCAGCCAAGCAGAGGGGATTTGATTTCCGTGGATAGAAAGCGTCTGCTGGCCCTTATCTCCTGCCGCCCTGGGCGGATGTGTGAATGTGGCCTCTTGGACTGGCCCTGCTTCTTGTCTGCTATTTTATTATATGGATTTGCAAGGACACGGCGAATGGATAGACGTCTATAAATGGGATGGATACACATATGTTATGTATGTGTCAACAGCTCCAAGAGACTGCTAAGGGGCGCCCTGCAAATATTCCGGTTAGGTTTGCAAGACCCTGGGGACGGTCACTAATATAGATCGAACTCAGGCCAAATGTGAGCAAACGTCAAGCTGAAATATCAAATTGACACCACCTACCACACCGAAGAAGAAGAATTGTGTGTTGTGGAAGATGAGCAGTGGTTCGCACCTACACCCACCAGCATATGGGCCCCCGGGCGCCTTTCCAGCCTCGCAACTAGATCATGGAGTCCCTTTCTTTCAGACCCGAGTTGCACTACTACACCCTCTGCCAAGCGAAGAGATTTGCTGCAGTCACAGTCAGTCAGTCTAGCAGGAAAAGGGGCAGCTTGTCCTTTCTCTTCGCATCTGCGGGTAGGCAGCGTATTGTATTTAATAGGGGAATCCGTATGGTTAGCCCATTTCATGTCTTAAGTACTGGTTTGCATCGTCAGAGATCAGTGTCTCAGCCTGATACTCACTGTTACGTGGTGGTTGAGGATGGCCAAGGGCCCGGGATATGATGAGGCGGACTTAGGACTGGTATGCCTTGACCAATTTTCAAAACTAATAGAGAACAGCTTTAAATAACACTTGACCTGGTGCTGGGGTAGGCACAGCACAGCACCGCCACTTGACAAGCACCACCTGGTTGAGGATGAGTGTGGTCGAGGTTGAGTGAGTGTGTGTATTATCTACTAGATATGAGTTTAATGGTTGAGTTCATGGGTAATATTGAAATGTGGAGAATAACCTTTTCCACTGCCTGGCTCAGGTGTCCACACTCTGCACTATGTATATAAACTTCAAGCACAATTTGTCCAACTAGTTAATACCAGCATAAAAAGAGTTATGGGGTCGAATCCTATGTCTTCATTAGACTGAGGTGTGCGAAGGACTTACTCAACAGTGTTCTGGGTACAGTTTGGGGGACTTAGAGGGTGGAGTGGTAGGTGTTATTATGCCATTTTTGCCTGAAGCGCTCAGAAGTTTATATTGTTTGTGACTTTGGAGATACATTTTGGGTTTTTTCAGGGGTGGTATTTCCCAGTGTTTCCATAGCTCTACCTGGCATCCTTTCTCTTTTTTCCTCCCTTCGTGTCTCCTTCCTATACGTCTCCAATGATCTAGACCTACATATAATTTTAGAGACGTGTTTTCTAAAATGGAGCAACACGTTATGAAGGGGTCTGAATACTTGTGGTATGGCCTGATTTTTGGGTTTGGGGCAACTTTTGTGTCCTATGTTGTGTACCAGAGGGATTTAACATTTGGTTCCTCAATGTCAATATTTATGAAAAGAAAATTTATTGTCAACTAGTCGTGGCATGATGTGGGGCTGATAAGGTTTTCTTTCTCCTGAAATTAGTTTATCTGGAAATTTTGATGCCTTAACAGGTGTTGGCAATTTGGGCTCAAGGACAGTGAGGTGTGTGGACTGTGATAAAAAAAAAGAGTACTGTAGATTGCTGATCTATCTCGGATATTACGCCTATTAGCACTCTATATCGGTATCGTTTGAGCAAAGCGAGATAAGGGGCATCCAGTGTTAGATTTTTTTGGGGAGACCCTTTACAAGACTTCTTGGTATTTGTGCCCTCAGCTCTAGGGAAGAATTGGGGTCACCTTAATGCTGCGTCCGGCAACAGCTACAGGAGCAATTTCTCTCCCAGTGGTAGCACGTGTTTATGAAAATAGTTAAAGGGACAGGATAGAACCCTGGGGGACCGCACATGTTAGAGTCTGCTCTTTGGATTGGCCTTCGCCCACGACTTTGTTTGCATCTTTTCAAGAAGTCGTCTCCTAGTTCACTACAGGCCACCTTCTCCCAGTCTGTCATTCAGAGGTAGAGTAGTGAGGTCTGCGGTGTTGCACACAGGCGATAACTCAAGAAGGGAGTAGTGCAGAAGCTCCACCATCAGATCGAAGATTAAGGACACCATTGAGAAAGACGAGTGGTTCGAACTTGTGTCAAACATAATGCACACCTGGATTGTATCATTTCTGCTTATAGGACAGAGTTTAGCAGACAGACACTGAGCAGTTTGTGACAACAAAGAACCTCAGACCTTGAAATGTAACTCACTTCCTTAAACCTCGAATGTCTGCTTCTTGTGATATTGAATCGAAGACTGGGTGGTTCAAGGGCTTCAGGTGTCCTTCAGTGTCCACAGTTTAAACTTAATTTTCTGACATTGCAAAATGGATCCAAATATTATATTTGTTGATAACAATACTGAGCAGTTTATCAGGAGCTTCTTAAACTATGGTTTAGAAGAGGGCGACCAGAGAAGATTTAATCTGCCAGCGCTGTAGTAATGTTTTTTGTAGCACCGGCGATAACTTTCTTGTCTTCTTTCTGCATATCCATAGATGGCTGTACTGGAACTGCAAGGAAATGGCGACACAAAGGTCTCGGAATGTGCCATCACCCGTGCGGGGCAATCTTTGGAGGATCCCAACATGCGGGTAAGAGAAGCCTGAATGTCTGTTGTCAGCATGCAGCTGAGTTTGAGTCTGGTGGGCATCCCTTAGATTCAAGCTCTTGTTGGTACAGCTTTGCCTTGACCCGCATTCCCCTTTTTCTTCTCAGATCCTACCGTTGGCACCATTTTTTCTTCATTAGCATCTATTGTATGATTACATTTATAAGCTATACCGGCCATCAACATAGGCTATTGTAACACCATGCATGTCTCAGCACCTGGTGGATTCATTGAATGCTCGACCATCACTAGTACACACCTTAACGTCCTCACTTCTTCAAGTCGTGGATGTTGTTTCAGCCTTCCTGATTCTTGAACGTGGTCTCAGTCTTCTGCTATTGGACGGCTCCCAATGGATGCCAAAGTATAACCACAAGTCAGAGTAAGCCGCCCATGCCTTTTTACTTTGCTTCCATAAGTTCAGCTCTTTTGGAAGCCATTTGCTATGGCCACCTGATCATTGGATTGAGCAGGGCATTTGAGAGGAGATTTTGTGTTGGTTTCTGAGTGTTTCAGGTATTAACAGAGATTGTCCTCTCACACCCATAGAGATGAGAATCAAGCACTTTGACATGGGATGGTGGAGCGGGTGCCCTCGCCTTGAGACTCGCTAAACGTTACCACAGATTCTACAATCCATCTCGCTCCTTGTCCACTCTCCAGCCAGGGCATCTTAGAGAGGCAGATGGCGGCCCAAGCATATGAAATGGTTCTGCTCATCGCTGCTTCCATATTAGAAGCATGGGCTAGATAGAGACATGGTGTCTCCTGACCAGAGTATCATCTTGTTGGGATACTAGCCTATATGCCCCAAGCTGTCGGGTGAAACTATTGACCCATGTCAAGGAAACACAAATTGCTTTTGTAGCTAGGTTTGGGCTTTATAAAGCCCCTACATGCACCATAATTCTAGTCCAAATTCCAGTCCAAGGCTTTCAGTTAAAAAAAAAACATTCTGGAAATTGTGGTCTTTTTTCACTTCAAAATGCCAGATTATATTGGTTTGTAAAAGAGAACTTTAGATTGGAAACTTAGTCCCCCACATCACATTGAGTCATGAGGTCATCCCACCTGAGTGGGTTGACGGAGAATGACATATGAAATATCTGCGGCTTTCTCAGCCAATCCCTACTTGCTTATTGCTTCCTAACAGTCGTGTTTTTTGTGAGATGTGTTTAAAATGGCTTGCGCAAGATCACACAAAATATAAGGGCGGTGCTAGGATATGAAGTCAATAGTAGGTAATCATACCAGTTAAGCCAAGGACCTTCTCCCACCCGCTGTTCTGATGTACATGCATAGTATAAAACGTAGGCCCAAGGTAGCTGATATGGATCAGGATTGAACTGGATACCTTTCAGGCACTGTCAAAGTAGGAGCATGTCCATTCCCTGCTCTTTGATGCCAGTCTCATGTTTATTTCTTTCCTGTTGGCAGGAGTTCATCCTCCAGTGTCTGTCCGACGATCCTGTGAAGCGGCCAACAGCTCACAGCCTTCTCTTCCACCGTGTGCTCTTCGAAGTCCACTCGCTGAAGCTTCTGTCTGCCCATTGTTTCATCAACAATCAGTGTAAGTTGAGAGAGGGCCGGGTATCCTTTGGGGACTGGTCACTTGGGAACAGACAACACAAAGCAAGAGCCGGGTATCCTTTGGGAATCTGTCCCTGATGACAAGACAACACAAAGCAATGGCTGGGCATCCTTTGGGGATCTGTCACTGGGGAACAGGCAACACAAAAAAAGTACTGAATATCTTTTGGGGATCTGTCACTGGGAAACAGAAAACAGAAAGTAAGAGCCGGGTATCCTTTGGGGATCTGTCACTGGGGAACAAACAACACAAATCAAGGGCCGGGTATCCTTTGGGGATCTGTCCCTGATGACAAGACAACACGAAGTAAGGGCCGGGTATCCTTTGGGGATCTGTCACTGGGGAACAGACAACACAAAGTAATGGCCGGGTATCCTTTGGGGATCTGTCACTGGGGAACAGACAACACAAAGTAAGGGCCGGGTATCCTTTGGGAATCAGTCACTGGGGAGCAAACAACACAAAGCAACTTGTGGTATGGCCTGATTTTGGGAGTTTGGACAACTTTTGTGCCCTCTTTTGAGTACCAAATGGATTTTATTATTTGATTCCTCACTGTTTATGAAAGCAAAACTCATTCTCAGCCAGTCCTGGCATAATGTGGGGCTTGTGAGGTTGAGCCAGGGAAGATATGGGGCATCCAATGTAAAATGTTTTTGGGAGACCCTTTGCAAGACTTTCCAAGACATTTTGGTATTTTTACCCGCAGCTTTTGGTGTCCTTTGGAGGGCAGTCACTGAGAACTAGACAACATAAAGCAATGACTGGGTGTGCTTGAGAGGGTTGTCAATGGGGACCAGCGTAGGGCATTCAGTTTGAAGGAGCTCTTCGTTTTCTGGTAATCCCTTGGTTTTTCCTTCAATCGAACAAGCACCGTGGAGATGCTCCATATCCGTACTGTTCTGTTTGCCATTGCAGCTGGCTCTGATGGCTGGTGGCCACTCAAAGTGTACCCCCTTCTCAGCGAGGGGGCCACTACACCTCAAATTGTAGAAGTGCGGTATAAAGCGCTCTATAAAGTCAAGTTATTAGTATTATAACATTTTAGTCCAGAGGCACAGGCCTTCTAACCTCTTCTGTTGTCACTACAAAGCCCTTCCAAAACCAACCTCTAGATAACAGGTCTCAAGAGAGCAGGAGGGTATAAGCCGGGCACTTTCAGCGCCAATCTCTAGAGAGCAGGAGGGTACAAGCCAGGCTCTTTCAACACTGATCTCTAGAGGGCAGGAGGGTACAAGCCGGGCTCTTCCAGCTCCGATCTCTAGAGGGCAGGAGGGTACAAGCCGGGCTCTTTCAGCCCCGATCTCTAGAGGGCAGGAGGGTACAAGCCGGGCTCTTTCAGCACCGATCTCTAGAGTACAAGAGGGTACAAGACGGGCTCTTTCGCCACCGATCTCTAGAGGGCAGGAGGGTACAAGCCTGACTCTTTCAGCACCGATCTCTAGAGGGCAGGAGGGTACAAGCCAGGCTCTTTCAACACTGATCTCTAGAGGGCAGGAGGGTACAAGCCGGGCTCTTCCAGCTCCGATCTCTAGAGGGCAGGAGGGTACCAGCCGGGCTCTTTCAGCACTGATCTCTAGAGGGCAGGAGGGTACAAGCCGGGCTCTTTCAGCACCGATCTCTAGAGTACAAGAGGGTACAAGACGGGCTCTTTCGCCACCGATCTCTAGAGGGCAGGAGGGTACAAGCCGGGCTCTTTCTGCACCGATGTCTAGAGGGCAGGAGGGTACAAGCCTGACTCTTTCAGCACCGATCTCTAGAGGGCAGGAGGGTACAAGCTGGGCTCTTTCAGCACCGATTTCTAGAGGGCAGAAGGGTACAAGCCGGGCTCTTTCAGCACCGATCTCTAGAGGGCAGGAGGGTACAAGCCGGGCTCTTTCAGCACCGATCTCTAGAGTACAAGAGGGTACAAGACGGGCTCTTTCGCCACCGATCTCTAGAGGGCAGGAGGGTACAAGCCGGGCTCTTTCTGCACCGATGTCTAGAGGGCAGGAGGGTACAAGCCTGACTCTTTCAGCACCGATCTCTAGAGGGCAGGAGGGTACAAGCTGGGCTCTTTCAGCACCGATTTCTAGAGGGCAGGAGGGTACAAGATGGGCTCTTTCAGCACCGATCTCTAGAGTACAAGAGGGTACAAGATGGGCTCTTTCACTACCGAGCTCTAGAGGGCAGGAGGGTACAAGCCAGGCTCTTTCTGCACCGATGTCTAGAGGGCAGGAGGGTACAAGCCGGGCTCTTTCAGCACTGATCTCTAGAGGGCAGGAGGGTACAAGCCGGGCTCTTTCAGCACCAATCTCTAGAGGGCAGGAGGGTACAAGCCGGGCTCTTTCAGCACCGATCTCTAGAGGGCAGGAGGGTACAAGCTGGGCTCTTTCAGCACCGATTTCTAGAGGGCAGGAGGGTTACTCTCCAAGTCCTTTTGACATTGATCTCTAGAAAACTGTGGCTATGAACCACCCCTCTGTATTTCTAAAGAACATAACATGATGGGTATTAAACCGGGCCCTTTCAATACCGATCTCTAGAGAGCAGGGCAAGTACATACCAAACCATTTTCAGTGCTGGTCTCTAGAGCACAGGACAGACACAACCCAGTCCATGAGAGCAGAACAGGGATGTAACAGCCAGGCCTTTTCAGTACTGAGCTCTGGAGAACTCAAAGGGCGGGCACCAGCCGGCTCTTTCAGTCCCATCCATTTAAGAACAGAACATGAAAACTGTGTACAGAAGTAGGTTGAGTATAAGCCAGGTCCTCTTTATCCTGACCTCTAGAAAACAAGATGAGCACAAGGCAATCCCTTTCAAAACTAATCTCTAGAGCATTAAAGATGGCTGTACAAGTCACTGGAAATAAGGAGTGCCCTATAAACACCTATCTATAGGGATCAGGACAAGTGCAAGACGGATCTCGCCAGAGGATACAAGCTATTCCCTTTCAATACCACCCTCTAGAGTACAAGACAAGACAGGAACAAGCCAGGTCCGTTCAATAATGCTGTCTAGAGTACAGGATTGGTAGAAGCTGGGCCCTTTCAATACTTCTAACTGGACAATTGATGTCTGGTACGAGACTGGCCCTTTCAATATCTAATGTAACATAATATGGGTATTTTCAAAGCACACCTTCACCCCTTGGAGCACATTGGTAGTGAATAACAGATGTGTATGGTTATCCAACTCAGTGTTACTCATTTTATCAACCTCAGAAAAATGAAAGGCTGAGTGGACCCAAGAGGCTATGATCCTCTGACCATGAGGTCAAACAGAGATCCCTGGAGTGGGTGCGTTACTCCACTGAACCACCAGACCCGGCATTTCTCACGAATGTATAGAAGTTAAGTACAAACTGTGCCCTTTCAACAGCCATCCCTATAGAATAGGAAAAGATGGATGCAAGCGAGACCATTTCAATACTTCTCACTAGAGAATAGAAAAGTTGGGTGCAAGATTTGCTTGTTCAATACCGATCTCTAGCGAACAGGACAGGTACAAGTCGGGCTCTTTGTATACCCAAATCTAGACTATAAGTCAGGATGTATACCACAGGCTCAGCATCTGACCCTTTGATTTCGACCCAGGGCCAAGGCATTGGGTGCACATTCTACGATTGAGGTTGTCCCCTCTGTCCTTATGGTGAGATCACTACAGTTAATCCACTGGATACACATAGGGCTACTCTTGTTCCAAACTTTCTAATCCTTCAATGTAAGACTGACGCAGTCAAGCGGTTGAGTACACATTGTATGACACATGTTTCGCTCTTTCTATCCTTTCCCGATAAGACTCAAAAGGTTTAGTGGTTGGGTACACCTGATGTGACTCCTGCTCTGCACTTTCTATCCTTTCCCTACAAGACTCACTCTTCATTTCCTCTAAAGCTGATGCAGTGAAGAGGTTGGATATGAATTATATGCCTTGTGTTCTGCAGTTTCTATCCTTTCCTTACAAGACTCACCATCTGTCCCCTGTGAAACTAACATGGTGAAGCATTTTGACGGTGTATAAGTAAAATTGGACCCGGCCACCTGTCTCTTGGGGACGGTCAGGAAATGAAGGGCAGGAAAATGGAATGGAAATTCATGCAACTGGCCCTGCTGCTTGCAAAATGGCGGGTTGCCATCTCATGGATGAGCCCGTTGGGGAACGGGGATGGATCAAACATGTAACGGAATGGCTAGTGGCCGAAGAGGTGCGGCTCCATCAGTGTAGGAGGGATTTGCAAACATGGTCGGTGATGAAGGTTCTGCAGACGACACGCAGGAATCGGAGGGTTAAGTTTTAAGAGCAAATATCTGGGAGAGAAGGATTATCAGGCTATTTTTCCTACTGTGATGTTCTGTACACAATGGTCCTCCTAAGTGGAATCACTGCTGTTTTTATGGCATACAGAGGATGATGGCCTAATTGTTTGAATTCGTTATTGGTACAATGTTTGTAATGTACTGACTGATTTAATCAAAAATTTATTATTTTAAAAAAAACATGGTGAAGCATTTGGGGATGTGGTGTATTGTACTGTAGCATTTATATAACACTTCATATGTCATTAAGGGGTGGCAAAGTACATTTTCGGGCAGGTAGAGCGCTACATTGGGGGAGGTCGTGTGGTGAACAGAATATTGTAAGTACGTTGATCCTGCGTGGGAATCATTTTGACTGCTCTTATCTTTGGGTGCAGCGCCTAGCAATGTGGTGGTGGAGTGTGAGAAATGGTGCGAAAAATATAATTGTATTAGCTGTCGGTTATCATTCATTTGCTCTGCAGGTTCTCTGTTATGTTTCATGGTTTTAATAATTCTAGGACAGGTGAAAGAGGCAAGGCTATATCTCGGTGGTTCCCAAAGTGTGTGATACCGTCCCCTGTGAGGTGCTGGAACGATCCGGGGGTGCAGTAGTAGCCTTGGGTGCAATTGGGGGGCGTTGAATAACTAGGGGGCGGTGGAAGCATAAAGCTAGAAGAGAAGATACCATTTTTTTCGGTAGGCCAATATAAGTTTGGGAGCCACTGATCTATCTGAATGGTCTATTATAGTTAGTCCTGTTGTGGCGGCTTGGAGTACTAGAACACACATGCAGCTACACAGCACCGACAGAGCCAGAAAGGCAGCCTGGTGCCTCATGCATGTGTACCAAAAAAGCCGGGGTCATCTCAGAAGGCCCGGTGATCCACTAGACAACAGGCAGAAGGCAGAGGGGCTGCTAGATGATTACAGTGCTGCCAATTGGGCAGGAATGGAGGCTGGTGGCCTGAGCCATGCACCTTTTTTTAAAGGCAGGGATAGTTCCTCATACGCCTCATGAGCAAGGAAAGAACTGGAGGAGCAATCAAGATTGGCAACTTGAGCAGAAACTATACAATCTTTAAAAGGCTGAGATCCCACCTACTCCTGCTGGGCCAAAAGAGGCCACAGGTGTGAGCAGGGATTCATACCCTACCCCTTCTCATGGTCAGCACTTAATCGCTACTTTCCTTCCTTCATCATCAGACTTACACAGCGAAGTGGTAAAGTACGCCTTGTACCACTTGATCTGTACTCCTGTTCTTTCAGCGAGAGAGATGGGCAAGCGGTGGGGTACACCGTGTGCCACTCGTGTTCCTCACATTCTACATCTTCATTATGAGATTGAGATGGGCACACATTGTACCAATTGTGCTCTGTGCCTCCTGCTTCCTCACTGTGAACCTGAGATAAACATGGGCTTTTAAATACAAATCTCTGGCCTCAGAGGAACTATTGTTCTCGTGGGAGTTTCCCTGACTGGCAGGAAGTACAGATTAAGGTTTGTTCAGCAGCACTCTGAGCCAGGGGCAGGAGTACACCGGGTGCCCAACAATTGTGAATGCAGCAGTAGACGGAGAATGCCAGGGCGGGCACCTAGTAGCTGCTTTAGTCACTGTCTCTCTCTCTTTCTTTCTGTGTTCCTCCTCCCCACTGTGTGGGTCTCCCTCCCTTGACTGATTCCTCTCTCTTCGATATGTTATGTTACCAGCATTTGTATAGCACATTTCTGGCGCTTATTAAAGAAATGGCTCAACGAATTAACACTTGCTGCTGATATCTGTTGTGATCTGCAGGTCTCCAGTTCAGTTTTCAGTAAGACTAACTCCGCTTTCCATCCTTCTGAGGACAGCAAATTGAGCACTGTTAAGGTATTTACAGTGCTTAGAAGAATCAAGTGCTTTATGAAGTACTACATAAAAAGCAAGTTATTTAGTATATCTTGCAGTGTTCTCGGAAGCCTTGGCACCCTTTTCGTTTTTATGTCTCCCTTTGTCTGGATGGGGTTCCCTCCCTGACCATTCTCTTTATTTCTGTACCTCTCCCTCTTTGTATCCCCCCTTTCCTTTCATTTGTCTATCATTATCCCCTGTCTCTCCTCCTTCATGTTTTAGTTATGTCCCCCTAAACTCCCGCCCCCTATTTGTTTCTCTCCATCTTTTACTCCCTTTTTCCATGCACCATCCTGTCCTGCTCTAGCAGACGACTCTCTGCTCTATATATGGTGCATGCCTGTTCTACTCTGTCACCCTGTATAGCTTCCTTGGTCCAAAGTCTCTACCCATTTGTTTCCCTGTTAATTCTCATCTCTCTAGCTTCTTTCTCTCCTGGTCTCTCCTTACCTGTGTTGCTCTCTCTTCTATCTCTCTTTCTCTCTAGTTGATCCTGATGGACTTCTCGCAGTGTCTTTCTCTCTTCCCCTCTTGTAAGCCTATTTGGCCCTAGGCACACCAACTGATAGGTCACATGATCAGAGGTGCCTTAAAAATACAATAAAAAATAAATCTTTATCAAGCAAAAGGGTATCTGGAACAAACTCCGCTCACAACCACTAGACCCCAAAGAACGTCTGAGCCAGTGCCCGGCTGTACGCTCTGTTCTCAATCTCTTGCAACCGGTGCTCCATGCCACAAACCCCACCATTTACACTAGCGCAGGGAATCTTAACCTTTGGATTTCTGTGGACCCCCACTGAATCACTACTGGAAGCCGGGGACCCCCCACCTCACCAATTTCTATTGACTTGAACCTCAAATAGTACACAAAAATACAGAAACAAGTATACACCAAACATGTACACGAATTCTGAAATATTTTCTTTAGTTCAGAAACAGTAAATTTTTAATTTTAATGGGAAGGTTAGAGTTTTCAAAATTGACTTTTATTTCTAAAAGATGAAGTGTTTGCTGTAATGCATGCTCTCTTTTTGTCGCTCCATGCCAGTGCTTCAATTGAGGCCACCAAGCATTCCTACTAAATGTTGTTTGCTGTACTGCACCCATGAAACAAAATGGTGATACCAGCTCACTTTTTAGCCTCCGATTTCAAATGCCTTCACATTTAAAGAATATTTTAAAATGTTAAATTTTAGTTCCTTATGTATATATGCTTTATTAATCTTCTAATATTTAATTTTATAACAATTCGCTGATCCCCTGAGTAGGTGTGACGGACCCGCAGGGGTCCATGGACCACAGATTGAACCACTGCCCTAGGGCATCTTCACAGAAGGTAGAGAAGACAAATGCAACTCCTGCTTGGGTCTGCCTAAAAAGGCCCAAGGCTGTCACCCTGCATCACTACCACATTTCCTGAAGAACAGCAAAATTCCAGCATTTTTAATTAAATAGCTTTAAATAAATTCAAATAGAAAAAGACCATTATGAGATTTAATGAAGAACTCAGTCCATGCCTCAAACATATCTTAAAGGCCTTTCTAACCAGAGTGTGATCAAAACATGCTTTGAGCAAGTGGTCCTTTGCCAGTCATATTAGTTCAAGGTCATCAGGAGAACGAGTGGTCCTGTTGTGAAGCAAACTCAAAGTTCAATGGATCCTGAAAAATTATTTGGTCGATTTGGTCACAATTTTCAATTGAAAAATGTATTTACTGTATGTAGAAACAAAATTAGAACCATGTTTAATTTGAGGGCAAGAACCTATCAGTAGCTATGTTTGAGAGCAGGGACATGCTAAGTGAAAATTGGAAGCAAATTTATTGCCAATGGAAATAGAATGAGAATCTCAAGCCTTAAAATGAAACTTCCGGGCCACGCCACTAAGGGACCAAAAGCCAGGAGTCATTGGGTGGACGTCTGGCAATCGATATTGAAGAACATAACATAACATAACACGTGTATTTGTAAAGCGCACGTTCACCCTTGGGTATCTTGGCGCTGAATAACAGATGTTTATTGTTACCCAACTCAATGGTACTCATTTTATCGACCTCAGATGGATGAAAGGCTGAGTCGACCCGCCGGGATTTGACCCTGTGACCATGAGGTCGAACACAGGCCCCTGCAGTGGACGCATTAGTCCACTGAGCCACCAGACCCGGCAAGAAGTGGATGAAGATTGAGATCCCCTCTGGGTTGTTTTGGTACAGCCAGCCTTCTTGGCTTTGGAGATTGATAGAAACCTGGATCTATGGAAGGCGGTCGGCCTTTGAAGTTTGTAGCGAAGAGATAGGCAATCCATTGTTTTTGCCTTATTCCCTTATGTTTGTTGTTCTTTCTGAAGCCTGCCTGTTGTTTCTCATACACTTAAGCCTGTTTCGATATAGTATGTCCTTGGTTGACCCTGTCGACGTCTTTATACAAATCTTACATTCAGATTTTTTGTTCACTGATGTTTCCTATAATCAATTGTTTGATCTGTACATTTTCTTTTCATTTTCTGAAGTTAAAAATAAAGAAATGGGTAATCCTGAGCCACACAGCGGATGCCAGGAAGATTATAAAGGGCAAGCCTTGTGGGAACTATGTAGGAAATTAAATGAAACAAGGTGTCTGGGGTACCATGAGCAGTGCTGGTGTCTGGCTGAGACATGATAGTGACGTAATGTGTCTATGTTTGCATGGGTGGAGTGGGCTTGTTTTAAAATGTTGATTGTGGATGCTGAGAGAATGTGATGGATGGAAGGTTGTTGTCTTTGTGCTGTCTATGAGTTGATTGTAGTTGGATTAAGGATGGAGCCTTAACATGACCGACCTGCAGTGGCTGTGACCTAAGAGCCAGGAGCCTCACATGAAATATAGAACTTACTTCCTACCCGAGTGGCTCCAGACTCCTGTATGAATTCCCTGTCCTCTAACTACAACAGACGCCTTACTAAAATGGCAGCTACCCCGATACACTGGGCACCTCCTTCCAAATGAGCAATTGTCAATGTCTGTGTACCAGTCATCTGCAGTTGTTAAGTTGTGGGAAAGGCTGAAGTGGCTCCTGTTACAACTGCTTCCTCTGCTGGATGCTTCTCTTTTTAACTCTGTGTTTTTGATCTTCCGCAGATTTGATGCCTGAAAACTCAGTGGAAGAGAAAACGAAGCTGATCGATCCGAACACTATTGTGGCAGAAATCCCTCGGAAAGGCTGTCCTCCAGTGGAGTGGAGGTGAGCAGCCGACTCGCTGAGCTGAGAATTGAAGCGTTTTAGGCAATGCTGTGGGGGCTCCAGCACACTGCATAGCTCCCCTGCTGCATGTGTCCCCAATACTATGGTCAACCCCAATACTGTATGCATGCCCAGTACTCACTCAACTCCAGTACTATGTGTGTGACTCCAATACTGGGCGTGCAAGCCCAATACTGTGCACAGTTCCAATACTATGCATGAGGACTGGAGCAAGTCCAACGCTACGTGCAACAGCGTCTTACAGAAATTGAGAATTTCTATATGTGTCTTTGCCAAAGTGTGCGAGTCTGGCTTTGACTCCATTCTTAGGCCAGTGTTGGCTCTTTGCCAGAGGCCGTATTTTGTGCGCTTTAGGAGTGCGTGCCACTGAAGGCCTATCCTCAGTGATGTGATAATGTAGTATGTATATAAACGGAAATACCATCATAAGGATCGCGTTTCTGACTTGACACCTTTACCACCGACACTTGTAGCCTCAGATACTTCCTTGTGTTTGTCCTCAGAGCACCCTACCCTTGCCCCAGCTGCAAGGAAGTTTCTTTCATATTTTTGTCAAAATTATTGCTCAATCAGGTCACATTGAAGTCTGTATTTGCCAAGTTTAGCATTTTCTTGGCCTCAGAATGAGATATTTTCAATGGTGAGTTCTGTTTCACATTAACTCTTTTCCTAAGGGAAAAGAAACACACTATTTTCTGTCCTGTCTTTGGTTGGTTTGGCTCAATTCCTTATTTCTTCCTCAATACTAGGGTTTGTTCAAGTTCCCTTGTGCCTCACCGTTGTTTCTTGGTTGTCTTGCTCTGCAGAAAATAAAATTAGTATTCTTTGTAAGTGATTTCAAAATTGAAATTCAAGCCCTCACCCCCACACTGATGAAACTCTACCAGCTCCCCTTGCATGACTTCGTCTTCTTCTAGACCAAGGTTCTCCAACAAGTAGCTCGGGAGCCGGTGGTATCTCCCCAGCTATTTGTAAGTAGTTCCCCTATGTGCAGCCCAACCCAGTAAATTAAAAGTTTTTGTGTGGTTGAATTAGCAATGTTTCCAAAACTAAAAAGGGTGTACTTTTTTTCAGAACTGAGGATGCCGATGTTTGGAAATTTAAGTCTAATACTTAAATAGCAATTCCTGCTTCCACTGGGAAATCTTAATACTGAAGTTCTTTGGTGGTTGGTGGCGTTGTGCATGTGGCTGCTGTGGCATACACAGGCATTCAAAATTCAACATGATAAAGCTTTGTCTTTTGGACATTATTGCTCGTGACCTTCTCTGGTGCACTGTGGTGGTCACTGTTTGTGGTCACTCTTCGTAAACCTGCATGCAATGACCACTAATGGAATCGGGTCTGAAGTGGTCACTGCTGTAACACTCGTAATTTGTGTTAGTAGCTCAGGATAATTTTCAATAACCGTTAGTAGTTCTTACTACGGAAAATGTTGGAGATCCCTGTTCTAGTCCATCTGCATTGACTACAAACCCACCATGAACAGCACCCCACCTATCTAGTTAACAAACTAACCAACTCCAGCCAATCTCGACACGTCAGCAGTCTGGACATCTCCAGACTGGAGATGAGGAAATGTACAAAAATGAAAACCAGGAAAGAGGCCTTCTCCAGCTACACCCTCAGGGCCTGGATAAAGAGCCTCAAAACGATCAAAAATGCTCTAACTCAGGATAGTGCTGAAGTCTCGCCTCTTCAAAGAACACTACAACTCAACACCTTCATTGATTTTCTTTCCCTTTGCTGATTTCAGAATCCCCCCCCCTTTACTATGTGAAGCATGGATTGTGGATCATAATCCTGGCTGCTGGCCCTATACAGTGCCCTGGTCTCCTGGGCTAGGTTTGTGCTATACAAAATACATACATACATACATGCATGCTTGCATACCTACCACCTACATGTATAGAGGAAGCGACCACCCTGGAAGCCCAGGCCCCCAGACTGTGGAATGCTCTGTAGCCCAGCCTGAGACTAGAGCCCAAATAAGTATGTTTCAAAAATGACTTGAAAACATAACTGTTCCATATTCTCTGCAACTAAGCTTTCAGATACTGGAAGTAGAGAGTAAAGAAAGCCTGACTGGCACACCCCTTTTGGACACAAACTTCCCTGACATGTCCAATGTTTGCAAGGAAATACACAAAACCATTTACACGTATGTGTAGTAGCATTCCTGTAGTACTACTTCACATGCTCAAATGAAAATCAGAAACATATAGGCCAAGTCGTGTGCCTCACATGGCCACTCACTCACAGTCACTGCAAGGTAATCGCGCTTAAATCACTGGAAGAAGGAAATAACATTACCAGCACATAGAGATATACCTAAAAAATAGAAGAAAAGAAAAAAAATTGTCAACTGACAACACATTGCAAACACCCATAGAATTCACATAGTAAAATGTTTTAAGAAATTACAAAACAAAAGAAATCAAATGAATTTTAAAGATTGACAGATAGCTTTAGATAGTGCAGGCACCCTTACAAATCACATTGCAAAAATGTTTAAAAATGAGTGTAATATAATTCATTAAAAAATGCCATATAACTTTGGATTTCTGAGACATTAATACAAATCACGCTGAAAACATTGAAGCATAACAGATGCATGTACTTAGAAAATTACAAATATGTAAATTAACGAAAAAAAATTTTTTTTAAAAGGACTCATCTAGCACTACTCTGTATACACTCAAAGACACACAAAGCACCACACACAGACCGATACACAACACAACTGTAGCTGATGTTGATACATGACACAACTACTGCTAATGTCTGGCTCCACAACGTTTTGCAGCACCAGGAGCGGCCCGTGCAGGTAAGAGCGGTGGGACGAGGAGGGGATTCTACAGACGACGACGAGGGAGAATTAAATATTTATTTAATATACCCTCGTTGTCTGTCGAGTTCTACCCCACCGCTCTTACCTGCACGGGCCGCTCCTGTGCAGCACAGGGGGAAGATGGCAGAGCAGAGGGTGTGGGTTGTATTTCTGTGCTCCTAGCACAAAGGATTGTCTGATGGGTGTTATTGGTGTGCCTGCCGCTGGAAAATATTGACTATTACTGGTAACTCTTGAGATCTAGGCATCCTTCAGACACCATGGTGGGAAGTTGCCTTCTATTGTCATTTTTCCCATCTAGAAGTATTATAACTGGTTGGGCCCTTACCTGGTCCAAAGACCCAGTGACCTGAACAGTGTTCCCACACAGGCACTGATTTACCAGGACAGCTCCAAAGGTACATTGGAAAATGTTAAGACTTTTGTTTGGAAGGTGCAATCCTGTTTGTTTTGGTTGAGGGTTTTTTGGCTCTACGCTTTTTCTGCACTTGGACTTCAACCCTAGTACCTGACAGGTACCCGGAGAAGAGATGTTGCTCCAGGCTTCCTACATCAGTGTCCTTTTCTCTCATATAGACCCTCTAGTTGTAGTCCACTAGGATTCGAAAGCTAGAGGGCCTCTGGGGACCCCTGAATAGACCCAAGCCAATCTCCAGTGGCCGACGTCTGCCGTACAGCTACTGTTAAGAAAAATCTAACCTCTAGTGCTAAGGAGCTATAAAAATGTTTGCCATTGGTCCTTGAAGGTGCTACTACCATCTAGTTTTTATGTGTATGTTAGTTTTAACTGTTACGTTTTCTTACTTCATAATTAAAGTGTAGTTTATTTCTAAAGTAAAGCAGTCTCTGGACACTGATATAATTGAGTGTTATTTCCCGGGGCGGACTGAATCGAAGTTTCTAACCCCCTCCATTTCCCGTAGTAAGCCTTGCATGCTGGACTTCGCTACCCTGAGAGAGTCAAGTGTCTTAAATGGGCCATCTAGTGAGTGATGTCACAGTAGGTCCCAAAACCCAAGCTGTCATGAAGCAAATATTCCAGACCGCCTATTGTTGATGATTGTTAGAGATGCAGGGCTGGGCCAAGAGCATTGTGTTTGTCTCCACACTGGATGGCCCCTTTAAGGCTGTCTCATATCAGTGGCCCTGGACAACAGTGGTTGGGTACAGTATCCACACAGCGCACTGCTCACGACCTCTGACGGCCTCCAACCACCTTGTGTGACTTTTCAAGGAGGCTTCTAAGCACCCGCTGTTCACAGCTTCAGATACCCTCCCTCCAGGGCCCAGGCCAGGCATTTTAACCTATACACCTGGCGTCTTGTACATAATCCAAGCAAGAGGCATGTGTTCTTCCAGGGAACCTTTTTACTGTTCTCCTATCCCATGACTTTTGCTTTTTTTCTTTCCCTCTTGGAAAGCCTGCCTCCAGGCTTGAGGACATGAACCATGGCGTAATGTCGAAGCATCAACAAACAGTACATTCTATAAGCTGGCTCGCGGAGGAGTCTGAAGGCTTTGGCGATGCCAATCTGATATACTGGTACACAGGGTCTCATTGTGACTCCTGTCAAGTTAAGCTCTGCAGTAATCCTGGACTTTTCCTTATCCTTGGTTCTCATTTTAATTCTATCGCAGCTTAGGTTTTCTCTCACTGAAATGTCATAAGTGGCTGAAGCAGCCCTGAACACTGGCACACATTGGTAGACAGCATTGGGGTTTTTTATACCCTAGCCGATCAGTAAATTTACATAATATCAGGAAATTTGCATTATGCTTGCGATTCAAAATTCTGAAATTACTCCATTACGCCACAACGTATAATTATGCTGCTGTTCGCAGCAAAATTATAGCGCAGGAGCACAGGAACAACGCAAAGAAGCAGAACACGAATAACTGTTGTTCTCACCAATTGGGGTTTTCCCGCCTAAAATCAGCACTATGACAGATTTGCACTTTGTGTAATTATGCCGAAATCTGTTTGATCTTCTAGAATTTTTATAGAATTATACAAAAGCAAATTACACGAATTTCGCACACCCCTACTTCTGTGAGCTTTACACACTGCGATCTCAAACACTTCTTGGAGTTCCTGCCACCGTAACTCAGTGACCACTTTATACCTTACTATTTAGAGAGTTGCACCTCAGTCTGGCTTCTCCACGTATCCCCCTCCACTACCTTAGAGCCCTCCCTCTCCACCCAATGTCCACCACCATTCAGCAACCTTCGCCTGCATGTCCCCCTTGACCACATCACACCAGTCCACCATCACCTTTCGTTCTCATGACTTAGTGCCCTACGATGATGTAACCACATGTAATCAGCTAACAGCAGTGAATGTTTGCATGCCTGTTGAGCAGTTGTATGTGTCTGTCGTTATGTGGGCATAGACTATATACAGAGAATGGATAACCATTCAAGAGTTTGTCTCTGCTAAATACTTGCAATGCGGTGAAGCTTCTTTGGCCGAGATTCCGCTGCTCGAATGGAATGAATTGATTTGTGAGTTTGGTTACATTTTTTAGGTTCCACTTGGTAGAATACTCTTTTCCAACATCAGTTTTTATTAACTTTCGTAAAGGTTAAAAAGAATTTTTGTGTTGCTCATTATATTTTTAGAGAAATGTATGCTTTTTCCATTTATTGATTGATTCCAAGTAACTTTCTCATGTGCGAATCCCATCGTTTGGGCTGTGTTTTCATCCTGTCGGTGTAGCCATATGAGTTTAGAAAAGTATCCCAGAAAGTGCAATGCAGCCATCATAAACTAGTGGTATGTTACAGTCGCATGAGCAGCGCAATTGTTTAGTGGAGAGACTTAGAAGTCTAATGCCAAGACAATGCTTCTAAGTGCTCAGTAAGATGGACAAAATAAAGCACAAAAGGAAAGGCAGCAAATTGGAGTTGAACAAAATATGTAGATTACTGCTTTGAGTTTGTCCACTATGAACATGTGTGGTAAAATAAAGGCTTTCTCTGGCTTTTGTGACCGCAGTGTTCCTTAGCGAGTGAGTTGAAGTGTGGCCATCTGTGTTGCACTTTCCTCCTCAACACATCTTTTGATTTGAGGCGGCTCCTCAATGGGGAAACGAGGCTTGATTGTAGAGACTGGCCAGCTGTAGGTGTCATTTTTACTCCCTCCTGTGAGTGCTTTCAGCCAGCTTTCTGAAAAGTCGGGTGAATCCAGCAGAGCACTTAGAGTAGGGTATCTTTGGGCACTTTAAGTCAATGTAGGGTTTTGAAACTGGGAGATATGTGGATCTTTCATTTGTAGTGGAGATACATTTTACTTCTTAATTCTCTGCTAAGTGGAGCTTTGTTGAGCTTTTCCATACAGCCGGGTTATAGTGTCTTACCGTAGTTCAGTGTGGATGGTGCATTGTTTCAGGCGAGTGAGCGCCTATCTCCTCTATCGTTTTCACTGTGATTCTTCGTCATTCTTCATTATTATGTCTATACCTTCTTTCCCACACAGGTACTCCCAGATCTCCTCACTAGAGCTCGACAAGTTCCTGGAAGATGTCAGGTGAGTCCGTAATATTGACACAATGATAGAACACTGTGAGTAGCTCTTTGACTCGGAGATATCTCAGGTTCCTGCTTCTAAAAGGATCTGTAAGGCTCATCGTCTGAGGGCGCCTTCATCTGATCCTAGGAGTATTTATCCTCAATCCTAAGAACTTTAGAGGGTGTCCTGAACTTGTAACCTCGCTTTCATCCTAGTTCTTGCTCAATGCCTTCGCCATCTTGTCAAGTGCTTTCAACACATTCACCTGTTCATTCAAGCCTCTCACTTTTACCATAGTCTTCTTTGTTCCTGGTAAGGATGTTCACCCTAGAGGTGTTTAATCACATGCATGTGCACATTTCTGTGTCTCACACTTGGCATGTTACTCCGTTACGATTGTACTGTCTCACTCACGAATGGTCTTCTTTGCCAACATAGATGACTGGTCTAATTGAACAAGCAGTCTTATTACAGGGGCCGCTTTCTCAAGAATGTATTCAACTATTAACACGTTTCGGCCACTCTGGCTGTCTTCCTACCAGGAATGGCATTTACCCGCTCATGAACTTTGCTGCCTCTCGCCCCCACGTGCTGCCGAGGGCTCTATCCCAGTCCCAGGAGGAAGTGCCGCACACCAAGACGCCCACCCCGGAACCCGTTGATGTGGAGACCAGAAAGGTAGGCCTATATGGCAGAATGTGCTCACATCGGCCTCCTGATCCAATGGAGAGAATCAATTAGCAGCACCTTGAGACCCTCATGGGTGATTTGCCGTGCTTTATAAATCCTTGATTGATTGATTTTAATCCAGACCACAGGCTGCAGTGGTCCTTTAACCTAAGGGCACGACCGTCCGTCCCATCATTTCCTTAGGGTGGAATGCATTGCCTTCTGCTCTGACCTTGCACACCAATACCAGCCTTTTCTCTTGCATATGCCTTCTATTAATGTGAATATCACCTGTCCCAATGTCTGGGGAACAAAAATGAGAGAGGTGCATTGTGTTCTGGTGCATAAAGATCCCCTCAGAGTAGGGTGGCCACTTCACTCCATTCTATCACAGACACTATTTCTAGTCCTGGGCTTTTAACCTGCAAGTCATTGCACTCAGGTGTATTAGTCTGGTCACCTCATTGGAAACAGACTACAACACCCAGAATGCTTTAGGTTCTAAAATAAAAGCCCTTGAGTGGAAAGGGTGTCTGTGATAACATTGAGTAAGGCACTCAACTTTACTCAGGGATACCTGAATCACTAAGATTTTTAATGTCACCTCCCTTTGGGCGCTTGGAAAAGGAGCCTCTCATACTCATTCAGCCAACACTCCATGTACTGACTGCTGAAGGAGTTCGGTCTACTGTTGGAATATTTGAGCGAGAAGATTATTTTGCAGAAGGGATTTCCCAAGGCTACACACTTTTTGTTAAAACAAAGTGCAATGTATGTGTCTGGAGTGCTTACCCAATGCTGTACTAGAGGGTAGCCCATCTCACCTCAGTCGATAGTTCCTGATGTTTTTGGGGGTGGTGATTCCCATCAAAGACTAAACCCTTTACCAAGGTCCACACCAAGGCCTCAGAGATGCAAGGCAGAGGGAATCCCAAACTGCAGCATGGCGTTCAGACACCAAATAACTGTGGGGCAGATTGGGCTTTCCTGTATTAATTATAGAGATCATGTAATGTAACTTTTCTATACTAGTAATGCATATCCCTGAGCTCTGTTTGCTGTATGGGTTGTGTGCTGTAGCCTCCTAGCCTGGCCTCTGTGTCTTCTGCGGGGAGCTGCCTGTGAGCTGTCGGAGAACAGGAATCTGTTTTTTGCAACCACTGGCATGGAATGAAGAAGGGCTCTTGGATTTCCATTGGCCTGTGCAGGATTGGGTTTTAGGGTACTTGGTGCCTGAGCATCAAGTGATGGTGCCCTCGCCTGGCTAGAAACGTTGACAATGTGGTGACCTTGGGGCAGCTTATCTGCAGGGATTCACCTGAGAAGGCGATAACCTGAATGCGCAATATGGCACTAGGGTCCAGCACTAACACTATGTGTATTTTCAATCCCTGCAGGAATGGTAAACACTTGGTCCAGTTGTAGTAAAAAGGGAGGGTGTCTTTGATATGTCGGAGGACTATAAGCAGACTGCACTCTTTGTTTCCATTTGTGCATGTACTGACAGCAGCCTTTGCTTCTCCTTGTGTATGTGCCAACTGCAGCTTGTGTTTCCCTTTGTGTATGTGCTGGCAGCAGTCTGCACTTCTCCTGGTGTGCGCACGGACTTTGGTCTGTGTTTCTCCTTACATGTGTGTTCACAGCAGTCTTTGATTCTCCCCGTGTGTGTGTGTGCTAACACTAGTTCTTTTTCTTGCATGTGTGCTGACAGCAGTCTTTGCTTCTCCTTGTGTATGTGCCAACTGCAGCTTGTGTTTCCCTTTGTGTATGTGCTGACAGCAGTCTGCACTTCCCCTGGTGTGTGCACGGACTTTGGTCTGTGTTTCTCCTTACATGTGTGTTCATAGCAGTCTTTGATTCTCCCCGTGTGTGTGTGTGTGCTAACACTAGTTCTTTTTCTTGCATGTGTGCTGACAGCAGTCTTTGCTTCTCCTTGTGTGTCCTGACAGTCATCTTTGCTTCGTGTGTGTGTGTTTGTTTGCGCATGTATGTGCAGGTAGCAGTCTATTTGCAGTGATGTGGGGGTGTCTGTGTTGTCCTGTGTGTTAAGAATGGAGATAATGGAGTGATGTCTGTGTACGTATGTGCTGAGTGGGCATGCTGTAGTGTAGAGTGTTGTGTGGATGCTGCGAGAATGTGATGATGCATGGAATATGCAGTCTGTGTACTGGGTGAAGGCTGGCATTTAAACTTAGGTGGAGGGAAGAATGCGCCGTAACCGGAGCTATGACGCTGTGACTGTAACCTAAGGTCCTAACATGAAAAAAAGATCAAAACTCATACCCGTGTCACCCCTGACTCTTGCAAAGTCCCTGCCCTCCAACCACAACTCTGTCCTTCTTGTGTGTGTTGGTGCATACCAGTCTGATTGTCTCCTTGTGTACCTCCTGGTCGTAGTCATTTCATACCTTTGAGTATGTCCCTGCAGCTGTCTGTGCTTCTCCTTGTATGTGCTGGCAGCGGTCTGCGCTTTCTCTTCTAAATGTGCTGACAGCTCCCTGTCCTTCCCTTTTGAATGTGCTGACAGCTGTCTGTGCTTCTCCTTGTATGTGCTGACAGCTGCCTGCCCTTCCCGTGTGAATGTGCTGACAGCTGCCTGTCCTTCCCGTGTGAATGTGCTGACAGCTGCCTGTCCTTCCCGTGTGAATGTGCTGACAGCTGCCTGTCCTTCCTTGTGAAAGTGCTGACAGCTGCCTGTCCTTCCCTTGTGAATGTGCTGACAGCTGCCTGTCCTTCCCTTGTGAATGTGCTGACAGCTGCCTGTCCTTCCCTTGTGAATGTGCTGACAGCTGCCTGTCCTTCCCGTGTGAATGTGCCGACAGCGGCCTGTCCTTCCCTGGTGAATGTGCTGACAGCGGCCTGTCCTTCCCTTCTAAATGTGCTGACAGCTCCCTGTCCTTCCCTTCTGAATGTGCTGACAGCTGCCTGTCCTTCCCTTTTGAATGTGCTGACAGCTGTCTATGCTTCTCCTTGTATGTGCTGACAGCTGCCTGTCCTTCCCGTGTGAATGTGCTGACAGCTGCCTGTCCTTCCCGTGTGAATGTGCTGACAGCTGCCTGTCCTTCCTTGTGAAAGTGCTGACAGCTGCCTGTCCTTCCCTTGTGAATGTGCTGACAGCTGCCTGTCCTTCCCTTGTGAATGTGCTGACAGCTGCCTGTCCTTCCCGTGTGAATGTGCCGACAGCGGCCTGTCCTTCCCTGGTGAATGTGCTGACAGCGGCCTGTCCTTCCCTTGTGAATGTGCTGACAGCGGCCTGTCCTTCCCTTCTGAATGTGCTGACAGCGGCCTGTCCTTCCCTTCTGAATGTGCCGACAGCTGCCTGTCCTTCCCTTCTGAATGTGCTGACAGCTGCCTGTCCTTCCCTTTTAAATGTGCTGACAGCTGTCTATGCTTCTCCTTGTATGTGCTGACAGCTGCCTGTCCTTCCCGTGTGAATGTGCTGACAGCTGCCTGTCCTTCCTGTGTGAATGTGCTGACAGCTGCCTGTCCTTCCCGTGTGAATGTGCTGACAGCTGCCTGTCCTACCCGTGTGAATGCGCTGACAGCTGCCTGTCCTTCCCGTGTGAATGTGCTGACAGCTTGCTGACAGCTGCCTGTCCTTCCTTGTGAAAGTGCTGACAGCTGCCTGTCCTTCCCTTGTGAATGTGCTGACAGCTGCCTGTCCTTCCCTTGTGAATGTGCTGACAGCTGCCTGTCCTTCCCGTGTGAATGTGCTGACAGCTGCCTGTCCTTCCTGTGTGAATGTGCTGACAGCTGCCTGTCCTTCCTGTGTGAATGTGCTGACAGCTGCCTGTCCTTCCCTTGTGAATGTGCTGACAGCTGCCTGTCCTTCCCTTGTGAATGTGCTGACAGCTGCCTGTCCTTCCCTTGTGAATGTGCTGACAGCTGCCTGTCCTTCCCTTGTGAATGTGCTGACAGCTGCCTGTCCGTCCCGTGGGAATGTGCCGACAGCGGCCTGTCCTTCCCTTGTGAATGTGCTGACAGCTGTCTGTCCTTCCCTTGTGAATGTGCTGACAGCTGTCTGTCCTTCCCTTGTGAATGTGCTGACAGCTGTCTGTCCTTCCCTTGTGAATGTACTGACAGCTGCCTGTCCTTCTCTTGTGAATGTGCTGACAGCTCTCTGTCCTTATGTGAATGTGCTGACTGCTGTCTGTCCTTCCCTTGTGAATGTGCCGACAGCGGCCTGTCCTTCCCTTCTGAATGTGCTGACAGCTGCCTGTCCTTCCCTTCTGAATGTGCTGACAGCTGCCTGTCCTTCCCTTCTGAATGTGCTGACAGCTGCCTGTCCTTCCCTTTTGAATGTGCTGACAGCTGTCTATGCTTCTCCTTGTATGTGCTGACAGCTGCCTGTCCTTCCCGTGTGAATGTGCTGACAGCTGCATGTCCTTCCTGTGTGAATGTGCTGACAGCTGCCTGTCCTTCCCGTGTGAATGTGCTGACAGCTGCCTGTCCTTCCCATGTGAATGTGCTGACAGCTGCCTGTCCTTCCTTGTGAATGTGCTGACAGCTGCCTGTCCTTCCTTGTGAATGTGCTGACAGCTGCCTGTCCTTCCTTGTGAATGTGCTGACAGCTGCCTGTCCTTCCCTTGTGAATGTGCTGACAGCTGCCTGTCCTTCCCTTCTGAATGTGCTGACAGTTGCCTGTCCTTCCCTTCTGAATGTGCTGACAGCTGCCTGTCCTTCCCTTTTGAATGTGCTGACAGCTGTCTATGCTTCTCCTTGTATGTGCTGACAGCTGCCTGTCCTTCCCGTGTGAATGTGCTGACAGCTGCCTGTCCTTCCTGTGTGAATGTTCTGACAGCTGCCTGTCCTTCCCGTGTGAATGTTCTGACAGCTGCCTGTCCTTCCCTTGTGAATGTGCTGACAGCTGCCTGTCCTTCCCTTGTGAATATGCTGACAGCTGCCTGTCCTTCCCGTGTGAATGTGCTGACAGCTGCCTGTCCTTCCCTTGTGAATGTGCTGACAGCTGCCTGTCCGTCCCGTGGGAATGTGCCGACAGCGGCCTGTCCTTCCCTTGTGAATGTGCTGACAGCTGTCTGTCCTTCCCTTGTGAATGTGCTGACAGCTGTCTGTCCTTCCCTTGTGAATGTGCTGACAGCTGTCTGTCCTTCCCTTGTGAATGTGCTGACAGCTGTCTGTCCTTATGTGAATGTGCTGACTGCTGTCTGTCCTTCCCTTGTGAATTTGCTGACAGTTGCCTGTCCTTCCCTTTTGAATGTGCTGACAGCTGCCTGTCCTTCCCTTCTGAATGTGCTGACAGCTGCCTGTCCTTCCCTTTTGAATGTGCTGACAGCTGTCTATGCTTCTCCTTGTATGTGCTGACAGCTGCCTGTCCTTCCCGTATGAATGTGCTGACAGCTGC
The DNA here is from genome assembly GCA_963921515.1 of Calotriton arnoldi. Lineage (NCBI taxonomy): Eukaryota > Metazoa > Chordata > Amphibia > Caudata > Salamandridae > Calotriton > Calotriton arnoldi. Next base: position 872,662 of record CAWUFW010000075.1, on the reverse strand, counting down.
CTGTCCTTCCTGTGTGAATGTGCTGACAGCTGCCTGTCCTTCCCGTGTGAATGTTCTGACAGCTGCCTGTCCTTCCTTGTGAATGTGCTGACAGCTGCCTGTCCTTCCTTGTGAATGTGCTGACAGCTGCCTGTCCTTCCCTTGTGAATGTGCTGACAGCTGCCTGTCCTTCCCTTGTGAATGTGCTGACAGCTGCCTGTCCGTCCCGTGGGAATGTGCCGACAGCGGCCTGTCCTTCCCTTGTGAATGTGCTGACAGCTGTCTGTCCTTCCCTTGTGAATGTGCTGACAGCTGTCTGTCCTTCCCTTGTGAATGTGCTGACAGCTGTCTTTCCTTCCCTTGTGAATGTGCTGACAGCTGTCTGTCCTTCCCTTGTGAATGTACTGACAGCTGCCTGTCCTTCTCTTGTGAATGTACTGACAGCTTCCTGTCCTTCTTTTGTGAATGTGCTGACAGCTGCCTGTCCTTCTCTTGTGAATGTACTGACAGCTGCCTGTCCTTGTGTGAATGTGCTGACAGCTGCCTGTCCTTCTCTTGTGAATGTACTAACAGCTGCCTGTCCTTCTCTTGTGAATGTGCTGACAGCAGCCTGTCATTCTCTGTGAATGTAATGACAGCTGCCTGTCCTTCTCTTGTGAATGTGCTGACAGCTGCCTGTCCTTCCCTTGTGAATGTGCTGACAGCTGCCTGTCCGTCCCGTGGGAATGTGCCGACAGCGGCCTGTCCTTCCCTTGTGAATGTGCTGAAAGCTGTCTGTCCTTCCCTTGTGAATGTGCCGACAGCTGTCTGTCCTTCCCTTGTGAATGTGCCGACAGCTGTCTGTCCTTCCCTTGTGAATGTGCTGACAGGTGTCTGTCCTTATGTGAATGTGCTGACTGCTGTCTGTCCTTCCCTTGTGAATTTGCTGACAGTTGCCTGTCCTTCCCTTCTGAATGTGCTGACAGCTGCCTGTCCTTCCCTTTTGAATGTGCTGACAGCTGTCTATGCTTCTCCTTGTATGTGCTGACAGCTGCCTGTCCTTCCCGTGTGAATGTGCTGACAGCTGCCTGTCCTTCCTGTGTGAATGTGCTGACAGCTGCCTGTCCTTCCCGTGTGAATGTGCTGACAGCTGCCGGTCCTTCCCGTGTGAATGTGCTGACAGCTGCCTGTCCTTCCCTTGTGAATGTGCTGACAGCTGCCTGTCCTTCCCTTGTGAATGTGCTGACAGCTGCCTGTCCTTCCCTTGTGAATGTGCTGACAGCTGCCTGTCCGTCCCGTGGGAATGTGCCGACAGCGGCCTGTCCTTCCCTTGTGAATGTGCTGACAGCTGTCTGTCCTTCCCTTGTGAATGTGCTGACTGCTCTCTGTCCTTATGTGAATGTGCTGACTGCTGTCTGTCCTTCCCTTGTGAATTTGCTGACAGCTGTCTGTCCTTCTCTTGTGAATGTGCTGACAGCTGCCTGTCCTTCTCTTGTGAATGTACTGACAGCTGCCTGTCCTTCTCTTGTGAATGTACTGACAGCTGCCTGTCCTTCTCTTGTGAATGTACTGACAGCTGCCTGTCCTTATGTGAATGTGCTGACAGCTGCCTGTCCTTCTCTTGTGAATGTACTGACAGCTGCCTGTCCTTCTCGTGAATGTGCTGACAGCAGCCTGTAATTCTCTGTGAATGTACTGACAGCTGCCTGTCCTTTTGTGAATGTGCTGACAGCAGCCTGTCCTTATGTGAATGTGCTGACAGCTCTCTCTGCTTCTCCTGTTCAGGTGGTGCAGATGCAGTGTAGCCTGGAGCGCAACGAGGACAAGACACGGTGGCATGTGAGTAACTGCTCCAAGCTTCTGACCTCTTTCAGTTGTGTCATTCTGCGCCCAGTGCGGGACACCTGTTTACCTTCTGCATGCCTATCATCTTATTTTAAGAGCTTGATTTGTAAGACTTTTACCTGCAGAAATAGAAGATCTTTTTCTAAATAAAAGCCCTACTAGGCGCCTGTGTCCACTCTAAACCTGCCCTAATGAAAGACCTGGAAACCTAAAGAAACTTTGGGTGTCCCTACCTCGGGAGGCACCTTGCCTTCCATTAGCATCCCTCATATTAATGGTATGTGCATGAAAAATGAAATGTCTCTTACAAGCTAAAAACTGTTCGGTTTGTAACTTCTTGCAATTTCCTAGTGTGATACTCTTTCCATCTATCATATATTTTTACATTTTGTACCAATTTTGCGAGTTAATTTCAAGCCCTGAAAGAGGAAACAACAAGGGCGGTGTGGTATAGATACAAGGTGCCGCTCTACATTTATTTTACTTTGAGTAAACAAACGTGCATACCTGCTAATCCCGCCCTTCCCACATCCCGGAAACTACAAAATGAGGTGTTCCTACTCCCAGCACCTTTTCACGGACATCTGTACCTACTCTCCATCCCACCCCATAGACATATACCTGCCACCGTAGTCCAGCTTGACACATCTGTGCCCCTGCTCCCTTGACTAGTCGTACTAATATTTGCTGTTGCACCAGTGCTTAATTTCTTACAAAATAAGTGCCAGGGCTCTCGTCAGGAGGCCACTGCAGCTTGCTCCACCCATGGCCCCTGCCAGCACTGCCAGTGATAGTAACAACACAACTACTAACCATCACACTTCTACAAGTGAGACAAGTTCCACGCCCTTAAAGCTATAAGAATGGCTTTGATGGGAGGTAATACTCATTTTTAATGTATACAGAATTAATAAACAACTGTTTTTGTACTCATCTCTATATTAGACAGACAGCGCCACCATGTGGCAGACTGTCATTCGCGCCGGTGTTGACAATTAAGTGCTAGTGCCGAGCACCGGAAGCCACCGGCTCAAATAAAGCACTGTGTTGCACTACTACCTGTTCTGCGTGTTCTGATGCTTATACTACTCCTTACTGGGAAGCGTAAAGCACTTTTGCACCACAGAATGAGCCATATGGTCTGTAGAAACATAAGAGGAGAATCATTTGAGGTGATCTTCTTGTAATTGAAGAGCTGAAGGTAGCAAGTAGCACGGGGAGGCTGTCTTGACTCTGAAGGTGCTTCACCAGTGCTCAGTTGTGCCATTTGTGCTGGAAGTTGCAGGTGGTGGGCACTGGCATTCATTTTTTCAGACTAGAGTTATCGTCATCAAACTTTGACCCAGACCAAAAGGCTGAAAAGGGAGAAAAATAGGGAAACGATGACAGTGGGAGAAAGCAGGGATGAAAGAGAACTTGCAAGAGGAACTGTAGGGAGGTGGATGAAAGAGGCAGGAGGTGGAATCAAGACTAGAAAGCATACCTGCCAACTTGAAAAACAATCTTACCGTGTGAGGAGGGGCGGGGCCTTGAAGTGGACGGGGCCTCGTGTCGAGGGGTACCTACGAGGCACTTCTGAACCCCACCCTGCCCCCAACCTCCCCCCCTGCCCCCAACCTCCACCCCCCCCCCAAAAAGCTTGCTGAGCCTGGTGCCGATGTCCTGGGGTGTTTTCACACCCCTTAATGGACGTCGGTAGGTCTAAGCCTCGGAAAATAAGACTTAAAACCACTATTTACAGTGGTTTTCAACTCATTTTCCTTGACACTGTGTGATATCGGCTCCTCACCAGGAGACCATGTGATGGGAGTAGTAAACAGGGTTGGATTGGGATCACAATTCGGCCCGAGCACCTCAAACAAAGTGGCCCACATTCCCGGATCACGCCCGTTCACGAAACAGCATTTGGCTCATTGGGCTCATTTTTAGAGAAATGTTTGATGAATTATGTATTTTAAAGCTCATAGAGCCAGAAACATTGGTGAAAACTAGAAGCACTACATTATGGCTGGGCGTGCGAAGTGGAATAACGTGGCCCAAAGGCCACAACTCCTGATATGGCTATGTTTGCCACCTGGCTGTTTTTTTAACCAGCATTACCAGTATTTTAGTGCCCTTGCCAGTACGAAAATGAAGAAAATCACCTAAAGTTGGAATTTTCTCCCTGATCGATATGTACTTTAAAGTTTAAACTGTAAACGTAATTTGAAAGCAGCTTAAAATGTGGTCTGAAAATTCTTTAATGATAGTTAAAACTAAACAAAGGAAGAAAAGCCATGTTAAGAAGGAATACAGACTTTTTTATTATTGAATAAAGAATCCTCTCTCATTATTATTTCCAGCCTTTGCAGATTCTTAAATCATGAGCAAACAGAAGGTTATGTTTTTTTTAATTGCAGTTTGATATAGCGTAAACTCGGCCAGAGGGCAGCAATTATATGCGCACCAGTTACATTACAGAAGATCAAATTCCGTTTTTTTTTTAGGCCTTGGGCAATTACATTATTTGCCCAGAATCACAGGATGTTGAGGTGTGGCTGGGACTCTAACCTGTTTTCATAGTTCCACATTCAGCAGCTCTGACCCTAACATTACATTGTCTCAAATTGCGTCTCTGCTTCACAGCGAGGTTTATGCAAACATCCCCCTCCCACCCACCAAGGCCTGTAAGACACTTGAGCCGAGGTGCCAACAACCGGCCCTCAGCAAGGCCATTCACTTACTCTCCCCAGCCAACTGTAGCCTCAGGGTAATGGCCTGGCAGGGGAGGGGTGAAGAAAAGCACAGAGCTGCTGCTGCTGCTCCAGGCGAGCCGAGGTGATGATGGCCCTCATCTGCGCCGGCCCCACGGGACGCCAAGATAAAGTCTGCAGGGGACAGAACAATATGGCCAAGCGACACTGCTGAAAGGTACTCCCTCAGAGCCTCCTTGCTCCTGAGGCTGGCCCCCATTACAGTGGGCTGGTGGGGAAGACAATAAGGCTCTGTGGGCCAGTTGACAAAAAAAGGCCCACTGGTGACCCTTAGGCACCAGCCAATCGGCCAATGCCCGACTGCCCGCCTTCCCAATCCGATGCTGGTAGTATAGGTTGTATACTACTCATGACCATGTATTTTTGACAGGTGGCCATGCCCCTTTGGTTCGCGGGCAAAATTCGAATTGGTCCAAATCTGTTTTTAATCGATCTTTATAATGTTTTGATAAGTCTTTCTTTTTAATCGGTCCTTATATTGTTTTGATAAGATCGGCGTCTTTCGATGTTTTATAGGATAATGATGCTGTAATGAAATCAAAAGCGTATAAAATGATAAGCTAGGATTTTGAATCAAGGCTTATAAAATGATACTGTAATGAAATCAAAAGCGTATGATATGATAAGATCAGATCTGTAGATTTTGGGGCGCTTGCCTGGGCAGGTCTTGTTTTAGGGGTGTTTAGGGACTCTGTAAGCACAATTATGTGGATGTAGCTTAGAATTGGTGTAATATTTGGTAAGTTTCATATCATCACAATATTGAAAAGAACGATAACAAGTTTCAGGCAAAATCCATTTTATTAAATGTAAAAGAAGCTTGGAGGAAGTCTTATTTTGATGCAATATTTTCAATTTAATTGGAAACCTTTTTACATAACAGAAAAACTGTTTTTAGGTAATTACAGTCTCATTATTTGGAATTACGGATGTTTGACCACATTTAGTGACAATAAAAAAGAAATTCCAGTTAATAGTGGTATAATGAGGTAGTGATAGTTATCAAATACATTATGCCCCATAGCATATAAATCAAAGTATCAACAGCAAACATAAAATCTGTGGAAGTTACATAAAAATTCAAAAAAGGAATCACAGCTTTTTTTTGATACCCTGTAATAATCACGGATTGCTATAATACATTTATAAAAATATAGAAAACATATTCAAGCTTAATAGTGGAATCATGAGATAGCGATAGTTAACAAATACATTAGGCACCGCTGCATATAAATCACAGTATCAACATCAAGCATAAAATATGTGGAAGTTACAAACTAATCTAGAAATTGTAGCATATTATCGTCATCCAGAAATACGCAGTATGGCCATCAGTCATAAAATCATACAAAAACTACGGGCCTGTGATAAAAATGAGGTAGTTACATAAAGCAATAGTTTAATTTGTCACCCAGTAATAAACACAGATCTGTATAATACGTTTGTGTGTGGTGTGGTAAACAAAACACGCATTACACCCCTTTGATTAGAAAACAAGGTACTGTGCTAAGCAAACAACCAAAGCAATCTCTTGAATGTTTTTTTTTTTTTGGGAGGGAGTGCTCTGGGCGAGGTTATGGGTTCGCGAGAGTTGTCTGTGATAACTCTGTGGTCATGTACAGGTGTTCTTTGAGGGCCTTGCAAAAATGGTGATGCAGGGGCAGAAGGAATAACAAAAGGGGCGAGGGCTCTGCTTTTAAAATGTTGAAAGTAGATACGATGCCCACCATGTCCTGGCATCGATGCCGGAATATTCAGTGCTGCTAGGCTCTGCATGAAGGCGTCCCAGCCGATAGGCACTTTATTATTAGCAAAGGAGTGTGATTGTGTCGCGCCTCTGACTAAGTCATGCAGGTTTGAGCCACGTATAACATTACCTTTATACTGAAGTTCCCCTATTCATTCCAGAAGCTGTCTTTATTTTGTTGAATTTTATTAAGGAGTAATTCGGCTTTGTTTTTGTGCTGGGGGTTAACATTGTCAATGATTTAATGAACTAGATTAACGGATGGTGATTCTGGTTCTCTGACGGGTGAAAATAGCCGCTCTTGACTTGCAGGCATGAATAAAGTCAGGCCCTCTTTTTCCATTTTAATGTGATGGACAAAGTTCAGATACATTTGAAGAACAAAGGTGTACATCTTTGCCTGCTCATGAACAGGTAAATCACTTCGCTGTAGAATTTCTCAGATCTCGGTTTCCAGAAGATTTATGGCTGTTTTTCTAATGTCGGCATCATCGCTTGCGGGGGCCCACATTCTGTTTAGCTGATGTTTAGGAACGAGATACATTTTTTCAATGTATGCCATACCGTCTACGCAGCAGGCCTGTGAGAAGCGGAATAGCAAAAATTATCAGCGATCCTATGAAGCCCCCAGACTGCTTGACAAGACTTTTTCTTTTTAGTTTTAATATATATCTTTTTATTGCTCAGTTTTTTAACAATATTACTTTTCTTTTTAAGCACTCGGATTTGCTAAGGACTCAAAGGGACATTGCCATTCAAGGTATTTAGGGCTATCTCAAAGATCCCAGCTACTAAATCGTCAGATGCGGTGCACAGAAGAGCTTTTCTTTGTTGTGGGGTTGATGAGACCAGCAGTTTCAAGAGTTAGATTTCGCACTACCCTGCTGGACATGGTCATCAGGAAGTGAAGCTCTAAACTGATGTGAGGCGTTCTATTTCATCATCGTTTTATAGCTAGGGGAGGACTTTTTCAGAGTATTAGCAATAGGAATATCCAGTGGGAAAAGGCCCGTTTTCAATCTGTAATCCTCTGGCGTGTTCGCGTTTAAATCTACAAAAAGATACCCATAGGGTCTCTGAGTGGCATCCTCAAAGGCTTCTAAAAAAAAACTAGAGCGACCACCAGGGTCCATCTGTCTGGCTAGAGTCGTTATTTGAAGGTTGTCTCGGGGAGGGGGGTGTGGGGGGGTTGAAAAGCACCATGTACTTAGTGTTCAGAGTGATGGTTTGTGAGCCCTTTCCTTGGTAGAACACTTTCTGCATAATGTATATAATGCTAAGATTCCGATGGTGAACATACTGAGTAAAGCTTTTTCAATTTCATCGCTGTCACAAGCAGAGGTCATTAGATCATCTGCAATAAACTTATTGACACTAGAGAGTGGAAATAAATTGTCATAATTTAAGGCTGCAAGGAGCACCTCGACAAATGCGAGGTGTGGAACGTTTTGTGAGAGTTCTTGATAGAGCGCATGCCAGCAGGAATAGGCCCAGACTATGTTGGTGGGTGGTTGTCAGCATTTGATGAGTATTTTCCAAAAGTTTTTTTTTTACAAAGTAACTTTTACCAGAATTGGAAGGTCCTGCGAGGATGCAGAAGAATGGATGCTGTAATCTAAAAGCCATACTTTAAACACCCTCCGATAAACCTATAAACCCAGAGCAGAAAGCCTTTTCTCTAGCCCTATGCTTATACAGCGGATGTATGACTCTTGAAAGCTGTAGGGCAGAGTTTTATTGTCCTCTTTAATAAGGCGCTTATCGTATACAACTCTCAACGTTTTGCGAAGAGGGCGTGTCTCAATATCGCACTGTTTTTTTTTAATTCTTACAGTGCGGGGTGTAGCACTACTAAGCGCTCCTTTTCTGGAACCCATTCACCTCTTTCAGAGTGCTTAGCATATTGAGTGACCAGCTCTTTTGAGTTTTGAAAAGTTACTTTTTCAATGTTCTAAACATTGAGGGTGTTCCCCTTCACCTTCAAGCAGATGATTTTACCACCTGATAAGCGGTAACCGTAGGTTTTGGGGCCTGCGGAGACAAACTGTGATGTATTCATCGGCAGGTGTTTCGCTAGTGAGTTCCCCCAGATAGTCACCCAAAGGGGGGGGGGGGGGTTAACATCACCCTGTTTGCTCACAAAAATCACAGAGTCGGTGTCATGGTAAAGACCGCGGTCTTGAAGCAACTCCAGGAGCTTGTACAGCTCTAATCTAGCATAAGTGGTGGTGAAACTGGCAATAAAAATGTTAGCGTTGCATTAAGGCGGGTAATGCTCTTTGGTATACCTCCAACACACACATGGGATATCATCATCTACGAACTCGCACGAGGACACTTTGCAGTAGGTAGTAAAAAAGTACTTATCAAATTCATTGGTCTCAGTCACTAGAGCAGTTTCTGAGCGATCTTCCCTCCGATCCAATTTTCCCCATAGAGAATTGAGAAACAGTTTAGCAATCGGTCTTTTAGTGGCGTTCACACCGATTTTATTAGCTCTCAATCGAATACCCTCTTTCTGAAAATATTCTCTCCGGTACTTCTGTTTCTCCTCATTACTGGTACACCTCAGGGGATAACCCGAAGCTCCTTGCTTGTCTCTAAGATGTAAAATAGTCGGTAAACAGATCATGAGAAACATTTTCAAAATGCCATACCTCATAAATGTGCTCTATCACATACCCTTTTTTCCAGAGCGACATTCACTTCTACAGTGCACCAGGTTCCGGTCAGAGCTTGTTCTGCATCAGAGTGATCACATTGGGAGGCCTGTCTGGCTTATGTGCAGGAGCGGCACGTGGAAAATAGGAGTTTGCCCTCAAATCGGTAAGGACGCACGGAGAAAAAAGCCCTTTAGGCGGCTGAATTCTACATCTGATTAGACCGAAAATACTTCGGGGGTCGCCAAAATCTTTAAAAAAGATCTTAGGATGTCCTACAGGGTAGACTTTTGTCTTATTTAGAAAGGGGTATGAGCTGGTAAAAGCATAGTAAAAAATCTTTTCATCAGCAGAGGCCTTTCGATAAACTGCATTGGTTCGACCCCCATTGAGTGAATCACGCGGTTTCAAGGCTTCCATAACAAATTGGACAACCATGAAAAAAGCAGCCATTAAAATCAAAGGCTGTATGGACCATGCCAATATTGGCATAGCCATCTAATAAATAGGACCCAATTTTAAGTTAACCGCCTCTCAAAGAGTGACGGATGGTGATTTTTTTTCACAGTATTCCAAATACATCAACCACTGAATAGCGGGTGTTGAGAATCTTGTTTGCTGTCTGTGATAATTATCACATGGTAGCAACGCTAATGTGTAAGGTTTTAAAAAACAAAACCTGAATATCAACAAGCAGACTGAAGCCAGTGTGATGTACTGAAAGGGGTCAATGAAGTCAACATAGGCATACTCATCTGCCTAAAAACTATAGTTTTTAAATCTGGGTGTAATGAATGTGTTGATGAAATCTTTGGCACATGTAGGACCTGAAAACTCCCAAGTAGGCTCACCGCTAATATGTCTGGCAGAAATATAATTTGGTTTGTGAATGATATGTTCGAGGCATATGAGCTGCAGAATTCATACTTTTGCATAGATCGCCATCTGGTGTTGGGCTCGGATGCTTGCACCTTGTTGTTGTCTTGGAAGAAGTCTTTTGTAGTCACGAGATAGGTGACTCCTCCCTTGGACGATAGTGCGCATGGGCATCGACTCCATCTTCAGTTTGTTTTTTTCCGCCATCGGGTTCGGATGTAACTTTAGCGCTCCGGTTCGGTACCGTGTTTTCCAAACCTTTTCGACGCGCAAACCATCGCAAACTCGACGGTATTGTTTTCGTTCGCGTGCCTTTCGACGCGCTAACTCAAAACTCTATTCCGGTCGTCGACGCAGGCCGCTGGGCCTATCGACGCCTTTCGGGCCTACGGCTAATGGAAAGGACTCCATTCAAAAAATGCCCCCAGTGTAGAGCTAAATTCCCACACAGCGACCAACACAAGGTCTGCAACCTTTGTCTCTCGCCCGAACACGAAGAAAAAGATTGCCAAGCCTGCGCCTCCTTCCGGTCCAAGAAGACTATCCGTGATCGCCGGGCTCGACGACACGTTATGGCGCAACGGGCTCCATCAGTGCCAGAAGACATCTTCGATGAAGGCCCCGACGTTCCAGAGGCAGAGGATTCGGAGGATCTCGATATCGTATCCGAAGCAGATGACTCCGATGACCACATCACTCCAGGTCAACGAGTGAGTACAACTGCCCCTGCCCCAACCCCACCCGAAAAAAAGAAGGCTCCGGTCAAGACTTCGCTTGAAGGCCTTAGTCGCGACCCAAAGAGAACTTCAGAAGCCCCGCCTCCGGGCCCGGCTCCGAAGACAAAGGAGAAGCCTTCCGGCGGCTCGGGACCGAGCAAGCCGCACGTCGGTGCCCCAAAAACACCATCGGTGCCGAAAGCGGGAACACATCCTACTCCCGCTGTCTTCAAAAAGGACTCGGCACCGAGCACTTTGGCACCGAAAGAACACAAGGCCTCAGATCCAAAGAAACCTCGACAACCTTCGGATCCGAAAAAGATTTCGGACTCCACACCGAAGCCGAAGGACCCAAAAACCCCTTCTAAGGCTCCAGAGCAGAAATCTAAATCACGTTCAGAACCGAAAAAATCGGCGCCGAAGGGAGACGCCAACGAGGAAGAACTGTTTCTACCGGATCCTATCGATCCGAAACAGAAAACACTGCATGTGGACCCTAAAACAGGCCATATTGTCAATATCCCACAGAACAAGAGGAAATTCGACACCCCACACATCCCTGAGGTGCCTGTGAAGAAAAGAGACTGTGCAACTTCACCAATAAGACCCTCTTCTCCTGTTCTTTCTACTAAGCCTTTGTCTCCTCCAAAGTTTCCCATACTTCCTCCATACTCACCACCACCACAGGATGATGATGGCCTAGGGGGTGGGGGTGGACATAATGACCCTTTCGATGATCCTGATGATGACACTAGCATACCACAGGACACATGGGACGACTACAATCACCCTGTAGATCCTCCAGACCTTCCTGATCCGGATGCATACCCAACAAGGCCATCTCCCCCAGATGACAACATTGGGTTTAGTCAGCTCATTGTTAGGGCTGCCCAATATCCTGGCGTTCAAATGCATTCAGACCCCACAGAGGAAAACTTCCTAGTAGACACTTTTGCACAGTAACAAAAGGCAGTACAAACATTACCCATGCTGAAAGGTGTCATCAAACATGCTCCAGACGTCTTCAAAGACACTGTCAGGACCAGGATTCTCAATCCTCGGATTGATAAAAAATATAAACCCGCCCCTAATGATCCCACCTACATTAAAGGACAACTCCCCTTAGATTCCCTGGTAGTGACCAATGCTAGGAAGCGTGCCAACTCTCAGACCTCCGGTGATGCTCCACCTCCAAAGAGTCTAAATTACTAGACGCTGCAGGCAAACGAGTTGGGGCCCAGGCAGCTAATCACTGGAGGATAGCTAATGCACAAGCATTACTTGCCAGATACGATAGGGCTCATTACGACGAGCTTGAGGGCCTAATGCAGCATTTGCCTGACCAATACAAGGCCAAAGCCAATGATTTGATTCAAGAGGGCAAGTTAATCACAAATGCATCCATTAAATGTGCCCTCAATGCAGCAGACACTGCATCTAGATCAATCAACACTAGCGAGTTATTACGAAGACATGCTTGGTTGTGCATTTCTGGGTTCAAACAAGAAGTGCAAACTACTATACTGAATCAGCCGTTCAATCAGGAACAACTTTTTGGACCAGCTGTAGACACAGCCTTAGAGAAAATGAAAAAAGACAGACTGCGAAATCTATGGGAGCATTACAGTCTCCATCTATAAGAGGCTCCTTTCGTCGCTCCTTTTATAGGGGCGAATCCAAGAACATCAGCACAGACACTGCTTCCTCCTCCTATAAAAGTCTCACACAAACATCCCCCAACAAAGGATATTTCAGAGGTGGGTACAGGGGAAATAACAAAGGGAGAGGCCGAGGTAACAACACTCGCACCTCCCCCACTAACAAACAATGACTTCCCTCCGCTCCCTCCAGACCATTCTACTCCGGTCGGAGGAAGACTCTCACAGTTCCTACCTGTCTGGAATTCCATCACTACAGACAGGTGGGTAAGACAAATTATCCAGTATGGTTACTGCCTGGAACTTACTGCAACTCCCCCCAACATACCACCCAAACAGCGTCCAATGTCCACGGAACATCTAACGCTTCTCAAACAGGAAGTTCTCTCACTGCTTCAAAAGCACGCAATAGAACCAGTTCCCCTAGAGCATCAAGGGACAGGGGTTTACTCCCTGTACTTTCTAATCCCCAAGAAGGAAGGTACTCTCAGGCCAATACTGGACCTCAGACCTCTCAATTTCTACATACAGTCAGATCACTTTCACATGATCACTCTCCAACAGGTCTTCCACTCCTGCAACAAGGCGACTTCCTTGTCACATTAGCTCTCAAGGACGCCTACTTCCATATTCCCATACACCCTGCTCACAGGAAATATCGAAGGTTCACAGTGGACGGCCAGCACTATCAGTTCAAGGTTCTCCCATTCGGAGTAACCACAGCACCCAGGGTCTTCACAAAGTGTCTCGTGGTAGTAGCCGCACACTTGCGAAGACAGCAAATCCATGTGTTCCCATACCTGGACGACTGGCTGGTAAAAGCCAAGTCACACAGTCAGTGTGTTCATCACACTCACCAAACAATTCAGCTGCTACACCACTTGGGGTTCACAATAAACCACGCCAAGTCACATCTACAGCCCTCCTACCTACATCAGTATCTAGGGGCCACAATAGACACTTCCAAAGCTCTAGCATACCCCAATCCAGCCAGGATAGCCAGTATGCAAACCCTCATCAAAAAATGTCAACCCCCACACTCCCTTCCAGCTCGAGTGTTTATGCAGCTCATAGGAATGATGGCCTCTTGCATTTTCATAGTACCTCATGCAAGACTTCAGATGCGCCCCTTACAAGAATGCTTAGCACGTCAGTGGAATCAAGCTCAAGGTCAACTTACAGATCTGGTGTTGGTGGACAGCCGCACACATCGCTCTCTACAGTGGTGGAACACACAAAACCTTTCCAAAGGGCGGCCGTTCCTAGAGCCAGTTCCACAGATAGTGCTAACAGCGGACGCATCACTCACCGGCTGGGGAGCTCATCTCCTAAGCCACACAATTCAGGGCAGGTGGACCACTCAACAAAAAGTGCTCCACATCAATCACCTAGAACTACTGGCAATATTTCTAGCGCTAAAATCATTCCAAGCACATCTCCTCAACAAGAGTCCTGGTCCGCACGGACAATATGACAGCAATGTATTACATACAGAAACAAGGAGGAACACATTCTTTGCAGCTATCTCATCTAGCGCAAAGCATATGGAGATGGACCATTCCGCAAAACATATATCTTCTGGCAGAACATCTTCCAGGGGTACACAATCAGATTGCGGATCTGCTAAGTCGTCAGACACAGCAGATACACGAATGGGAACTTCATCCTCAAGTTCTTCAACCATTTTTCCACATGTGGGGCCACCCAGACAGATCTGTTCGCCACACACGCAAACGCAAAATGCCCAACCTTCGCCGCCAGGTTTCCACACCCGTTGTCCAAAGGCAATGCGATATGGATGAACTGGTCAGGCAGATTTGCGTACGCTTTTCCGCCAATCCCACTCATTCCCCTAGTAGTACGCAAGCTCAAGCAACAGTCTCTCAAAATGATCCTAGTTGCACCCACATGGGCACGGCAACCGTGGTTCACAACACTCCTGGAACTCTCAGTAATTCCACACCAAAAACTACGCCTCTCCCCAAAGCTGCTAACGCAGAACCATGGAGAGATGAGGCACCCAGAACCAGCACAACTGAATCTAGCAATCTGGCTCCTGAAGTCCCAGAGTTCGGTTACTTAAACCTCCCACCGGACTGTATGAATATTATCAAAGAAGCCAGACGCCCTACTACTAGAGCTTGCTATGCAGCCAAATGGAAAAGATTCGTCATTTACTGCAATAGCAACAAAACTGACCCGCCAGATGCTTCCATTCAGAATATAATTTGCTATTTGCTGCATCTACAAAAATGTAATCTAGCATACTCATCCATAAGATTACATCTGGCTGCCCTTGCCGCCTACCTGCAAAACAGACAACATTTGTCATTGTTTAGAGTACCCGCTATCAAAGCCTTTATGGAAGGCCTTAAGAGGATAATTCCTCCCACACTGCCACCCTCTCCAGTGTGGAACCTAAACATTGTCCTTACTAGGCTCATGGGTCCCCCATTTGAGCCTTTACACAAATGTGAACTGCAGTTTCTTACATGGAAAGTAGCTTTCCTTGTCGCAATCACATCTCTCAGGAGAGTAAGTGAGATCCAGGCTTTAACCATACAAGAACCATTCTTACAAATACATCGTAACAAGGTGGTTCTTAGAACAAATCCTAAATTCCTTCCCAAAGTAATCTCTGCTTTCCATCTTAATCAATCTGTAGAGTTACCAGTGTTTTTCCAAAACCCAGATTCCGTAGCAGAGAGAGCTCTTCACACACTTGACGTCAAAAGAGCTTTACTTTATTATATTGACAGGACTAAACCTTTTAGAAAGACAAACCAACTGTTTGTAGCTTTCTCTCCACCTCATAAAGGCAACCCCATCTCCAAAGCTGGAATTGCCAGGTGGATAGTCAAATGCATTCAAATATGCTACCAGAAGGCAAAACGCACATTAACAATTCCCCCTAGAGCGCACTCAACACGCAAACCAGGGGCTTCCATGGCATTCTTAGGGAACATTCCCCTAGAAGACATTTGTAAAGCAGCGACATGGTCTACTACACACACGTTCACCAAAAAATATTGTGTAGACGTGCAGGCAAAGCAACAGGCTTCTGTAGGCCCGGCTGTTCTTAAGACACTTTTCCAAACCACTGCAACAGGTACAGGTGACCACCGCTAGGGGAAACACTGCTGTACAGTCTATGCAAAAGTATGAATTCTGCAGCTCATATGCCTCGAACGGAAAATGCTACTTACCAGTATGCATCTGTTCTTGGCATGTGAGCTGCAGAATATCATGCGCCCACCCACCTCCCCAGATACCTTTATCTGTTGCAGTATTATCTTACTTAGATACATTCACATGGACATCTTTTCTATTCTCTTACTAACTCCATCATCACCCTTTATGGCGAAAAACAATCTGAAGATGGAGTCGATGCCCATGCGCACTATCGTCCAAGGGAGGAGTCCCCTATCTCGTGACTACAAAAGTCTTCTTCCAAGACAACAACAAGGTGCAAGCATCCGAGCCCAGCACCAGATGACGATCTATGCAAAAGTATGATATTCTGCAGCTCTACATGCCAAGAACAGATGCATACTGGTAAGTAGCATTTTCCTTTCCTGACAGCATTCCATATCATAGACTATATGATCATCTGTTTTGGTTGGGGGTTTGAGTTTCCTCATAAAGCAAAGATGTGAATCAAATGAAAACACCTCGGCTTTACAGACTTCACATTCAAGGCCTTTACAGTCATGACTTCCGGGGCCCTAGAGGCCGCATGAATCACACAACATTTTGCTGTGACAGCTCACTTTCCCTACGTTTGTTAATGCACAATGACACTCTAAACACTCCTTAGAACGACAAAACGGCCTGCACCTTGAATACCTGTGGAGATCATTATAAGGTCTCGGCAGTCGCTTATAATGCAAGCCTCGCAGATGTCTGCGCATGAGTGGTTGTATTAGTGGGTATAGGCGGAATGGCAATATTCACAGAAATACCTAGCCCGTAAGAATTGTTTTATACCTTTCACACTATAAAAATGGTTTTCATGCAAAAGAACAAACAGAATTTTAGATTTGATTGCGGTCCTGCTTGTGAATTAATGCCAGCCGCCTTCATGGTATAATACTTTAATAAACAAAAGGAGTCTACCCTCAAGGATAGAGAAGTCTGTTCGTTAAGCACAGAGGATGCGCAAAGAAATAAAAACCTTTCTAAAAAGACCCCTCACTCACCAACCTAGTTGGTGACATGCTTCATCATTGGGGTCCCACCCGAATAGCCGAATGCTACCCGGGTGTGCTACGACACCTGATTACAGTGGAGCTCCACTGTGCTTAACGAACAGACTTCTCTATCCTTGAGGGTAGACTCCTTTGTTGTTTATTTATCATTACCATTTGGGGATTAGGAGTACTCCCTTTATATATATTTTTATATATATAAATTAAACCCTACCTCTCTTATTTGTTTCCTATAATACTTTACTCGCCACACTGAAGTAATTTTCAAATGCCTGTATGTCTTGGAAAGTGACATCGGTATCTGGGGGGATGTTTACGGCATCATGCATTAACTGAGCTTCCTGTGTCAATTTTGCACCAGGAGTTTGACCATAATCCAATAACCCAGCCGGGCACCCTGCCAGACACAAAGTTCCAACGGTGGTTTAAATTAATCAACCATCAACATTTCTTTTGAATGGTCTTACTAAACATTACAGAATTTAGCATCCATTTTGCGCCTACTTTTTTCACAGTCACAACCAGTGTTAAACTTTGTGACCCCAAAATCTCAGCATTGCTAATCATCATGTCAACCACTTTGTTTAGGAAATCGAAGGCATTTAGGTCACGATGTGGCAGGATGTGAGTGTAAAAAGAGTTAGCCAACCCACTGCCGCTCATGCAAATTTGTACATAATCGTTGGGGCTGATTTCAGGGGCCATTTGTTCGAGCTGTTGTTGAATAGAGTTAATAACCGCTTCTAGGGCTAGTCTAATAGAATCTATGAGGTGTAAATTGACAAACCAAAATTCTTCACAAAATTCTATAGCTCTAAATTTTTTGATAACTCTTTTATCTTGGCGTTCGCTTTCTAAAAACACGGGTGTAGGGTTGTTACTGAAGCTGGAATTATTATGAGTGGGTGCGGCTCTCTGAGGTGGGGGCTCCAACAGACTGGGGCTTGGTGGTAAATAACCATCATTGGCTTGACTATTATGGCGTATACTTCTTAAACAGTTTTTGGCTCTTTTTAGGTTTTTGGTTAAACTATTTCCGACTATTTTAGCAGCTAACCATTTTTCTTTACGTTTGGCGCTTGTAGTTTTAGACCTTCTTGGTGACCTGTGCTCTTTGGGGGACATTATCAGTTTCCCGAGTCAAGGCTCAAAGAATCGAGGCAGACTTGGGCTTCTGCTAAAATAGAAGCAGTCAAAGTCTCGGTATTTTGGATTAAGTGATCCACAGCGACTTTGACAGCTGTTATGCTGCTGATATGGGCGGAAGCATCACATTCACGTAAAACATTAATAAGAGATAAACCAACAGGTGCCGAGTTTAAGCCCAGTATCTCAAGGGAGTTTATTAGAGGGAAAACGCCGCGAATCGCTGAAAATACAGCTGATTCGCTGGGGGGTGAAGCTTTAACCCCTGCAGCAGCACCGCTACGGGGGTCAAGTGATGACTTTCTCTCAACATAAAGTGTTTTTTTTACTTTTAGGATATTGTCTATGGTGCTTGAGGAGACATCAGAGTCGAGCTGAATTTGAGCATCTGCTAAAGTAGCAGAAATGAATTCCTGTACATTTTGTTGTATACGAATTATGTTGGCTTTGATGCCTTCTATGGCTTGTACACATGTTGCTGTATCACAATAGCTTAAAGAATAAATAATAGCTTCGCAGATAGATGAAGTGTCCAGACCGCGCCTCCAGAGGGCTGCTATTAAAGGTAAAATGTCATGTCTTACTGACGATGCAGTTGTAATGCTTGGGGGAGCAGTAGGGTGATGTCTAGGAGACTCTAGGGTATCAGAATTGTTATCGGAAGCATTTGCTTTCCTATTGCGCTTATGAGCACCCCGTTCTTTATAGCCAGAGTGTCTCTTTCTCAAACCGCCATCTACAGACTCTTGTGGTAACTTAAGAAATGCGGTCCCCCCACCATTATTGCCGCTAAAATTCCCATGCAGTGGTTGTTGCATCTGTACCCCTTGCAGCCTCTCTTCTTCACGTTTCCCACTTTTGCTTTTCACATCATTAGCCGTCGGCCTCGTACTCCTGTGTACGACCCGCCGCTGGGTACGCGGATACCGCATTTGACGGGGGGAGCTTGTCACAGCGTTGGCATTATCTGAGTTAGAGTAAACACACAATTTTATTTCAAACATTGAAAAGTTTGAAGCGTCATCTAATAGTCATCCGCACTAAAAGTAGAGCGCGCACGCACGCACACACACACACACACACACACACACACACATATATATTCCATTTCTAGCACTGTCTATAGTGGAAAATACCCTTTTAATTACATAACAATAGAATAATTCTCACCATCCTGAGTGCTGAAGCTGCAAATTTGACTAAGTGAAATAGGGTTAGGGCCTTCAAGCGCAGTGTTGGATAGAAGCGCTTCTGCCGCCGCCTGTGAAGACAATATGAAAAGCGCTGTAACACATTTAACTGTAATATTGTAAATTATATTATTTGATAGCACTGCTATACATATTTACAGACTCATGCAAACACACACACACAGTATTGTTTATACATCACTGAGGACCGGCCATTGACCGTAATGAAGTGTGTAATTATATACACACACACACACACGCGTAAGACAGACATAAGACAGACGAAAACCCTGGAGTATTCTCATCATTACGCTCAGAGAGGGTGAGAGGCAGACACACTAAAAAGACAGAGACGAAGGGGACGGGTGGAGAGACAGTCTGAGAGACACCCAGAGGGACAGATACACAAAAAAGACAGAGCCGCCGGGGCCAGAAAGAGAGACCATCTGAGAAGCGTAAGAGACCAAGCCCCCGGGTATTATCATCTAACGCCCAGAGGACGGGCAGACATGGAGACTCTCTCTCTCTCTCCCTCTCTCCCTCTCCCTCTCTCAACCTCTCTCTCTCTCTCAACCTCTCTCTCTCCCTCTCCCTCTCTCAACCTCTCTCTCTCTCTCTCAACCTCTCTCTCTCTCTCAACCTCACATCCTCTCTCAACCTCTCTCTGACCCCGCAAGACAGACCAAGCCCCCGGGTATTATCATCTAACGCCCAGAGGACGGGCAGACATGGAGACTCTCTCTCTCTCTCCCTCTCTCCCTCTCCCTCTCCCCCTCTCCCTCTCTCAACCTCTCTCTCTCTCTCAACCTCTCTCTCTCCCTCTCCCTCTCTCAACCTCTCTCTCTCTCTCTCAACCTCTCTCTCTCTCTCAACCTCTCTCTCTCAACCTCACATCCTCTCTCAACCTCTCTCTGACCCCGCAAGACAGACCAAGCCCCCGGGTATTATCATCTAACGCCCAGAGGACGGGCAGACATGGAGACTCTCTCGCTCTCTCTCTCTCTCTCGCTCTCTCTCTCTCTCTCATCCTCTCTCGCGCTCTCTCTCTCTCATCCTCTCTCGCGCTCTCTCTGACCCCGCAAGACAGACCAAGCCCCCGGGTATTATCATCTAACGCCCAGAGGACGGGCAGACATGGAGACTCTCTCGCGCGCTCTCGCTCTCGCTCTCTCTCTCTCGCGCGCTCTCTCTCTCTCTCGCGCTCTCTCTCTCTCTCTCTCTCGCGCTCTCTCTCTCTCTCTCTCTCGCGCTCTCTCTCTCTCATCCTCTCTCGCGCTCTCTCTCTCTCATCCTCTCTCGCGCTCTCTCTGACCCCGCAAGACAGACCAAGCCCCCGGGTATTATCATCTAACGCCCAGAGGACGGGCAGACATGGAGACTCTCTCGCGCGCTCTCGCTCTCACGCTCTCTCTCTCTCTCTCGCTCTCTCTCTCTCTCTCTCTCTCTCTCTCGCTCTCTCTCGCGCTCTCTCTCGCGCTCTCTCTCTCTCTCTCTCTCATCCTCTCTCAACCTCTCTCTGACCCCGCAAGACAGACCAAGCCCCATGGGTATTCTCATCGTTATGCCCAGAGGGGATGAGAGACAGACACAAAAAGAAAGACAGAGCCGCCGGGGCTGGAAATAGAGACCGTCTGAGAGACGTAAGACAGACCAAGCCCCTCTGGTATTATCGTCTTAATTCCCAGAAGAAAGAAAGAAAGACAGACAGAGACGCACACACACACACACACCGCCTCAGCCCCCCCCCCCCACCCCCCCACCTGCAAGGTTTGAGCACGAGTTAATTTATGACAATTGCCAGACGCTGCTCAGGAGATCTCACAGCAAAAAGAAGACAAGCATTTGCAATGCAATAGGTCTCGCATTATTAAAGTTTGAGCTATTGGTGTTGCATTTGCAAGAGTTTGAGCTATTGCCATTGTAAACGACAATGCCTTTTATTTATGTGTTTCGAAAGCTGTATGCGTGCATAAACACGCCCTTTGTACTTATAGTCCTTGCTTACGAAAAGGAAGGCTGGCAGTAAAAGAGGCATAGTTACTGCCAGCGTTGCTTCTCGTAAGCAACGACTGCAAGTACAAAGTGCCTGTTTACGCACCGCTTGCAGGTTTTTAAAATACAGAAATAAAAGGCATTGGTATTTACAATGCCAATAGCTCATCCTCAGTGTTAACTTTCATAACATGCAACTGTCACAAAAGACTACATTACCCTTGAGAGTCTAGAACAAATGTTACAAAAGTGGATATATATCAAGCGTGAACCATCTTTCAGATTACCTACCGTCAGTGCTTAATTTGTAAAATATGAAGTGCAGGTGCTGAAATGTTTGTTGGAGGCCACACCTACTTTTCCTCAGCTCCACCCATTTTCTCCACTGGCTCCACCCACATCCTCAACTGGCACTGCTAAAAGTCAGATGTGTAATACCCAATCGATCTGAATTTCAGCAAGGGAGCCTTCCTCATAGTAAGGTTTTGAGAGGAGGTTCCCCTGGGCTGCCCTGTGAACATTTTGAAAAAGATTAAACCAAAAGTGCATTTAAAGCACAATTTTGAAATAAATTAGCTCAAATCAAGAATGCAATGAAAAGGGACAATTCCAGTGCTTTATGAGCCGATTTCTGGAAAGGACAATACCATTTCTAACAGAGTCTACGTCAAGATAAAACTTTTACATAGCTTATGTGACAAAAATAAACTAAAATTTGACATACAAAACCCACTGTTTTAAATTATATATTGGCTACACTCGATGAAGAATAATAGATTCTCTAGGGGTGTTGTTTGTCCCGATCGAAATGCAGATGATCTTATACGTAGGTAGGTGACATTATTGGCTGTCAGTCTGTTTTCTTAGCAGGGACCTGCGTTAGGTCCCGGAAGTCCTGGTTACATGAGGCAGGAGTGCATGTCTGCTTAAGCCTTATGTTTTATCCACCTCTCAATGTAGTAGAGGCAGTGCAGTGCCAAGGCAAGGACCTACACCTGTCTAATTCAGTGTGCCTCAGCCTATCGCTGGGCACCAGACAAAAGAATGGATTGGCTAGCAGTGAAGGTGCCCTTTACTGTAGGGGTCATGATGGCCGCCAGATAGAGTGTTATAGAAACAAGGTCCTCGGCCCAAAGTGGTTTTTTGGGCAATTTGAAATGCGACCGTAATGTTTCTGCCTCAACGAGATTCCACCAGATTTGGTGTAGTAATTCTGCCCCCTCCCATCTCCTGCCTTAACAATACCAGAGGCCCAGGTAAGGGTGGGATGAAAAGAGGACATAGCCATAGATTCTGTTCAATTCTCTATGCCTGGTACATGATGCAATGTATTCACTCGGCAGCTCTCCCTTAAGTCTCACTGCAGGCTGTATCTTCCCAGTCACACCTTGCGGTCAGTGTCTCACTGTAACAACTTAAATGGGTCCTAAGTTTCGCCACTGACAGGCTTTTCCTGTTACAGCGCCCAGAAGCGGATCCTGCTTCCGGGTTTTCTCAAGGAGGAGTCAAAGGTCATGAGTTGCAGGAGACTTCTAGAGTAAAGACCTGGCTTTTCCCTGGTATTTAAAGATCGTTACTCAGTACTTGAAGGCAGTAGGAGTACATATTTGACCCGTTTTTAGCGCCAAGATACCCCATGGAGTGATAGTTAAGTTGAGGCAGCTCTACTCAATAAAACAAAACATAGGGAAAAAACACACCCATTTCATAATACATGCATTACAATTTGAGGCACAGGGAGACAAAGTCGAAACTGGGATCAGAATGAACTCATTCAGATTCCAAGGACAGAATTTACCCACTTGTCACGATTCCTCCTCTGGGGGCACCACAGCCCCAGGGGCCTTTCGGTTGTTAAATATGAGATGCTAGTGTTAATAAACTCAGCAGCATTCCCTTGACCTCAGAAGGATGAAAGCGGCAGCTGAACCTGCCTTCTTCAGCTTACACCCAGATCAGTTATTTGCATGAACCCACCGAGGTACCTTACAGGGATTGCACCACCGAGCAGCAGTCCCATGACCCCAGGAGGCTCTGGACCCTGTGGCCTGCAGGGCGTGCTCACATCAGCGCAGCACTCGCTTTATTCTACAGAAGAAGGTATTTTGCCGCATTGGAACCGCAGGTGTTCAGCCCGCTGAGCTATCTCACCTGTTTGTGCGTTCACAGAACGGAAGTGGGCAGGTGAGGATGAAAGCCCTGCCGCTGTCTATCCCTGATTGTGTACGCCTTTCATCTGCAGTGCCAAGCCCTCCCACTGCACTGCACACCTGAGAAGCCCCCCCAGACAGGAAGCCCTCTTCCAATTACCGTCTAGCTCTGTAATTACAGGTCACTTCGAGCCCGGGGGCCTGGACCTCATCTGGGGCTGCGTGACTTAAGGGGCACGGGGAAAAGGCGGTGGTGAGGTGGGTGGGGGAGGATTCCTTGCAGTCTACAGTTCAGTGCTAAGCACCTTTGTAATTTAATTTATATTCAATGATGACCGACCCGAATTAATCGAGGGACCTTGCAGAGCCTACCTAGTTCAATGTGCCTCAAGTAGCTAGCTGAAACATCTGCATGGGTAAAAGAGAATAGCATCGCGTCTCAGAAGAAATGCAAATGAATACAGATTTAAAAATATGCTTTATGCAGGTACTTTCTATTTCATTTTAATACATTTCAGTCAGTGGCAGGGCAGCGCCGTGAGGCACTGGGAGGCTTTACATGTGGCAGGTGTTACTACCAGGACTGGTTACTATGGTGCACCGTGCACCAGCACTGCACTCCGCTGCACATATCAACTTTGTCACAGTGGGCTCAGCTGACTGCATTAGCAGCTGAGACCTCACCTCCTCGGCTGCCTCAGTCTGTGACTGCCCTAGAGACGTGGCCTAGGCTATAGTAGAGCGTCCGTGCCACTACTTATCCGGGGATGGGGCACCTTCCCAGATTTGCTACTTTCCAGCAAGGAAATGGGGCCAACCCCAGTGTCAGTGACCTTTTGGCGACTTTACATTCTACCACTGGACAAACCATATGAATGAATGGGCGGGCGTGTCAATCACACACAACTTTCTAGCTAGGACCTCATGCCCTGGACACACAAGTGCAGCAGCAGGTTAGTGACCTTGACCTTGCATTTCTGGGGCTTTACAGCAGTTTCTCGATCCTCTAAGAGTTTCTTGGTGTAATTTGTGAAATTAATCTATTTCCCGCCTCGTCTTCATTGCTTAATTTTGCCCGTGACAAAGTGTCACTCATAGTCGTTGAAATTATGTCACTCAGAGTCATATTTACATAATTGAAATTATTAAAATGTCCAGTCCTGAAAATGTCACACATGGCAGTGGCACTCTGAAACCTTGGCAGCTACGGGCAACGTGAACGCCTGTACAGGGCAGGGCTGCTTGCATCGTGTGCACAGTGCAGGTCAGGACGTGATCGTGTATATGCAGTGTTGGGGGCCGGGGGTGTTACCGGCGGGGAATTACAAGGCGGGAGGCCCTGCGGATTCCATCAGAATGAAATGAGGAATAACTGGCAGACTCACAAACAGTGAGCTCTACTTCAGCCAGCGTTATTTTCTCATTTCCATCACTATGGCATTTCCCCCAAATTTCAATGAAGCCTGAAAATGGCTGGGCCTGGGCAACCACAGTCTGTACTCTGTAGTTGTACTTAGTACTAGTAGCACTGCTGCACCTGCAGGTAAAGTTACCCCCGTACAGTCGTCATCGTTACCTGTGGGCGTCGGCCGGCCGGCAGGGACTCGGTGGGAGTCGGGACACGACGAGCGAGTCGACCAGGGCTTAATTTGTGCCGGTGCACCGGCACTTAATTGACAGGGCCGGGTCTACACTATGGCTGGCACTGACTGACGCTCGCACATCACATTTCTATTAAAGTTTGTGCAGCGGCTGCAGCCGGTGTGTTTTGATCTTCTCCCAAGTCCGGACCTGAGCTGAGCCCCCCAGAGAAAGAGATTCCATGATTGTTTTTACCTCCTGTCACAGTACACTCCTGGAAATACATTTTAAATGTGTTGAGGCGGGCGGCGCGCGCACTGCGCTACGCGCCTCGGCGGCCCTGCCCTAGTGGTTCAGTGTTGCCAGTGCCTGCCCTGAGTGCCACTAACTGGGTGGGTGGCGGGACGAGATTATTTGGGCTGGATTTGGTCAGGATGGGGTAGGGGCACCGCCGCCACGACGAGAGTCATCATCGCCAACGCCAAGTCAGCCCGTGGCATGTTGAGGGCTTGAGGCAACTGGCTGGCAGCATCGATCAGCCTGGCGGGCGGCTGCCTGCCCAGTAGTAGTGCTACTGCCTCCAGGTATTAAAGGCAGTGCAGACCCGCGCCCGCTGGCGAAGCCAGTGTGTCGTCCACCTACCGTTGTAATCTACATGGTGCATTCCGCCCTCCTATTGTCCCCCGCCCCTCCTTCTTTCCTTGACACTTGCAAGGTTCCGTGCTCTAAATTGGAGCTCTCAGGTGCAGCTGGCATTAGAATGTTGGTGAGGAGAAGGAGGAAAGAGCGCACACTGGTAGAAGACGTATGTTAAGTAATAAAGACTTCTACTTACTTTACTTTTGTAGACTTGCTATTTAACACCTACTTTCCTCTTCAGTCCTTTATGTGGTCGGAATGGGCTAGATAAATTCAAATATACAAGCCTAGAAGAAAGAGCTTGGCCACAACAACAAGCACGGAATAGAAACCGCGCGCGCACCACAGAGGAGCCGAACGCGAAACCAGTGGTGCGCGCGCACCACAGAGGAGCGGGGGAGGGAGCGTGGCAGCGAGGCGAACGCGCACTGCTGCGCGTTCTGGCCACCGTCGGGAATGGGCGCGGCAAAGGCGGGACATGCGCCCGCCTTTGACCAATCGCGTGCCGTCCCCGTAAAAAAAACGCACGCTCCAGCCAATGTGGGCTTCCAAAAGCAAAACCACACGCACGAGCGTGTGGGTAGCTTTCAGAAGCCCTTTCTAGAGGTCTCGCGCTGCGCGAGCAGTGCTGCGCACTGCAACGCTAGGCGCGAGACCTAAAAAACAACAACATAGTATGTGCAGCTCGCCCCACATTCTCTCTGCAATGCTCAAGAACAGAGATTAGAGCCAGTTTGTGGTTTCCACGGCATAGCCTTGTTTATTCATATCAACATTTCAAATTGCTTGTAAGCGAAGTCCGTCAAAGGGCAGGTATGCACCAAGAGAACATTCATTTCACAGATATCAAGATGGAAGATGAACACACAAGCCAAATATCATATTTCACATTCAAGCACATCCAGCACACATTGTCGTGCGATCCACTGTGCGCAGTGTGCCGGCAGGCCCCACCTTGCAACAGCCCCCCCCCCCCGTTCCACCCAGGGCATCAATGCACCCTTCCCAAGTCAGACCTTGAGGCTAAGAACTAGTTAGTGCTAATTCATAACACACAGAGTGCTACGACATTTTTTTCAAAATTCTTAAATTACATGTTCTAGCAAGAATGACTAAAAAAAAAGCCTTTCGCTGCAGAGCGAAAGACTTAATTCGAACCACATGTTAGAACGCTGCCGGGCTAACTCCTTGTTTGTTTTTTTCTGACAGGCTGGAGCCTAACCTAAAATTTCATTTTTAGTTCAATTTTGTCTTGCGCCAGACACACACATATAATTGCAGACTTTTTTCTGTCTGTTTTACGCCTCCTGACTAACAGGAAAAGTTAATTCATAACACACAGAGTGCTACGACATTTTTTCTAATGCTTAAACCACATGAAGGATAATACGGAGCTGCGCCTGGTTGGAAAAAAAGCATTTAACCTTTGAGAAATGATAGCATTAGAAACACGTTTAAACAGCTAGAGGCTTTATAGAAAACAAAAGCATGCCCCTTAGTTACCAGTAGTTCTTGTTTGTCAGACATGGTCTTATATGAAATCTGCTCTCCGTCAGCTGGGCCCTAGAATCTTTCAGGGGGATTCTGCTTTTCGCGCGCCGGAGGTGCTCGAAGAAGGCTCCCGGCTCTGGGGGCGCTGGAGCTTTTCTGACAGCCCCGCCAGATGTTCTCGGAGACAGACGCTCTTTTATCTAGAAGTCCCATTAGTTTCCCGCCAAAGGTTCCCACAGAACGTCAGGGGTCTACATGTTGTAAGAATGAAGTGCACACTACCCTCAAGCACTGCTCCACCCCCTAACTTCTCGTGACCATATATGGACAACTTTCTTTGTGATAGTTTCTGATTAAAACGTGTGCAAGAAAAGACCTGCCTGAACCTAATAGCTGTAGAAAAATCAGACCGGTTTGTAAAATTGAGTCCTTTTTTTCATTCATTTTATTTGATACATTTTATATCGCTGGGGTAAAATTGTAGATACAATGTGATTTTAAAAGACACCATGCACGCTTAAAATACACATTACAGAGTCAAGCTATTTATCATAAATACGGTGAACACTTATATTATGAGTGAATGAAATACAATTTTGCAACTGTCTGTTATTTACACAGCCTCTTTTCAATCCACCCAATTGACGCATCACAAACCTCATTACAAAAGCATAATTTTCATTTAAATGTGTTGAAAACATTTTTAAAATGCTTTCGAAGTCTACACCTCTCCGTCTATGATATAAATAAAATAAACAATGTGCCCCGCAGGTAAGTGATACATTATCCTGAATCTGGTTTTCATGCAATATTACTCAGCCTAAAGTGTTTCTTTTTTAAATTGCCATATAGAATTGGGATACAGATAACCGTATAGGGGCCAACCATAGGAGTAAAAAACTCAGAGTCCTTATCCGTTAGAAATGGTGGTAACCAGTGCCATCCTCTTTGAACTTTACCGTCTGTATTGACTATTAGATGATGCAGGCATTTATGTTTACCCAGAGTCAGAGGTAGAGTGTCAGCAGCAAATACCCCTAAAAATGAATGTTTATCAGTCTCGTCTTTGGTAAGAAAACGTTCAAGTTGCAACGTATTCATTACATATAGACAATTAGTACATCCCTCCTATGGTTGATCTGAATAACATTCTGAAAGACTGCATAAATCAGGAGATTTATAGTAGCCGGAACAGCTGCGCTAAAGTGGAGCTCCAAGCATAGGTTGCCTGATTTTTGTATCCAAAATGGCCGCCTCCAGCATCATTGTTAGGGCATAGAACGAAAGCAAGCATAGAATAGCCTTTTGCATACTCTACGCGATCCACAAAAAAGGGTCTGTCTGTCGCATACTTCCCAGCAACCTGTAGGACACCCAAATATTCTCTAGCCACACCCCCAGTCTCGAACAACGGCATGTATGGTTTTGCCGGGACAGCTTGACAATCTACAGATAGACTGCTGTGTGATGTGTTATAATGCTTAAACTTAAAAGGGTTTCTGCCATATTACCCGCTAAATGCAGTGTTATCGACTAGCGCTACAATAACAGTTCTTGGCAAAAATCTGAAAAAAATATTCTCGGTATTCGATAGGAGTGCTCTGGCCGGAACGATGAACGCTTAAACCGCCACTCTTTCAATGGGGTACTTGGTATTACTGGTTAAAAGAGTCTTGGCGTGAGTTAAACAAACCACCACTTTGACGTGTTTCACAAAAAGTGACGCTGATAAGAAATTCACTTTGTAATTGTCTGCGTCTCCGCTCATTAAGCAAAAAGTGTCTTTATTTCCAATCAGTTTAATCTTCACGTCTAGGCCATTCGCTTGTCTTGGAAAATCAAATCGCTGTGTAATCGACCGATCAATTCCACTTTTCAACTTTGGGCTGTAAAGCTAGCTCTACTCTTTAACCCCACATTTGCACCATTTAAAGCGGTGTCCTCATGCTCTCCGCTGGCGTCTCTGTAGAAGTGCGCTTTCACAGTGGGGTCCCCATAATTAAGTAATGTGTCTGGATAAGCCCTGTATGGATATGAGTTGTTTGACTAACTAATGAAGTGGTCTCCGAGGCTCACATACAGTTGGTTAAAGAGTGAGGCGATGGGGTATGGAGAAAATGCCACTCAGGCTGCTGCGTCAAGATTGGAGCATCTTTGATAGTAATTTTGCAAGAAAGATAAAGCAGTGTGGCCGAGAGGTCCAAGTAGTCATCCGACTGTGCGATGAAGAACTTTAAGGGAGCAGTGTCTGACAATGCTGAAAGAGGAGGAACTTCGACGTATAGAAACCTTTCTATGCTGGTTTGCGTCTGTGGTACTTGGAATAGGTCCAACTCGGACTTTGTGCCTTCCTGGGAACCACAAGGGATGGAGGCCATGGTTAGATTCAAAATATGTTGCCTTTAGAAACTTTGTTTTTTTCCACGTCTTCTCAGGGTCTTACGCGATCTCTTTTGAGCGGGCGTTGGCACTTCTCCCTGCTTTGAAGGAGCTTGGGCAGTCCCCCTTAGTGGGGCGACCCTTTTTCACTTCCTGCTTCTTTTCAGATAGATTAAGCCCGAGCCTTCTTGATCTGTTTTGTTGAACTTTATCATCACAGTCCCCGAAACACGCCCTCCAACTTCTATGGCAATATTTGACGTCACAGTTTTTACATGCAGTTTTACCAGCTGGAACCCTCGTCTTAAAAGCGGTACCGCTTTTCTGACTTCTGGATATGCCCCCAGCCCCATACATAATAGGAGCCCCATGGAACCCCGGAAACCCCGAGCAGGCTTGTGCTCTTTAGTAATCCCTATGGAGGGACATGTTGCCTTCAGTTTCAAAGTTATTGTGTGAAAATGTTTTTTGTTTACCGGTACATAGTCTCTTTTGGTGTAAATGATGTTTATCATGCTATTATTTCTGCCTGTGATTTCCATGCACCAGAGGAGAGGCACGTAGCTATCCCCCACTCTCTGATGCTCGATCACATCGCAGTATACAAACATCATGTAGAACCCCCCGTGTACATCCGTGTAGGCCTTGTATGCTGATGAAGCGTAGTCTTGCACATTCCTGAACTGCACTTTTTTAAGTCTCGGCTCATATGTTAATCTAAGGTTGATAAGTTCTGTGATATAAACAAGGGATTTATTAATTACTTTTACAATGTCCCGGATGTTGTGATAGTGCCCCGGCAGGAAAGAAAGTTTGTACGCGCTTTCCTTCTTGCATACCACAGTAAAACTAACATCCTCGGCTTCCAAAGTGTCCCATGTGTGCGGGTACAAAATTTCTGTTAGGACAACTTCCCAGTCGCTTGTAGATGGATAGGTTTTTCTGGTTTCACCGTAAAATGTGAAATTTGTTATTAGGGAAGGTGTCCATAGACTTGTTACTGGGGAGCGTTAGATAAAACGTTCCAGCCTCCATGGTGCTTTGAAGGAACCTAAATGCTCACACCTTTACGTTGTAGACTTTGGATATCCTTAAATTTGCTCTCAGAAACCCAACTGTTAAATTTATCGGGCCACCCCCTCCATTTAACTAGATACTGTCTTTGCTTCCCGCGATCCTTCTTCAACAATACTTTTTCAATACGGTACACTCAACCTTGATCCTGTTCTATTTTTTGTAGCTCTTCCTTGTAAAAACATCCTTTGACCTCTTCTTGCATAGTCTTTTAAGTTAAAAACTGTAACATCTGAGTGTGTGGAAATCTGGTCTATCACACAAATCTTATCTGTAAAGGTCTGCTCGTACCCCTTTTGAAATCCTGCCTTGCATCTAAATATCCTAACATGATCACCTTTTTTGAATATGCTTTTTGAAACCGGGTTGTTGTTGAACACGGACCCGTACACGGTTCTCCAAATTTTCAACTCATTTTGCGGGGTCACTTGTACACGTGCCGTCTTAATGGTTCTATGATAGCTGCAGGTGTAACTTTCAATAAAATCTGTAAGCAAGCTATATAACGAAATGTGTTGTAAGCAGTAAAATACCGCTAAATGCGCATCTCGAGAGTTCTGTTGAATCTTTCTACAACCGCTGCCTTAACTTCATTGTTCGTGACAAAATGTTTTACCCCATACTGGTTCAGCAGAGCTTTTAGCATATTGTTTTCAAACTCTTTTTCTCTAACTTTTTAGGTATTCTTCCACTGCTGAAAATGTAATCAAATGCTTTTGTGACTGTCCCCGATTTATCCTTCAAGCCGACTGCAAATGCGTATTTTGACAGCCCATCTATCACCGTTAGTGTATATTTTACACCATCATTATCCGCAGCATGTTCACGGACATCTAGAAGGTCTACTTGCCATTTATGATTTAATCCTCCGACAAAAACATGAAGCCTGTGAAAGCGCTTTCTAGAACTCTTATGCAGTGTGTAGGCATCTTTGCCTGATAACCAGTCCCGTACATGTGTTCTTTTTATGTCATTGTGGATTTTGCTCTCCTTGTACAAAGCGTCTACACCGCCAAAACTTCCAACCTTCAAGGGGTCGTAATAAACTCTTTTGAAAAGCTTCTGCATCGTAGCGCTTCTTGAATTAAAAACCCACGGCACCCCACCCGGCGCCGCTTCTTTTTAATTCACTTTTTATTTATTATTTTCTTTATCATATAATCAGGACGAGGAGACTGTTTATGATACATTACAAGATTATTCAATAAACATGAAAATTGTGAGTGATATAGGAATGTACAAGGATATAAGTGATAATGACAACCAAAACAATACTATTTAACACACCACTCTCAAAAATTCATGACGTAGAAGCTCTATGTTGATTTTACTAGCTGTGAACAGAATGAGTCTTCTCACATCTTCCCTACTTCCACTCCAGAAGGCTCGACAGAACAAATTGGCGCAAAATGTCCGCATCATATATTTGTTAACGCTGTCTTCAAGCACATCGTCGGTGTCCAAGAAAATTTTGCTCTTTTCAATTTTGTAAAAACCTTTTGGTTTCTGCCTCAGCTCTTTTTCAATCTCGTCAGCTATTTCACATTGCTTGTTACTGCATAGCGTGGTCGGATGAAACACCGGTTTGGGGTGAGGCATCTCTGCTCTGATCAGAAAATGAAAAGCGTCTTTGAGTCATTTAACGCCCGGACGAACCCCAATCTCCACCAAGTGGTGAAAAATACTTTCCTGCAACACAAAAAACACACTTTTGCAGCATGAATCTTTTCTGGATTCACTATGCCGTGCATTATTCCGCCATCTAGTGGTTGGGTCCGGAATTGTAGTATTTCTTCTCTTTTTTTTTGTTGGTGGGCGTCGACATAGTACCATTTGGTGCCCTTCTGTGACGTCTACGGGCTTCCTCCGGAAGCTCCCACCTTTGGTAGCCATCTTCAGATTCTTTGTTCCCGCCGTTGGGTCTGGATCTATACGGAAGGAGCTCCCAAGATTGGAGAGAAGAATCGAGGAAAATCAAAAGAAACATCGGTAGGATGGTTACTTCAACTTTCAATCAAAGACGACCGCAGTTCAATGAAGGGAGAAAACAAGATCTTCGACGACGATCGGAGAATGCGCATGCAGGGGGCTCCCTGTGCGCGGTAATGGACAAGACGCCGTTCAAGTTTTGGAAGAACTGTTACCACAAGTACGCTCAGAAGGATCAGCACCCGGTCTGCAACCTGTGCCTGCCGCTGGACCATCAGAGCGACGACTAACGCCTGCTCCGTCTTCACCCTGAAGACGTTGAGGGTGAGAGAAAGGCAGCGACGAGCCAACTACAACATGCAAGGCCAAGGACCACCGCCATTGCTGCGAGTCCTGGGCCTCTCCAGTGAGGAGGAAGATAAAGTCGCCGAAGGGCCAGAAGGCGACGTTGACAGAGATGTTGTGGTCGTGGAGGTCGAGAAGAAGACTTCGAAGGAGGTAAGAGAGTCGTCGACCTCAAAAACTAGAAGAGTCTCGAAAATCAGACTCGAGACCTCCAAAGGGATCCTCGGCGTAGAAGCATTCGACGACCGCAGCTGCATCCAAACAAAAACAGACAGTAGGATCCTTGGGTAAGGACTCCGGAATGGCAAAGGTCCTCGAAAAAACAAAGACGTTGAAAGACAGTCTGGAAAAGGACGCCTCGGCGTCGAAGAAAAAGAGGCCCAAACAATCGTCGACGACCGGATCGGCTTCGACAGCCGAAAAACGGAAAGCCGAAAATCTCGACGCCGAAACACACGTGGCTGAGATAGAGAAAGAGGCTCGAAGCCAAAATGGCTAATGTCTTGCAACGGAAAAAAGACTTTGACGAAAGCTTGAAGCTATTCAAGATACTGCCAAAAACAAAAAATACGGAAGGCAAAAAGGTCGTCAAAGAACCAATTCCGCAAAAAAAAACCCGAACCGATCGAAGAAGAAGATGAAGAATCATTCTTCTTCGGGGAAGACGTCGCGGAAGATGAACAAACATATGCGGAATCGGCGATCTCGGAGAATCAAGACCTCCAATGGCAAGATCTCGACGCCGAATCACTTAAGGAGGCTGTGGAATCATACCCTTCGAGGCCATCACCCCCAGATGACATTGGCATGTACAAGCAAGAAAAAGAGCAAATGTACTAACTACAGTGGGACCACCTCCAGACAAGGAAAGCAAGAGGATGGACTGTGAGAAGGTGGCCTGGTATATGCTGTCCACTAATTAAAGTGGGCACCCTGTACCAGTCCACACGACCCTTATGATGTATGAGGTCAAAGATAACCTTATTGAAAGCTATCCTAGTGGTAGCTATGGAGAGCAGCCTTCAGGCTTAATCTTGAAGGAATGTAAAGCAGCTTGTTTTACCAGAATATCACCTCCTGAATGACTAAATGAAGGAGAACCACACAGTAGTTATATAAAAATATGTATTTATTAATATAACACTCTCTACTATCCTCTACACAAGGATAGAACACAAAGCACACAATATGAATTCAATAGAACAGGTGTAAGTAGCACAATACACAGTGGGCTCCAGGGGGAGACCAAACCATATACTAAAATAGTGGTATAACAGTGACGACTGAGATCAAGACAAGGTCTCGAGTACGTAGAATCGCTGGGACCCCAAGGAACCACCCAAGGTGAGTAGACAGGGACCCCACGGAGGCCGGGTGCAGTGTGGGAACACGACCGCGGGCTCCGTACAATTTTATGGGACAGTCGCGGTTACACTCTTAAAGTTTACGGACCCTTCTAGGAGGACTTCGAGCGAACCCTTTGGAACTTAAGAGTTTGAAGAGCCACCCTACCCGTGGATACTGCAGTACCCAAGTTACCTATCCCAGGGGAGCCGGGTGCATAGGTCTGAAGTGGCGTCGGAAACTCTTGTCGTTCTCAATGGAAGGCTGTGAAGAAGTACTGCTGCCGTGAAGGTGAAAAGGGTCCGGTGGAATCCAAGCCTGGATTCGGGAAGGACGGAACCTGAAAGCAGAGAGGACAGAGTCTGGGTCACTTCAGAGTGACCAGGGGCTCGGGAGACGAATGCCCACCGATGTCTGGTGCTTCAGGTGCGAAGAAGGGATGCTTGACTCTGCAGCCACGAGGACCAGGAGACGTCAAGGACGACCAGGAGCCGGAGGTGAGCTGTCCAATGAAGGTTGTCGAGTGCTGAGGGGTCGGTGTCCGGCGGGAGCACCAACAAGCCTTGGCAAAAGCAAGCCACGCAGGAAGGTCAAACAGGTTACGGTGTGGACCAGCAAGGTCCAGGAGACTCACCAAGCAATGGGGAGTCAGGGCACGTCTGGAGCAACCAGGAAAGCCCAAGAACAATCAAGATGACCCTCAGAGGGACCCACAGGCCAACGGACCAGGAGTCGCGAGGGGACCTCGAGCAAGATTGCAAAGTACCAGTCCATGGAGCACACAGTGTGAGGAGGCCAGAGTTCTTTGGTGCAAATGCTGCTCAGGGTCAGGACTACACGGAGTCCAATGCACAAGCTCGGGAATCGCCAACAAGCATATGCACTTGCAAATGGTCGCGGTGCACAGGGGCTCGGGTTACGCAGCCCCCACGAGGGATACTGGCCTCAAACTCGGTGAGAGGGCAGATCGACCTCAGGGACCTTCAGGAACCCACCTCCTCTGTTGCTGAAGCAGCAGACCGGTCAGTTGCGCTTTAGGTGCCTGGGAAGCAGGGGAGTGACTCTTTCACTCCAAGGGAGATTCTTCTGTTGTCTTAAGTGCACCACAGGTCCTGCACGGAGCCTGTATGGAGCAAAGGCACAAACTAAGCTTCGGACGGAAAGGGGGATGAAGTCGAGCCCAGTCGAGGTCCAGCGAAGTCCAAGTGTCTAGAAAGTCGAAGGTCAGTGGTTTCTTCTTTGTAAAATCTTGTCCACGTAAAATCCAATGTCCTGTAGCCAGGTAACCCATTTTATACCCACGGGAGAGGGTTGGACAGATTCAGGGGACCCTCCTAGGGGAGGGGCAGGACAGAGGGGTGGCTACACCCATGTCCTTAGTCCAGTTTCGCGCCAGAGCAGGAGCAAATGGCTCCCTGAACTGGTTTGAGCTGGACTATGCACAGGGACACCAAATGTGGCCCAAGTGCAGACTTTCAGGCACTCTCGGAGTGCACCCACCCAGCCCCAATACACTAAACCCTGTCTGGGAGGTGGTCACACCTCCCTGTGACATGATGCCTATTGTGCTGCCTTCCTCTGCTCGAGCTTGGCTCAGCAGCAGGAGGGCAGAAATGTGTCTCTGGTCGGCAGCATCCATTTTGTGCTGTCCGGGTCGAGAAGGCTGGCACCGGTAAGACCAGTGACCCCAAGAAGCTCGCTTCAGAAGGGTGGCATCATACCTCCCACACCAGTTACTGGTGTGGAGGTATGATTCCAAGATGTTTGATACCAAACTCGATATGTTTCTATGCAGCCGTTTTCGAGATAGCATTTACCACGAGGTTATAATGCACCTCTACCTATATGTCCGGCTGAGTCACAGACAACCCGGGAGAATGGTCTCCGAAGGCTGTAGAGAGGCTCTGCTCATGCAGGAGCACCCTCTCACATAAAACCCAGCACCCTGCCTTCAGTATTGTTAAGGGCTGCTATAGGGCTGACTTATAAGTTTTAAGTGTAGTGACTATTAGATATAGTGTACCTATATCTAATGTAAGTGGTGCAAGCACCATCTTACATAGGCTGCAGTAGCAGACCTCGAGTTCCATTTTGCATGGCCTCTCATGGGTGGCATAATACATGCTTCAGCCCATGGGAGGCCTCTGGGGTACCTATGCACTGGGACAGGTGTACCATATACTAGGGACCGATAAGGGTACCCCAGTATCCAATCTGGAGTGTACCAAAGTACATGCATGACAATTTAAGGGAGAAAGCAGATAGACTGGGGTCCTGATTAGCAGGATCCCAGTCAGACTAGTCAAAAACAGTGAGACATCAAGCAAAAAGTGGGGGTAACCATAAGAAGCAGATACTACTTTCCTACATGGACCTCGTAGGAAGGAAGGTGGAAAGAAGCGCAGCTAATCAATGGTGCATTGCTAATTCAAATGCATTGTTGAACAGACATGCTTACCAACATTGGGAAGAGGTAGGAGAATTGTTACAAAATCTACCAGAACAATTCCAAAAAAGAGCTAGCCACCTGGTAGAAGAGGGTAAAAACATTGTAAATACATGTTTAAAATCAGCCTTCGATGCTGCTGAAACATCTAGCAGGCAAATGATGATTGGCATCACAGAAAGGAGGAACGCATAGCTTAGAATCTCAGGCTTCAAGCCAGAAGTGCAAAGCAACATCATTAACTCACCATTCAATGGGGAACAATTGTTTGGAAGTGTGGTTGATGAAAAGCTAAATCAACTAAAAAAGGACAACGAAACTGCAAGATCCATGGGGGCTCTACAGTTCAGAGGCATGCGTAGAGGCACACCATCAAGGAGACCAGCGGGGAGAGGTACACACCAACCTGCTACCTCACATCAAGGTTACCAACAAACATACCAAGCGGGCAACCAAGGCACACAACAGGGACAGCAACAAAGCTGGCAATACCAAGGAAGAGCATCCTTTCGAGGGAGTCCCCGTGGCAGAGGTCAGCCACAAAGAGGTGGACAACAAACCTCTGCTAAGTGACTGCTCTCACAAAAAGGTACACTCGCGAACAACAGCAGTGAGAGTACACACAAAAAAGAAGCATATACAAAAACAAAAGCAAACCAGTTTACAGTTCCTCCAACATACCACCCCAGTAGGAGGCAGACTAAGATTTTTCCTGCAAAAATGGAGGGAAATAACCACAGACAAATGGATTTTAAACATAATACAGTACGGTTATTGCATAGAGTTAACGAAACAGCCTCCAAACAGGAGGCCAAAGCAAAGGACACATTCAAAAGAAGAATTATCTCACCTAGTCAAAGAGGTGCAGGAGCTTCAGGAAAAACATGCAATAGAGCACGTACCGCACAGAGAAAAGAGCAACGGAGTATGTTCAACATACTTCCTAATTCCAAAAGTGGATGGAACATTACGGACAATATTAGACCTAAGGTTTCTAAACAAGTTCATAAAAACACAAAGATTCAAAATGACTACACTACAAGAGGTGCTACCCCAATTGCAAAAGGGAGATTACATGGAAACTATAGACTTAAAGGATGCGTATTTACACATCCAGATGAACAACAGACACAAGAGAATGTTAAGATTTGTGGTGGACAAACAACACTACCAATTCAAAGTACTCGCTTTCGGTCTAAAATCAGCACCAAGAGTGTTCACAAAGTGCCTAGCAGCAGTAGCCGCTCATCTAAGAAGGGAAGGAATTCATGTTTACCCCTACTTGGACGACTGGTTAGTAAGAGCAAAATCTTACAGCCTATGCAAACAGCATATACACCAAGTGATAGAAACACTAGTTCAGCTGGGCTTCTCCATACATTGGGAAAAGTCATCAATAGAACCAGAACCCATAAAGGTGTTCTTAGGCGCAGAGAATAAGCACTGTGTTAGGGAAAGCATTCCCGAGCGAGAAAAGGAGATCAGCCTTTTTGAAGGAGACTCATCTATACCAGAGGGGGCATCATCTGACAGTGAGGACAGTGGGGAAATTACTAGGAATGATGGCCTCATGCATTCATTCAGTTCCCAACATTCGTCTACACATGAGACCATTTCAAGAACGGCTCCAGACACAATGGTCACAGGCTACAGGGAGTTGGGAAGATCTAGTGGCTGTCACAAACAGAGTTCATCAAGCGATGGCATGGTGGAACAAAACAAACCTAGCACAAGGGAGACTTTTCACACCACCAACTCCAACAGTGACCATAACAACAGATGCGTCTCTAATAGGATGGGGAGCACACATGAACAATCTCAAAGTAAGGGGATTGTGGGCACCACAGGATGCGGTGAAACACATCAATATCTTGGAACTAAAAACTGTGTTCTTAGCCTTAAAAGCCTTTCAGAAAGAGCTCTACGGGAAAAGGGTGTTGATACAAACAGACAACACTACAACAATGTTTTACATAAACAAACAAGGAGGGACTCAGTCTGTAGCACTCTCAACTCTAGCACAAGAGATTTGGAGATGGTCAATCCCAAGACAAATAGAAATTTTAGCAATACACCTACCAGGGAAAGACAATATAGAAGCAGACAGACTGAGCAGACAAACAACATCATCCCACGAATGGGAACTGAATCAAACAGAAGTGGAAAGAATTTTCAAGAAATGGGGGACACCACAAATAGACCTATTTGCAACACCCACAATGCAAAATGCCAAAACTTCGCATCCAGGCGACCTTGCAACCAGTCCCTAGGGAATGCGCTATGGATAGACTGGTCAGGGATTTTTGCGTACGCTTTTCCCCCAATACCATTACTGAACAAAGTGATCAGCAAATGCAGGATCAGCAAAATGACAATGATTCTCATCGCACCACAGTGGGCCAGACAGACTTGGTTCTCGGAACTAACGGAAATCTCTCAAGGAACAATGCACAAGCTTCCAAAAAGGAAGGATTTGCTAACAATGCAAAACGGGAAATTGCTTCATGCAGAACCAGAAAGCTTAGGCCTATCGGCATGGCTCCTGAAGACTTAGAATTCGCACATCTCAAACTACCAGAAAGCACAATGGCTGTCCTAAGAGAAGCTAGGAAACCAACAACAAGAAAATGTTGTACAGCAAAATGGAAAAGATACACACAATGGTGTCTTAAAAAGCGTCTTTCAAGGAAGATTACAAAAGAAAGAACAGTGCTAAAGTACCCGACACATTTACTACAAAGTAAATTATGTTTTACATCACTAAAAGTACACTTAGCAGCAATTGTAGCGTATACAAGAGGGGAAACAGGGAAGAGTTTCTTCACCTCACATGTGGTCAAACGATTCCTAGAAGGAGCAAAAAGAATTGCACTACCTAAAATGGTACCAGCACCAACATGGAATCTGAACATAGTTCTAGCACAAATGATGAAAGCACCTTTCGAACCACTACACAAAGTAACGCTACAAATGCTCACAATCAAAACGGCATTTTTAGTGGCAATAACATCCCTACGTAGAGTTGGCGAACTACAGGCACTAACACTACAGGAACCTTACTTCCAAATACATAGTAACAGGATTGTCATGAGGACAGATCCGCAATTCATACCAAAGGTGGTATCAAGATTCCACATAAATCGGAGTATACAGATACCAAGTTTCTTTCAAAATCCAACGAACAAAGCAGAAAGAGCTTTGCACACACTTGACGCAAGAAGAGCAGTCGTATTCCATTGAAAGAACTAAGGAATACAGAAAAAACAAAACAGTTATTTGTATCCTTTGCAAAAAGTTTTCTTGGAAGACCAGTAACCAAAAACACAATTGCAAGATGGATAGCACAAGCCATACAATTGTGCCACAAGCAAGCAGGACAAGCTTTACAAGGTGCGCCACAGGCGCACTCAACAAGGAAGAAAGGAGCAACTATTGCATTTCTTGCTAACACTCCAATTCAACACATCTGCATGGCTGCAACATGGTCTTCAGTACACACATTCACCAAACATTACTGTGTGGACATTCAAATGAACAAAGAAGCACAAGTAGGACAAAAGGTCTTACAGCATCTATTTACAAACCAAAGTTCATCTTCCACCCAGCCACCACAAGACTAGCAAACCGCTACAAAGTCTATGCACAGCATAGTGAATCCAGAAACGATTCACGCTGCAAAACGAATAGTTTCTTACCTGTCGGTGTAGTTTTGCAGCTTGAAGAATTTTCTGGATTCACTAGCGAACCCACCCTCCTCTGCCAAGGAAGAGAGCTATAAGGAGGAGAAAGGAAAAAAAAAAAAAAAAAAGAATCCGAAGATGGCTACCAAAGGTGGGAGTTTCCAGAGGAAGCCCGTCGACGTCACAGAAGGGCACCAAATGGTACTACTTCGACGTCCACCAACAAAAAAAAGAGAAGAAATACTACAATTCCGGACCCAACCACTAGATGGCGGATTAATGCACAGGATAGTGAATCCAGAAACTTCTTCAAGCTGCAAAACTACACCGACAGGTAAACTATTCGATACATAATAGTAGCATCCACTAACATCGGCATGTTTTTATTTACTATGCATTAATAAATTTCATGTTCCTCGGTTTTAAACTCCTACAAAAGATACCTGATCTTAAAATACCTTCTATTATTCTTCCTCCTCAGATGTTGTTTCATTATGAAACGTATGTCCTCATCACCCTGCTTTCCACATTCTCTGACGGGGTCTGTACTCTTTTAATATACTTTAAAAAATTCACAATCCTCTTAAAACATTCAGAGGGTACAAACATTTCATTCACGCTGTAGACCGAACCCACCACTTCCATAATTTTATAAGGGTCAAGCTTGTAACAGAGTTTTCGTATCAACCTTTCTTGATAATCACAATCCATCGTGAGACAGTCGTGATTCAACTGACTTGAGTCGTCAATTTTACAACCTTCGCAATCGTCGTACCACCCCGCCTTTAAGCACAATTTTATGATCGCCACTATCACAGTCTGAAGTGTGCGGTACTGATCCACCCGCCAATTTTCCCTGCAACATAGTTGTGCAATTGCGTCTAAGCGCTTACAGCTGCAGTTTTTATGCATTATGGAAAAATGTTTCTGTCCTGAGCAGCAAAGACATAAAAAACGTAGCGCCGGGTGTGTAACTTCCATAGTTGTGCTAGCGGCTTTGTCGCCCGGGGTTCCTCTTCCTCTCTTTTGCTGATAAAAAGAAAAAAGTTTTTTTTTACCTCAACCTTCCTCATAACTACCCTCCTTATCACTCACTTAAATTATCCTGAAGTTTGCTGGAAAAGTATGATTTGTACTTCCGTTTTGCTTTCCGACTTCACATCTTTCTTCTTGAGCTTCCAGTGACTTCTCAGGGTCATTTACAGATTCCTCTGGTTCTGGGTTGCGCAGGTCAATGGCCTCGTCATCTTCACTCGACTCGGGTCTCTCTCTGCCATCTGTAGCATCTTCGGTGTATTCCATCAGCTTAGTGACGTCCCCTGTCGACTCTTCAGCGGCGACGGTCTCTGGCTTTTTGTTCAGCAGAGCCACAGAAGCCTCTGCTGCGGTATTCTCAGATGGTGTTGGGGCGCGATTCTGCTCATTATCGTTGATTTCTGCATCGGTGTCTGCAGCGTTTGTGCGCTTCATTCAGCATTGTGGTTGTAGTTTCTCCTAGGGGACATTCTCAAAGTTGTCTTAAAGCCGGAGTTTTCTTCATCTGAAAAGCCAGAATTTCTTAACCCTATGGTCTGTGGCCTATTTACTTATATCCTCTGTGAACATACTCTGCATGCCCATGGTACGTTTGTAGACTCGTATTTCACCCTACTTCTACTTCTTAGCAACCCGCCCCGCATGCCTGATCATTTTACACGCTTTTGATTTCACTACAGCATAATTTTATAAGCCTTGATTCAAAATCCTACCGTAACATTTTATACATTCTTGATTTCATAACAGTATCATGTTATAAGCCTTGAATCGAAATCCTAGCTTATCATTTTGTACACTTTTGATTTCATTACAGCATTATAATATGAGCCTTGATTCACAAATTATCAATATCCTATAAAACACTGAAAGACGCCAATCTTATCAAAACATTATGAGGACTGATTAAAAACAGATTTGGACCGATTCCAATATTGCCCGCGGACCGAAGGGATGTGGCCACCTGTCAAAAATACATGGTGATAAGTAGTATACACCCTATACTACTGATGGGAGCCGATATCGTGCGTCACACGGTGGCACCGTGTGAGTTGGCAGGTATGAGAAAGCATTGGTATTTGAACATTCGAACAAATGTGGAAATGGCTTTATGTTCTAGCGAGACTATTAAAACAAATTTGGCACAACCAGCCAGTGCACAGCTCAAAGCCCAGAAGAGATTGGATCAAACTTCCTGACTTTGAATGTGTTTAAGAATGGGGCCATGTTGTTCACTGAGCAATTTCACAAGCCGAGCAAAGAATTTTGATGTAGTAGTAATATTGACAACATTCTCAATAACAGAAGTCTGCACAGTTGCAAATGCTTTCCTTCGTAAGTTTGTGAAGAATTCTTGTTGCAATCATCACAGCCTTTGTGAAAATTCTAAACTTCAAATCGCAAGAAAATAATTCTGTTAGTTCAGTTGGTTCTGTAGAAAAACATCTGAGGAAAACCTTCCTGTCTTGTTGGAGACTTTTCCTACAAAAATATTTTTCAAGACAATCCTAATGGAAAAATAGTTGTTTCCAAAACTTTCACCCGCCACCAAAGATTTGCAAAGTTTTGACAACTGTAATGTTAACATGAAGTTTGTAAATTTTGTGAAACTTTGCAGTTGGACTTAGTATTTTATCAAGGCCAGTGGTTCTTAACCTTTTGACTTCTGTGCCCCCTACCCCCTCACTTAATCATTACTGGAACCAGGGGACCAGCACTGAAGAATTATTGGAATCTTGGGGACTCCGCGGAGCATTTACTTTCAGCCGGGGACTCCAGACTAAGTATTTTCACTAATTTGAACTGCAAATATTACATAAAAAATACAGAAACAAACGTTCATCAAACAAGTATGCAAATCGTGAAATATTGCACTTCCCCCATGAATCAATCTGAGGATACAAACTTAATTTTTAGCCTCCATTTTCCTTCAGATTAACAGAATGTTTTAAAATGCTCAATTTTACATTTTTCTTCTTTATTTATATACACTTTAATAATCTGTTAATATTATGTGATTCTCTAAGCAGTTGCGAACCCCCTGACTAAGCTTCTTCGCAGACCCCACGGGTCCCTGGACCACAGGGTAAGAACCACTAGTCTAGGGACAAGACTGTATTCACTTAATTCAGCAACTCCTGGGAGCAAGGACCTAGCATGACATGCCTCAGAACTTGGATCCAGACTTTTCTAGAAGTGGCTTAATGACTCCATGTACCCAGAGATCAGGCTACTTGAAAATTCAGGGGGGACTGAGTCAATAGTGTGCCTTGGGATGTAAAGGCCGTCCATCAGCTTTATTACTAAGGAGGCTCGTGAAGCCCAAATGAGTGAGAAGGTCTGCAGCCAGGCCCTTACGGAGAAGATTGAGCCACAAATTGAAATCTCCCAGTGCAATCACCTTAGTGGGGATTGTGGCCACAATACCAATTCATTTGAGGATATAATGTACAAAGGTGTCATTAGCTGCGAGGGGACCGAAGAGCAAGGCTATACGAATGGAGGGGTTAGGACACGGAGACTACTGAAGGACCTCTTTTCCCTCTAGATAATTCCCACCCATCCCCTCACTGGAAACACTCAACTGGGTTTTGGGAACATGCATGATCCCTCCTACTACATGCTGTTTTCTGTCTAAATTCTGTGTTTTATAGCCCTCGGGAAAAGCAGCTGAGACATTAGGCCCTGATGCCTCATATAAGCATGTTTCTGTTAGGAAACACAGGTCCCAGTTTAACTCCTTTCTAAACATACATAATGTTTCCCGATGTTTTGGGAGCGATCTTGCATTGAGTAGGATAGCCCTGATCTAACATTCAGGGCTTCACCTGCAGATGCACCTTTCATATAGAAGGAGCTAGTGTGAGCCTTAGTGCCTCACCTGGTACTTCCGGGTTGCGGGAATACGGAGAATATAGGAAAATTGTCCTAGAAATGTGCATGAATCGTTTCTGCGCCAATTTCTGAATCTTATTCCTCATTTGTAGGCCATTTATTTCACCAGCTTTGGGAGATGCTTTTGCTCCATTATTGCTTTCATCAGTAATTATAGCCCCCTATATTCAGGCCCTTAATGGTTTTAGGTGACCTGAATGCGTGGATGCTGTTGAACTGGACAGTTGGGTTTTGAAAGAAT
Source organism: Calotriton arnoldi (assembly GCA_963921515.1). Classification (NCBI taxonomy): domain Eukaryota; kingdom Metazoa; phylum Chordata; class Amphibia; order Caudata; family Salamandridae; genus Calotriton; species Calotriton arnoldi. The sequence goes on along the minus strand of CAWUFW010000075.1, from coordinate 828,687 downwards.
GAAATCTCATCTGAGTTATAGTTAGACCCGCTGCCAAATCAAAACTGCGAAGTTACTACCATTCCAGGCGTACGGTTTGCTCTATGCCAAAGGGAGGTCCAGGCCTGGTCGCCCCTTCTTCACATATTGCGGCTAGTAGATTTAAACATTGTTTCAGCGGAGCATTGAACCTGGTTAAGGACTATGGTGGTAAAGACTATTGGCGAAAGTGACTACCTTTTGAATTTGGTTTTAATTTTTCTGCAATCGATGAAAGGTCTGTGCCAAATTTGTGATTAAAAAGATTAAATGTGGATAGGGTTTTTGACTGGATCGTCCGTTACAAATTGCAGAGTAACATACAGCATTTTTTTTACATTTAAAAAAAGCCTTTAAGATGGCCACGTGTAGCAGGAAGGCCATTTCTTCCTTTTTCTTTTTGATGTTCTTCAATGGCAGGATTTTAATTTCATTTTATTAAGTTTATAAAATGATTTCGCCAAAAGAACTGAACAAAATTAATTAATAGGGAACTAAATATTGCATACAAAAGAATAAGCAACATCACAAAAAATTCTTAGCCTACATATAGAAGACATAAGAGGTTTGTTAAAAGAACAAATCTGATGTAAAGTACAGACAAAATGTACAGAAACGGAGACGGAATTCCAGTGGTTAGGGAAAGTAAGATCAAAATGGTACTGTGTACAAGGGAGAGGTGGCAGTGCAAGCCGGATGTGAACAGCCGAGTGAAGCTTACGATGGAAGGTGTAAAGGGTATTAAAATATAAATTATACAGGGTGGTTAGACCATGAATGGACTTGGAAAAAAAACAGTGGAAAGAAAGAAATGGCTGCTACAGAACAGAGAGGGAATTCCTTGCAGAGTTAAAGGGCTGATGCAAAAGATCAGAAGAATTAAATACAGATTTGAACTAGGCCAAGATGATGGGCGGAACAGTACTGCGGGTGAGAAAAGGCAAGAGTGAAGATGAGTTCAGCAGCACAAAAAAGAGAAAAGGGTGAAAATTCTAGATATGATATAGTAGAAAACGAGTACGAGAGTTAGTGGAAATGTGATAAGAGAACGGGAAATGTGGATCAAGAGTTACATTGAGGTTCCAGCGGAAGAGGACATAGAAAGAAAAAGAGTAAAATTAAAATAATCCATAGGAAGTCAGATACAGGAGCAAGCTTTGGGAAAGAACATATCCCCTGGTGGCTGTTTGAAGTGGGTGCCTCAAAAGTTTAAAGGAGTGTTATCCGTGACCTGGGTAATGTTAACGCACCTTTTTCAGTCAGCAGTCCTGCCACTGAGGTAGGCAAACTATGTTGGAAGACACTGACTGCTGGAGACTTCTGACTCGCAGAGGGGAGATGATTTACAGAGTGAAAGGCAATGAGTGCAAAATCAGAATAGAAAGTACTAAGGTTCCAACTGGAGATGTGAAATCAAATGGGAAGAAACAATCCCTTCTTTAAAGTTGCCGCACTCCCCGGGCAGGAATTTGACCATTTGTGGCCTCCTGGTGCCAGACCCAGTGACCATCTGCACCATAACAATTGTTGCAACCACACACCATTTCCCAGCTCCTTTCATTCCCTTTGGGTAAGTGATCTGGTCTTTAGATGATGGACACATTTTGCACTTCTGGCTAATTGCTTCCGCCACTCACCAACAAACCCTTTTGACTTCCTCCGATGTTCCTCCCGCCTCACCTCTTCAAGCCCTGGTTCACATCTCTCCTTTGGCTCCAAATTCATTTGGAAGAGTTAACTTTCCCACTTTACATTTTCCAAAACTTAACTCATCCCGGTGTCTTTAGTGATGTCATCTCTCTAATTATAGTTCTGAAACAGCAACTATGTTGTCTCTAAAACCTCTTTCTTTTTATCTCATTCCAGCTCACTCTGTCCCTTAAACTGGAGGACAAGCTGCACCGGCAGTTAAGTTGTGACCTTCTACCCTGTACGTGTGCTGCTCAGGCAGCTCTTTTGTACATTTGAGAGTTTGATCTTTGTGTGAGGGGTGTGGGTATGCACTGAGTGTTTTCCTATGTAATTCATTTTCTACATGTGTGTTGTTGTTTTTTTCTCTGTTGTGGGTAGATGATCATTTCAACGTTTTCCATCTACTCCCACCACGTAGTTGTATAACTTCACTGTTAGATGGGGGAATATTTCATGTTTGCTACTCTTCACTTTTAAAATTTTCGACAGTCACGTCTGGGTTCAGGATATATCTCAAGTCTGCTCCCCATCATGTTTGCTCTGTTTTTTGATGGTCACTACAGGGTGGAGGATATTCCATGTCTGTGCCTCTCCATGTTTGCGCCAATTGATCAGCACTGTTGGTTTTTGGTCCTCTTTTTGCTAATTCTTTTGACCTTGAGTGGATGGTAGATGATATGTCCCTTCTGTTTGCTTTTTTATTGTCTTCTGTTAGTTGCATTTATTTAGTGCAACCCCGGCAAGGCTTCTTGGTGCTTTAAGTGTGACACATGATGAATAGAAAAAAGTAAAACATTGACAGTAGCTATCTGGTAGGAGAGCTTAAGGCTTCAGTCTTGTTTACTGTTTTTGTTTGTTGTTGGTTGTGATGCTTGCTCCACCCATTGTTTTTTCTTTGTCAACATAGGGGAGATGGAAATCTCATTTCTGGTAGAGGCTGAATTTCTTCTCTTCCTGGCAAGTCAGTGGTAATTTTGCAGAATCCTGATAAGCATTTGGACAACACCAATGTTGATGTCTTTGCTTCAGACTCATTGTCGTAGTCTGTCATGGACAACTCAGATAGTCATTCTTAGCTGATGGATCAATTTGTGAAACATTATTGTTTTGAAGTTTTGTGAGTTGCCCACTAGAACTGTCTTCAGAAGTGCAATTTCTTAGGAAGGTTTTTCCAATTCTTTGTTTTTTCTTAAAATTATCGATGTTCTCAGTTTGAGGTTACTTAGAGCGCAGTTTTCCTTAAAGCTTTAAAGGTGATCACCTGATTCTTTTTATTACTGCACGATACATTTTTAGGATGCTTTGGGAGGTCGGGTGCCAAAAAGCAGGCTTTTCATTGATTTGATTAGGCAATTGAATTTGTCTAAAAATGCCTTGATGTTTTTTGCGAAGCGAGTTCTTGTCCTACCTAACTATATGTATGTATGTAATCATATGGTATTACTATAGCGTGATTCTAGCCAAAAGGCAGCGAAGTGCTGTACATGGTCAGAGACAACCATAAAGTCAACAAGTAACAGGAGAGGAAGCTGGGTTGTAAATGGTTATTGCAGTGTGATGTAGTGTTCTTCAAAGAGATACAGCTTCAACTCTTTCCTAATCTGGAGCAGTGTTTTTTTTAAATAAGAATTGTTTATTGAATTTTCACTCAGAATAATAACAATGAACAGTACCATAAATCTCTCCTAAAGTCATCAATAACCTGAGAAAGAAAATTCCAGTTATTTTCATAACAATTGCTGTTGAAACTCCACCATATCAAGAACATGCACAAAAATGATTTGCGGCAGCCCAACTTTCCATGTCGACGTGAGTGATTCCCCCACATCAGTGAGCACATGAAGACTCCATGCACGGAATCAGCCATTCAGGCAGTTAGAACATGTTCCTAACATGAATGAAGACTGAGCCCCAAAAGAGAACCAAAACATGAGCGAAAAATAACCCAAACCATCTAAGGCCGTCACGTCAATGTCTACATGACACCTCTTGCCCCTCTCTGACGTCGTGAGATCCCACGGCCACAACATAATCTAACTCGCAGGTGGCACTTAACTAATCCTCTCACTCACCGAGGACCCCTCCAACACAAAAACCAACTTCTGCAACACCATGACCAACGTAGCCAAATGGATGAGAGACACCTGCCTCAAACTCAACTCCGACAAAACGGAAGTACTAATCTTTGGTAAGAGCTCCTCCGTATGGGACCACAGTTGATGGCCAGCAGAACTTGAACCAACACCCGCTGCGACAGACCATGCACGCAACCATGGCATCATACTCGACAGCCAACTGACCATGAAACGACAAGTCAAAGCAGTAGCCTCCTCCTGCTTCCACACCCTTCGCATGCTCCGAAGAATATTAAGATGGATCCCAGTCAACAACAGGAAGACAGTCATTCAAATCCTCGTCACCAGCCGCCTCTACTACAGCAACGCTCTCGTCGCTGGTATCTCCACCCAGCTCCTCAGAAGACTCAAGATCATACAGAGTGCCACTACCAGACTCATCCTGGACCTCCCCAAACGGGCAGGCCCACATCATCCCTTCCCCCCCATCCCCACCTCAGAAACCTCAGCTGGCTCCCCATCCAGAAGAGATGCCGGTTCAAGATCCTCAGACACACTTACAAAGCTCTATACAATCAAGGACCATCCTACATCAACCATCGGCTCAACTTCCATCTGCCCACAAGACACCTGCGCTCCACCCCTCTTGCACACACAACCCGCAGTCGTCGCAGCCGCTGCGGGGGTCGCTCCTTCTCCTACATCACTGCCAAGACCTGGAACGACCTGCCCTTCCGCCTCCGAACAGCCCCCTCGCTGGCGAACTTCAGAAAGAAAATCAAGACCTGGCTTTTCGACAGAGACATGGCACCCTCAGTGCCCAGATACCCCTAGGGGTGACAGTGCTTCACTATACAAATGCTGATTGACTGTCTGATGACCGGATTCTAATGTCACTGAGTTTATAGATCAAGCCAATGTCGCCATCTCATGCATGTTTTCCAGATAGGTTAAGAGCATTGGAATTGTGCTCGACTTCCAGTGACACAAGATACACAGCTCGGCAACACCTAGTGCTGTAGCCAACCATCTATTAACATGTGTTGTGAGAGTAGGAAGGACTGAGACATTGTGTAAGAGGGCCAAACGAGCATGTAGCGAAGCTGACGTATGGAGTTCATTTTTCACGTATGCCCATATCTGACACCAATAATCACTGAGCGTGTCACATTTCCATAATACATGTACAATGTCCTAATCATGTTCTCCACATGTCTAACACTGAGAGAGGTGTTATTAAGCTTGAATTCATGCAATTATCCCTGGTGACCAGTACCAGCGATGGAGAACCTTGAAGAAACTATACGTCAGACGGAATTCCCAGAGACCCTTCTTATAGTCAACTAAAAGTATGCCCACTCCTCATCTTGGAATTCAGTGCCCAGTCGAGTTTCCCACCATGTGAGTAGTGAGGCGGAGGTGTCGGTAGAGAAACAGTGGTCAATCATTAATGTTAGCTCCTGTCCATGATATTTCTTGGTTGGTGTCTAAGGTACATTCAAGTGACTTGGCATTCAGTGAAAGCTTGGTTTCAAAGCCATCAAGGTTCATGCCATTGAGCCAGGTTTGTACTGTTTCATGTTTGTTGTTCTTGGCAATTAACAGGAATTATGTCTTGGTTAGGTTCAGCTTCATGTAGGTGCTGGACATCCAGGTCTGGATGATGACCAAGCAGTTTTTGAGCTGTTGGATGCCTGAAGTAAAAGAGACTTTCAAGTAGAGTAATGTTTATGCAGCGTAAATCTTTTCTGGATTCACATCTGCCATCTAGTGTTTGGGTACGAAATTGTCTCTTTTAGTCCCTCGTGTTTATTTTTGGGGAGGGACGGGGTTTTTTATGGGCATCATTGATATGATATCTGACTTACCTCCTGGAAGTCCTTGTGCATGGTCACCATTTTCAGATTCTTTTTTCTGCCTTTGTGTTTCGAAACATAGACATGCGCTCTGGGGCCGTGAAGGATCCAAAGCTGAGTTTTATTGGTGGATCACTGAGGAGAAATTGAGAACACACAAAGAAATGGAAGAAGCATCAATGGGCATTGAGGGAACAGGAAAGCACCAAGGAAAACCGAGGATTTCGGAGGCTTGTCTTGACATGAGCACTTCAACCACGTGGGTCAGAGAATGTACACTGAGGTTGGAGCATACCCCATTTAGAGGTTGTCCGCAAGTTCGCCCACAAGGGCAGCCACACAGCATGTAACTTTTTTCTACTGAAAGACCACACCTTGGAGGGGTACAACACATGTGCCAAGTTACAGCCGAAAACCCAGAAAACAAGGGAGAAGCAGAGATGGGCACATTATGCCATGACACAGTCGCAGCACAACCAGCCCTCTGTAAAAGACTTAGTGCTGTCAACCATCAAATAGAACTGAGGGGAAAGAGAAGTGGCTCAAAGGGAGTGTTCTGATGCTGAGGAGGTTGTTTAAGTTGAAAGGGAGAAGGCACAGAAGAAGGCACCAAAAGACAGAGAGTCGAGGAAGCATCAGGCCACACCTCAAGGGTGCAGCAGGGCTGAGCTGAGACTACTGGACTCAAAGTCCTTGAAGACTATCCTGATACCAAAGCAGCAGGGGATCACGGGAAGCAGAAACAAAAAGAACCCCTTCGTTAAAATTCAAAAGATACTGTTGGGGTTAACTCCACAGAGCCGGCCTCGACTCCGAAAGGGGACTAGAAATGTGAATTGGAGAGGGAGCTCAAAGAAAAAGAGGCTTTGAAGTGTAAAAGGAAAGCCTCTATGCCGAAGATAGGCCTCCTGATCATTGAAAAGAAAAAAACTAGCCTTGAGGACGAGATGGAAGCACTCATTAGGATGAAGAAGTTGTTTGACAACTTCCTCAAGGAATTCCAAATTGCCTTAAAGCCTCAGAGAGAGGAGGCATGTGAAGAGAAATAGCCCCCTATGATGCTGGAGCCCCAAGAAGAGGAGGTAGAGGAAATCTTCTACAAGGTGGAGAAGAAGAATGTCCGTTTGAGCAGAGAATCAAGCCATCAGAGGAGAGGCGGTGTGGTCTGGAACTGACTCCAGTGAAGAAAGAGTTGGCACATACCCCTCAAGACCTCCCTCCCCCCCCCCCCTGACATTGTGGTGTACAACGCTCTGGTTAAGAGGGCAGTAGACACCTATGAAGTCCTCTAAGGAGAGGAACAAACTTACTCCTGCTTCCTCCTCAAGATTTTGCTCCCATTGCAGAGGAAAAAACAATTCCTTCCAATTCTCCACAACATCCTGGAATAGGGCAAGAGGCCTTCTAGGAACCAGCCTCAAAAGGTGACCCTTTTATTTCCTCCTTACTCCAGCCTCCTCGGGTTCACTATGGACTATCTTTCTAGAGCCATACCTACTCACCTGGAGCCTTCAGCCCTCAATGCCTATAACATTATATATCCTCCCAACTCATCTAAGAACGCATCTAAAAACTTCAAACATAGACTCCTTAAATCCCACCCAGAAACCCTGATCTCTGATCCTTTCTTCTGCATAAAAGAGGTGCCTTATTCTGTGATCTTATCTTCTATACTAGAAGATGCGCCCAATGGAGGAACGCTCTATACTCTTTACTCACAATCACCACATCTAAAATATCTCCTCATGGCTTAAGAGTCACGGTCGCCCACTCACCTATTTATAAGTTCGAAGCTACTATCTCACTTTACTTTAATGAAACTATCCTTATCCAATCCTCTGCTCACAACCTTGAATTGTTTGAATATTTTTTCCCCACCATCAAAAACTCGGTGAACAGTACTAAATCTACCCCCTCCCTAAACCATCCAACACCCTCGGCTAATCCCATAGCCCCTCACCCCACCTCTTTTCCCAATCAAGATGGCTTTGTTGACCCTTCCCTCTCCAGCCCTCTGACCTCCAGTGATATCTTCAAACTCAATACTAACCCATCATCGCCACCTCCCGAGCCCTAGCAGCTCCCCTTCTTGCGCCAAACCAGTCTTCTCTCCCACTGCTCCCATAGAGGAGTCAGCCCTGAGGTACACACCTCCAATAGTCTCACAATCACCCCTTCCTTTCCCCTGTCCCATCACAACACTACTGTTGATTCTACCAACGTGCCCATAGCCCTCATCACAGACTCACCGTCCTCACAACCTGTTACGGAACCTCTCTCCACAGCCAACAGTCAGGCCCCTCACACTCCTGATTCCTCATGTAGCCACTTACTGTGCCCTCCTCTTTTGCCCATCAAAACTCGCCTCACTCATAACCCCTCCTCACCCCAGCTGGATCTCACTTCTAACTCCTCACTTGGATCCAAGCTGGACGAGATCACCCTGGCCATCCAACAACTCAAGTTTGATGTTAAAAGCATTCTACTCCTCACCTCTGATTTGGTGAAAAAGGAGAATCCAAGCAATTCTTTCGATACGAACAACCATAACCACGCCTTTCCCTCTTACCACTGCTCTAGGCCTCCTTCTCGCCATCCTCCCCCAATGATCTCTCTAAATCGGAACCCCCCTCACCCCAAATGGAAAACCTTACCCCTCCCAATGACCCTACTCGTCCCATTAGATTAACTCATCCCCTGACTGACAAGGATATTCTCTTGCTTCTGATATTCTCTTGCTTCTCCGCTCCTACGACCCAACTTTCTTTGACAATACACTCTATCACTGTCATATCGAGACAATTCAAGCCGACCCGCACAGAGAACCCAGGGCTAATTCTAGACCCCTTAATAAAAATAACCTCACACTAGTCCCCACCTCTCATAAGTGTCCTGCCAACGCCTACTCGAAACTCAAATGCATACTTCTCAATTGCAGATCTGCTGTAAAACACGCAGCAGATATCGCTGCCCTCATTCTCGACCATGAGCCTGATCTCTTAATGCTGACCGAAACCTGGTTAAATGTCTCTTCTACTCCAATCCTTGACCTTCTTGTCCCGCCTAGTTATGGCATTATTAGGTTAGACAGATCCTGCGGGCAAGGAGGAGTTATTGCCTGCATCAACTGTAACAATCTTGTGGTTAAACAACTTAATTCTGCTGCTCTCCCTGCGTGTGAGTATCTATGCATTGACATCGCTTGCAATACGAGACAAGTCTGCAAATTCCACTTGTTCTATCATCCCCCCAGAGACAACCTTTCCTTCATCGAACAGATTATGGAAATTATCTCAACCAGCGCAGGTCTTCACTGCACTCACATCTTCCTTGGAGACTTTTACCTCCACTGGAATGACTTGAATGACCTTTCTGTAGATAGTCTCAAATCTTTCCTCAGTGACTTCGATCTAACCCAGGTATGTGACCGCCCCACACACGTCAAAGGAGCTACCTTAGACCTTATCATTGGCAATCCGAATTCCGTTCAGTTGGATTCTATCGTCCCTTGTGACTGGTCAGACCACCACTGCATCACCTTCCACATCTCTGAATCTGTTAGTACGAGCAAAACGCAACCAAAAAACCCAAACATTGCCAGAGAACATTACAAAATGTTAACCTTGATGCCTTGACAACCCTCAGTAATGACATAATCCCCCCCACCTGAGGCTATGACTGATGTCCACGACCTCACTGAACACTACAGTGGGTCCATGACAAACATTCTGGACACGGTCGCCCCCTTACAGTTAAAAAGAATACCTTCCAAAGTCTCCAAACCCTGGTACAACGGCAGTCTAAACGCTGAGAGAAGAAACCTGAGCCTAGTGGAATGATTGTGGAGATTCTCGCCGTCCCTTGACCATCTCACACATCTGAGATCACTAAGGAACATCTATAATAAACGTATAAGAATCTGTAAAGCTAATTTTTTCACAAATCAACTGAACCTAGCTAAAAACCGACCAAAAAAACTGTTCGAGATTGTTAAATCTCAATCGAATAGCATTCTCAACTTCTCCCCGAGCGGATCACGCCCGTTGCCGAATTGTGAAGATTTCCCCACTTTCTTCATCAGAAAGACAACTAAGATAGAACGTGATTTTCAGACTGCTTTGGAGCTCATGCCTATGTTAACTCCTATCATTTCACACCCCCTCCCCCCCCAATCTTTGACACCATCAATCACTCCAGGTTCTACCCCTAAGAACAACGCATCCTGGAACGCTTTCGATACCCTGGATGACTACATCATTCTCAAAACGGTCTCGGCATTGAAACCTTCCAACTACTTCAATGACCCTCTACCATCGAATTTCTTCAAGGAGATCAAACTATCCCTACTCCCACATTGGGCTAAGATAGTCAATGCCTCACTGATTCAAGGCTCTATCTCAGAATGTCTTAAAGCAGGTCAGGTCACTCCCATTCTTAAAAAAACGTCGGCGGATCAAGATGACCTTAACAACTTCTGCCCATTCTCCAACATTCCAACCTTGGCCAAGCTCATTGAGAAATGTGTCCATGTTCAGCTTTGCGAGCACATTGAACGCGTCCAACTTCTGGATCAATTCCAATCCGGCTTCCGTCACGGTCATAGTACCGAATCCGCTATCACCCACATTGTTGATGATGCACTCAAAATGCTGGATCGGAACGATTCCTGCCTCCTGATCCTCCTCGACCTATCATCAGCCTTCGACACAGTCAAACACGATTGCTTACTTTACCTACTGGAGCATAGGATGGGGCTTTCAGGGCCTGTCCTAAAGTGGTTTGCATCATTTCTCCACAATAGAACTCAAAGATTCAAGATCAATCTTTCCCTCTCTAACCCTTCCTCAGTCAACCTTGGGGTTCCTCAAGGATCCACACTCTCTCCAACTCTCTTCAACTTGTTCATGGAGCCTTTAACTGAAATCTGGAAACTATCCAATGTCCATTATCACATGTATGCTGATGATACCCAACTGTACCTGAAAAGCTCCTCCCCCGACGATATCAGCTCTCTGAACACCACCCTACTGAAAGCTCAAAACTGGTTGACCCTAAATCATCTCAAACTCAATGCTCTGAAAACAGAATTTCTTATAATCGCCCCACCTAATCATTCATCTGTCATCAGTCAATGAATGAATCAGCTAACAGCTCTTAAGTGCATACCACACATCATTGACTCCACGAGTTCTTTGGGCATAATGCTCGACAAGAGCCTGAACTTGCAAAAACATATTCCTGCCCTCACCAAGGGAGCTAACTTCCAAATAGCATCCTTAGGAAAATAAAACCTTTTCTCCCCCACAATGTCTTCAAATCTGTGGTGCAATCTCTGGTGATCTCCAAGTTGGACTATGGAAGTGCAACCCTATGTGGACTTCCGAGATCGAAGATGGCGCCACTCAGGGCCTCTCCTAATTCAGCTGCTAGACTCATCACTGGCTCAAAAGATATCACCATATTACACCATAGCTGAAATCCCTAAATTGGCTCCCTTACAAAGCAAGGATACAACAAAAAATTGCTTGCATGACTCACAAAGCCTAACATTACAACACCCCACTATACCTTGCACAAAAACGTACATTATCTAGTGGCTCCAGAAGCTCCAGCACCCGTCTGCGGAAACCTCAAATTCCGGAAAACAAAAACTTATGAACGAGCTTTCTCAGGTATTGCCCCGAGAATCTGGAACTCCCTTCCACCGGAAATTAGGACGATCCCCTCAACTGTTAATTTTAAAAAGGAAGTTAAAGCGCTTCTGATGAACAAATTCTTGCCCTAGAATCCTCTTGCCTCATACGCACTCAGACTCGTCCCCTCTCTGTTTTTACTTGTATTTTTATTGTATTTGTTGGAGGCTCCCCCGTTATCACTTTGTAACTTCGTGTACTGTTCTCCCTCTTTCTTCATGCCTGCTCTCTCCTATTTTTGCTTGACTGTTTATATATGCCATGCCGTCATTGAGTTGCTCTCCCCGCAGATTTCTGACCACGATGTTGGTTGTTATATTATTTCTCTTTTTCATTCAAGCGCTCTGATACCCTAATGGGTCTTGTTCACGCTATGTAAAACTTTTTAAATAAATAAAAAGCAGTGATGGCTAGGTCGACAAATAGTACAGACATTCTTCTCGGGACCCTGTCTATGTTAAAGGCAGCACAGCAGCGAACCCCATCACGTCCCTACAGATGAAGAAGAGCCAACGTTCCTGCTGCCTCGGGCCCCTGCTAGCCGAGAAGATCTACAGGATGGAGATGGTGGGACGCAGGATGCAGAGGTCAGCTGCCACACAGTTGTGTATAGCTAACTCCAGCGCACTGGTCAACAGGGGGTCTGAACCAGCAAGAAAGTGCCTTGCCAGTTGAGCCACACCCACCGCCACCGCCACCGCCTCCCCCCCCCCCCCCAAGTTCCTATGCAGGCAATATCAATTGTCCAGAGACAACAGAAGAGCCTCCAACATCCTTGAACTCTGCAGTCAAACCTCAGATGTCTCACAGATCAGGCACTACAATCTGTAAAACTGATTTTCTCCAGAACATGCTTGGCTACAGGTTTTCCAATTCTACGTAATGCTTTTAAATAGGAAGTCTTTTCCATTTGGAACTTTGTCAGCTCTGCCCTGAGAACTTTAATAAAGTCTGCAGTTTCTACTCTCTTTAACTCGCCTAGTCTGACCCTCACTACAAATTTGCTGCCCACATGGACTCAACAAATTGCACACTCCAGTGAGAAATCCTCCATATCTTGGACAACTTTTGTACTGTGAGCACTGTTCGTAAATGCTTTCTTTCAACTTATAAGTAGGTATGAAAAGATATTTTTATTTGTGGTTTAACTTTCACAGTAGTTAGCCACATTGATGTCCTTCAGAATCACAAGACTTTGTACTATTCATTAAGGGTAAATTTGCTTTCCAAGTCCACCCAGGATTTATTCATATGGTTGGTTAACGGGTCCACATTGATCACACTATTTCTATATTTCTTTTCATTCCAAGCCTCTCAGACACTATTTCTATATTTCTTTTCATTCCAAGCCTCTCAGACAGCAAGGCTGCATTATATTGATAAAATAAATGGGTGTTTAGACAACAGCTCGTGTTTGGGGGCTTTGGCTGTTTGTCTCAGAGACAGATAGCAGGATTAGGTGTAACAAATGTCAGATTCTGTTAACAAAAGGCCAACAGTCTTTCTATAGTGAGCCCTCTCCCCCCCCCACTTTTTGCCAGACTACTGATGCACTTTTGACTTGATGTGCCCTGGGTCCCTGCCAATCAGGTTCCCAGGGCCGGTGTTCTTTCCCCCAAAACTGTACGCAAACCCAATTGGCATCTCTGGCCACAGGTCAGCCCCTGGTAAATGGTACCACAGGTACCCAGGGCACTGTGACCAGGGAAAACCTCTAAGGGCTACATGCAGCACTTATTGTGCCACCCTTAGAGGCCCTGTACCTTTACACACACACACTGCCTTTGCAGGCTGCGTGTCTTGGTGCAGAACAAAGTGAAGAGTCGACATGTCACACATCCCTGTGTGCCATACCTACAACCCACTGCCCTGGCATAGATAAGTCACCCCTCTAGCTGGGTGCACTATACCAGTGGTGAGGGTACAGGTGCATGAGCCCTGTACCCCTACAGTGTCTAAGTCCATTCTTAGACATTGTAAGTGCAGTGCTGCCATTAAGAGTATCTGGTGCTGGGAGTTTGTCATTACGAACGCCACAGCACCATAATGGCTACACTGAAAACTGAGAAATTTGGTATCAAACTTCTCAGCACATTAAACCCACACTGATGCCAGTGTGGGATTTAATAAAAAATGCACTCAGAGGGCATCTTAAAGATGGCCCCTGAAAAACGAACAGCCTCTGGTGGGTTCCCTGACTGGTACACACCAGCCTGCCACCGCTAGACATGTTTCTGGACCCCTAGGGTGGGAGCCTTCGCTCCCTGAGCCCAGAAACAAAGCCTTTCCTGGGCAGAGGTGTTCACACCTCCCCCAGGCCAGGAAGAGCCATCTGTGGCAGGGGAGCTTCAAAGGCCTTGCAGCCTTTGTAATGCGACCCCCAGCCTCTCCTGCTATCAGGAGCAGGCCCCCTTCCTGTCTCCCCTCCTTTTCGGCGGGAAAACAGGCAGGAAAAATTAGCCAGCCCAGAAGGTGTGCCCACCTCTGCCAACCCCACCCCTCAGGTGCGGAAGCACACCCAGGGTGTAGTCACCCTAAGGTCAATAGTCCAATGGCTACTGACCTTGAGACCCCTAAAACGCCCCCTAAATACAGTATTTAGGGGGCAGCCCTGAACTAAGAAGGCAGATTCCCGCAACCTAAGAAGAACAAGCATTGGCACAGCCAATAGGTCTCGCCTTTGGGGCCTTATAAGTGTATAGCCAGAGCTATTGACTTTGCCAATGTCTTCAAGCTGTGCTGTAGAGAAGTGTGGCTGCTGTGCAGCATGCTGAAAAGTTGTAATAAAAAAGTGTCAGAAGCATTTTTGTTACTTTATATATGACCAAGAAGGCATTATGTAAAACTGAACGACCATATTAAAAAAAGTATTTACAATAAAAATTTCCTCAGTTTTCTTTTGTTCTTGCAATGCTGGCAACTTGTTTCTGCCTATTGCAATGGTTGTTTGTTAAAGCTTTTTTTTGAGGGGGCATAAACAATCGGAGGGTGAAGGTTGGGAACTAGTACCTGTATTATAACACTAGCAGCGGCCAGACGCTAGGGGAGAATCAACAGATGCCAGATTCCGAGAGCAGGCTGAGGTGGTGCTGAGTGATGCTGAGGTGGTAGTGGTGGTGGTGGTGACTGTTGCGGAGACGATGCTGAGGTGATGCTGAATGATACTCAGGTCTTGCTGAGTGATACTGCTGTGGTGCTGAGTGATGCTGTGGTGGTGCTGAGTGATATTGTCTTGGCGCTGAGTGATGCTGTGGTGGTGCTGAGTGATATTGTCTTGGTGCTGAGTGATGCTGTGGTGGTGCTGAGCGATGCTGAGCGATGCTGTGGTGGTGCTGAGCGATGCTGAGCGATGCTGTGGTGGTGCTGAGCGATGCTGTGGTGGTGCTGAGCGATGCTGTCGTGGCGCTGAGCGATGCTGTGGCGGCGCTGAGCGATGCTGTGGCGGCGCTGAGCGATGCAGTGGCGGCGCTGAGCGATGTAGTGGCGGCGCTGAGCGATGCAGTGGCAGCGCTGAGCGATGCAGTGGCGGCGCTGAGCGATGCAGTGGCGGCGCTGAGCGATGCTGTTGCGGCGCTGAGCGATGCTGTGGCGGCGCTGAGCGATGCTGTGGCGGCGCTGAGCGATGCTGTGGCGGCGCTGAGCGATGCTGTGGTTGTGCTGAGTAATGCTGTGGTTGCACTGAGTGATGCTGTGGTTGTACTGAGTGATGCTGTGGTTGCACGTAGTGATGCTGTGATGGCTTTGAGTGATGCTGTGATGGTGTTGAGAGATGTTGTGTTGGTGCTGAGTGATGCTGTGCTGGCTCTGATTGATGCTGTGGTGATGATGCTGTGGTGTTGCCGAGTGAGAGATAGAGTGAAGATATAATGCCCATTTAGAGAGGGTGGTGAGAGAGAAAGAGAGAGAAAGGGTGTACATAGAATAAAGAGTGGAGCGGGATAGAGAGAGAGAAAGAAGGGGAGAGAGAGTGAATGAAGGAGTTTGAAAGAGAAACAGATAAAGGGGTGAGAGAGAATGAAAGGCTAAAAAAGATAGAGAGGGGAGAGTTAATTAATTAGAGAGGGGAGAGAGAGAGAAGGAGAGAGACAATAAGAGTGGGGGGTGTAGAGTTTAAATAGAGTGAAGAAGTGACGCGGAAAAAGTAACCTTAAATATAGCTTTGTGCTTTGCGCGAATAAATATTTTTTTTAAAAACTGAGTGAGACAAAAATACTGGTAATTAGGCTGCGACTCCCAATATAAAACAAATAGCGATATAAGGTGAAATCAACCCACCGAAGCAATATTTCTAACTAGACAAAAAAAAAGCTTGCATTTCAATGCTAATCGCTGTTTTTCATGTGACTGTAGTCCAGGGCCGTCAGTTGGTAATGTGAGCTGCCGCTCCGATTGAAACATCAGAGTCCAGAGAGTTAATGAGCTATGACGAGGAAATGAGGAAGAGATAGGAAACCCAGATGGCAGCTGCGCGCGTGCACGCTATCGTGAACGCAAGCTGGTCGCCAGCCGAAAGCCAGTGGGTTTGCACTTCCAAAACCCGCATACTAAAACTCTCGGCCAGACCAGCGCAAGCGCTGGTGCAGGCCGAGACCTAAAAAGGACGAAAGAAGACGCCCAGCAGAGGAGACTGCAGAGAACAACTGACTTGGCCAAGCCCTACCGGCCCGTCTGCAGTTTCCAGAGATCCTGCACCAAAAATCGTCTTTTCTGCAGCCAGCGACCTCCAGAACCCCGATGAGGACTGACTGCCTTCAACAAAGACCAGATCTCCTGTAAACAGCAGCTCTGTTCAGAAGAAACACCAAAGAAAGACTCCTGAGCCTGCTGAGGAAAAAGAAACCAGACGCCTGGAACCACCACCGCACCCGTCGCCTATGGCCCGAGTTCGAGTGGCCCACCGGTCCCAGCGAGGTCCCCCAGCACTCCAGAGTCCGAGTCCACCGTGGGTTGACCCCTCCAGGACTCCCCAATGTCGCCTGCAGCCTCTGCACGGAGACCCTCCCCCCAACATCGAGTGGCCCGGTAAATCCGACCTCAAAAGACACCCCTGCATCCAACCACCCTGCGCCCTGGAGAACAGAACCTGAGGTGCACCTACGTCCCCGAGCCCTCCAACTTACCTGCCCAGCTGTTGGTTCCTCCCGGAAATCTTCCTGGACCGAGCCTGCAGCTAAAAACCAAAACCAAAAATCCCCATTGAACACAGGGCACCCGACGCCAAAACAGCACTCTGCACCCAGCCGCCCCTGCCCCGCTGCGGGTGCACTTTGTGTGCTAAACCGGATCCCCCTTTGCCCTGAGCCTAACACCAGAAGCTTGGCTCCCACAACCTTGTGGCCTGCTCGCCAGCAGCCACCAACCGGAGCCCCCTACCCCCCATTGGATAACATTGGGCCTCAGTACTCTGCACCTGGCCGCACTAGTGCCGCTGAGGGTGTAACAAGAGTGCATCCTTGACCCTGGGGGACCCCTGAATCTAACCCCAGAACACCAACTCCCACAACCAAGTACTTACCTTAAAACCGATAACACTATTTTCCTCCATAGGATAACATTGACTGTTTTTCTGTGAAAAGTTTTCAAGTGTGGAGTTGGAAAACCTAAAGAAATTCTTTAAAATTGTACTAACTAACAAAAACGCTTTTACTTACCTGTTTACAGGAAATGTCCCAGTGCAGTATCCAGGCATACTGCACTGTGTAAGAAAAGTAATCTCAAAAGTAACTTACCTGTAATTTTACTGAAAACCCTATACAAAGTATATGTATTGTATTCTGAAAAGCATTGCATTATGTAATCAAATCAAAGTACATTTACAATTGCAATTCAAACTATTTACAAACTGCATTACTACTGTAAAGTATTTATTGCTTACCTGTGCCAGGCTTGCTTGGTTCTAGAAAATAAAATAACTAAAAGAATATTTTTATACAAAAACAATTGGTCTGAAGTTCAGTCTTTGAGAGTGTGAATTCATTTGCTGACTGAGTGTGTACAACAAATGCTTAACACTGTCCTCTGATAAAGCCTTACTGCTTACTCCTTACACTACCACAAATAGAGAGTGAGGTGCTATCTACTTTACCTCTGCCTACCTTTTGGGTTCCACTGGACTCTGTGCACACTATACCTCACTTTGATACAGTATATACAGAGCCAGCTTCCTACATTGGTGGATCAGTGGTGGGATATACAACTTTGCATTTGTTAGACTACTTGGTTACCACCTGATCACATAACAGAACTCTTAAATTGTCTTTGGAATTCAGATTTTTTCAAATTGGCATTTTTGCAAAATTACTAAGTCTTGTTAGGGCCTAGGTTAAGTCCCTTTAGAATTTTAGAAAAATAAAAAGTCACTTTAGCTAGGGTTAGAGGGGTTAGAAGTTTTTTTTAACAATGTCTCAAAACAAGAAGCCAGCTGTTAGTGAAAATAACCACAATGCCATAGAGGACCTGGTTGAGAGCTCGACCTCACCCCTTACCTTCACTTGTCTTTCAAGGAGGTAAGGTCCCTATGTAAATTTAAAAACATAACCATGGGGTCCCATCCCACCAAACAAAAGCTCCAGGAGCTGTTGGCTGGGTATGCTAAGGACCACCCATCTGAAAATGGTGAAGACCAATCAGATGAGGAAGACGATGGAGATGATGAGGATGCAATCCAATCCCCCCCCCCCCCCCACACACACTTCATAGGAGAAAAGGGCCCAAGTGCCCCTGACTCCAAGAGTAAACATCTTAGTACCTAGAAGCCACACAGGTGGGTCAGGTACTACTAAGGACAGCCTCAATGAGGAGGACATCCTGCTAGCCAGGTTGACCAAAAGATTAGACCTAGAGACCAGACTCCTGGCTCTAGAAAAAGAAAGAGCAGAGATGGGCCTAGGACCCATCAATGGAGGCAGCAATTTAAAAAATGTAGAAAAAGAAGGATCCTATGATCCCAAAATCCCCAAAGGGATTGTCCCTAAATTTGAGGATGGTGATGTTATCACCAAGTGGTTCACAGCCTTTGAGAGGGCTTGTGAAGCCAGAAAAGTGAAGACAACTCACTGGGGGGCACTCCTCTGGGAACTGTTCTCTGGTAAGTTCAGAGACAGACTTCTGACCCTTACTGGGGCAGATGCTGGGTCTTATGACCTCATGAAGAGAACTCTGATTGAGGGATTTGGACTCACAACTGAGGAGTATAGAATTAGATTCAGGGGGGCTCAGAAAACCCAGAATCAGCCCTGGGTGGAATTTGTAGACTACTCAATGAAAACAGTAGGTGGCTGGTTGACTGAAAGCAAAGTGCAAGAATATGATAGTCTTTATAATTTGTTTATGAAAGAACACATATTAAGTAACTGCATTGATGAAAAGTTGCATCAGTATCTGGTAGATCTAGATCAAATTTCTCCCCAAGAATTGGGAAAGAAGGCGGACCATTGGGTCAAGACAAGGGTGACTAGGACGTCCACTGGGGGGGACCAAAAGAAAGGGGTTACAAAACCTTCCCAGAGGGAAGACAGTGAGTCTCTTAAAGATAAAAGTAAGGAGTCCCAGGTAGCCCCTCAAAAACTTGTCCAGGACGGTGGGCCCAGAGACGGCTCACAAACCAAAACTGGGTACCAAGGTAAGAAGAGTTGGGATCACAACAAGGTATGGTGTCACAACTCTCAAAAGACAGGACACCACACCAAGGACACTAGCTGTCCTAAAACAATTACAGCCCCTAGTGTAGCTCCAGGGGTTGCCAGTGTAGCTTTGGAGGGTGATTACTCAGATGAGGAAGTCCTCCTAGCCTTCAACTGGAAACTGGGCCCAAAAGGCGAGTTGCGGATTCCAGAGGGGAGTAGACACTTCCACCACCTACTGGTGAATGGAATCCCAGCCACTGCCCTGCGAGATACCTGTGCCAGTCACACTGTGGTGCATGACAGGTTGGTTCTCTCAAACCAGTATGTCCCAGAGGAAACAAAAAGAGTAAGGGCTGTCCCAAGGGGTGTCACTGTTAGGCCGGTGGCTGTAGTGCTCCTAGAAATAGCTGGGTCCCTTAGATGGAGAAAGGTGGTAGTCAGTAAAGACCTCCCCCTTGATTGTCTCCTTGGGAGTGACCACCCAGAGGGTGGTCTGAGCCAAAGAGAGGTGCTGGTCCAGTGCCAGACCTCACCCAAGAAACCTGGGGGGGCTCAACCTGCAGTTGGTGCAGCTAAGCCCCCCCAAAAAAGAAGAGACAGTGTAGGAAAGGTGGACAACTGTTAGCCACAGTTCCAGTGGGCCAGGGAGATTCTATCCCAGTATGGGATAACTCCACAATTGGCACTGGTGAAGTCCCCCTTAGCCAACAAAAAGACCTGACTAGTCAGGCAACTGTCCAGCCTGAGGTGGTGGCTCCTCAGCTGGCAGAACAGAGGGTGGAAGAAAGGTGTTCACTACCAAGTGTAGTGACCCCCTACCCTAAAACAGCAAACAGGCCACCAGAACCCAAAGAAGCCTGTAAGTTAGCCACTTCACCTACCAGTGAAGGGCTAAAGGTGTGGCTCTGGACACTGACAGCTGTCAGTAGCCTCTGCTGGGTGTTAGCCTTCATGGCAGCACTGTCCTTGGCATGGTGGCCTAGCCCCCTGCCAAATAGCAAGTTAGGCCCCCTGGCCCTATTGGTCATGGTGGGGTTGCTCAAGCTGTGAGTAACCTCTGTGGGTAAGCTGGGCTTTGCCCTAGCTAAGCTAGAATTTGCAGAGGTAGGCACCTCTAAACCTAAACTAAAAAGGTGGGGTGAAGACACTAAAGAGCTAGGAAAGGAGCATTGGGAATTAGGTCCTGAAACTGTTGAGGTAGGCCAGCTCCCCAAAGGAACTGACCTGGACAGAAGGATGTAAGGCAGAGTAGGCCCTGCAACTTTCAACCCACTTCCTCTACTCTTCCTCACCTGAAAGACTAGAAAAACTCTCCCAGGTTTGACTGAGTCTCCTGGCCTTTGGCTGGGGGAGGGCTTGTGTAAGAAGCTGGGTTTCTGTTACAGTAACCCCCCCCACTTTTTGCCAGACCACTGATGCACTTTTGACTTGATGTGCCCTGGGTCCCTGCCAATCAGGTTCTCAGGGCCGGAGTTCTTTCCCCCAAAACTGTACCCAAACCCAATTGGCATCTCTGGCCACAGGTCAGCCCCTGGTAAATGCTCCCACAGGTACCCAGGGCACTGTGACCAGGGAAGACCTCTAACGGCTGCAGCACTTATTGTGCCACCCTTAGAGGCCCTGTACCTTTACACACACACACTGCCTTTGCAGGCTGCGTGTCTTGGTGCAGAACAAAGTGAGGAGTCGACATGGCACACATCCCTGTGTGCCATGCCTACAACCCACTGCTCTGGCATAGATCAGTCACCCCTCTAGCTGGGTGCACTATAACAGTGGTGAGGGTACAGGTGCATGAGCCCTGTACCCCTACAGTGTCTAAGTCCATTCTTAGACATTGTAAGTGCAGTGCTGCCATTAAGAGTATATGGTGCTGGGAGTTTGTCATTACGAACTCCACAGCACCATAATGGCTACACTGAAAACTGAGAAGGTTGGTATCACACTTCTCAGCACATTAAACCCACACTGATGGCAGTGTGGGATTTAATGAAAAATGCACTCAGAGGGCATCTTAGAGATGCCCCCTGAAAAACGACCACCCTCTGGTGGGTTCCCTGACTGGTACACACTAGTCTGCCACCACGAGACATGTTTCCGGACCCCTAGGGTGGAAGGCTTTGCTCCCTGAGCCCAGAAACAAAGCCTTTCCTGGGCGGAGGTGTTCACACCTCCCCCAGGACAGGAAGAGCCATCTGTGGCAGGGGAGCTTTAAAGGCCTTGCAGCCTTTGTAATGCGACCCCCAGCCTCTCCTGCTATCAGGAGCAGGTCCCCTCCCTGTCTCCCCTCCTTTTCGGCGGGAAGACAGGCGGGAAAAATTAGCCAGCCCAGAAGGTGTGCCCAGCTCTGCCAACCCCACCCCTCACGCGGGGGAGGCGAGGTGAAGCCCCCTCTTCAGTGCCCGCCATCTTGCAGATGGCAGGCACTCCCCAATCAGGATTAGGGATTGTGCTCACTCCCCCACCTGGGGTGAGCACACCCAGGGTGTAGTCACCATAAGGTCAGTAGCCCATTGGCTACTGACCTCGAGACCCCTAAAACGCCCACTTAAATACAGTATATATGGGGCAGCCCTGAACCAATAAGGCAGATTCCTGCAACCTAAGAAGAAAAAGGACGAAAGAAGACGCCCAGCAGAGGAGACTGCAGAGAACTGACTTGGCCCAGCCCTACCGGCCCGTCTGCAGTTTCCAGAGATCCTGCGCCAAAACCCCTGGGAGGACTGACAGCCTTCAACAAAGACCGGATCTCCTGTGAACAGCAGCTCTGTTCAGAAGAAACACCAAAGAAAGACTCTAAGCCTTCTGAGGAAAATGAAACCCGACACCTTGAACCACCACTGCACCCGTCGCCTATGGCCCGAGTTCGAGTGGCCCACCGGTCCCAGCGAAGTCCCCCAGCACTCCAGAGTCCGAGTCCACCGTGGGTTGACCCCTCCAGGACTCCCCGACGTCGCCTGCAGCCTCTGCACGGAGACCCTCCCCCCCCCCAACCGCGAGTGGCGTGAAATCCGACCTCAAAAGACACCCCTGCATCCAGCCACCCTGCGCCCTGGAGAATAGAACCTGAGGTGCACCTACGTCCCCGAGCCCTCCAACTTACCTGCCCAGCTGTTGGTTCCTCCCGGAAATCTTCCTGGACCAAGCCTGGAGCTAAAAACCAAAACCGAAAATCCCCATTGAAAACAGGGCACCCGACACCAAAAAGCACTCTGCACCCAGCCGCCCCTGCCCCGCTGCGGGTGCACTTTGTGTGCTAAACCGGATCCCCCTTTGCCCTGAGCCTAACACCAGGAGCTTGGCTCCCACAACCTTGTGGCCTGCTCGCCAGCAGCCACCAACCGGAGCCCCCTACCCCCCATTGGATAACATTGGGCCTCAGCACTCTGCACCTGGCATCCCTAGTGCCGCTGAGGGTGTAACAAGAGTGCATCCTTGACCCTGGGGGACCCCTAAGTCTAACCCCAGAACACCAACTCCCACAACCAAGTACTTACCTTAAAACCGATAACACTATTTTCCTCCATAGGATAACATTGACTGTTTTTCTGTGAAAAGTTTTCAAGTGTGGAGTTGGAAAACCTAAAGAAATTCTTTAAAATTGTACTAACTAACAAAAACGCTTTTACTTACCTGTTTACAGGAAATGTCCCAGTGCAGTATCCAGGCATACTGCACTGTGTAAGAAAAGTAATCTCAAAAGTAACTTACCTGTAATTTTACTGAGAATCCTATACAAAGTATTTGTACTGTATTCTGAAAAGTATTGCATTATGTAATCAAATCAAAGTACATTTACAATTGCAATTCAAACTATTTACAAACTGCATTACTACTGTAAAGTATTTATTGCTTTCCTGTGCCAGGCTTGCTTGGTTCTAGAAAATAAAATAACTAAAAGAATATGTTTATACAAAAACAATTTGTCTGAAGTTCAGTCTTTGAGTGTGTGAATTCATTTGCTGACTGAGTATGTACAACAAATGCTTAACACTGTCCTCTGATACTGC
This sequence comes from Calotriton arnoldi, assembly GCA_963921515.1. Classification (NCBI taxonomy): domain Eukaryota; kingdom Metazoa; phylum Chordata; class Amphibia; order Caudata; family Salamandridae; genus Calotriton; species Calotriton arnoldi. The sequence continues at coordinate 805,718 of CAWUFW010000075.1, read as the reverse complement.
CTTACTGCTCGACCACACTACCACAAATAGAGAGTGAGGTGCTATCTACTTTACCTGTGCCTACCTTTTGGGTTCCACTGGACTCTGTGCACACTATACCTCACTTTGGTATAGTATATTCAGAGCCAGCTTCCTACAAGCCCTCACAAAGGGAACTATCTACAGATAGTACAAGGCTTATCTGAAAGAGACACGTTAGTGACAGATTCCTTACCTTAGAATATCCCCAGGCGTCAGGCTGGATCCGGAAAGTTTTTTGCGTAGCAGTACCCTTGCGCGTCGGTAGGCGGCGTCGTGCGGCTCCGCGTCCGTCGTCGGCGTCGTGATCGCCGGGATGACGTCGCGGGCAGTACTTAGGCGCCGCCCCTGCGCGCTGACGTCAGTTCTTCTTTTTCCGCGCCAGTAAGCGCAGATCCGGGAAGAGCAGTGCCCTAGTCACTTTTTGACTATCTTTTTGTGAACTTTTTCACTGTTCTCTTCAACGAGTCTTCACGACTCCTAAGGTGTCGTAGGGATGCCCGGCTTTAAGCCCTGCGAGGAATGTGGTCGTATGATGTCCATCACGGACCCCCACCTCGAGTGTCTCTTCTGCCTCGGCCGAGGCCACGACACGAAGTCGTGCCCTGACTGCCGGAAACTTCATCCGAAGGCTTTGCGAGAGCGGTCTCGAAAGCTCCTTGAAGTCCGGCAGTCGGCTCCGCGCCGCAGCAAGCCCCGGTCCCGGGAGAGGTCGAGGGGCCGGACGCGGAGTCCCCGCCGTTCGTCGGAATCCAAGTCTTCGCGCTCCTCCGGTAAGTCGAAGCACAAGAAGTCTAAGCGGCGTCATCGCTCTAAGACTTCGCCTCGCCGGTCGCGCGACTCGGCTGAGGTCCCTGTCGGCACCGTCCCCGCCCCCGCGGCCCCGGACGTGCATGTCGAGTTGCACCCGCATTACCCGTCCTTCCCGGGTTCGGGGGCGACTCCGGCCGAAGTACAGAAATTCCTGTCGGCCATGGCCCGCCTCTTCGGGCCTCAAGGTCCCTCCGGTGCGCCTTCGGGCCCCGTGGGCCCAGATGGGGTTGCTCCGGCGTCGCCGTCGACTCCGGTCCCGGCGTCGCCTGTCCCACCAGCCTTCGTCCCGGCCTCGGCTCCGGCCCCGGCCTCGACCCCGGTTCCGGTGGTGCCGCAACCCCCATCGACGCCGGTTGACCTAACCTCGCCTCCGCCGACGCCGATGTCCCCGGTGCCGTTTCCGACGCCGTCCGGGGCTCCGGGCGGCATCGTTCCCCGGTTCTCCCCGGGTCCGGACATGGAGCCGGACCGGCGCCGCCCGACGCCGGTTCCGGCGCCGATGAGGCCTTGGGTCCCTTATGTCCCTCCTCCTCCATCTTTTCAACCTGAGGAGGACCAGGAGAGCTGGGAGGGTCTGACGACCCTCTCACACAACAGTGCGAGTTTGACCCGGACTGGGTTGAGGAACTTGGGGATGCCAGTGGGCTGGATACCTCCCCGACTCTGGCATGCTGTCTCCTCCCGTGGCAACGGAGGAGGGGGCTAATTTTGCAACGGTGTTGCGTAGAGCTGCTGGAGCCTTAAATCTCCAGTTGCCTACAGTGGCCGTCAGGACTAACCTCCTGACTGAAGTGCTTCAGCCGGCGGCCTCCTCTTCGGAGCCTGTGCTGCCGTTCAACGATGCACTCACTGACGTTCTTTTGGGTGCCTGGTCCAAACCCACCACAGGGGCTCCTGTGGATAGGAACGTGGCCCGACGCCATCGCCCGGCTCCGGGCGACCCCCTGTTTCTCTCCCAACACCCCACCCCTGAGAGCTTGGTTGTCCAAGCCTCTGCCTCCCAAACAGCCTTCCCTACCGCCCCTCCGGATAGGGAATCCAAGCGCCTGGATCACTTTGGGAAGAAGGCTTTCTCTTCCTCCAGTGCTGGCTTGCGGTCTGTTAATACCGCTTGCCTCTTGGGCCGATACACCCACTCCCTGTGGGATTCGGTGGCTGATGTTTTGCCGCAGTGTTCTGAGGAGGTCCAGACACTGCTTACCCGCGCTATTGCGGAAGGGCGTGATGCGGCTAAGTATACCATCCGCTGTGGCCTTGATACCGCCGACTCGCTGGGCAGATCTCTTGCAACGACGGTGGCGCTGCGTCGCCACGCCTGGCTGAGAACCACTGGTTTTTCAGGGGATGTCCAGAATACTCTCATGGACATGCCCTTTGATGGAGTCGGTCTTTTTGGTTCAAAGGCAGACCATGCGCTGGAGCGTTTCAAGGACTCACGGGCTACTGCTAAGTCCCTGGGCCTTGCTGTTGTGCGCCCTCCGCAAACGTCTGCTTTTCGCCCCTTTCGTGGCCACGGAAGGGCGCCCAGTCACGTCCACAGCCCGGCCAACGGCCCGTGCAGCAAGCGCCTTCGCGTGGCCGAGGACGTGGATACCGCCGTGGCGGTTCGGGCAACCAGCGTGCGGGTCAGGCCACCACCTCCAACCCGTCCGCGGCCTCCAAGCCCTCCTAGTCCCTCCTTTCAGGTGCACAGCACGCCAGTCGGGGGCAGGGTCCGCCATCACCTTCACCACTGGCGTCCCATCACCTCGGACAAGTGGGTCTTGGACATTGTCCGAAGGGGCTACTCCCTCCCCTTCGAGACCACCCCCCAGCCATGCCACCTCAATTCCACCGCATGTCAGGGGATCACTTGGTGCTTCTACAGAAGGAAGTCACGGCCCTCTTGGCCAAGAGGGCCATCGAGCATGTTCCGACCCCAGAAGTAGGGCGTGGTTGCTACTCCCACTACTTTCTGGTGCCCAAAAGGACAAGGAGGACATGCGTCCTATCTTGGACCTCCGGAACGTCAATCGCTTCCTCCGGAAGGAGAAGTTCAAGATGCTCACCCTAGCTCAGGTCTTGACTGCCCTCGACCCCGGAGACTGGTTGGTAGCGTTGGACTTGCAGGACGCCTATTTCCACATCCCCGTCCTGCCGGCCCACCGGCGTTACCTTCGGTTCACGGTAGGCCTCGAGCATTTTCAGTTCACCGTGCTCCCCTTTGGCCTTACCAGTGCCCCTCGGGTGTTCACGAAAGTGATGGCGGTGGTCGCAGCTCATCTGCGCCGGGCAGGGGTTTCAGTCTTCCCCTACCTCGACGACTGGCTGCTGAAGGCGGGCTCGTCCCAGGCAGTTGTCTCCCACCTCCAGACTACGGCCGAACTCCTGCACTCGCTGGGGTTCTCCATCAATGTGCCAAAGTCGCATCTGATTCCTTCTCCACAGCTCCTTTTCATCGGAGCAGTTCTGGACACGACGCAGTTTCGGGCCTATCCTCCCGAACGGCGAGTCCGGGATATTCAGGCTATGATTCCGATCTTTCAGCCCTTATCCTGGGTTTCGGTACGGATGACCCTGAGGCTGCTGGGCCTCATGGCCTCCTGCATCCTGCTGGTCACTCATGCCAGATGGCATATGCGGGCTCTGCAGTGGGACCTGAAGTTCCAGTGGGCGCAGCACCAGGGCGACCTGTCCGATCACGTCCAGATCTCGGAGGGGACTGCAAAACAGTTGCAGTGGTGGCTCTCGAACCGGCAATGGGTCATGGGCAGATCCCTCTCCCTTCCCCAGCCAGAGCACACAGTTGTGACGGACGCGTCCCTTCTGGGATGGGGCGGTCACATGGGAGAGGCGGAGATCAGAGGCCTCTGGTCTCCGGCGGAGTCCCGGCTCCATATCAACCTTCTGGAGCTCCGGGCGATCCGACTTGCACTCAAGGCATTCCTTCCCTCTGTCAAAGGGAAGGTAGTGCAGGTGTTCACAGACAACACCACCGCCATGTGGTACTGCAACAAACAAGGCGGGGTGGGGTCGTGGACCCTTTGTCAGGAGGCTCTGCGCCTCTGGACATGGCTGGAACATCAGGGCATGTTCCTGGTGGTTCAACACCTGGCAGGTTCCCTGAACGCCAGGGCGGACGAACTCAGCCGCAGGTGCATGATGGATCACGAATGGCGTCTTCACTCGGAAGTGGCGCAAGGACTCTTTCTACAGTGGGGAGAGCCTTGGTTAGATCTATTCGCCACCGAAGAGAACGCGCAATGTCATCAGTTCTGCGCGTTGGAATTTCCAAGGCGGCACTCGCTCGGCGACGCTTTTCGTCACGAGTGGAGTTGCGGTCTATTGTACGCCTTTCCGCCTATACCACTTCTACCCAGAGTGTTGAAGAAGATTCGGCACGACCGGGCCCAAGTCATTCTTGTGGCTCCGGACTGGGCTCGAAGAGTTTGGTATCCCGAGCTACTCAGTATGAGCGTAGATCCCCCGATCCGTCTGCCTCTTCGGGAGGATCTTCTGTCGCAGCAGCAGGGGACGGTCCTCCACCCGAACCTGTCCAGTCTACACCTGCTTGCGTGGAGATTGAGCGGCGGCAGTTGATTCCTTTCGACTTGCCTCCCGAAGTTTGTGATGTGATTCTGGCAGCCAGGCGTCCCTCCACTAAGGTGGTATACGCCTGCAGGTGGAACAAATTTGTGGCATGGTGCACAGCAAAGGCTGTGAATCCCCTTTCTGCCCCTCTTTCTGAGGTCCTTCTGTTCCTTCTCTCTTTGGCCCAACAGGGTTCTGCCCTGGGTACCATCAAGGGTTATCTTTGTGCTATCTCGGCCTTCCTCAGGCTCCCTGATCAGCCCTCCCTTTTCAAGTCCCCTGTTGTTAACAGGTTCTTAAAAGGCATTACTCACCTCTTCCCTCCTGTTCCGTTTGTGATGCCTCAGTGGGACTTGAACTTGGTTCTTACCTTTTTAATGTGCGCTCCCTTTGAGCCTCTACATAACTGTCCTCTTCGTCTTCTGACTCTGAAGACAGCCTTTCTAGTGGCCATCACCTCCGCTCGGCGGGTGAGTGAGCTCCAGGCTCTATCTTGCAAACCTCCCTTTCTGTCTGTTCATCCAGACAAGGTTGTTCTTCGGACGCGTCCGTCCTTCTTGCCAAAGGTGGTTACTGCTTTCCACATTGGGCAGACCATCACTTTGCCCACCTTCTTTCCGCCTCCGCATCCTTCCAGAGAGGAAGAGAGGCTCCACCGTCTGGACCCAAAACGTGCGCTCTCTTTCTATATTGACCGCACAAAACACTTCCGGGTGGATGACCAGCTCTTTGTTGGCTACGTGGGCGCCAAAAAGGTCGGGCGGTGCACAAGAGGACCATCTCCCGCTGGGTTACCTTGTGCATCAAGACCTGCTATTCTTTGGCTAAAAAGGAACCTCCTGTTGGGCTGCGTGCCCATTCCACCAGGGCAACGGCTGCTACCACGGCCTTGGGCCGCGGTGTTCCGCTGCCGGTTATCTGTCAGGCAGCTACGTGGGCCTCGCTGCACACGTTTACAAAGCATTACTGCCTTGACAGTCAGGTCCGGAGGGACGGCTTCTTTGGCCGTTCTGTCCTCCAGGACTTCCTTGTCTGATCTTTGTTCGCAGACCCACCACCGGGGTTGGTATTGCTGGGGTATCTATTCTAAGGTAAGGAATCTGTCACTAACGTGTCTCTTTCAGATGCACAAGTTACTAACTTGTGTAACGATATATCTGTAAGAGACAGTAGTTAGTGACAGATTCCTCACCGCCCACCCATCCTCCCCGTTCTGCGAACTGATTTCTAGGGTTAAGGACATCCCTTTCAGGGCCCTAGTATTTTTCAGACACCTATGTCAGCTTCTTGCATGGCTCTGCGTTCCTGGCGCGGAAAGTCGTGTACAGAACTGACGTCAGCGCGCAGGGCGGCGCCTAAGTACTGCCCGCGACGTCATCCCGGCGATCACGACGCCGACGACGGACGCGGAGCCGCACGACACCGCCTACCGACGCGCAAGGGTACTGCTACGCAAAAAACTTTCCGGATCCAGCCTGACGCCTGGGGATATTCTAAGGTAAGGAATCTGTCACTAACTACTGTCTCTTACAGATATATCGTTACACAAGTTAGTAACTTGTGCTTCAGGTGTAACAATATCACATTATCTATATGCATACAGTCTTTTTTTTCCCCAAAAGTGTGACTGCACCTAAAGTGGTTTGATGGTAAGGGGAAAAGGTAGCACAGATTTGTTACAGCCGTGTGTGAAGTCACGAAGAATGGTTGGACGCCAGTCCCCGATGATGCTAAATGCACGTGTAAATTAAATATTCCTAATGCAAGCGAAATACTGTCCCAACACAGAAGAATTGTATTGTTACAGGCCAATGTCCCTCACACTGGGTGCTGCTTTGTATACTGGTTATGGAATTATTTTTCTCCCTTCATTATAAAAGAATAGCACCTTTTTGGGGGTTTAATGTAGTCTCACAAATATCACAGAGTGAACGGAGCAGTGACTGCTCCTATTCTATGGCCACGTCCCTGCTGGGGGCGTCTGACGTTTCCTGGACTGTCCCATGAGGCATTCTGGTGAAAGGGGGCACCCAGTGTAGAGAAAAAACACAGTTGTCTGTACCTAGCTCTGCATCACTAACAACAGCCAACAATAGGCATTGTAGAATGTGGCTTTGTTTGAAGACGTCTGCTTGGGTGTTGAGACCTTTTGTGACATCATTCACGGGATGGCGCGTTTTAGTCACTGACATAGAGTTCAGTCTTGACAACACCACTTGACACCATGTGGCAAATCTCGTCATTGGCGGTTAAAGGGTATGCTATAGGGAAGCGATGCTTCTAAGCATGCATTTTCCCTGTCACATGCATGCACTTGACGATGGAACGGCTGTGTGTCAATGTATGTTGCCATTTTTAAATGCTAACAGGATAAGGAAGGTGTGGGGTGCACAGAATGCCGCGAGATTCTTCTGGCCTCCTGGTAAAAATGTTGGTTAGTTTATTTGGCTGTTGCTCAATGTAATAATATTTTTTCTTTCTGTAGCAGACAGTTCCAGGGACATTGCTTCAGAGCTAGTGCACTACGGTTTCATTCACGAGGTGGGTGTGTAGACTACGCTGTAGAGCAACCTGCATGACCTCTCTTCCCATGTACCTTTGGCTCATCTCGTTTAGCTCCTCCCCTGTCTCTTCTCCATTGGCTCGTCTGTTGTCTCAACTCCCGAAGTACCTTCTTGTCTTTACTTCATTGGTTCATCCTCTCTTGTCTTGTCTCCATTGGCACAACTCCCTAAGCACCTTCTTGTCTTTAATTCATTGGTTCATCCTCTCTTGTCTTTACTCCATTGGCTCCAGCATTGTCTCAACTTTCTAAGCGCTTAATTCTCTTTGCTTCATTGGTTAATACTCTTTTGTGTTTACTTCATTGGGATCTCTGTTGTCTCAACTCCCTAACCCCAAATCAAACAATGCAGGACTGAAAGAAGTTATGGTCCGTTACACACTCTCCCAAAAATTACAAAAGTATACCATTCCGAAAAACGAGGTCCTGGTAAACTATATTAGGAATCCGTGCCCCACCTGGTCATCGGAAGTGTTTACTTATTAAAGCACAAGCCCTCACCCACCAAGTGGTGGCATGCTTCATCGTCGGGCTGTGCCATCTGGCATGACTTCTTCCTCTTTTCCTCTACATCGTCTGTCTTCTGTACCTCCTACAATCTTACTCAATTAACTCAGTTCTCTAAACTACTTGTTGTCTGCTTTTCAAAATGTGAATACATCTTTTTTTACAGTTTTATCGATTTAACACTATCCCAGTTTACTCTGTTGGAAGAACGTTGCCATGCTCTCGCCTAATGCCTTTCTTGCCCTGTATGCATCTTCTTCCGGGGTGTGACTGCATCCACTAGTTTGTCTGAAGGGGATTCTCTGAAGGCACATTATTTCATCGCACCAGAATCCCAGCCCTATACCCTAGAGGGAAAAATGCTGCCAGAGATTCAGTAGCAAGCCTGTTAAAAAAGGTTATGTCCATCCTTTCTAAAGGTTTGAGTTTTATTTGTCTTGTCGTAAGAATCCAATCCATTTTGATGTCTCGCAAACTGTTTCACATCTCTTTCCGATTGGACCAGGGAGACCCTTGTGAGCCTTCCTTACAGGGGAGCAATCGGCTGAACACTTCATCTCTCCTTCCCCTTATCCTGTCCACTCCCGTGTCCTGTTGCTTTTCCCCCCCCTACTTCCCTTCCAATTCCCTTTCTGGTCACTCTGTTGCCCGCTGACTTCCAGCGACTTGTTTCCCAAGTTGTTCACCTCCCCTACTGGCTCCCCGTCCTTCTCCATTGGCCACACTGCTTGCCCCGAAACCTACCTGGCTGCCCAATCATAGACATTGCCTACCTCCAGGTCAGATCCATGATGCCCGCATCGTGTCCGTACCCCAGAGTACCAACTTAATATGTAAATTATTTCCATCCTGGGTTATTATATGCTAATATATCTCAGGTGGATATTCTAGAAATCTGGCATGGAACCATTTCTCCTGGATATGTATTGAACGCCACTGTCTTAACTGGGTAGTTAGACCCTACATTTATATGTGTGAGATTAGTAAAGCATGCATCATGACACTCCAGTCTCACATACTGCACAGCCGATGAATAGAGCGGCTTATGTTATCATTTCCAAAGTCCATTCAATTCTCGCCTAGCTGGTGGAGGAGTGTTAAATTCTTTGTCTCATTTATTCATGCATTTCATGCAGAGCTTCTCTAACTCTCTTATCTTCAGGAATAAAAGATTGGAAAGATCTGCCATCTTCCTCCTCCTAGATTCCCAGTCTCACACCCCACCGTATGCAAGTTTTGGGACTCTGTGGCTTCTCTCTGTCTAAGCTTTGGGACGTTCTTCCCCTGGAGGTCAAAGCCCTTGCTCTTTGCGTCCCTGGTTTCCTTCAAAAAGATTCCGAGATCCCTCTGGTTCACTTGTATTGTGCTGTGTTGTTGTTTTGCATGTTTGTACTGCTCATATCTAGAGTTTACAGATTGCGCACTACAGATCATCTGTCTCTGTTTTCTTCTCATCCCTTTATATCTACCCTCTGTATCAGGATCTCCAGTAACAGTTTTTCTCTTCTGCAGGTCTCAACTTTGTCAACTATTCTTCCTTCTTTGCTGCTCATCTCATCAGCATCTCTTGTCTTTACCTCAGTGTCTTCTTGCTCACCCTCTGTCCTTCAATCCCCTCATATTTACCATGCTTATCAGCACTTTGAGGGCCAGAACTTCTGTACTAACAGTGGTCAAAAACTGGAGAAGGAAAAGTTACTTGACTGTAACACTATTCTTTGTTTCTCCAGGTTTTCATTCCCAATCTCTGCCAGTCCTCCTGTTTCAATTAGCTCTTTCTGCCTGTTTATTGCATTCTGTGCTTCCTTTACCCTCTGCACCTAGTCTCTCCTTCTCTCTCCCTTAATTTGCTTACCCATAAACCACCACTCCAATGCCATTCCCTACTCCTTTTGATGCTTGCAATCCATCTTATCAGTGGCGGCGGCTGCCCAACGAAGGTTGGGGGGGAGGGGCGGGGAAGGATGGGGAGGGAACAGGTGGCTGGGTATTGAGAGCAAAAATAAAATATAAAACAAAACGTACTTCTCGCTGCCCAAACTGACGGCTGCCTTGGTGCGTCACTCCCGGCAGTCTCTGGGAAGGAACAGGCTGCTCAGCCAATCCAGATGCTGCTCTCATACTATGACACGGTCAGTCAGAGCCCCTCAGAGAAAAATAAAATGATATTGTTTTAATATTTTATTTTTCTGTGATGGACTCTGACCAGTGGGGCAATGCTCCTCCGCCATTACGGAGGAGCCGCCCCTGCATCTTATTTTCTTTGATCCTCCCCTTTGTCATTTTTCTTAACCCATCCTGGTTCATCTTTTCTCTTCAGTGTTGCTCCTCCATCTGTTTGCATGTTCTTCATGTTACCTGCTTCTCTTCTTTGCTCAGTACCGCCTTACGAATCCTCCATTTAAATAACTCTTTTATTGCTTCTTGTGCTAGGATGATTGCCAGAAACTCACCAGTTTCCTAGAAGAGGCCTTCCACAAACACAATCTGCCCCCCTGCGAGGTGATGCAGTGAACTCTTCGGCCACCGTGATCTCCAGCAAAGGTCATGATGCCACAGGGCGGAGCTGGCGGGGGCTGCATGCCCCGCCCACATTGGACAGGCAAGGGGCGTGGCGTGAACCCTGACATCAGCCTCTCGTCTTGCCTATTCTTACTTGCCTATTTTGCTGAAAGCCTTTTGCCATGGCAAACAAGAGAGGGGAAGTTGCTGGGAAGCAAGACTTCATGAGGAATCGGACAAGATGGATGGTTCTGTCCAAACAAAGGAAGACGGAAGGAATGTTTTGGGTCTTGGTTTTGTTGACCCTTTTTAATGGTCCCAAAAAAGTTTTTTAATTTCTGAGTGATGAAATCAACTGAGAAGACGCTTGAAAAATGCAGTCGAGCCAAGAAAGTGAAATGAACTTGCTTGCATCAGCCCAAGTGTAACACTGAGCCAACATGGTCAAACTAATCATTGCCGAAGGAGAAGAAACTGAGCCGTGCTATTTACTAATTGTGCTGCCTTGAAATCAGGTCTTCTATTCCTGCAAATCATTGTGTAAATTGCTGTGACAACCCAGACCTGGCTATCTATTGCCAAAAAAGTGATCACTCAACTCTTTCGTCATTCCCTGTGTGTGACTGTCAGTAGTATGAGGCTATTAGAACTACAGGCCCTAAAAAAACAACATATAAGCTATTACCGAACGGTTCGCTCTTGTGTGTCGTCCAGCACATGAGAGGAGACCTTCTGTACTTGCCAAGGGGCTGGTAACATCATCTGGACTTGGAATCACTACACTGATTTTACCTGAAGCATGAAACTGTGACTTCCTTTCTTACCTTGTGTAGATGTGAATTAACCATGCGTATAGGCACTTTAAGGACAAACCAGAACATGCACCTGTCGAACAGTGATCATAACCTGCAAAAGTTACTTGCCTGTGACACTAGTTTTCAGCCTGATGTTCTGTTACAGATTGTGATAGGGTTGACTCCCAAGGATCCTGCCACTAGAGTTCCAGAGTATGCCAGATATGTGCATGCGTAACAGATTCTTGCTGCTTAGCCAAGCCTTTCCATCTTTCCCACACTTGTGTGAACTGTATTGAGGTCATTCAAAGGTCCAGTGGTCACTTTATCTTAGCTGTGTGTCCTTATGTCTATTCACATCTGTCCTCTTCAGTCTGGTTTTCCCTCATTTATTCAGGCCCCTGTGGACCCATCCACCCTTCATCTGTGCACCTATCCACTCATGTGACCGTCCTTTAATTTATCTGCCCACCCATCTGTTATCTTTATATGTGCATCTATTCATCCATTATTTCATACATCTACTCATTTCTGTTCATCCATCTGTCTGTCTACTCACTGTCTAGCCATCAAACAATCTGTCCTCACATTATCCCACCTTCCACCCAACCTTTCACTCTGTACACTTGTCTGTCTAGTCATTCCATCATACACCCTTCTATGTCAAGTTATTTTTTGATTTACCTGTCCTTCCGCTGACGACATGTGTACGCATTAATCTTCGTTACTTTTTCCCATGTTATTACACCTGTCCACTGATCTGCCTGTCCATCCATTCATCTGTTTATCATTTGTCCCACCTGCCAGCGAATGTGCCTAACCATCCATTATTCTGCCCGTCCATTGTTTCAGCTATTTCTTGGTCTATCTATCCCTCGGTCCATCCATTGTTACAGATGTTTCTTGGTATGCCTATCCCTTTGTCCATACATTTTTCCTGATGTTTCTTGGCATATCTATCTCTCTGTCCATGCATTGTTACAGATATTTCTTGGTTTATCTGTCCATCTATGCGTCCATTATTACAGATGTTTCTTGGTATGCTTGTCCCTTTGTCCATCCATTGTTACAGATGTTTCTTGGTATGTTTATCCCTCTGAACGCCTATTGTTATAGATGTTTCCTGCTATGTCCATCTCTCTGTCCATCTATCCATCCATTGTTAGACGTTTCTTGGTATGTCTATCCCTCTGTCCATCAGTCCATTTGTTGTTACAGCTGTCTCCTTATCTTTCCATCTGTGCCCTCATCTGTCCATACCACCATCCAGCTCCCTGCTTAGATGTCCATCCTTTGTTCCTTCTGTTCAGTCACACCTTTCACCATCTTCGAATTCTATCCATAGATTAACCATTCACTCACAACCAGACTACTATCCTCATACCTAAATCCCCACACTCACCCATGAAATATTTAATATTTAAGACAAACACTGCCTGGTTTATATATTGCTGGATTCACCCTACCATGCTCCCTCTTTGTATTAAGACATCTATCTGTTTTGCCATGCCTGCGCATGTATTAATCCACCTTTTTGGGATAACGGGAAATGTACACAGACCTATTTTAAAACAATGTATACATGTTCTGCAGTCTTGAGTATTGGTCTTCTCACTGCATCTCCAACACTTCTCATCTGATATGAAATGAAACATGTTTTTGTCTTGAAATAGAGCAGCTTTATCAGTGACCTATGTGTTATCTCAATTGTTGGTTTCCCAAATAATAGGACCATCGGCTGCTGGATTTTGAATTCCTTGTCTGGGTTTGGTGTGAGTGTGTTTGAGTCGCTTGAAGTTCCTGGTAGGCACCATCCCTCCCTCCGATCACAAGTTAAATTTCTCAATCCCATTCTGCGTCATCGATGCACGGAGTCTTCGTGCCAAGGCTAGAGGAAGATTTAAGTTGGGCCATTCTTCTCTTGAGTGATGTTAATTACGGTGGAAAATATAACTTTTTTGAAGCGCTTCTGGGCCTCACATCTCGTGCACGTATGGAAAGCTATTTAAATCCTTGAGTTTTACCAGCATTGTTGGTCCAATGGACCTTGAAAAGAACCATTTGGCCTTTTGTTTCCCAAATATCCCTTGGGAGAGAACTCCCAAACAAACTATAAAGTGTTCTTTAAACCCTTCCACGTTTTTGCCAGTAATACTCGCCCAATGCTCTGTAATCGTATGTGAATATCTATCGCTAACATTTTAGAATAACTAATATATGTAGACAAGATGGCTTTATTTTTTCTTGGGTGGACAGCAGCGGTCAAGATAGCCCTTCATCGAGCCCCAGACCATACTCACTTCCTTCTCCCTGCACCCCCCTAATTAAATTTGGGATGCCCCTGATGTACCTGCTAGGCATGTATTCGCATTGCCTATGATAAAGAACGTCACTGAGAAAATGATCCTTTCCAGTGTGGGTTTCAGGGAACATGGTTACGAATGCCTGAACCCAAAGCTAAAAGCATTTCCAAAGAAAAACAACTTGTAATATTCGACTAAGGGCCTTATTACGACTTTTGGCGGAGCTGTGGCGCGGCAGTGCCAACCGCAGAGCTGCCGCAGGCCGCTGCCGCCCACCCGCCAGATTACGACAAATTTTGTGATCTGGTGGGCGGGCGGCGTGGCGGTCCTGCTGCAGTGCATCTATCAAAGGCGGCGGTGCCTTTGAAAGAGGCACCGCAATGGGAATGCCACTCGTGATTCCTGCACAGCATGGACTTGAAAGTCCATGTTGTACTGGAACCTGGGTGCATGCACGCAAGGGTGCACATGTTGTGCCCCCCTGCATGCATCCCCAGGCTGAGAGGGCACAGGGGGCCCATTAGGGCCCTCTTTGTTTCAGCACTGCTAGCCTTTTCATGGAGGAAAGACCTCCATGAACAGCTGGCGGTCCTGAACTTGTAATATGCATGCTGGTGCTGCAGCGGCACCACCTGCATTTTAGATAGCTCCTGACTGCTGCGCCACCACCAGGGAATGGCGGTTTCCTGGTGGAGCCGGCGGTTCCAATACGGTCCGACCGCCCAAGTCGTAATAGGGCGGTCGGACCTCTGGTGCGGCAGTTGCTGGACTGCCACCGCCGTGCCACCACAGGTCTGGCGGTCCGGGGACCGCCAGACTTGTAATTAGGCCCTTAATGCCAGGACTGTGCACAGCATGTTATGCTACAACACAGCAAGTTGAAATCCAGTGGTTACATGTAAGTAACATGTGCCTTCTTTGTTTTTGTTAGAGATTATCACTTCTTAGTATATTTCTCAATATTTTTAAAAGATGCGGCTGAAAAGGCGAATCAGTATAAAGTTTAATAAAAAGGTGTGCCTCAAGCTTTAAAATGTTATGTAAAAGCCATTTGATATAAGCGCATGTTCACCCAGATGTTTCTTGACACTTAGGAGATACAAGATTTTAAACTGGACTCGCTGTTTTATTGGTATCCAATGCAATTCTTTCAGTGCAGGGGTTGCATGCGTCAATCTGGACAACTTAAAGATTAAACATGTCACTTCCTTCCGACCCCTTGTTATCCGTGAATGGCCTTGTGGTGCAGCCGTAAGTAAGGTATAGTCCAGTCTGGACAGTGCATTAGCTAGACTTATCATTGTCCCAAGGGTAATAACGATGCTTACTAGCTTCAGCAGGGAGATACGTTTGGACACAACCGATCAACCTGAGCTTGACTAGAGAGGTCACTGTCTATGATGACTCCAAGACTTTTGGCAGATGTTCTGGGCTCTGGTGCTGGACCCATCTCAGGGGCCACTATAGCTGACTGCTAAAACTCACTTTGTTATTTAGGATGACTAGCTCCGTTTTGTCAAAGTTGGATTAAACTTATCCAATTCTTAATGAATAACATGATGTTCTGAAATTCAGTCTGTGTAGACGAATTACTGTCTAAACTTAGCAAGAGTTGGGAGTCGTCTGCATAGTTGTAAAGCCTCCATCTCCTGTCAGATAGGTCTTGGATCATTGGTATAATGTACAAGTTCAATAGATGAGGGATAGGAAGGAACCCTGGGTAACCCGAGCAAGTAATCAGAAGAGCTTCCTGTGAAAATTGAGTAAAGTAGACTGACTGGGTTCGCTCTGTTAAGAAGAATTTAATCCAAGTCTAGGTGACGCCTAGAAGACCAGTGGCCTCTAACATACTCAACCATGACATTTTGGCCAAACTGGTAAAGCATGCAGATAGGTTGCGCAACACCAGAGCCAAGACTAGGCCAAGCTCATCATCCAAACTCAAATCGTCCTCCGCAGATAGAATTACAGATTCAGTACTGTGCAAGGAGCAGAATCCCGCTCGAAGTGGGTGGAGATCATTTTAGGTCTTTAAATGCACAGATATGGTGGAGGCCACAGGCGCTTCCAGCATTTTACCAGATAAGGAAGCAATGAACCATGGGGTTGTCACCTTGATTTTTTTAAAGGGAAACAACCACTTTTTATTTTTTTTATTTTAAGGAGGGTGTTACTGTCCCTTGGTGTAGGGATTTATTCAACAGATCTTACTAGGGGCTCTTTGTGACTATTCAAGTGGAGAACCAGATTACGTTTAGCCATCCAAGCTAGTAGTTGAACTTCATCTAACACATGAAATATTGAAAGGGTAAAAGTTGTGCAGCAAGGTTTCTGCTGTTCCTAGAGATGTCGCTGCACTAATACTGACTGTCCTTAATCATTTTTACCTTGTTCATGAAATAGAAATTGAGCCCAGCTCAGAATTCTCGTGTCACAGTAGTGGACTGAGTAATTCTATCTGTTTTTCCAATAGGTATAATTAAAGAAGAAAGCCGAGCACCATCTGTTTTTACTATGTGTTTGGACATATTCCTCCCAGCAGAGGTGTAAACCCTGCACAGCTGGGGTTGGCAAAGGGTTTAGCTGGAGGCCCTTTGCAGCAGGGGAGGTTGGGAACGGGCAGGAGGGTTTGGTGCTCAAGGGGTGGGTTTGCTGCAGGACGTGGCTGGTAGCCAGGTCAACGGTGTGCAGTGTGGGGTTGGCAATCTCCGGGGGGGTTGGCCAAATGGCCTGGCAGCCAACTCGCCGCTGTGCATAGACGAAGGTCGTGCGCAGCAGGGTCACTGCTGCAGGTTGCACGAGGAACTGGGGCGTATGCTAACCTTAGAATGTGATTTTAAAAAAACACAAAAATTTACTGGAAAAACAAATGTTAAAGTGAAGTTACAGTTAGGTATGGTAATACGTTCTTAGCTTACATATAACAAAAATCCAGAAATCCACTGAAAACACTAAAGATATATAGTCACATTCGGGTGACGCACTTTGCCTGATAAATGGTGTAATCCATGTCTAGACTCATTCCTACACTCACAGCTTCAACAATTTCTATCTACAGCTGCCCCCTCTGTGCCTCGTCACTAGCTTATTCATATTTAGCGAGCCAAACCTAGTCTTGAGGTAGCCCAACAATAGTAAGTAGATAGTCCGAGGACACTTCAGGTACAAAGAATGAATGAAGGGATTGGTTAAGCGCACGACTACTCAAAAGTGTGTCGCAGCGCTATACGGAAAATAGGAACAAGAAAGGAGTATTGAAAGACTAAAGTGTATAATCACCTGTAAGTGCACCACAAATCTGTGAGCAACTAAAGAGAACTTTGCACACTTTTTACAGGTAGAATAATTGTTTATATTATTTTGTTTCAGGATCACATTGTATGCCTCACATATTTTTGCACAGCTATGTATGGTTCAGATTCTTAAGTAAACGCTTAATAAAAGTTTACATTTATGATATACGTTTGATGCTTTTAAAAGTAAAACATTATAGCCTCGCAACCACTTCAACTAATCACAAACTTGTGATTAAAACTGTTCCAGGAAAGTGAAGCACTATAAAACATGCCAAGAAGTTTCTGTCGAAGCCTTATTAAGAATTCACATACACTTTTCCTGGATTAACGTTCAAATGTTGTATCAGTGCAAAAAAAGTTGGCTGATTTTAGGGTTCAAATGCTGCAGTCCCCATCCCCTAACTAAAAGGAATTATCCACACCACAGCATACAACCCAACCTAATGCAACCTCACATTCTGTGTCACAACAAACTGCAGCACACCGCAGATAACCACAACTAGCCACCGACACCTCACAATGCCACATTACACCACACCATCCAACACCGCACTCAGACACTTTACAGCAACATTATCCAACTCTGCTCTCACAAACTATGCAACACAACTCCAAACTGTAGGAAGCTGGCTCTTTATATAGTGGACCAAAATGAGGTACACTCTGTAAAGAGTCCAGGCAAACTCCAATTAGGTTACAGAGGCACCGCAATGGGAATGCCACTCGTGATTCCTGCACAGCATGGACTTGAAAGTCCATGTTGTACTGGAACCTAGGTGCATGCACGCAAGGGTGCACATGTTGTGCCCCCCTGCATGCATCCCCAGGCTGAGAGGGCACAGGGGGCCCATTAGGGCCCTCTTTGTTTCAGCACTGCTAGCCTTTTCATGGAGGAAAGACCTCCATGAACAGCTGGTGGTCCTGAACTTGTACTATGCATGCTGGTGCTGCAGCGGCACCACCTGCATTTTAGATAGCTCCTGACTGCTGCGCCACCACCAGGGAATGGCGGTTTCCTGGTGGAGCCGGCGGTTCCAATACGGTCTGACCGCCCAAGTCGTAATAGGGCGGTCGGACCTCTGGTGCGGCAGTTGCTGGACTGCCACCGCCGTGCCACCACAGGTCTGGCGGTCCGGGGACCGCCAGACTTGTAATTAGGCCCTTAATGCCAGGACTGTGCACAGCATGTTATGCTACAACACAGCAAGTTGAAATCCAGTGGTTACATGTAAGTAACCACTTACTTACATGTGGTAGTGTAGGCGAGCAGTTAGGCTTATCAAAGGGTAGTGCTAAGCATTTATTGCAGACGCAAAGGTAATAAGTGAGATGCATACTCACTAAAAAAATCCAACACTAATTTATAAAAATAACACAGATTTTTATATGAATTTAGATACTAAGCTCATCGGAATCAGGCAAGTACTTTTCAAGATATTCTTTTTTTAAATGTTTCAAAAGTTCCCACAGTGCAATTTCTGGAGTGGTAATGTCATCCTATGGGGGAAAACATATACTGCATTCGGGCACTTGTCAGCGACTTACGGGGCCCTTCTCCTGGACTTAAGGTGGGTATGGGGCAAGGTCCACTGCTACACCAACAGGTTACCTCGGGTGGCACTGGGGCGGCCATGTGCGGAGGTGTATTTCAGCATCGGGTGCCCCGTTCACTTCAATGGGGAATGGTCCGGTCAAAAAAAGGCTGCAAGCTCGGACTGGGGGGCTACTATGGGTGAACCCACAGGGAGACTCGGTCCTTGAGATGATCGGGCATGCAGTGACACGGTTGGTCCACTTCTCCTCGGGCTGTGGGGCCCAGGTGCAGTGGTTTCTTTAGGCATTGGGTACGTGCTGCAGGAGACACTCGCGTTTGAGGGGGGCCTGCAGAAAGAGGCTGCAGGCCACGACTGGGAGTCCAGTCTAGGAAAAACCAAGGGTGGGCTCAGCCTGTGAGGGTTTCAGGACTCCATTGGCACAGTCACCTTCCTCGTACTTGGGCTGCGGGGTAAGGGTGCAGAGGTACTTGGAGGTGTCGGGTGGCGGCGGTCAGAGGTTCACTCTTTATCTTTGGTTCTGCAGGAAGGGGCAAACAGGATGGCTGGGCCATTCTCGGTGTGGGTCTCACTGTCCTTGAAATCACTCAACGTGCAGGTCGGTTTTCCTATGTGTTAGTGTCCGGTCTGGACAAAACAAGCCGTGGTTACTGCAAGGGGTCCGGTACCCCAGGTATTGGTGCTGTGCTGCTCCAGCCGGTCCTAGCTTTCCCATACTTGGAGTGAGGACGGATCTGACCTCTTCCTGGTCGGCTGCTGCATCGGTAGTCCTGGTAAGCGGCAGGACTGTGAACCGGACCTTGCTTCTTTGATGCCTGCGGCTGCGGTGGAGTAGCTCCTCTTCTCCAAGGGAGTTCCTCTGGTGATTTGCGAAGCATTGGCAGCCCTCCAGGTTTCATGGAGTCTGCACAGTGGCAGTTTCTCCACGAGGGTCGGGTGCAGCTGGCAGGGTTGGCGCCAAGTCAGTTTTTGCTCCTCTGTTCTCTTGTCAGCAATCGTCTTTGTCCACTCGTTCTTTTTGTCCATCGAATACTGTATTTAGGGGCTTTACAGGGAGTGTCAGGTAGTAGCCAATGGGCTACCTACCTTTACGGTGTCTACACCCTCTATATGACCACTTCCTGTGTGAAGTGGGCATAACCCTGACCCAGAGGGCCTGTATTCCAATAAAAACCGAGATGGTGGAATTTTCCTATAATCGTGTGCACTTCAGGTAGCCCATGTTAGGGATGGTACTAGCCTGAGGGTGAACACACCTCATGACTAGCTAGTTTTCTCACCTGTCCTGGTGCCAAATGGGCCCATTGCAGAGGGTGGAATTCCCCTGTCTGGCGGAAGCCAGGGTCACATATCGCAGGCAGTGGAGGCCTTTGAAGCCTTCTGGCTTGATATGATGATTTACTAGTCATCCTGCTTGGAGGAGGTGACAACACCTACTGCCAGAGCAGGTACTGATCCAACCTCAAAGCGTGGACTCTCACCTCCAGGGTGTCTGTGGTGGTAGGCTGGACAGGACCAGTCAGCCAATACACTAGAGGTCGGTAGGTTTTCAGGGGTTACGTCTAAGGTACCCTCTGGGTGCATGTATTAATAAAACCATCACTGAAATCAGTGTGGGTTTATTAATACGAGGTGTTTGATACCAAACACCATAGGTTTCATTGAAGCCATTATGTAGCTCGAAAACTCGTTTTGATCGGTGCCCAGTACATACCTTAAGATGGCTTCCCTGTTCACTTGTACTGTCAGTAATTGAACTGGCCAGCACAGGGGCAAATCTGATTTTGCAGGTATGTCCTCACATGTAATATAATGCACCCTACCTTAGGGCTGTAAGGCCTGCTGTAGGGGTGACTTACAAATGTTGCATGCAGTGTTAGGGGACATGACACACACGGTGTGTGCCATGTCGTGGTTTCACTTTTTAGAGCACCTTGGCACGCAGCATGCAGTGGCAATCTGCATGAGTTTGGTGTTGGGTCCCTTAGAATGGCACACGATATGCTGCAGCTCTTAGGGACCCTCTTTAGTACCAATGCTGTAGGTACCAGGGGTACTACTTACTAGGGACTTACAGATGTGCTAATGGCCTGATCAATTGGGGATCAATTGACCAGTCACCTTGTTTTGTGGAAAGAGCACTGGCACCGGGAACCTGGTTAGCAGGAACCCAGTGCACTCCAGTCAAAGTTGCTTCAAATACCAGGCAAAAAGTGGGTGGATTACTGCAACAAAAGCTCAGCTTCCTACACAAACAAAAGGATGAGGGGGTAATGGTGCAGGCCTCGGTTCGTACTTGTCATACTTTTTTTGCTTTTTTTAAAGATATTTTTATTAAGTAGTACAAAGCAAAACATCGATCACATCACTTCACCACATCACAGTTATTTAGCAGTTGACAGACAATTAGCATCATAACAGTAATACTGTGCAAATATAGTTCCCAACAGTTGTTCCTCCCCCCGCCCGGTAGCCGGAGCTTTAGCCACGTAGCCGTCAAGAAGGAAGCACAGTCATACTTTCTTGAGTTAGGGAGGTACACATGCCTCCTCAATAATCCTTCCAGGTACCCCAAATTTTCTCCACTTTTTTGACAGCCGCTGCCTTCATACAACACCTTCTCATCCACCATGCATCAGTCCATATCTCGCCTCCAGTCTCTGAAACTTGGCGCCATTTCCACCCACCACAATCGAGCAAGATTGCGCTTAGTGATCCCCAAGGTCATCCAGGTTCACTCCATACGATTCAAGTCTGTTACGTCCCAAATATTAAGCAGGCACCACTTTGCCAAAAGTGGCATCTTACTGCCGCTTAGATTGTTCAGTCAATTTAATTTCAAGAGCTAAGATCTCACGCTCCAGTGCTTCCGACTTGGCCCTTTTATCCTTGTGGCCAGCTATTAGTGATAGACCCTGCCCCTTGATGACCGCCTTATAGGCTTCCCAAAACGTCTGTGCTGAATCTTCAGAGGCCTTATTCTCTGTGAAGTAATAAATAATCTGTGGTTTGTACAAGTCCCTCCCGAATGCTAGGAATTGTAAGATACCAGGGATTGCGTGTTGTCTCCTGGTGCTCCAGGGAAATATCTAAACCATAAACAGCCCAAAGCGGTGAGTGATCAGAGATGCCCCTGGCCAAGTGTCGGGCATCGCTAAAGCGAGGGAGCCAATGGGCCAAAGTGAATACAAAATCAATTCAGGAGAGGCTACCATGTGCCCCAGAGTGGAAAGTGTAGTGTCGGGTTAAGAGGTTAAGTGTGCACCATGTGTTCACAAGGCTGAGTGCTAAAAGGAAGCCTGGCAAGGAGCAACCCGGGGACACCACCCGTCGAGGGGACCAACGGTCATACACATCATTAAGGGTCATATTAAAATCTCCACCCGTTAATAATTCTCTTTCAGGATGGCCTAGCAGTAGGGAGGACAAGGTTGGGAACGTAAAGTCATGCAATCTTGAAGGGATATACACACTAATTAAGTTCAAGGTTGTTCCCTCCCAGGTACCAATAAGGGCTACATACCGACCGTTCGTGTCTGCCCAGGTATTGTGGACTGTGAGTGGTACCAATTTGCGAACTAGTATTCCTACTCCTCGGGTAGCTCAAGGTGTACCTTGAGTGCGCGAGCATCCTATATCCTCATCTGTCCATGGCCTTGCAGGTAGTGCCCACTAAGTGTGTTTCCTGGAGGAGCAGAACGTCTGAGGAGTGACGCTTGATAAATTGCAGTACAACCCCCCCGTTTAATTTTGTCACCCAAGCCATTACCATTCCATGACAAAAGGCGGAGACGCGCTATTATCAACTCTGGTGCCATAAGTGTAGATTGATTTTGACTGTTGTGATCCTTCCCATATCCCCAAATATGTACCTCCGGTATGTGTGCTGGCTTATGTGGTGATAGAGTGCAACAATTCCCTCCATGTGGCAGGACCAACAGATCGACATAAACCCCAACAAAATACCCCCACCTTGCCTCTCTGCATGACGGACCTAGAACTGCCTGCCCCCCAAACTGTGCAGAGTGCCTGTTGCCCCAAAACATGAAACACAACTGAGAGGGATGTGGTCACCACCCAAGTGCCACCCACCACCTCCTAAATAACGCAGGTAAATGTTACCACAGTAAGTGTCAGTATATAGAGAGCTGCCAAGCGCCCATGATCTCGGAGGGCGCCATTCACACAAGCTCAGAAATCACCCTTTCTGTGCCTTCTTTTCAGTAGGGTAACCTCAGTTTGTGACCATGTTCTTCTCCTGCATCATCTCACAGCGCTGTTGATGTCTCGTCGTCAAGTTGTTGGCGCTGGGGTTGGGATCTGCGACCTGTCTTCCCCACCACTCTACAACCCTCCAGCCTGACCCAGGCCTCATCAGGAGTAGTAAAATACCAGGTCTTCCCATCCGCTACCACTCTCACTTTTGCAGGGAAGATCATGGAGTATTTGACCGCATGGTCTCGAAGCTCTCTTTTGACTTCAAGGAAAGAACGGCGCAGTTTTTGTACTTGTAGAGTGAAGTCTGGGAAAAAAGGTGACCAAGGCATTGTCACACCTGACTGGTGGTGCGCTGTTGGCGGTCTGGAGGATGACGTCTCTATCACAGTAGTTAAAAATGCGGGCTATGATGTTCCGCAGGGGGCACCTGGTCACGCGGGGTCTATCTTGGCTTCAAAGGCCGCATGAATCCCTTGGTTTGCCGCCATAATGTCAGTGAGGGTGGGCGCCTTCTTTGTCGGAGGAGGCCCGGTCTGATGATTTCGCTGCCCATCTGCCATGGGTGCCGACGCACCTTCCTTTGGTTGTGTAAATTTGTCGAGTTTGGTTTGGTGGACTGTGGGAGCACCCCCGCTGCCAGTCATCTCTCACGGCTCTCTCCGCCTCTCTCCAAGCCGCTGCCACCCCCAGAGTGCCGAGTAGCAAGGGGGGACGGGGGAGGTAATGGAGTACTCACCACTGCCCACTAGGACGAAAGAGTACAACGTCCCGCGGCCTGTCAGCTTTCCTTGCTCCTTCCCATAGCGCCAGGCAGTGCTACATCTTCAGGCAATGTGTCTTGTTAGAACTGGCGAGTGGCCCCTTCGTTGCGAGCAGCAGGAACTCCTCGGATAGGATCAAAAAAGCAGGGGGGCCCCCCTCTGGGACTCAGCGCATCCAGGTGACCAGGAGACAGTGCAAGGGAGGGAGAAAGCGCCACAGAGAGAGCAGTGCAGGGGTGAGTATGACATATTGAAACACTCTGTTACACCTGTAGTTCCCAGATAGGAATGCCCTGGATAGCACTCCTAGGCCTGGCCCCCTCCACTGCTATGGAGCACAGTGCAACTGCAGGTAATCTGTGGCATATGAGGGAGAAGAGAACTATTGGACGATCCCAGATGAATAGCACAAGGGATGCCTTGACTTGGTGTCACTAGCTATGCAGGGTGCTGTGCGGCGAGTAATTTATTGGGCTAAAGGTTCCCAACAGAGGCAGACAGAAGCGCTGTGTTTAGAGGCTTCAATTGTGGGCACGTTCCAAGCGCACAACCAGGGTTTCCTGGCGCCGGGTGTCAGCGAAGCCACAACGTGGCAGTCAGCGGCGTGCGGCTGCAATCCGTGCAGGGACGCCCTCAAAACACGAAGGAGCCTATGCGCTCTCACCTCCAGGGTAGACAGCAAGGGACACTTCACTCAGGATCGTGCTCAGGACTTCGCAGGTCTCCGCTGTGTTCCCCTAGGAAGCAGCGCACCGCCAAAGTCCATCTGCTCCTGTCCCACCAAGTGCAGAGTTGAGCCGCAGCCATGTGCAGCAGTGAGGCGGTCGCTGGCCGAGAGCAGTCACAGTACGCCTGTGGCCCCTCGCAGTCTGGTGCAGGCTCAGCCCAGTTGTATCGATGAAGGCGGCTGCAGCTCTCCGAGCCGCCTGACCTCTCAAATCCGACAGCAGGCCTCACCCCCCACAATTCTAGGTGGTCACCAGATGCCACCAAGCACAGCCGACGGGGCTCTGAGCCGCAACTGCTACCCTCTGACCAGGGGCGGCTCCCCCACTAGGGCGGAGGAGCATCGCCCCACTGCTTTCTCGCAGTTAACTTCAAGTTATTACCATTTTATATTTGGTTGCAGGCGGGAGGGTGGGCGGGGCTGCTCTGCAACCAGGGCAGCGGAGGAGTGGTGTGCCTGCTCACTCCCGAGTGCACAAAGACTGTTTGGTCGGCCCCCTGGGGCCACCCAAACCAGTCATGCGCACTCTGCCCTACTCCATGTAGGCTGCATTGCAGCCTGCATGGAGAAGATGGCCTCCCCATAAGCCGCTGGCTGGGCGGCGTCCCGACCAATCACAACACTGCTTGCAGCGTTGTGATTGGCCTAGGGGAGGGAGCCTGGCTGCCTGCTTCCTGTTCTTGTAGGCAGGAGAGCAGGAGCAGTGAAGACCTGGCCAGTGGAAAGGTAAGTTTAATTTTTTATTTTTAAATTAACTCCCCACCCCCCGCCCGTGACCCGACCCCCGGCGCTTCACAGAATGCGCCGGCTTCACCACAACTTCAAAGCCGCATCCATTACAGGCGGTAGGTCACGCCGGCATTCCCAGCTACTTGTCAGGTGGCAGATAGACAATGGGGGTCAAGTGGCAAACATTAAGCGCTGTGGCACTCAGATGGTATGGGATTAGGTGGCAGGCAACCGCAGCGGATTGAATAAGCAGCCATCTTCTATGGCAGGCGGCCACGGCCCCACTCCCCCCCGTCCTTGTCCTACTTGAACAATTGGTATCAATACAACAAGAATTGGCAAAACAAATAGGTCTCACCTTTGAGATCTATTGTTTTCCCAGTTGCATGTAGCCACACTGCACAGCATTCCCAGCGCTGTGTAGTATGGCTAATTGAAAAAAAGCCTTCAAGGCTTTTGCAGATGTTTTGGCGAAAGAAAAAAAAGCCTTTGGAGTGGGCAATTGTATCATTTTGTAGATGTAGGATGCAACACCAGCCACGAAAGTAACACAGCACAGGGTGGGTGGATGCGCAGAAGCAACATGGGGAGGGTGCCGGAGGCAACACAGTTGTTGGAGGGGGAATGAACATGGAGGGCGCAGGTGGGGTAAGAAGCAACGGGCAAAAGATAAGGATGGCATGGGTGGGGGAAGCAAAGGGGACGAGCACGCGGGTGAGTGCAACATGGAGAGGTAGGGAGAAGCAAATGTGTGACAGAGCAACATGGAGTGCAGGGGGAGAGAAGTACACAAAGGAGATAGCTTGAAAACACAAAAGAAAGAAAAGGTTCTTGGAAAGCAAGCAATAGAAGCAGCAATGGCAACCAATGAAAAGACAATGTCCATGGCTGGGACATACACAAGATTGACAAACTGGGACACGAATAAGAAGCAGGCAAATGACAGTAAAAAGGAAAGGCAACTAATGGTAAGCAGTGGGCGGGCTCCAAGCCCCTGTGTGTTCTTGATGTGCCACAATATGTCTCTCAACAGACAGCGCATGCCCTATCTAGTAGGGTTCGACCTAAAACTGGCTAACCTCCTCTCTTATCCTGCGATGCTACAACCAGGGGTTCCTCAAGGGTATGTTCTCTAATCTGCCCTCTTCTATCTATACAGGAAGCCTCTAACCACCACATCTTTGACTTAAATGCAGATGACACCCATCTCCACCTGAAAATTTCCTCCCCGAAATCTGTTCAATTCATGGCCTTGAGTTCTTGAGGAAGTTGATGCCTGGGTGCCACACCCTCGCCTAAAGCTCCTCTTATCCTATCATGACTACCCAAGCCAGATTCCACATTGGCACAACTCACATACAGAGTTAAACTGAAAATCTTGAGTCTTGGAGTTCGCCAAATCTCTTGGCTTCTTGGACAAAAATGTTCATGCAGCAGCCAGGCTGACTAGAATGTTTGACCACCTCATTCCTAGTTTGGTCTCTCCGAAGTGCCTCCCGCTTAAAGCATCGGGCATCTTTAATTTTTTTAATTATTATTATTATTACTTTATTTCGACCATAAGATCATAAAAGTACACACAGCATAAAAAATGCAATTAAAAATGATCGATATAAAGGAAGGTTAAGAGTAGACATAAAAATACAAGGATAAAATACAAATAGGAAAAATGAGCGGGCCGTCATATAATCCAGATAGGATAATCATAAGGTACTTCAATAGGATTTGATTTAAAAGGCATATCAGTTTTGTCCATCACTTGCAGCGTCCATCAGGGCAAACATTTGGACCTCTTCAACCACAGCGCATGCCAATATCTTGACAAGCCAAAAACCACAACTCTACCCGTATCCATACTCAAAGATCTGAGCACCTCCAGATAATGTCCGGTACCAACAATTTTACAGACTGGAAAACTCCACTTATCCCTCAAAGATTTGTACATCGGACAAAAAAATAGGAGGTGGATAATGGACTCAGCACTTGCATTACAGGCGGGACACTGATTATCGTTCTCTATATCCTTCCTCCATTTTTTGCAGAAAGTTTTAAGGGGTAATGTTTTGTACTGGAACTGGAAAAACAACTTCCGAGCCAAGGGAGGAACAATTTCATCCATTGTGTCCTCATAACGAGAAACACATTTAAAGTTGAGGAAATTGATAGTCAAACTACCCTCGGCCTCAAGTGCAGTTTGCAGGAGTGTTGTTTCCCAAAACATTTCCTTTAAATGGGATCTCGATAAGGAGTTCATGCTTCCAGGGTCAGAACAAAACCCCTTCATTCCTAGCCTCCCTAGAAGCAACTTTAGCACTCTAAACCAGGAAATTGTTGTAATAGAGGGCATTTTCATGAGCTCTAAAAGTGGCTCCCGGTAGGGGTAGAGTTCATCCACGGTCCACAATCTATACCAAAACATCAGGAGCTTGTAGCTAATTTTGTGAGCCAGTTGCCTATGAGCCAGATCAAGACAAAGGGGCATCAATGGTGTGCTTGCAGGAAGATCTATCAAGGATCTAAGAAAGCGATTTTCTACTAGTGTGAGAGGATTTGTTGAGCCTATGCCCCATAGTTCTGCCCCATAAAGTGCACCCCCTAGGACTTTTGTGTTATAAATTTCGAGGGCTGGCGCTAACTGCCTTGAAGATGTTTTTCTGTGTATTTTGGCCAAGTTTGCAGTCTGTTGGATGAGTTGCATCTTCACCTTTTCAAAATGTTGGTCCCACTTAACTGTTGGAGTTAGGCAAATGCCCAAGTAATCGAAGGTGTCGACACGTTCTAGCTTACAACTGCCAGCTAGGACTTGTCTTGTGTTAGCTTTGGCCTTGCCCTTCCTAAAAATCATATATTTGGTTTTAGTTTCATTCAACACCAGGCCTCGCTCGTCACAAAACATAATAAAATCATCTAAGAGCTGCTGAAGTCCCTGTGGAGTCTTTGCAATTAAGAGGGTGTCGTCAGCAAAAAGGAGAGCTGGAACTCTCTTATTGCCGACTTTTGGAGCATCACACCCATCCCTGTCCAGACACTTGATAACATCATTGATAAAAAGTGTAGGGGCAAGGACACAGCCCTGCCTCACACCACACTGGACAGGGAAGGTATCCGTGAGTTGATTGTTCCCACCCCATCTCACCTGTGCTGTATTAAAAGTGTGGAGTCTTATTAAAATATCTAAAAGATTCTGTGGTATACCTTGCTTCTTGAGAACCCTCCACAGTTTTGCACGGGAGACTAAATCAAAAGCAGACCGTAAGTCTACAAAGGCCACGTAGAGCGCCCCTCCTTTAATATGTACTTCCTTCCAGTATAGACAGCAAGCAAAATGTTTGGTCCAGAGTGCTAGTTTTAGCTCGGAAGCCTGCCTGGAGGTTGCTCAAAACTTCAGACTCTGTGATCCATTCCTGCAGCCGAGCTAGAATCTGCTTGCAGAAAATCTTTTGTAGGGAATCAATAAGACTTATCGGCCTGTAACTAGATGGCTTCGCTCTGTCCCCTTTTTTGTAGATCGGAACGATCTCAGCATTACTCCACGAAGGAGGAATTGGGCTACCTCTGAGGATTGCATTAGATAATATATTTATGTACAGACCCCAGAGATCCACATCCTCCTTGTAGAGGTCGTTAGGAATTCGATCAGGGCCAGGCGCCCGAGCCAAAGTACAGGAGGCAATTGCTGCTTTGGTCTCTTCAAGAGTAATGTGGAGGACATTTACCCCCACAGCCACAGTGGTCCAACCTTCGTCTTGTCCCGCAAGTACCACATCTCTGGGTTGGTATAAAATACCAAAAAGGGTTACCCAGTCCTCAAGATGTACTGTGAACTCCAGTTGTCGATTTTTACCCTTTAACCAATATGCTGCTAGACTCCCAAAAAAATTCGAATCTCTGTCTAGCAGTGCTCTCCTCAGAGATGACCATAGGGAACCCTCCCACTCCCTTTTGGCAGATTCGATTGCTTGTTTATACTTAGCTCTGCATGACACTATATCAGGGCGAGATTTTTGCTTGACCGCCTTTAGTAGTTCCTGCTTAGAAAGCCTACAAGTCTTAGTATACCATGCACCCTGCTGATCTTTAGTCTGTTGTAGGCTGGGTCTTTCCGCCTTATGTATGTTTCCATGATGGCCCAATAGGTCCCTAATGTCTTTATATAGGAATTCATGGCTGGATCCTATCACCTCATCAACCTGTTCCACGGATGAACTAGCAGCTTTCTCAAGAAATGTGGCAACCTTCCTCTTTACTGCACCTAGGGCCTCCGGGTGAGCCTCAACCCAATTCCACTTGATTCTCCTCTGGTTGTTTGCTGCTGATAATAATCCAATATCTGGGCAACCCTGATTTACAATCCCCACAAACGCTTGGTTTGTGAGGGTGAGAGAAAGGGCATTATGGTCGCTGTCAACCCTTTTAACCACTGCCATATCCATAACAAGATGCCAATAATTTAAGGATACTAGGCAATAGTCAATTCTGCTTTCCTGAGCTGTCCTATTGAAAGTGGGTTCGCCTTTTATGTCTGATGGGGTCCTTCCATTGGTTGCCCTTAGATCATATTGCATTGTGAGTGCCAACAACTGGGCACCCCTAGCACTCCACCTTACTGGCGGCAAATCCAATTGAGGGACCTGCCATTCACCGGCGGACTGGGCAGGCTGTTAGGTCTCCAGGATTCGGTTGGAGGGCGATTACTCTTCCTCCTTCTCTAGACCGCTACCCGCCGAAGAAGCCCTATTCCATTCTGGGAAGGGTTTGAACTAGAGTACACGGATAAGACGTTACTCTAATGTACTTCATTCGTCCTCAACGAAGTTACGGTAGGAATATAGGGTGTCTTTTTCCCTGATTCCTCCCTTCCACTACCATTATCCACGGTCCTGATGAAGCGCTCCGGGATCCATTAGGGACCAAATAGCAGCGTGAAACATGTCGACCTTTCACTTTTAACATCACTACACTGTCACACGGGTTGAGAGCAGTGGGATCGTATTTTTTCCCTCTCTATTTGCACTAAGTGCATCTCCATTCCCGTCCAGATTTTAGCCTAACCCTGAGGACCCTTGAATAAATTCATTAGGGCACCAACGGGTTATTTTATTTTCACTTACACTTACCACTTGGCCCACACACCCACACACACAACTGCGGCAACTCCTAAAAGATCTCCATCAGAGTGCCCTCTTGGAGGGCCCGTGAGGGACTGCAGCGCCACCCCCACGAGGAGCAGTGCCCAATGATGATGCTTTACACTCGCAAGGGTGTGTGAGGGCACAACATACACAGGAGTACCACTCCCCACTCTGACACACTCATTCCTTGTCTTTGGAGACATCCTACCCTGAATTGCAACCATAACAGGCTGCTGGTCTCTTTCTTTCTTTCTCCTAGGAACTGATACCATTCTTAGAATTTTGCATTACCTGCCATTCTCTATCCCATTCGTCAGTCAGGTTAGGGGGAATTGGGGCCAACGGTTCAAATGTACAATTAAAGTCCCCACACACCAATAGCTGGGAATTGTTCGAATATTGCATTAATGCATTGTCTAAGGTACGTAAGGTATCCATTTCTGCCATACCCTTCTGTACCCTGTTGTATACATTGAAGATTCTTATTCTGGTACCACTTCTAAAGCTGACCTCCAGAGCTAGTATATCTTCAGACTCCACCTGCAATAATCTAACTTTGCACCCTAGTTCAATATTCACCCAGACAGCTAAGCCTCCTGAGGGTCTGCCTCTCTCTTTTCTATTGGCGTCTTTAGCATGGGTTGAAAAGCCAGTTCTATGCGGGCACGTAAGGCTCCATGTTTCCTGAAATAAGATGACATCAAAAGAGTCTATGAATGTACACCAATCTAGATCTGCCATTAACTTGTTAATCCCCGCCACGTTCCAAACCAAAACCCTAATGGGAGGCGGCTCCCACAAGGCTCCTTTGGTACCCTCAGGCCCTATTGGTTCTCCTCTTTGCGAACCTGCATCCATCCCGGCTTCGACAATAGATGCACAATCAATATGTTTGTCTACAGGTGGATCTAGGACACAAGCTAATGAAATAGGATTCAAAATTAGGGTTCTGTTATCGTTTTGAGTAGTCTGCACTAAGGGACTAAAGGAATCCTGCCTGTCCGCAAATGATTGCTTTTTAACAGCCGAAGGTCAGCTAAACCTCTTCCCGTCTGCCCTATTCTGCAAAAGGGGCCTACGGGAAGCCACCCCCATGTCAGATGGGCGCAAACCTTCACGAGAATCAGTTGTGGGGACCAGGGGGGTGCACGAGAGATCACCATATGGGGATCTATATCTAATGATTATACTCAAATTTTTGGGAGGGAGTGTACGGGCATCCATCGATAGCAGACCTGTGATTATAGCAGCATCATAGAAACTGACCTCTATCGTATCCCTTGTGGTATTTGGCAATGATAATCTTCTGACCACTCTAATGTCTTCCCTAATAATTGAATAGCATTGGCGTGTATGTCTGAGCCAGTGTATGACCTTGTTTTTGAGAGACTCCTGGTTTTCTGAGTGTCTACTGGTGAGTTTTGGGACTTCCATGAGAAATACCTCTAATGGGCGCTTCCCTTCTTCTGGCCTCACATAGACACCTTCCCGCTCTAGTCCCTTAGCAGGAGCCCTCATCTGGTCCTGCATATAAGTAGTTCCTTCATCCAGGACAACCTCACCTCTATCAACATCTCTACCTAACATTGGGGCCAGATTGGTGGTCTGGAATAGTTTTCTGTGATCAGGGAGTTGACGGTATACGTCCTTAGATAGCATGGGGTTTGGAGTTCTTGTTCGAGTAAGATCTTGGGAACTAAATCCCCTTTTGTTAGCTATGCTACATACCTTTGATCTAGTTAGATCCCTCATCCCTAGGGGCTTCTTAGAATTTGATTTTGGAGCTACCCCCTGACCTCTAACAATCCTTTCCATTAGGGCAATCACCTTATCTTTAAGTGTACACACCTCTGCTCTCAGGGCTTCTATCAAATCTTTTAATGGCTGCAACCCTCCCATCATACTTTCTACCTCACTAGTACCTATAGGATCAACCCCCCCTTCCACCTCTCCAACCCCTTCCTCGTCCACCCCGAGGACATCAAATCTATTATAGCATTCTATATTAGAAGTCGGTGTTCTACTTGGGGTAGATGGGGAATTTTCCTCCAGTGAGTTGGCTTGCACACGTATATCGGGTGCATTGCCTCTATCCCTTCTCTGCTTTACATACTGTTTTCTAGATATTGGCGGAGTCAACCTAACTATCTTCTTGGCAGGGGGAGGTTCTAGTGAGGTATCGACCAATAAGTCATCATCTAACGCTTTGTTACACCTTTTTTCGTTTTTTTAAACATCAAGGGGATCTGTTTTACTGCCTTCTTGGCAGGGGGAGGTCCTGGGGAAAGGGTAGGCCGTTGACCAGTGTTGTTATCACTGCCAATAGCTGTACCACTGGAGGGAGGGGGACTAATGGAATCAGAATTGGCAATAACCTGACATTCTGCTAGAATTAAATCGATCCTATCTATTGTCTCGTGACAAACGACATTTGACGGCCTGCCATGACCCATAGGTTGAGCCTTAGCCTTCCTTTTGCCCATGATACCACTGAGCTGAGATAGGGTGTACCAATAACTGAGCAATTAGCAGCAAGAAAAAGTGCAAATGCAAGGTGCAAAGTGCGAAGGTGCAGATTTCAAGATACCGGGCACAAAAGTGCAAACTACCAAGTACAAGGTGCAGCGTACAAAAGTGCAAAATGCAGAGCTATGCTGGAGACAAATCAAATTTTACAATTCAAGGGTATAGGGTCCAGACGAGAACTACATACCAACTATATACAATTATAAAAATCAATTTTAAAAATCAGCCCTAAAAAAAAAGAAAAGTCTCTTTAAAGTAAAAACAAAGTTTCGATCAGTGTCCACAACTACAGTCACCAGGGCATATTAAAAATAGCAGCCGTAGATGGAGCAAGATGGTTTAAGCTGGCTTGAGGTAGCAGGGGAACAAGCTCTTCGAAAGGACCGCAAGAGTGTCAACACCCGTTCCTAGCCAGCTACAGCCAGCTATAATTATAAATTCCCAATGTCAGCGGTCATGGTACAAAAGGGAGGTCCGTGGGAGAAATAATCATAAAGCAAATATACTGAGCTAATAAATCTCACCAATTGAGCCAGACAGATCCTCGCCTTCTCAGTTGTTCCCACTGATAATCTTCATCTAACGTGATAGCCCACAGGACCAAGGGAAATGGCCCTGCCTTCTCCCGGCGCAGACGGGCCCGCCCTTGGCCCGGGCACGCCCGCGTCCCGTGCTGCGGGAGCCCGCTGGAGGTTTTGTTGGCGCCTCCGGGCGCGTCAGGTGACAGCAGCCGCACTAGGTCCTGGGACTGGTGGTCCCGGAGTCAGCAAGCAGGTCCGGGCAAAACGGGCTTCCCGTGCTGCGGGAGCCCGTGGGAGGTTTTGTTGGCGCCTCCGGGCGCGTCAGGTGACAGCAGCCACACTAGGTCCTGGGACTGGTGGTCCCCGAGTCAGCAAGCAGGTCCGGGCAAAACGGGCTTCCCGCGGGAGGTTTTGTTGGCGCCTCCGGGCGCGTCATGTGACAGCAGCCGCACTAGGTCCTGGAACTGGTGGTCCCTGAGTCAGCAAGCAGGTCCGGGCAAAACGGGCATCTTTAATCATGCTTGCATCTCGCACAGAGCAAGCCATGCCCAGCTGTAGAGGTCAACTGCATGTGCCTTTTAGAAGAAGCACTGCAGCAGAACCATGTAAGATACTCGGCCTGATTTAGATCTCGGCGGAAGGGTTACTCCGTCACAACGGGGACAGATATCCCGTCCGCCGAAATATAAATCCCATTATATCCTATGGGATTTATATTTTGACGGAGGGGCTTTCTGTCACCATGCTGATGGAGTAACCCATCCGCCGAGATCTAAATCGGGCCCTTAGTGTCCTTATGTGGTGCCTGTGTAGGGTCAGGCCCGTAGCCAGGAGTATTTGCTTTGGGGGGCATGGCCCCCGGTGATAACATGAAGGATGGATTTATGCCACTGTGATGTGGGTGGGAGGGGTCTCTAGCGTCCTACATTTTTTTTAACAAAGTTTCAATACTAAAAGATTTTAAAATGTTTTTTATACTGTATTTTACATTATAGTGCTATTTTTCCTTTAGTGTGTTGGGGGAAATGTGTGTGAAATAAATAATCCATGTAAAGTGTGTTGAGTGAAAATTGAATGGAATTTTGAGACAATTGAATTTGAGTTTTCCCCAAAGAATCGCTGACAAGATTAAAGTGAATCTAAAACATTTTTAAATGGGGTCCATGCAAGCTTTACCCCAAAGAAGTTTAAGGACAATATGTGGCAAATGGTACATATTAAAGCACAGCGAACCCTACACAATGTTAACAAGTTGGAAGTATTGAAAGATGGCTCTAGGAGTTCCCTCTCACAAGGAACATTTTTGTGATATTGTGATAACTGGTGTTTATGAAAAGGAATACTTGCCTTGTGTCACAGGTGGAAATGGGGCAATACCTAAATAATTTTTTACAGGGGGCTGCAGTTCTTCAAGGAATTTATGAGAGGAATTTTGGCAAGTTTTACATTTTCAAAAACCTTCAGTCTGTAAAGCCTGTGAGAAATGGGCAGCATTAAAATATAAATTTAGTACATGGCTGAGGGATTCTTACTAAAGTAAAAACAATTTTGTTGAAAATTAGATAATTGATAAATTCAGTTGAGAAAAAGGATGTGTTTTCAACACAACTTTGCTGGACAGGTTATATTTTTCTCATTGATTCACACACCTTCCTCCAATCCCATGAAGCTCATTTGCATTTGTCTAATTCTCACAAAATAAATAACTTGCGTTTTGCATGTAGCTTTTTCATATTTAGCTATACCTTTTTCATATCCCTGTAGAACTACACAGTACTGTTGACAAACCTAATGGTACCCATGTTATTGACTCCAGAAGTCTGAAAGTCTGAGATAGCCAAGAAGGGATTCAAAAATATGGGCTGCAAGTTACACACAGATATCAGCTCTAGGTCCACCAACCCAATGAGCTACGTTATTGAGTTACCATTAATAGTTTACTGCAAAAACTATTTTGTATCAGTTGTAAAAAGAAATGTGACATTTTTTAAATGTTTACTATAAGAAACTGGATTATAATTTGGCTTGGGTGACTACTCACTTCAAGGAATAATCACAGTTCTTGTGAGGGTGAACCCTCAATGTCACTAAATTAACTGGAGCTCAACCCCTTGGTAGCTATGGGACAGAGCAGGCAGGCTTAACTTAGGGAAATATGTAATGTATTTAGGCAGTACCAAAACAGTAATAAAGTCGAAATGCAAAACTATATAAATCCCAAACTGAATTATAAAATAGAGTAAAATTTAATAAACAAAATGACAACAAAATAAAAACAATCAAATAAGGGGACCCGTAGACTTGAATTTTTAAAATTTTAAGTAGGCATAGCACTAAGAAGTACAACCTGCTAATGGTCGTCAATGGTCGCAGTAGACCGGGACTGAGGTGCAATTTGAGAGTGACCACAATGGAAAGCAGGTCAAGTACATCAACCAGGTTTGTGCTAGTCAAAGATTTTACCTTCTGGCTTAAGTCCTTTATTTTATGGTACAAAGTGCGGAATTACAACATCCTGTGATCCTCGGCAAAACACGTAATCTCCTAGTGACTTAAAAAGGAAAATAATGAATCTGGGCTTTCAGTAAAGTAACTGGTGATCATGTAAAGCGCTCCACTGCCCTTGGGCTGAATTTGCGCTATATAACACTGCATAAAAATATATGCAGCTGTACTGTTTGTAATATCAGCCTGCATCACTCAAGTCTGCTTACATGTATAGAAAAACAACACATCTCCAATACATTTCCCTTGGACACGGGAGAATGGGGCTACGTCAATCATCATATATTCGGTGATAAACGAACGACGTATCAAAAAAATTGCCACTGTCCGCAGGTCGTACTTCAAAGTACCCCAAACGCAAGAATCAAGAGAATTCCAATACTATAGGAGTTTCAAGTGTCAAAATCTGGAACAGAAAACTGCGTACAAATATACCGGTGAAGCAGAGTTTAATTGTTAGCATGGCACATTATACAAACATTTGCAAAAATCAAGAGACCATGGGTAGTTGTGGAAGAGAATGTTGGATTCCATGTTTGCCAACCTTAAAGTCACAAAGCATGTGCTGTTCAGGGGTATTGAATTAATCCATCTGTAGTTAAATGGCATGCAAATTCAAGACGTGCTGAGATGCATTGACAGAGGGGCAGTGATAAAGTGGCAGACCTGAAAATATGATCTAAACTGCCGAGGAGATTTGTGCTGCAGATGGATAGTATCGTTGTGTTGCAGGAGGAAACTGGGTTGTGTTGAAGGGAGGAACTAGTGATGTGTTAAGTGAGGGAAATAGGTTGTATTAGTCACAGGGTGTGCAGAAATGTATTGCTTTGCTGAAGAGGTACGGAAGGCCAAGCATAGTAAAAGATACCAATCTAGTTGCTGAATTGCACAGTGTGATCAATCCAGGTTCCCTGCTTGACCAAATTGTGTGATCTTAGACAAATACATTATTTTACCAACATCTTTTTTGTTTATTATCACATAAAAGTGCAGTTTCAGATACTTGAGTTAAGGCTGTGCAGTGTACCCAAAACTTGCCTTGAGTTGATTTAATAGCCTATAAAGTTTCTCCACCTATAACAAGAATCTAAGCCACGTATACTTTATACATGACAACTCACTTATCTCTTATCTAACTAATGGCATTGTCAGAAGGGGAGGGGCAGGGCTGTTTCTCAGGTTTCAAATAATCTGATGTGCTAAGATGAAATTCTCCTACATGTTAATGAAATAAAGTTCAGTGAATTTTGAAGTCAACTGATCATACTTCAATAAATGTTGAGCATACTTAATGGACTAAGATATGGGATGATATGTAATGTTTTTAAATATTTCGAGATAACACATTCAGAATTGCTTTAAAAACTTTCCTGTGTTCTCACAAAGTTCTTTCTTAAAATTAATCTTACAAATGTGCCATTTCCTGCTATTTTGTTGAAAAAAAACATTCCAGGAGAACTCCCCACTTCCCCCCAAATCCAGCTAAAGATAGTCAGGCTTGCTTGCTACGTCAAAGCCATGTCCAACTTTTACAGCTCACCACTTTGAAATCTCACCAGCCGCCACTAAGAAGCAGTGCTCCATGGGAAGAACAAGCATTGGTTTGACAAGCGGGGGCGCGAATAAGAAGCAGGTAAATGAGTGACCAGAAAATCCAACCAATGGTAAGCAATGGATGGGCTCCAAGCCCTTCTATGTTCATGGTAAGAGAAGGATACCTCGCAACAGACCGCAAATGTGCTATCTAGTAAGCTCGACCTACAAATGTGAAGTAGCTCTGCTTGTGGTGTAGGCAGACCAGCCTCGTGCTGTTGGCGGTGCAGGTAGGGCCGCTGCTTCAGGCAGCATCATTTAAAGTACATTTGAAGTTCAAAAGGCGAGTGTGCTGAGGTGTACAATAAACTCTTAACTAGAAGTACCATATTACCACATCCAGTGCTACTCTATCGACTTCAGAAGGATATAGCCTGAGTAAGCCCTGAAGAGATTAATTCCTGTGGTTATCACCTGAAGAGATTAATCCTTGGAGTTATCAGTTTGATAGTTTCTGCCTTTGTCCTGAAGACAAATACACTCCCTTAGTCCCTGGTGCCATTCCATTCTTGCATTTAACATTGGGGATACGTTATCATTTAGTTGAAAGCCTCAATGGGGCACTAGGCATATTCTTTTGTACAGCCGGTGTCCTTGTATATCTAGACGGCTGTTAGCCATGTGTGTAACATATCTTGCAGCCCTGGGGTTGGGACAGGGGGAGGACAAACATATTTCAGTTTGTTTTGTATCTATCATTGTTTGAAATTATCCTGGGCAGCAAGAGTCTCGGAATAGGGTGTGTGCTGGGATGTTCGTATTGCCATGTTATGGATAAACTTTCAAGCCTGTGAGTAGTGTGGTCTTTATGTTGACAACTGAATGGGCATGTGTCTGGACATGGTTAAATGGCAGGAACATGTTCTGTAGAACTACATTTTCAAATTATTAGCCAGAAGGGCAGAGGACCGGTCGAAACTGTCCTCCTTACCTCTCCGAGTAAAAGGCTTGTGTAAAGCATGCATCATTGCACTCAACAGAACAAACATTTGGAATAGAAGGTGTGCTTCTTTATTCTGATTACATCCTGCCCATCTCTGTACATTGCCTATCCTGAAATTACACTTCTCTCCAGATAGCATGCTCAACCTCGCTCCTCTCCTGTTGCGCTTACACTTCATAGACATGAAGGAAGGGCAGATAGGGCACACACGCGCCATACATTTCTTCCCTATAAGCGTGTATGCCGGTTTGCCTGTTACAGGAGCCCACTGCACTACAAGTCCCAGAAGGCAATGGGGCACAGCAGAGGAATATAAGCACCGCCCCTACAGGAAGTAGGTGCTTGACAATCTTGGCACGATTCGCAAGTAGCGGAAGGTATTCCCCGCTGGAGACCGTTTGAGCAGCATTTGCTGAGGCGCTGCGTTTCCCTGAGGATTTCGGAGACCGTTTGGGCAACATTCACTGAGGCACTGCGTTTTCCCTGAGGATTTCGGAGACCGTTCGGAACACTCGTGTGTTCAATTCAAGGCTTCAAGCGGACGAGGCTGAACTCCCGGTCAGGGAGTTTTCAGGTATCGTGAAGAGTGAGAGAGAGACGCGCCGGACCGCTCTCCTCTCAATTCCACTTTCATTTCCTTTGTTTTTTCCTTTCTTGAGAAATAGTTCACGAACACTGGAACTGCTTACAGCGCAATCGTGTTCTATATTTAAAGTACCCCGTCTTCTTTTCTTTCGAGACATTGTTGTTTTCCTGCTGAGACTATTTTCGGCGACTAGGGAACTCTGGATATTCAGGCTCACACGCTGTGAATTGAACAGTGTTGTAGGGCCCCAATTCGTTTGCAAATAAACGTTGCTTGCTGCTTGTGCACTATTCGGTGCACATGGAAATCTGGAACTTCTTTTCTTAGTCCTAGGAGAACTAGGACCTCGACTGTTTATGGAGGATTGCTGTTGGGCTCCTTGTGAGTGTGTGACAGTGGTAAAACATTTGATGTTGTTTTGTCTGCTTATTTCCCTGTGCTGCCTCTCATCTCTGTCTCTCTCTTGTGTCTATACAGTGCGACCATCAGGGAGAAAGATGTTCTAGACCAAGGAGGCAAGCGTTTCTTCCCCACAGCGATCTTTCTTTGTTATTTTATCCCCTTCCCTTTTCCCCGGGGTACTCCCTTCCATAGTGTGTATACCTACATTGTGGGGGATAGTGCTCCGGGAAGGAGGGAGGCCACGCTACTAGCCATCGTTCCTGCTGGCCATTACGAAGAGGTCAGTGGCGCACTTTTGTGCTTTCTTCTTGTGCTATTGACAACCCGACATCTCCCCGCCTAACCTCTACCTCACATCTGTCTACTTCACCTGCCTCACCCTCACTTATTGCTCTGCCTGCTTGTTCTCGCTCTTCCTCCTTGTTCTCGCTCTTCCTCCTTGTCCTTTCTCTTCCTCCTTGTTCTCGCTCTTCCTCCTTGTTCTCGCTCTTCCTCCTTGTTCTCGCTCTTCCTCTTCTTCTCGCTCTTCCTCCTTGTTCTCTCTTCCTCCTTGTTCTCGCTCTTCTTCCTTGTTCTCTCTTCCTCCTTGTTCTCGCTCTTCCTCCTTGTTCTCGCTCTTCCTCTTGTTCTCGCTCTTCCTCCTTGTTCTCTCTTCCTCCTTGATCTCGCTCTTCCTCCTTGTTCTCTCTTCCTCCTTGTTCTCGCTCTTCCTCCTTGTTCTCGCTCTTCCTCTTGTTCTCGCTCTTCCTCTTGTTCTCGCTCTTCCTCTTGTTCTCGCTCTTCCTCTTGCTCTTCCTCGTTTTCGCTCTTCCTCTTGTTTTCGCTCTTCCTCTTGTTTTCGCTCTTCCTCTTGTTTTCGCTCTTCCTCTTGTTCTCGCTCTTCCTCTTGTTCTCGCTCTTCCTCTTGTTCTCGCTCTTCCTCTTGTTCTCGCTCTTCCTCCTTGTTCTCTCTTCCTCCTTGTTCTCGCTCTTCCTCCTTGTTCGCTCTTCCTCCTTGTTCTCGCTCTTCCTCTTGTTCTCTCTCTTCCTCCTTGTCCTCTCTCGTTCCTTGCTCTCTCTCATCCTCCTTGTTCTCTCTTGCTCCTTGTTCTCTCCCTTCCTCCTTGTTCTCTCTTCCTCCTTGTTCTCTCTCTTCCTCCTTGTTCTCTCTTCCTCCTCCTCTCTTCCTCCTTGTTCTCTCTTCCTCCTTGTTCTCTCTCTTCCTCCTTGTTCTCTCTCTTCCTCCTTGTTCTCTCTCTTCCTCCTTGTTCTCTCTCTTCCTCCTTGTTCTCTCTCGCTCCTTGCTCTCTCTCATCCTCCTTGTTCTCTCTCTTCCTCCTTGTTCCCTCTCTTCCTCCTTGTTCCCTCTCTTCCTCCTTGTTCCCTCTCTTCCTCCTTGTTCCCTCTCTTCCTCCTTGTTCCCTCTCTTCCTCCTTTTTCTCTCTTCCTCCTTGTTCCCTCTCTTCCTCCTTTTTCTCTCTTCCTTCTTGTTCTCTCTCTTCCTCCTTGTACTCTCTCTTTCTCCTTGTTCTCTCTCTTGCTCCTTGTTCCCTCTCTTCCTCCTTGTTCTCTCTCTTCCTCCTTGTTCTTTCTCTTGCTCCTTGTTCTTTCTCTTGCTCCTTGTTCCCTCTCTTCCTCCTTGTTCTCGCTCTTCCTCCTTGTTCTCTCTTCCTCCTTGTTCCCTCTCTTCCTCCTTGTTCCCTCTCTTCCTCCTTGTTCTCTCTACCTCCTTGTTCTCTCTTCCTCCTTGTTCCCTCTCTTCCTCCTTGTCCTCTCTCTCTTGCTCCTTGTTCTCTCTCTTCCTCCTTGTCCTCTCTTCCTCCTTGTTCCCTCTCTTCCTCCTTGTTCTCTCTCTTCCTCCTTGTTCTCTCTCTTCCTCCTTGTTCTCTCTCTTCCTCCTTGTTCTCTCTCTTCCTCCTTGTTCCCTCTCTTGCTCCTTCTTCTCTCTTCCTCCTTGTTCCCTCTCTTGCTCCTTGTTCTCTCTTTCTCCTTGTTCTCTCTTCCTCCTTGTTCTCTCTTCTTCCTTGTTCCCTCTCTTCCTCCGTGTTCTCTCTTCCTCCTTGTTTTCTCTACTCCTCTTTGTTCTCTCTCTTCCTCTTTGTTCTCTCTCTTCCTCCTTGTTCCCTCTCTTCCTCCTTGTTCCCTCTCTTCCTCCATGTTCTCTCTTCCTCCTTGTTCTCTCTTCCTCCTTGTTCTCTCTTCCTCCTTGTTCTCTCTTCCTCCTTGTTCTCTCTTCCTCCTTGTTCTCTCTTCCTCCTTGTTCTCTCTTCCTCCTTGTTCCCTCTCTTCCTCCTTGTTCTCTCTTCCTCCTTGTTCTCTCTCTTCCTCCTTGTTCTCTCTCTTCCTCCTTGCTCCCCCTCTTCCTCCTTATTCCCTCTCTTTCTCCTTGCTCCCTCTCTTCCTCTTTGTTCTCTCTTCCTTCTTGTTCTCTCTTCCTCCTTGTTCCCTCTCTTCCTCCTTGTCCTCTCTCTTACTCCTTGGTACCTCTCTTCCTCCTTGTTCTCTCTCTCTTCCTCCTTGTTCCCTCTTCCTCCTTGTTTTCACTCTGCCTCCTTGTTCTCTCTCTTCCTCCTTGTTCCCTCTCTTCCTCCTTGTCCTCTCTTCCTTCTTGTCCTCTCTTCCTCCTTGTCCTCTCTCTTCCTCCTTGTCCTCTCTCTTCCTCCTTGTCCTCTCTCTTCCTCCTTGTTCCCTCACTTCCTCCTTGTTCCCTCTCTTCCTCCTTGTTCCCTCTCTTTCTCCTTGTTCTCTCTTCCTCCTTGTTCTCTCTTCCTCCTTGTTCTCTCTCTTCCTCCTTGGTCTCTCTTCCTCCTTATTTTCTCTCTTCCTCCTTATTTTCTCTCTTCCTCCTTATTCTCTCTCTTACTCCTTGTCCTCGCTCTTACTCCTTGGTACCTCTCTTCCTCCTTGTTCCCTCTCTTCCTCCTTGTTACCTCTCTTCCTCCTTGTTCTCTCTTGCTCCTTGTTCTCTCTCTTGCTCCTTGTTCTCTCTCTTGCTCCTTGTTCTCTCTCTTGCTCCTTGTTCTCTCTCTTGCTCCTTGTTCTCTCTCTTCCTCCTTGTTCTCTCTTCCTCATTGTTCCCTCTCTTCCTCATTGTTCCCTCTCTTCCTCCTTATTCTCTCTTCCTCCTTGTTCTCTCTTACTCCTTGTCCCCTCTCTTCCTCCTTGTCCTCTCCCTTCCTCCTTGTTCTGTCTTCCTCCTTGTTCTCTCCATTCGTCCTTGTTCCCTCTCTTCCTCCTTGTTCCCTCTCTTCCTCCTTGTTCCCTCTCTTCCTCCTTGTTCTCTCCCTTCCTCCTTGTTCCTTCTCTTCCTCCTTGTTCCCTCTCTTCCTCCTTGTTCCCTCTCTTCCTCCTTGTTCCCTCTCTTCCTCCTTGTTCTCTCCCTTCCTCCTTGTTCCTTCTCTTCCTCCTTGCTCCCTCTCTTCCTCCTTGCTCCCCCTCTTCCTCCTTATTCCCTCTCTTTCTCCTTGCTCCCTCTCTTCCTCTTTGTTCTCTCTTCCTTCTTGTTCTCTCTTCCTCCTTGTTCCCTCTCTTCCTCCTTGTCCTCTCTCTTACTCCTTGGTACCTCTCTTCCTCCTTGTTCTCTCTCTCTTCCTCCTTGTTCCCTCTTCCTCCTTGTTTTCACTCTGCCTCCTTGTTCTCTCTCTTCCTCCTTGTTCCCTCTCTTCCTCCTTGTCCTCTCTTCCTTCTTGTCCTCTCTTCCTCCTTGTCCTCTCTCTTCCTCCTTGTCCTCTCTCTTCCTCCTTGTCCTCTCTCTTCCTCCTTGTTCCCTCACTTCCTCCTTGTTCCCTCTCTTCCTCCTTGTTCCCTCTCTTTCTCCTTGTTCTCTCTTCCTCCTTGTTCTCTCTTCCTCCTTGTTCTCTCTCTTCCTCCTTGGTCTCTCTTCCTCCTTATTTTCTCTCTTCCTCCTTATTTTCTCTCTTCCTCCTTATTCTCTCTCTTACTCCTTGTCCTCGCTCTTACTCCTTGGTACCTCTCTTCCTCCTTGTTCCCTCTCTTCCTCCTTGTTACCTCTCTTCCTCCTTGTTACCTCTCTTCCTCCTTGTTCTCTCTTGCTCCTTGTTCTCTCTCTTGCTCCTTGTTCTCTCTCTTGCTCCTTGTTCTCTCTCTTGCTCCTTGTTCTCTCTCTTGCTCCTTGTTCTCTCTCTTCCTCCTTGTTCTCTCTTCCTCATTGTTCCCTCTCTTCCTCATTGTTCCCTCTCTTCCTCCTTATTCTCTCTTCCTCCTTGTTCTCTCTTACTCCTTGTCCCCTCTCTTCCTCCTTGTCCTCTCCCTTCCTCCTTGTTCTGTCTTCCTCCTTGTTCTCTCAATTCGTCCTTGTTCCCTCTCTTCCTCCTTGTTCCCTCTCTTCCTCCTTGTTCCCTCTCTTCCTCCTTGTTCTCTCCCTTCCTCCTTGTTCCTTCTCTTCCTCCTTGTTCCCTCTCTTCCTCCTTGTTCCCTCTCTTCCTCCTTGTTCCCTCTCTTCCTCCTTGTTCTCTCCCTTCCTCCTTGTTCCTTCTCTTCCTCCTTGCTCCTTCTCTTCCTCCTTGCTCCCTCTCTTCCTCCTTGCTCCCCCTCTTCCTCCTTATTCCCTCTCTTTCTCCTTGCTCCCTCTCTTCCTCTTTGTTCTCTCTTCCTTCTTGTTCTCTCTTCCTCCTTGTTCCCTCTCTTCCTCCTTGTCCTCTCTCTTACTCCTTGGTACCTCTCTTCCTCCTTGTTCTCTCTCTCTTCCTCCTTGTTCCCTCTTCCTCCTTGTTTTCACTCTGCCTCCTTGTTCTCTCTCTTCCTCCTTGTTCCCTCTCTTCCTCCTTGTCCTCTCTTCCTTCTTGTCCTCTCTTCCTCCTTGTCCTCTCTCTTCCTCCTTGTCCTCTCTCTTCCTCCTTGTCCTCTCTCTTCCTCCTTGTTCCCTCACTTCCTCCTTGTTCCCTCTCTTCCTCCTTGTTCCCTCTCTTTCTCCTTGTTCTCTCTTCCTCCTTGTTCTCTCTTCCTCCTTGTTCTCTCTCTTCCTCCTTGGTCTCTCTTCCTCCTTATTTTCTCTCTTCCTCCTTATTCTCTCTCTTACTCCTTGTCCTCGCTCTTACTCCTTGGTACCTCTCTTCCTCCTTGTTCCCTCTCTTCCTCCTTGTTACCTCTCTTCCTCCTTGTTCTCTCTTGCTCCTTGTTCTCTCTCTTGCTCCTTGTTCTCTCTCTTGCTCCTTGTTCTCTCTCTTGCTCCTTGTTCTCTCTCTTGCTCCTTGTTCTCTCTCTTCCTCCTTGTTCTCTCTTCCTCATTGTTCCCTCTCTTCCTCATTGTTCCCTCTCTTCCTCCTTATTCTCTCTTCCTCCTTATTCTCTCTTCCTCCTTGTTCTCTCTTACTCCTTGTCCCCTCTCTTCCTCCTTGTCCTCTCCCTTCCTCCTTGTTCTGTCTTCCTCCTTGTTCTCTCCATTCGTCCTTGTTCTCTCTCTTCCTCTTTGTCCTCTATTCCTCCTTGTTCTCTCTTCTTCCTTCTCCTCTCTCTTGCTCCTTGTTCTCTCTCTCTTCCTGCTTGTTCTCTCTCTTCCTCCTTGTTCTCTCTTTCTCCTTGTTCTGTCTTCCTCCTTGTTCTCTCTCTTCCTCCTTGTTCCCTCTCTTCCTCCTCTCTCTTCCTCCTTGTTCTCTCTCTTCCTCCTTGTTCCCTCTCTTCCTCCTTGTTCTCTTTCTCCTTGTTCTCTCTTTCTCCTTGTTCTCTCTTTCTCCTTGTTCTCTCTCTTCCTCCTTGTTCCCTCTCTTCCTCCTTGTTCCCTCTCTTACTCCTTGTTCTCTCTTCCTCCTTGTTCTCTCTCTTCCTCCTTGTTCTCTCTCTTCCTCCTTGTTCTCTCTCTTCCTCCTTGTTCTCTCTTGCTCCTTGTTCCCTCTCTTGCTCCTTGTTCCCTCTCTTGCTCCTTGTTCCCTCTCTTGCTCCTTGCTCTCGCTCTTCCTCCTTGTTC
Organism: Calotriton arnoldi; assembly: GCA_963921515.1. Lineage (NCBI taxonomy): Eukaryota > Metazoa > Chordata > Amphibia > Caudata > Salamandridae > Calotriton > Calotriton arnoldi. The sequence goes on along the minus strand of CAWUFW010000075.1, from coordinate 761,254 downwards.
TCTCTTCCTCCTTGTTCTCTCTTCCTCCTTGTTCTCTCTTCCTCCTTGTTCTCTCTCTTCCTCCTTGTTCCCTCTCTTGCTCCTTGCTCTCGCTCTTCCTCCTTGTTCTCTCTTCCTCCTTGTTCTCTCTTCCTCCTTGTTCTCTCTTCCTCCTTGTTCCCTCTCTTCCGCCTTGTTCTCTCTTCTTCCTTGTTCCCTCTCTTCCTCCTTGTCCTCTCTTCCTCCTTGTCCTCTCTTCCTCCTTGTCCTCTCTTCCTCCTTGTCCTCTCTTCCTCTTGTCCTCCTTGTCCTCTCTTGCTCCTTGTCCTCTCTTCCTCCTTGTCCTCTCTTCCTCCTTGTTCCCTCTCTTCCTCCGTGTTCCCTCTCTTGCTCCTTGTTCTCTCTTGCTCCTTGTTCTCTCTTGCTCCTTGTTCTCTCTCTTGCTCCTTGTTCTCTCTCTTTCTCCTTGTTCTCTCTTCCTCCTTGTTCTCTCTTCCTCCTTGTCCTCTCTCTTCCTCCTTGTCCTCTCTCTTCCTCCTTCTTCCCTCTCTTCCTCCGTGTTTTCTCTACTCCTTGTTCTCTCTCTCTTCCTCCTTGTTCCCTCTCTTCCTCCATGTTCTCTCTTCCTCCGTGTTCGCTCTTCCTCCGTGTTCTCTCTTCTTCCTTGTTTTCCCTCTTCCTCCTTGTTCCCTCTCTTCCTCCTTGTCCTCTCTCTTCCTCCTTGTTCTCGCACTACCTCCTTGTTCTCGCTCTTCTTCCTTGTTCTCTCCCTTCCTCCTTGTTCTCTCCCTTCCTCGTTGTTCCCTCTTCCTCCTTGTTCCCTCTTCCTCCTTGTTCCCTCTTCCTCCTTATTCCCTCTCTTCCTCCTTGTTCCCTCTCTTCTTCCTTGTTCCCTCTCTTCTTCCTTGTTCCCTCTCTTCCTCCTTGTTCTCTCCATTTCTCCTTGTTCTCTCCCTTCCTCCTTGTTCCCTCTCTTCCTCCTTGTTCCCTCTCTTCCTCCTTGTACTCTCTCTTCCTTCTTGTTCTCTCTTCCTCCTTGGTCTCTCTCTTCCTCCTTGTCCTCTCTCTTCTTCCTTGTCCTCTCCCTTCCTCCTTGTCCTCTCTCTTGCTCCTTGTTCTGTCTTCTTCCTTGTTCTCTCCCTTTGTCCTTCTTCTCTCTCTTCCTCCTTGTTCTCTCTTCCTCCTTGTGAAAGGGTATGTCCTTGGAGCCTAATTCGGTAGTTCTAGGTCTAGAGTGTGGTCTATTTAGTGGTGCGAAAATCGACCTAACTCTGGGCGAGGCCAGAATACAAAGACAGGTTGTCTTTATAGGTCGATTTTCGCTCCACTAAATAGACCACACTCTAGACCTAGAACTACCGGATTAGGCTCTAAGAACATTCCCTTTCACATTTAGCCTATTCTTCGATTAATCGAGATACAGCGCTGACCCTCCACCGTGTTGGTAGGATCACTGCAACCCAACTCCACTCCAAGATGGCGCCCACACTTGAGTGCCCGTAACCTGGAGGCGGAAACGGCTCTAGCTCCCAACACTCAAAAGGCCCCAGTAACACGGGATCTTTGCAAATGCCGACTGACCCTGATGACACGTCAATGACCGGACGTTTCCGATTCCAAGTAAGAGACCTCTCCTCGATGCGGCCCGCAGATCTACGAGCGGACCAGTTCAATCTTTTCTTTGTCCCTAGGCTGTGACTATGTCCACAGACAGGCCGGCATGCATCCTTTTTTAATACTTAGAATTTTGTCATCCCAGTTTTAGATACATACTTCTCTCGAAGCACCAGTGAAAGGGCTACTCCCTGAGATCATACCTTATAGAATCACGGTAAGCGCGGTCTCACACGGCCCGCAGGGTAACAGGAGTTTTCCTTTTCTTTTCCACCGATAAGGACTCAATCCTAAATTAGACAATTTTCCCCCCACACGCCGCCTTGGTTTATTAAGTCAAGCACTTCAATTCCTATACGTTTCAAACAGGCCTTCACTAACGTCCTTGTGATAATTTATACACAGGCCACCAGCAACCATCACAGAAACATTTAGTTTCCCTAACCCACAGGACCAAAGGTTATGACAGGTCTAATGATAACAGTTAGAGGTTTGGTCCACTTAAAACAACACACCGTACCTCATACTGAGATTAAAAACTAACAAAAATATATGTTATATATTTGTCTTTTATTCTCTATTGGAACTACACACTGTGACATGGACATCAATATTCCGTATGTATCTTTATGATTTATCATGAAACAATGACTATCTTTATTGTTACTGAAATGTAAAATGGGAATGTTTTTATGTCCACGGCTTCCATTTCTTGCTGTCCCGCCTCGCTATGTTTTTATGTTCTCATTGCCCCTTCTTTCTTTGACTTGATGTCTCTGGCCTCGTTCTGCAATGATCCTAATGCCTGTCTCGATCACGCATTAACCCTTTCTCTTTTCTTCTACATGCTGTCCTCTGTTATCAACCCTCCTCTCTGAATTCCTTCTCCTATTTTTCTCTCTCACTATGTCACTACGACCTTCGCGGTTGAACCTTTCCTTCCCTTTCCTCATGTAACCAATTCTTGACACCTACATTTGCTACATTTCACGACATTTGAACTGCACTCTCACGGGCGGTGTATGTTCACACTTGCACTGCTGCATCTTTGCCAACATGCACCCAATCTCTATTACTGTATGGTATGTTGTTATGATTGTACAGCCCTGAGGAAGCCCCAGGCCAGATGGCCGATGTAAGGGGGCGAAACACGTGTTGGCTGTAACTTCACCTGTTGCTTTATGGATCTCTGATTCACTTGTGTTGTACATGACTCTGAAGTCTGGTAAGAGTTCAGCATCACAAAAACCTCTGAAGAAAGTATTAAATTGGAATTTTTTCCTGAAAAAAGAGTGATGACCTTTACTTGTACTGGCACATCTTCAAGCTCAGCACTAATAATGGGGAAGGGGTCTCCCTTTGCCAAGAACAAGTGAATTACAATCATTTGGCTCTAATATTAAAGGCTTGCAAAGGATCGGGACTCATTACCCCCCACTTCTTGACTAAGGAAGAGAGAATGGAGACCATTCAGAAGGGGTCAGAAAGAGGAAGAGGGGCCACCAACGCACGCCTAGGAGGGCAAGGATGCGGCAACTGTGGGCTAGAAAATCACCCGCCAAGAGGATGCCCCGCATACGGGAAGCCATGTTTGAAATGCGGGAAGTTAGGACACTTCACGAAGGTGTGTCTGAGTGCCACGAAAGCGTCCACATCAAGTGGAAAGACAAAGAATGTGGTTTCTGGAAGACGACGATGAGGAAGACGTCTTCATCATTTCATACACAGGACGCGCAAACGAAAAAAGACGACCCCCGCCGATGTGCCAGATATGAATCGGGGATGATCTAGTAACAGCCCTCATAGACACAGGAGCGTCAGTTAACATCCTGGATGCTGAACACTACCAAAGGTTAAATCCTCGCCCGAAGCTGATGACCACCAAAGCAAAGATTTTCGCGTATGGGGGCAACACGCCCATTCCACTACAGGGCGTCATCGAGGTGGAAGTTACACATGGTGCCATCTCGTTGCGAACAAAATTTCGCGTGACGCAAGACAGTGCTGGAATGTTGCTGGGATGCCATTCAGCTGAAGCTCTGGGCCTGGTAATGTTCGCATGTCAAATCCACCAGTCACACGCGGAGGAGATTATGGCTGAATTTCCTGGACTCTTTGAGGGGCTCGGCTGCCTGAAGGGTGTAAATGGCAAGCTACATATCGACAAGACTGTCAAGCTGGTGGCTCTACACCACAGAAGAGTGCCGTTTCACCTGCGACCGCTCGTGGAGGCAGAATTGGGGAAACTTGAGAAGGCCGGAGTAATTGAGAAGGTGTCGGATCTCACCTCGTGGGTGTCTCCACTGGTGATCGCTCCCAAACAGCCGGGAGCGATACGACTATGTGTAGACATGCAACTACCTAACAAGGCGATAAGAAGAGAAAGGCACATCACCCCGACCATCAATGAGATAGTTGCTGATATCAACGGGACGAAGTGGTTTTCCATGGTAGACCTCAACTCTGGGTACTATCAGCTGTTGCTGGACGAAGCTAGTCGTTATATCACAACATTCTCAACGCACGTAGTATTGCGGAGATTCAAACGGCTTAGCTTTGGAGTATCGTCGACAGCGGAGGTATACCTAGATGCCATCTGAGAAGCCCTCTCAGGGCTGATGGGTGTCATCAATTTCATTGATGATGTACTGATCTTCTCTCACACACTGGAGGAACACCATGAACGCCTAAGGGCGACTCTGCAAATGCTAGTGGACCAGGGATTAACACTGCACCGGGACAAGTGTGCATTTTACATCAATGAAGTGGAATTCTTTGGATACAAATTTTCCAAGGATGGTCTACAGGTTGACCCGGCAAACGTTGAAGCTATCCGAGCGGCAACCATTCCACAAAATCAGACAGAAATGCAGAGCTTCTTGGGAATGGCGAATTATTGTGCCCATTTCATATCTCATCTAGCAACAATCTCGGAGCCACTGAGGGCTCTCACGAAGAAGGACACCAAATGGCAGTGGACCAGCGAGGCAGCGAAGGCGTTCCAGGAAGTGAAAGGAGCACTACTGCAAGGAGCGACGGTGTCCTACTTCAAGCCAAGAAGCCCCACGGAGCTCATAGTGGATGCCAGCCCTGTTGGTTTCGGGGCAATACTCCTTCAGCAAGATGCACGCGAAGAATGGGTACGCAAGCAAAGCACTGACAGCTGTTTAGACAAGGTACGCACAAATGGAAAGGGAGGCATTGGCCATTAGATGGGCGTGCCAACACTTCAACATCTACCTATTCGGGAACAAGTTCAAGGTGATCACGGACCACAAGCCATTAGTACCACTATTTGGCGGAACAACAAGAAATAGGCCTCCTCACATCGAAAGATGGGCGGTGCAACTCCAACACTACAACTTCGACGTAGTGTATCGGCCAGGAATCAACCCGGCAGATTACCTGTTGCGCCTTCCTATGGCAGCGGACCCTCGTTGTCAGCAAGAGGTGGATAGAGGAGCTGAGGGTTTCATCAAACTGATTATTGAGTCAGCCTGCCCAAGAGCATTGTCCCTGGAAGAAATTGTGGAGGCCACGCAAGAGGATGCCTGTCTGAAGGCTGTCAAAGATGCCTTGCGGGAACGCCACTGGAAGAACTTCTTGGATGGTGTGAGTGGATTGACGGAGGAGGAAGGTGAAGCCAGAACAGGCCTCTGGTGGTATCGAGACGAAATCAGTGAGAGCAGTGAAGGGCTGGTCCTAAGAGGAACGCAAATTATGATACCACACAGTTTGTGGAAGAGGACGGTGGAACTTGCTCACCAAGGTCTAGCAAAAACCAAAGCACGTCTCAGGGCGAAGGTGTGGTTCCCAGGGGTAGACCAGATGGTTGAAGAATTGGTGAAGAGTTGCCACTCTTGCATTATTACTGGAGGGGAGTCGCCAGCTCCCCCAGTAATCACTGAGGCCCCCAGTACCAGGCCATGGGCAGCCATAAGTATGGACTTTGGAAGCTTCCCTGACGGGCGGTTACTGCTAGTCATGATGGACAGTTATTCGAAGTTTCCTGTTGCCGAGGTGGTGCGATCAACGGCGTTTGAATGTGTCAAGCCCGTAATGGAGAAAACATTCGCTCTGCTGGGAATACCGGAAGAAATTTGAACAGACAATGGGCCACCCTTCCACGGCCAGGAGTTTAAGGAATACTTACATCACTGCAATGTCAGACACAGGAGAGTCACCCCCAATAGCCTCAAGCCAATGCGGAGGCAGAAAGATTTATGCGCATGATCAACAAAGCGCTGAGGATTGGTGTTGATCAAAAAGAAGACCTGGAAGGATGTCTCCATCAGTTCCTGAGAGCGTATAGACAAACACCCCATAGCTTTACGGGATGTTCGCCAAGTGAATTGATGATGGAAAGGGCGGTGAGAGACAAAGTACCGGTGAGCGAGCAGTGGAGCCCTCGAGAGTTGGATAGTGAGACTACCCAGGCGAAGAGGAGAAGAAACAATGATCAAGGCAGCCAGAGCAGGAAAGCTAGGACTGTGAAGCATTGCACAGGAGATAGAGTGATGGTGAGAGACAGACATCTGGGGTGGAAATTTCGAACGCCATTCGAGAGAGAACCTTGGGAATTGGTAGATGTGCGAGGAGCCATGGTCACTGTACAAAGAGGAAAGAGTCAACGTTTGAGAAACATGTCCTGGTTTAAAAAAATCACACCTCCAATGGAGGAGAGAAGAGAGGAACCAGAGTAAATGAGTCGGCCGGATACTCCAAGTAGGGAAATGGAGGTAGAGCTACCAAGGACGGGCAAAGAAGAGTCAAGTGGGGAGCCCTGTGCAGACAGAGAAGAAGAGGGGACTCGCCAGACTTCGAGTACTCCAAGGGTGTGAACAAAAGGGCGGCTCAATGTGGACACCCTTATAGACTGAGAGAAAATCCCCTGCCGAGCCAAATGCTGAAAGACTGTGTGTTGAATGACAGGTTATTCATTTAACCCACCGGATGCTGAGCATCGTTTGTTCTTTTGACTTTACATTATTTTATGATTGGTTGGGAGGGATGTATTGAGCCACCCGGCCACTATTATACATTGTATGCACTTGCAACCTTCTGGGCTAGGCTGGGACCTGAAGGTATAAATAAACATGCAGCCAGCGCTCGTGGCTGATTGCACTCACAGAGTAACTTGAGTGGTGTGATTATTGTAACCCCTGTGTCTCTCCCCACATGTGCTGTAGGCCAGAGTGTCATTGGGCTAACCTAGGGCCCCCGTACTGCCCCACTACAGGCATCATTCACTAATTTAATGTCAACGCATCTCCCGCTGCACGAAAAGGGATGTGCCAAGCTGTGCAGCCAGTGAACACTGAATCCTGCGCAACCAGCGTTCAGGGAGTACGCAACCAGCATTCAAGGATTGCGCAACCAGCATTCAGGGAGTGCGCAACACTCATGCAGAAACCACACAATTTGCTGGACTAATGCAGTTCGAGCCTACATTTTTTTAACTTCTATTTATTTCCAAGAAATATAGAAGAAATTTGTTTCACACGTCTTTATGCAATGTAAGTTGTTGGAAATGATGTAAAGTGCCTATACTACCGAAAATGACGCATGCCCATGCTTGTCTCTCCAACAGTATATTTAAATGCACATGCTGCACCACACTGCATTTGCTGATCACCTACAAACAACTGAACATGAACTGTTGATCCTAATGTGCTCTGTTAAGTACTTACATCTCTAGGCACCAAGAATTACAGAAGAAGTGGTCATTTTTTCTTACCAGCTGGTTTAGATGCATAGGCTAGCAAATACTCCCACCCATATCTGAAAGTGAAAAGTACCCCTGCATTTAAAAAACCCTCTGCCGGAGTATGCCACAGTGTCACTGATGGTAAAATTACTGCCATTGTAAATGTTTGACTCATGGCTTTCCCTCCACCGAAAACAAGAACGTCTAAACTGTAGGATTTATGACCAAAAAGAAGATTGGCTCTGTGTCTAACTCGTTTCCCCAAGTACTACTGAAATTGTAGGCTATGCAACGTCAAATGAATGGTGCTTGCCACCAGTGGTCGAAGTGACGTAAAAATAGTAGGGGAACTGTGGGCGGAGAATCAGACAACGGGAATACCCCGAGGATTGGATCAGTGGGTGGAGTCAGAGGTTTGGCCAGAATGCGTAAAACATCCGACTTTTTTGTATTTGTTTGGCATTTCACTGACCAGTTACAGCTTATTATGTTATTTAATTCAACCAATAGAAACACATGATTATTTAAGGTTTAATATGAGTTATTGACATTAAAATACATTCACAAAGTGGAATATGCTTCCAATCACAAAAAGTCCCAAATACTCTTAAAAGTGGAATCACAAGCCATTTGTCTCCGAGCCATGGAGTTTCTGTCATCAGAACTTCTCCCTTTTTCCACAACAACAGCTCAAACATGATTAGCAAAATATCCTAGTTTGCAAATGTTTTCTATATAATTATGGCTCTGCCATATTTGCCACATAATACATTTGCTGCATAATATGACAATTTTAACTAATACATTTTTGTAGCTCAAACGGATCAAAAGTTACTAAAAAATGTGACTTGTGTTGCTGTGAAGTGGACAGCCCTTTGCAAAGGTTGACTGATCACCTTTCTCACTGCTGCATTTGTATGTTACACTTGCACTCGGTCTAGGTCCACTCTCTCCCCGCAGCTCCACTATGCCGTCACTTGCCTTCAGACCCCGACCTCCTCCTTGGGAGGTTCGAGGCTGCTGCCCGCTCCAACTGGGACCAGACTGCCTGCAACCACCGTAACCTTTCTCAGCCGTTTTTTTTTTCTTAATTTTTCCCTATTGTGCCCATCTGTGTCTTGCTCTAATTCCACCACTGTTTTTATTTTCTTGTGCCTGCCTGTTCCTTTCACCTTTCGCCGCTGCTGCCCCTGGGGCCCCTCCCCCCCGGAATTCCCCCGCTCCCGCCTCCCAGCCTCTCCTCCCTCCCACCTCCCCTACTTAATAGCGGCCGCTGCGCGGTCGCGCCAAAGGTAAGCCCGTCTGCGCCCGTCCGTGACCCGACCGTAGCCAGCGCCAGGAACCCTGGACCTCCCACTACCCATCGCTACGACACCACCACCCTCCTCACACTTAACCCTGGAAGACTTAGAGAATGCCAAGTGGCCTCGCCGAACACGACCCACGGCCAGTTCTCCTGCCTCCACTGCCGCCAGACCCTATCCGCCACCCCGGCCTCCAACACCGCCGACGCCAGCACCGGCGACACCCTAAAATGCATCCTCCTCAACGTACGCTCCGTACACAAACACGCCATGGAAATCTGGAACCTACTCGACTCTCTCTCGCCCGACATCGCCTTCTTCACAGAGACATGGGCCAACGCATCCTCCGCCCCCGACATCAGCACCGCCATCCCAGATGGATACAAGATCCAGAGGAAAGACCGCCCCAACCACCCAGGAGGGGGCCTCGCCATCGCCCACAAGAGCACCCTCCGCCTCACCACCTCCAGCGAAACCTTCCCCTCCGCCGAACACCTGCACTTCCAGATCCAGACCACCCCCAAAGCCACGCTCCGAAGAACCCACATCTACAGACCCCCCGGCCCCCGAACACCCTTCGCCACCACCATCACCAACTTCATCGCACCCCACGCCATCGCCTCAACAAACTACATACTCATTGGAGACCTGAACTTCCACCTCGACAACCCCAGCGACCTCAACTCCACTATCCTTCGTGACAACCTCGCCAGCATCGGACTTAAACAACTCATCAACACACCGACCCACAGAGCAGGACACACCCTCAACCCCATCTTCGCAGCAGGAAACAGCGTCCAATTCAGCCACACAACCCAGCCGCCATGGACCGACCACCACTGCGTACACTTCGCCATCAACAAACCTAAGGCACCCAAACCAGCCCCACGCCTACCTCAAAGGAACTGGAGCAAGGTTACCGACGAGCAACTTAACTCCACCCTCACCCGAGACAACCACACCTGGGCACCCGACGCAAACGACGCAGCCAGAGACCTCCACACCTGGATCTCCAACTGCACAGACGAGCTCTCCCCGCTACGCAACCCCGACAGACAACGCCCCAGGAAAGCCGCCTGGTTCACCACTGCTCTCCAAGAAGCCAGACGCACATGCAGACGCCTGGAGAAGAACTGGAGAAACACCAAGACAACCAAAAACCACACCACCTACAAGGACGCCATGACGGACTACCACACCCAGATCAGAGCCCCCAAGAGGAACTTCATCCACAACAAAATCCTGGCCAACTCCACCAACTTCATGGAACTTTTCAGTGTCATTCAAGAATTCACCAACCCACGCAGCGAAGCCACAGACATCACCCCATCCCAAGACCTCTGCGGCAAGCTTGGAACCTATTTCCACCTCAAGATCAAAAACCTCTACGACAACTTCATCCACCAGGCGCCACAGACGGCCCCCCGCACTCCAGAAACACCAGCCAGCCCACCATCTCCAACTGGACACCGATCACGGCCGAAGACAACACCTCGACCATAAAAAGCATCCACTCGGGGGGCCCCCACCGACCCCTGCTCCCCTCACATCTACCACAGAGCCGCAGCCGCCATCGCACCTGAACTACAACGCACCATCAACACCACCTTCAAAACAGGCACCTTCCCAGACGACTGGAAGCGCGCAGAAGTCAGACCCCTGCTCAAGAAGCCCACAGCTGACCCCACCGACCTCAAGAACTATCGGCCCATCTCGCTCCTCCCCTTCGCAGCCAAAGTTGCAGAGAAAACAGTCAACAGGAAACTGACACGATTCATTGAAGAGAACGCCGTCCTTGACCCGTCCCAATCCGGATTCCGAAGCAACCACAGCACAGAGACCGCCCTACTCGCCGCCACAGACGACATCCGCACCCTCCTGGACCAAGGCCACTCCGCAGCCCTCCTCCTACTTGACCTATCAGCGGCCTTCGACACCGTCTCCCACCGCACACTTGTCGCCAGACTACACGACGCAGGCATACAAGGAGCAGCCCTGGACTGGATCCGATCATTCCTCACCGGAAGAAGCCAAAGGATCAGACTCCCACCCTTCCTCTCCGACCCCACGAAAATCACCTGCGGAGTCCCACAGGGTTCATCACTGAGCCCCACCCTCTTCAACATCTACATGGCCCCCCTCGAAGCCATCGTCCGACAACACGGCCTCAACATCGTATCCTACGCAGACGACACCCTGCTCATCCTCTCCCTCACCAAAGACCCCACCACTGCCAAACTCAACTTCCAGAAAGGAATGCAAGACGTCGCAGTCTGGATGACCAACAGCTGCCTGAAGCTCAACGCCAAGAAGACAGAAGTCCTCGTCCTCAGTACCACCCCTTCTGCATGGGACAGCACCTGGTGGCCAACTGCCCTAGGAAGCCCACCTACCCCCTCAGACCACGCCAAGAACCTCGGCATCGTACTCGACTCATCACTCAACATGAACCGACAGGTCAACGCCGTCACCTCCAGCTGCTTCAACACCCTCCGCATCCTCCGCAAGACCTTCAAGTGGATCCCCCCTGAGTCAAGGAAGACAGTCACCCACGCACTCATCACCAGCAGACTGGACAATGGAAATGCACTCTACGCCGGCATCAACAAGTCCCTACTCCGCAAACTCCAGACAATACAGAACACCGCCGCCAGACTCGTCCTCTGCATCCCCCGACACGAACACATCAGCCAACACCTACGAAGTCTCCACTGGCTCCCCGTGGAGAAAAGAGTCACTTTCAAAATCCTCACTCACGCCTACAAATGCCTACACAACAACGGACCCAAATACCTCAACGACAGAATCAACTTCCACGTACCCAAAAGAAACCTCCGATCTTCCAACCTCGCACTGGCCGAAACCCTGCGCATCCACAGAGCCAGAGCAGGCGGAAGATCCTTCTCTCACATTGCAGCCAAGACCTGGAACGAGCTACCGGCAGACATCAGACGCGCCCCTCCCTGAACACCTTCAGGAAGACCCTCAAGACCTGGCTCTTCAGCTAAACAGATCTGCGGATCCCCCCCTCAGCACCTTGAGACCCTCACGGGTGAGTAGCGCGCTTACAATTCCCTGATTGCACTAATAAGGCAAAATCTTTCCAGAGACTGGTAGCATGTGTAAAAATGTCAAAATAATAAAGTATCAGAAAATATACTGCATTACGCTGCTGCCTTTTTTTGCTGCATAATTTAGTCAACACTGCAGCATAATTTTGTCCTCCTTTGCTGCATAATTCCAGTGGCCCCAAAGCAGGCAGCACATGTTAAAAGTGCTTGTGCATGAAGCAGAGAGACTGGTGAGTTGCAGCTAATACTGATGAAACAGGCCAATGGAGGTGCCAATGGAGGTACCAATGGGTGAAGCGGACTGGCCTTAAGGGCAGGGCCGGCTTTAGCGCTGGTGGTGCCCCGTGCGACAATGTTTGTTGGTGCCCCCCCAATGACCACTTCCGACACGGCTTCCCTCACTACCACCCTTTAACAGTGCCCCTCAAGTCTCCATAACCACACTCTCTCTCAGATGCATTTAATTTGATTTATAGCGCCAATCATACCAGTGTAGGGTGTCAGACACTTTACATGCTACACATTACACAGCGACAATCAATTATACATATGTAAATCACTGTATAGGAAATGTTACATAAGGCCAAGGACTACAAGGTGTAGGGGGTCACATGACAACCATACTAGTAGGCAGTATAGTTTAATAGTGATTAGTCTGGAGAAACACAAACTCAGAATTTAAAACGTAATACCATGGTTTGGGGGTTCTCTTTAATAATCAGAATTGATTTCTATCCAAATGAATACTTTTTGCAACATTAGGCTAATCAAAGACTGGGGGAAAAAACATAACGCTCTAATTTATACCTTGCAGTTTGCATGCAGCTCCTAGATATCAGTTAATAGTTCACTGTTCTATGTTAGGATTTTTACTTATAAACTGAAATTAACAAAAGGATCTCTCTGAGAAAAGCAGTAACCCACTGGCCTCTTTACATTATGTGCACTTTGTGATCTGCATGTTACATGTTCTTTGCAGCAGGCACATTAACCCTCTGCGCTACCCTTACATGAGTCAAAACTTCCTCTAGGAAGAACAATAATTACCGGAGTTAGCATGATATTTTTATCTTTGCCAAAAATTGCTGAAGGCCAGGAACGAGGCAGCAAGCCCTTTTAAAACCTTAATATACTTGCAAACATGATGGCCCCACCCAAAGTCAGCGCCCGTTGCTATCACACCCGTCGCACCACCCTAGAGCCGGCCCTTCTCAAGGGTCCTGTGACCTCAGTGGTAGAGTCACTCAAGGTGGTGCTGCTTCATAGACCTTCCCGCAAGACTGGAGGTGAACTTCAGTATGGATTGTGGTGGACAGGCCTTCAAGGTTAACCCACAATTGCCACCACCAGGGTACACCTGCTGGTGCTAAGACACCAGGGCTTCTAAGGTCTTGCGGGCCTTCTAAGGTCTAGCGGGCCTTCTAAGGTCTAGCATGGGAATGTGCTCCCTCAGGAGAGTGGTCTGGGGGACTGGTCATGAAGGCTGAACCTGGTTCCCCAGTTCCAAATTCGGCAGCTCTGACCATAGTGCCACATGCTCTCCCCCACTGAACACCACACTGCCCGACTGAGAGAAACTCACACTGCCTTCAACTACAACCCAATTGTGGCCCGCTATAAACACCTGGATGCGACTCAATTCAAATTATGCACTAGACAAGAGCAATATGCTGCCTGAAAAAAAATAGTAACAACATCCTGGAAAAAGAAAATACTCAAATAGAATGCAAGATTAAGTAAAGCATGTGAAATGTAAGCAGGAACAACATGGTTACCTTAACACTTTTACACTCACTATTCAGAAATCAGTGAGTGCTTTTGCCTGAAAAGTTAAGGACATGACTACAGGGCCCGGAAGGGACCCATTTCAATGTACATTGCTTATATCCTTACAAAATGTAAGCAGTATGGTTTTAAAAGACCACATCCGTAAAGACAGATTCTCGGAACTCGAATTTTGTTTTCGAATCCACCCATCAAACCGGGCTTGCAGTACCTCCAGGAATGTGCACTTCCCCACCCAGGAAAACAATGCTGTTCAAAGACAGAAAAGAAAACAAAAGTAGTGCTTCACTGGCAAACTCTGTAAAGTGGCGTTAATATGTTTGGGTGTGAATAAAATCAATCTGGCCACTTTGCGACCACACTGTCTTGCTTTATTTAGCTATTTATTTATCATAGTTTGAACCTTTTATTCCCCAGGCTGCTCTTTGGAAATGAAAAATGCCAGAAAAAGACGACATTTCCAGCAAAAGTGTTTTTCTGTTTTTGGATCCATTTCACAGGGGAACATATAAACGAAAGGAGGAAAGAGAGGGTAAGAACCGTTTCTTGTGTCACAGTTTTCAGTAAGTGAGGAGGAGCAAGACAGAAATAGAGGGAATAAGAGGAAGAAAGAGAGAGGGAGGCAGCTGCCAGAGAGAGGGGGGCAGCTGCCAGCGGCAGAGCAGAAGTGGACAGTGTCCTTGTCTTCTCTGGGCAAGAAGGAAAAGATAGAGTCCTTTTCCTTCTCTGCCCACCCGCCCGGCCACGAACGCCGAGCCTTATCTGTAGGCCGTGGCTATTTCTGCTGTCCTTGGACGCATATTTAAAATAAAAAAAAGTAGGGGAACGGAATCTATTGAATTAAAAAAGTAGGGGCACGCCGTGCCCTGCCGATCCCGCCCACTTCGACCACTGCTTGCCACAGAGGCTCATTTCCTCCTGCTGGTTGCTGGTTTTTGTGTGTGAGTTGTGCGGTCTGCAGCGCTGGCAAAGAAAAGCTGTATTGTTTAATAAAACAAACTGCTGCACATTTACCACTAGCATCATGGGGCACTTGCTCAAATGATGATACTACAGCTGTTGTTCTTCTGAACTTTTTTGTATTTTTAGGCATGTTTTTGGAAGAACTCTTTCAAAACAATATTGGTTTTCAGAGACCTGTGTAGAGGCAGAACAAGAAGTGGCATCACTGGTTCCAGGTAGATAGGTAGCAGATTTGTTGCACAAGTGCAACAGACATGTTGTAATCCGGATCACCAGCCTTTCGACATTGAGTTTGGAAAAAGAATGCAAATCTGTACATGAAATGAAAACAATTTGACCAACTGTATCTGATGCATCTAAATATGTTACAGTTTAATCTGCTTTTGCAACGAATCAAAATCATTGCGAATACGTTAATTGCTCAATTCCGCCGCTCGACTATTTCGTGAATGAGAATAAAAAACAAAGCCGTGGGGGCGCAGCAAATGAAGTGGCTGCACGCCTTTCTTTTATGAACATGGTGCCCAAAGTAAACAAAGATGAAGCGCAACAAATGAAGCAGCCGTGCAGCTTTCTTTTATTAACACGGTGCCTAAAGTAAACCAAAAATAGGAAGAGGACCGGGGCAGAGTAAACACGCGCCTTTGGGGAAACCACGTCTGACATTTGATCTCGGTCTTCACATGAACAGCAAATGGGACAAGATAAGAATTAAGGCCCTATTTCCACATAGGCTCAGAGGAGTGAAAACACAGAGCGCTCCCTTGTGTGTACTGCTCTTAGACAACGAGAAAAAAAAGTTCCTTTAGCAGTTGCTAGAAAGGGACAAGTGAAATGACCCATGTAGCAGGAGCAGTCCTCATGGGAGGTTACAAAAGGAGGCACTACTAAGCATATTAACCAAACAAAAGCAGGCATTTACGAAGGACAGTAAAAGGAGCCATTTAGTAAGACGGGCGGTGCTTGAAGCCCATATTGTAGATACAGCATGTCTCGAAGAGACAGCGCGCATGCGCTGCCTAGGCGAGGCCTAAAAAGGGCAGTGCTACTGCTGTACCTGCCCACTAGAGGGTGCTGCGTATTAAGTAATAAGCATAAGCCAATTCCTGCACTGGACACCACCGTGGTTTGGGGGAATCATCCGAACGTTGCCTCACTTGCAGCGCCAGCCTGCCCAACGAGAAGACAAGCCCATAGGAGAGCTGCAGCACCAGGCAGAGGAGTCGCTGGGGCCACCAGTCTTTGAAGTCCTGATGCTACTGCCCCCTCTGGTGGCAAGGCGACGAGAGAGAGGGTGTGAAACTCAGCAGGACAAAGCAGCAGTCTCAGCTTGCGTGCCCTAATGGGTAAAATATGAAGCCTCTCCTGCTGCCCTAGAATACCTCACATGGAAGCCTGCTGCAGCCACGGGGAGGAGAAGAGACCACGTGACTCCTGATGCACTCCGGTAGCACCAGACAGCACCAAGCACAAGAAGCACCACACCTTGAGCACAGCCTAACAGGAGAAAAGAGGATCCCATGGCACAGCTGCGGGCCATTTGGTGCCTTCAAAGCCTCGCTGCCTTCTAAAGCTTATAAAGTAGAGGAAACACGGAGCCACACTGTGCCCACAAACCAAACCTAAGTACCTGCAATGGCTAGAGCAATTTCTGCCCTGACGTGTCCTCTTCACTGACCAGAACTGCAGGGGGACTGAGAGGGACCAGTTCAGCAAACCACTGCGCATCCCCCGAGTGTTCGTGTGCTGCCACCGCAGGAGAAACTTAGCGTGCCACATTGGCCCTGCCTAGGTGCCTGTGGCTCTGTCAGTCAGATGAAGGAAAAGGCAAGCAGTGAGTGGCAGCACGGAGTCCACAGCTTGCCACTAGAGGGTTCACTCCCACACCAGGAGAATAAGAGTTGGGCTGCCAGGTATCCACCTAGCAGACCGAAAGCTTACCCACACAAGGCACTCACCAGGGATTCTGAAAACTAAAGGGACGCATTACCCCAACACAGCCTCTCCACAGAAGCCAGTGCTGGTTGTGTTAGGACACCACTGGTAAGCAGCATCAATGTTCTTAAACAGGAGAAGGAAAGAGACAGCTAACATATTGTGGGGGCAATCAGAGGGTGCGCTGATACTGTAAGACTGCACTGCCTGGTTGCAGTGCCAGCAAGGCACCCCATCCCGAACAGCCTCACCCGACCGTACCACGAAACTGCCTGAAGACCATTGCCTCACAAAAAAATAATATGCTGCCAGTCGGTTCCTTTGCACCACAGACCACCTTGATAGAGTTCAACAACACAAGAAACACTAAGGGGCCGGGGCAGTAACACGTCTGCGACACTCACCCAGGGCGTACAGGCGAAACAGAGTGGCAAAGCCTGCAACACCGCACAGCCAAGGATAGACTGCAGCAACTGGCCCCAGAAACCTCCAGGTATGGTCTGACGCCCCAGAGGGAGAAGCCCCACATGGCGCTGCAACCAGAACACTGCCACAGTGCGCACAGACATTGTTTGGCTGTGCGCCATAGATGCCCATGGCATCGAGCCACCACAGCACCAGACGGTCCCCGCCGGCCCTGCCTCAAAGCTGGCCAAAGTCCATTGCCCTGAGCTGAGATGGGGATTGGAGGAGCCGAGCAGCAAAAGTGAGGAGAGTGTGCTTGATTCTAATTCCGCACAACAGATAAGTGGAAGCATCAGAGAAAGGAACCCGGATCACGAGGTGCAACCCTCCTAATGACATCCACTAAAGAGACTTTGAACCCCATAGACACCACATTGGTTGGCCAAGACTACCAGATTGACACAGCCCAGGCAGGAGAAAGTCTAAGAAAAGCGAGGCCGAATCAGATGGTGGACAGAAACACACGACGCCATGATTATAGTCCAGACACTACGACCGCACCATCCTGCAACCTCAAGGCAGACTGTACCACACCCCGCCACCCACTACTGCCTCAACGTGCAAGTCTTGTGCCACCCCGTGAAAGCTGGACAGAACTCCATCTCTCTACAGCCCAAGGAAGAAGGTCTTGTAAAAGGGAACACCATGGAGCAGGAGCTCCAAGAAGGTCCCTTAGGAGGGAATGTGCAACACATGGCATGATGTCACACAGATCCATAGGTGAAGAGCGTCAGGCTGCGGGAAGTCCTTCGAGGCCGGGGACCAACTACACATAGCTACCTATGGAGTAGGAGCTCCAAGAAGGTTCCTGAAAAGGGAACAATCAACACATGGCAGGATGCCACACCACACTCCAGAGGAAGAGGAGAACCAGATCAGCGAGGCTTGTGGCCAGACTACAGAGACTGTCGACCACTGAGAGGCTCTGTTATCCATCCCTGTAGAAGGTGCATGCCACGGCATCCAGAAGAAGAGACTCAAGCAACTAGAAGTCTCACCCACTTAGTAGTGAAGATGGTGCATGCTGCTGCACCCAGAAGAAGAGGCCCTATCAACGGGGAGTCTCGACTGCATCATTGGAAAGCAGGTGCATGTCGAAGCGCCAAGAAGAAAGATGAGTAGTAAGTGTGACCTGCCAGTTCACAC
Source organism: Calotriton arnoldi (assembly GCA_963921515.1). NCBI lineage: Eukaryota > Metazoa > Chordata > Amphibia > Caudata > Salamandridae > Calotriton > Calotriton arnoldi. The sequence continues at coordinate 743,285 of CAWUFW010000075.1, read as the reverse complement.
TGGGAAACCTGACGATCGACAAAGCCAAGAAAAAGGGAAGATCGAGAGTGGCCAGGCCTGAAAGGCACGCTTAAGAGAACTACAGCCATGGACGGAATGAATCCATCCACACAAAGCCACCAAGGTGACACAAGGATGGCCTGGTGACAGTTCAGTGGGAGAACCAGGAGTAAGCCACCTGCACTGCAAACCGAGTCTCTGCCCCCACGTCCCAACGCAACCGTCCAGTCACTGACATCCCAGCAACCCAGAGCATCTAGGAAAAGGATGCAGATGCCTCCACAAAGAAAGAATGTAAGCACCTGGCCACCATTAATCCAAGCTGCTCGACGACCCAAGAAAGAATGCCTTCAACCATCAAGGCAAGTTGTTGCCCCAGATCCTACAAGTTCCCCACGCACAGCATGCCAGTCCCTTTCTAATCACTACCACCCATGGAGCATTGAATAACCAGAGTAGAGTTTAACACTGTTGTCATACCTACAGATAAGAACCACCAATGACATTCCGAAGAGTCAGTCAACCAGTGACTATCTGCTCACCCAGCTTGCATCCTGATTCTGGTGGCAAGAGCAAGTCTTGACCAGGACTCATCAACCTCCGTGGTTGTATGAGCGACTGGGCAGTGGCTCTTCGGTCATCTTGCAGCATCACAGAAACACCATACATGCTCATGCAGTCCCGTGGCAGCCCACCCCAGGGCAATCCACAAGCACAGGAGATGGACTTGACACTGCCCATGGTGGGACACCAGGAGAGAGCCGAGCCCTGTAGAGGAGACGTCAAAAGGTTGCAGCATGACTTGACTGCCTTCAATGAGCCAAACAACATCATCAAAGTGTGTTTTGGGATGAACGATTTGCGGTGGACTCGGACAACGTTCCTGACGCACCCTGTTTTTAATCATTGATGCTGACCACAGGTCGTCCTGAGTGTCAGGAGAGTGGACCAACTCCAGATTATGGACATTATTCCATCTGGTATGTTGCCAGAAGGTCCCTGATGTCTCTGAACCAGCGCTCGTGTCCTGACCGCTCAGGTTAAATTATGAAGATGAGCGGAGATGTCCTAGGGCAGCCAGCTTCTTCATACCGTGTGTCCACTGCTATCCTGCTGATTTAACTCCAGAGACTGATGGACTTTGTGTTATCCAGTTCTACTTTTGTTTGATTCCCCAGGTTGGACTTTGTTGGTTTTTTTCTTTCGGATTTTGGGAGGAATGTAGTGTCCGTCTGGACATGTCACGTAGCATCCCCCCCTCCCTGGGGGAAGTCCTAATACCCATCCAACACAGGCATCACCAGTCAGGTGACCCTGCTAATAAAAGGACCCAGGCGCACATATTCGAGGCCAGTTATCTGCCCACAAATATGGTGTCCGTGTCATTCATTTAATCAGCATGTGGGCCTAGGGCACACAACATTACACATACCCGGTTTATCTTTTCACCTTATTGCTATCTCTTCAACCCTCTGTCCTCTACTTCACCTAACTTGCTACACTGTTCTGTTCAATGCTGTGTCCTGTTTCCTTCCCACTCACATTTCCAGAGCTAGAGGGCACTGTGTAGCCAGAGAAGAGTGCACATAGAAATAGGACAGGGAGGACACATGCGGGAAGAGAATTAAGGAGAAAATTGACAGATGGAATATTGAAAATCCTTGGTGAAAATCTTCTAACCAGAAACAAGCTGGGTAGGCGCTAAATTCCATGTAAAATGTTGTTTCAATACAAAAATATCCAGATCGGTGTACAAATATAAATGGTTTTATCAGTGCTTGTTCAAGCTTTTTTTAATACCACTGACATTGTTTCTCCATGTAAAAGAAAGACTCACCTTAACTTGCCTATTGTGAAAAGAACTTATCCAACCCTGCATATTGTGACACACTTCTGTCGCTAAGTAACAGGGACCTGTGACAGCCACGTGTTCACCAATATGGGCTTTGTGATCTAGGATTACATTTCATTCCACACAAACTCCATGCTAATGCTCATAAAGAGGAAAAAAGGCATCTGCTGTTGGTCACAAATACTGTGGGACGGTAAATACATGGGTACCTTTTAAACATGCGGTTATTCAGTAACAAGTGAGAGTTTATGTAAGCTGACTGGCTCCTCTCTTCAGCAGCATGAGACGAGAGTGAAACAGTTTCCGCTTCCCAACTTGGTCCGCAGCGGATCTTGCAATGTTCTCCTTCCCTTTACAATGCCAGGTAAGAGGACCTCAGTGTGGCGATAGAGGGTCATTACGCTGGGGCTATGGAGGGAAATACTGCACCAACATGGAGGCAAATACTGCACCAACATGGAGGCAAATACTGTACTTTTTTGGTAGGCATAAATTATCAAATGTGAAGTAATTATTGGGCTGACTTGGTGGTGGGTATTGTATGACATGGGGATGGTTAGCGGAAACCATAAGACGTATATATAGGATTTCTAGACACTGGGAGTTTCAGCTTTATGTACTTAGGGTCATGGCACCAGAGTAAATGCAGGCATTAGTAGACTGGGGATAAGGTGAGGGGTATGCAGTAAATGTCATGGCATCACACACGATGATCTGACCACCCATCCCTCTGTCGGGAAGTACTCAAGGGTTGCAAATTGATTTGATAAAACCCTTTATGTTTAGGAGTCCACGCACCACTGCCTCTTGGTGTTCAGCTATTCTTGAATAAAATAAGTTTGGGACCCCACGATGTAGTTATGTTCACTGTAATGACCAGCTTTTAAGGATTTTCACTTTTAAAATAATTATTGTATCTCCAGCCTAATCTTTGCTGGGTGGTGGGATGAAATCAAAACACTGAAAAAAGAAGAGTCCAGAAACTCGATCACTTTCACTCGTGCACGCACACACTGCATGCACAGAAGCAGAATGGGAGGTCGATCATTCTCCTACCAAGCTGGCAAATCCTGAACGACCTCCCCCAACACATCTGGGCCTCCTCCTCACTTCTTGTATTCTACAAGAAGCTGAAGACCTGGCTTTTCAATTAGTCGTCTTGCAGGACCATCCAGACTTCCTATATTCAGGCTCATCCTCACCAAAGGCCTACTCTCACCTACTCAGCGTCTCGATGCCCTCACGGGTGACGAGCAGCGGTCTACAAATCCACATTACATTACACTGTTTTGCTTGCAGACGCCAGGCAGCTTAATATTTTGGCTGTTCTTACACACCTCCCCCCTTTTTTGTAAATTTAATGTAGATTTCCTTATTATTGGTTAGTATTATGCGGGCTTGAATTAGCCAAAAATGGAAAATAATTTCAGACAGAGGCACGAAAATATGCCTTTGCTAATGATGCTAAAATCCATGATATGGGGCGTGAGCGGGTCTAGCCGACAGAAGCAGAGGGCGCCATTGACACGTGCAGCAAATCTGGGGTTGCAAAGCTCAGAGACGTTTTAAGGCTTGGGCAAGGTGGGCTCTGGCCCAGGGCCCAAGCCTTTCAGGGGGCCCCCTGAGAGTCTTGCCCTAGTGACCTTGAATAATTCTTAAACAGATTGTTGTCAATAGCATTTTCCTTTAATTTATTTTTAATGTGGGTAATGTGTGAGTCTATTACAGACATTTTTCAGACAAATGTTGTGTTTATGTTTCATGCAACATCCATAAAAAAGTTTCTTTTAGATCAAAACAGTACCTCACATATGAGAAATGGGCGGGGGGAGGGGGTCACTGATTATTGCAGTAATATTAGAGAGCTGCTGCTGTGTTACAATATTGTAAACACATATCACTATCCCTGACTATTAGATGTAAACACATTTAGAATTTGGACCAGGGTGCCTGTGAACTGGCCAAAGAGGGCACGAAAACGAAAGAGTTGAAACTGGATCATAAATTCAAAGCTGGTCTGAACAAGGGCCCCAAAAATATGTTTGGCCCAGGGTCCCCAAAATCCTTAAAACGTCCCTGGCAGAGCTACATGGAGGAAATAAAGCTGGTTTGGCGCACCCGTGTCATACCGCCATTTCGAATTCTCTCAGTCTTTCAAGCTACAATTAATCCGAGCTCTCGTGTGCAATGTACTTTCTCCCTGTCAATTATCTTTATGCAACTAGACTTTGACATAAAAACCTGCAATACTCGAGCTTGTGGACTAGGTGGCGCCAGAGATACACAGTTGGTGACATGGCGCTCAGTGCACGTTGGCTGCAAAGGCCACTGACTGCGTCGAGGCGTTTGCATTGCTGCTCTACCGTGCACCCTGACAGATTTGCAGCGCTGTCTTAAACATCACAGTTTTGCAGAGGTGCCATAAAGCTCTCCAACAAGCAGTGCTTAATTTGTAAAATATTAAGTGCCAGGACTCTGACCAGGAGGCCACTGCAGCTTGCACCACCCATCGCCCTTGTCATTGCTGCCAAAACCACTACTAACCATCTCTCTCGCATGTAAATGCGACAGTTCAGATTATTCCAGGTCCCCAAAGCTAAAGGAATGGCTGGGGAGGCAGGTATTAGCAATTTTTTTAATGTATATTGTTTTCCTAATTAACGGTTATACTGCTCATCTCTAAATTACATGAGCAGCGCCACCTTGTGGCAGACTGCCCTAAGTGTGGTGTTGACAATTAGGTGCCGGTGCCGAGCACCGGAAACCAATTAAGTGCCGGTGCTCAGCACCGGAAAGCACTGGCTCAAATTAAGCACTGCCAACCAGTGCAGGAAATGAGAGGGGTCCAGCAAGATCCCGTACCCAGCAATTATTATTTAACCAGATTCAGGATCTGAGCTGGATCCAATTAAATATGTTGAACTTTACAGCGCTCACACGCTGAGGTCAGCAGGGGTGAGGGGGCTTTCTCTTTTTCACTTCCAACTGGGACCAAAACAAAGGCCTGATTTAAAGGGTCAGTAGCTCTTCTTTTGTCCAGGTATTACCCTAGCTGGCAGCTATCTGGAGCCTAACACATAGATGCCTACGTGTTAGACCTGGCACCATTGGCGTGGGTCTCCCTTCCATTTTTTGCTGTTGCCTCTTATGTTTTTGCTGGTTTTAGATGCTTTTGGGCACTGTGCCACTGCTGTTCAGTGCCACAGTGCAAGTGCTCCCTATGGTAAATTGATGTATGGATTAGTGACTCCATGATTGGCTTGTTTGGCTTACTGTCAGACCCTAGTACAGTGCACTGCGTGTGCCCAGGCCTTGTAAATCAAATGCTGCTGGTGGGCTTGCAGCACTGGTTGTGCCACCCACCGGATCAGCTTGTAAAGTGTGTCTCAGGCCTGCCATTGCAGAGCCTGTGTGCAGTCTGGTACTGCCATGTTGACTGGGCAAGTGTACCCACTTGCCAGTCCCTAAACCTTCCCTTTTATACATATTAGTCACCCCTAAGGTAGGCCCAAGGGCAGGGTGCATTGTAGGTAAAAGGTAGGACATGCCCTGGTGTGTGTGACATGTCCTAATAGTGAATTACAGCCATTTTCGTTTTTCACTATTGCAAGGCTACCTGTTCCCCATAGGCCAGAATGGGCAGTTAGATTATTACATTTTATAATCCTAACTGACTCAGGGAACCAGGTAGAAATTCGAGTTTAGTATGCCTAAACTCAGAATGATAAAATACATCTTTTAGTGAGGTTGGTTTTAACATTCTGTGTTTGAAAATACCACTTTTAGAAAGTGGGTATTTTCTTCCCTAACTATCCAAGCCTACCTCTGCTAGGTTGTGTATTCCTTGTCTGGAGTTTGAGTGACAGGGACTGGGGGCTTCCAGGAGACAGGGTGAGTCAGCACAGGGCTGAATAGAGAGATCTGCATGCAGATAGGAGGGAGGAGTTGCACCTGGGACCTGAATAGGGCTGTGCCTTTCCTCCACAATGCTGGCTCCACCTCCTGTGGTGTGTCTGATGTCCCTGGCCTACACTGTGAAAGGAAAGAAGGAGTCTTGTCAACAAAGTGCTCCAGGACTGACCAGAACTGGTTTGGACTAGGCAAAGGCCTCTCTGCCTTCAGAGAACAAAGAGAAAAGTAGTATAAATATTGGGACCCAGACCCAAGAACTTTAGATCACTTCTGGGAATCAAGACGAACCTTTGCTGAGGAGAAGAACCAAGAAGCTGAAGGAGGAGACTACCCCTGTGCTGTGTGTTTGGGGGTTGGCCTGCAGTGGTTGCTTCATTGCCAAAGAAAGGAGAAAAGGACTGAGTGTGCTTTCTATCAACTTGAAGAAGAATCTCCAAGGGCTTGAACTAGAGCTTGCCTCCTGCCTGAAATCTCAGGGATACAAGACTTCATCAACCACCTCCCCCCTGAATTCCCTTGCTGGGAATTGAAGTGCCTGCTGTTGTGCCGGGCCTTCTGAGAGACTGCGTGTCGCTGGGAGCTGGAAGCGCGACGCAACGATGAGAAGCGTGTCGCCGCCGCAGCCGCTGTCATCGCATCGCCGAGGAAGCGAGACGCCGCTGTCATCCTCGCATCGCCGAAGCGCGGCGCATCGCCGGAGAAGCGGGATGCTGCCACAGAGGACATCGTCGCATCACCGGAGAAGCACGTCGCAGGGCCTGTCGCGGCTCCAAAGATCATCGATTCGCCGCACGTCCGTCGGGCGTGCACGCATCGCACCAACGTTGTCGCATCGCAACCAAGACGCCATTTTGTCGCATCGTACCGGAGAAGAGTATCGCATCGAGGTGCCATCTTGTCGCATCGCACCGGAGAGCAGTAAGAAACCGACGCATCAACTCCCCACACAGTAAGGAAGCGAGCATCAACTCCCCTGCGCAGCAGTAAGGAACCGACGCATCCACTCTCCTGAGTGTAAGGAACCGACGCATCACCTTCCCTGCGACCCTTTTGTTTTCTTTGCGTTACGCATTCAAGGTACATTGAGAGTAAAGTGTCGCATCCACAACTTGAGAGAACTGAGCTATTTTATAACATTTTAAAGTCTATTTTTGAGTACAGTATTGTGGATTTTTGTCGTTTGGTCTTGTGTTAAGTCTATATAAAAATACCTATTTTTATAAATACAACCTGTGTGGTGTCCATCTGTAGTGTTGTCACTGTATTACTGTATGTGTTCACAAATGCTTTACACACTGCCTCTGAGATAAGCCTGCCTGCTCGTGCCAAGCTACCAAGGGGGTGAGCAGGGGTTATTTTAGGAGTGTAGCCCCTTACCCTGACTAGACACAAGGGTCCCTATTTGTCACAGATACCTACCTATGCCAACTAGAGACCCCCCAAATCTAACACTACCCAAATGGCATACGTGCCAACAGACCCGATTCAGGTGGGAGACTCCCTATTTTTTTTACGCCTATAAAGGCTTTATTTTAGCTGTCTCACACCTAAAATTGCCTTTGTAGCTTCCAAATTTTGGCATGTCTGCAATGGAGTGAAACCAAGGCACACAGCTGGTTATCACTTCACAAGTACTTATGAAAAGCTATGATTTGAGGCAGGTTGCTGACTTTGTTCAACCCCAGTATATAAGACATATATGCATGCACTGTAATAATGCCAGATGTATCTGTCTGTTTGGGTGATTACACAGTGAATTAAATAGCACTCAATGTATCTTAAATGTCATTTTATAGTGCTACTCATCCCAATGTAGGGTTCCAGAGCACTTTATATCACACACATACTGGTACAATAAATCATAAAAGTGTGTAAATCAATGTAAATGAAATGTTAGATGAGACAATGAGGGTTACAAGGTGGAGGAGTCACATGCTGTCCATACTGGTAGACATTATATGTTAAGAGTGCCTGGTCAGGAGAAGCACAGTGTCAGGATTTAAAAGGTAACACAGTGCTTCGGGTTGTCTATACTAATAAAATGAATACTACCCAAATGAACTCTTTTTTAGCAACGTTAGAATAACAACAGATTAAGAAAAAAACAAGGTACTAAACCCGTGCCTTGCAGTTTTCATGCAGCTCCTTGATGCTCGCTCATAGCTCACTGTGCTATATTTAAAGGATTGCAACGTATGAACTGCAAGTAACAAAAGGATCTCTGTGTCAAAGCAGTAACTCACTTACCTTTTTTTACATAAAACACAAATTTGGGGACTGCACGTGACATGATGTGTTTTGCAGCAGGCAGATGAACCCTCTACGCTATTGGTCCTTAACCCTTTAACTTCTGTGGACCCCGCTGAATCAATTTTGGAATCTGGGGACCCCCTGTGAGTCTTCATTGGAATCCAGGACCCCAGGCCAAAGCAATGTTAATGCTTTGAACCGCAAAACAATACACAAAAAAATGGAAACTAGCTTTCATCAAACAAATATACAAATTATGATATATTTTAATTCACAAACAAAAATAAAAATAAATTACATTTTAATGGGCAGGTTGGAGCTTTTCTAAATTCTATTTTGGCCACTCAACGTCCATACTACATTCTGTTTGATGCACTGCACTGCTCCCACGAATCAATCTGAGGATGCCAACTTAATTTTTAGCCTCCAATTACAAATGCATTCACATTTATCAAACATTTTAAAATTTTCAGTTCTACTTTTATTTATTTTTTAAGTTATATTCACCTTATTAATCTGTTAATATTATGTATTTTTCTAAGCAGTCGCGGACGCCCTGGGTCCCCGGCTCGCAGGTTAAGAACAGTTGCTCTATGCTACTTTGTAAGTCAAACTGTGACTAGGCAAAACTCAGATCTCTCCAGGAAATGCATTAACTTATCTTACTATTATTATTATCCCCTTAAAATTGCTGGACACACAAAGATCTTGGTAACAGATGCCTTAACCCTGCAAGATATTTTGAAATGCAGCGTCTTTGTGATCAAGTAATCCAGAACATATTTACAGTCACCTTTGTCCTTGATGACAATTTCTTTGCGGCCAATTTAAAAAAAATATATGCATAAGTTGACTGTCAGTCTGCTTTCGTGACTCCACCCCTTTGCCACTGCCACACCTTGACCCCAAATGTATGGATCCCCAGAGTAAATTAGTTCCTATTCCAGTCCTGGCTCAAACACCTCCTGGCTTAGGTCCTTTAAGGCTCTCTGTACCACCATAGATTTGCAGAGGTGCACTAGGGCTCTTTCTTTGTAGCAGTGATATCCAGAAGTACAGTAAGGCTGCCATTAGCCTCATCACATATTTCCAAAGATTATATAATGTGCTATTGTTTTAACAGTGATTTGCAGCGGTGTTATAAGAAGCAAAGATTTGCAGATGTCCTGTACGTTGCTATGTGCGTGATTCGAGATGCTATAAGGTGTTGTCTTCAGACTAACAAGGGGACACAGTCGACAGCGATGGCTCTCTCTCCGATTAAGGGTGGTGAGTGGTAGCCGCTGAACAACCAAGGACTAAACTCCCTCTGATCATTGGGTCGACGTGGCACTGCAGAACTGGCCTACACCCCCACAGACCTGCTGAGGCGCCTTGACACTGGTGGGACCCGGGTGGGCGCGACGGACCTGGGCGCGTGGCCTACCTACACTTGGTTCCTTCATCCGACTTTATGGGGGCAGAGAGCTGACATAATGGGAGTTGGGGGGTGGGATAAAGGGAGTTTGAGAACACACCCGAACGATAACCTGACACCGACCCCCATTTTCTATTTGGGCGGCCGCTGTGTACCGCTCCAACGTCCCTGGAGGGACTGATGTTTCCTAATATCTGTACCCTGATTTTGCTCTCCCAGATGTCTCATTTTTGTTATTAATCACCAGGGGGTTGGTATATATGTAGATGTTTCTATTATTCAGACTTTGTGTATGCAGTACTTGTCCTCTGCCACTGTACTGAATGCTAATAAAGTTTGTTTACAAAAAAAAATAAGGTGTTGTCTTTACATCAGAGATGCTCCCTGGCACATTGTGCATCAGCAAGTAGTTCTAGAGTGACTGTAAAGGCACTGTCGGTATCTGCAGCAGAAGAGATTTGCAGAGGAACTATAGTAATAATAATAACTTGTATTTTTATATAGTGCTTAATACTGAACTTCTCCCTTTCTAATTACTATGAAAACCAATGTTGGTATTATCCATGCACTCATGGCATTCAAATTAGTGTTCTTCAGGAGGACGGATTTCTGAGTCCACCTCACTGTGATTGGAATGTGTGACCTGCTGATCACAGCATTGTTGCAGCGCAAAAGTACACTTCACTCACTTTCCCTCTGGCATTTACTAGATTTTCATGGGTGCTTTAAGGCATATCCTGCACCAGCCGAGGTGTCCTAATGAGTGATAAATGCACTCTGCACCAGAAGAGATTTGCACATGTGCTCTAAAGCACCTTCTCCACTAGTGTAAGTTCCAGAGGAGCCATAAATACGCACTCTGCACCAGAAGAGATTTGCACATGTGCTTTAAAGCACCTTCTCCAATAGCAGAGGTTGAATGGAGATGCATCAATGCACTCTCTGCGACTTCAGAGGTGTGCAGAGAACTGAATAATGGCATAATCTGTGTCATAAGAAATTTACAGAGTGGCTATATGGCACATTCTGCACCTTCAGAGGTGTGCAGAGAACTGATAAAGGCACAATCTGTGCAAAAAGAGATTTACAGAGGGGCCAAATTGCACGCTCTACACCTGCAGAGGTGGCACATTCTGCACCTTCAGAGGTTTCCAGAGAACTGATTAATGGCATAATCTGTGTCAAAAGAGATTTACAAAGTGGCTATATGGCACATTCAGAGGTGTCCAGAGAACTGATAAAGGCACAGTGGCAGAAGATTGGTTATGGCATAATTTGTGAACCCTAATAAGTTTGATTAGAGCCATGCTTTCTCCTGGCACTTTATTAAATACTCTCCTTGAATTGCCTGTTTTTTTAGTGCTTGGTTTAGCTCACAGTTCAACAACACCAGCAACGGCCGGAGTAGCCAAGGTTAAGGAAGAACAAGTGGAGACTATAAGATGACGCCCCGCAAAGGCAAAAGGAAACGCTATTCCCAAAACGAATGAAAGGTCATGTGGACCACCCGCCTCCTAGGTGCCCGGCGCAAGGCAAGGTGCGTCTGAAATGCGGTGAGTCCAACCATTTTGCAAAAGTCTGTTGCACTTCCAATGCCCGAGTGGGTGCAAGCGCCAGAGGGAGGAAGGCACTGAACATAAAGCATCTGTCACTAGAGGACCATGAGGGGGACCCAGTCCCTCTTCAAAGAGGGCCAGCTAGAGGATGATGAAGACAAAGATGTGTTCACCATATCGTTCACTGGGCTCAACACTCAGAAAAGAAGGCCACCACGCATGTGCCAAGTCAATGTAAACAGAGTGCCCATATCAGCCCTTATCGACACAGGAGCTTCAGTCAATGTTATTGACTGCGGACAGTTCCAGAAGCTGAATCCGCGATTGTCGATTCTCCCGACAAAGGCAAAGATATATACAGACAGCACTGGTACCCTACTAGGGTGTCACACTGCCGAGGACTTAGGGCTAGTGTTTTCCGCCAAGCAAGTCCATCAAACTCATGTGGACAATATACTCTCTGAATTCCGGCATCTATTTCAAGGGCTGGGGTGCAAGCGAAACTTCCATCGACAACACCGTGAGGCCAATTACTTTGCATCACCAATGAGTGCTGTTTCATCTAAGGCTACAAATGGAGAAAGAATTGGACCGTCTAGAAAGGGAGGGCATAATTGAGAAGGTAAAAGGCCTGACACCCTGGGTATTGCCAATGGTTATCGCCCCAAAACCCAAACAGCCAGGGGCCATAAGACTTTGCTTTGGTATGAGACTGCCCAACAAGGCCATTTGCAGAGAAAGGCACATAACACCTACCATCAATGAGATCGTGGCTGATTTAAACTGCGCCAAATGGTTCTCCTACTTGGATCTAAACTCTGGATATCACCAACTTTCATTGGAGGAGTTGAGCCGGTTCAGAACAACTTTCTTTACATACGCAGGGCTTCGCTGGTTTAAGTGACTCAGCTTTGGAGTGTCCTTAGCAGCTGAGGTCTTTCAGGACACGATTAGAGAAACACTATCTGGTTTGGTGGGTGTGATCAATGTCGGTGATGACATTCTCTTCTTCTCCAGCACCCTAGAAGCTCAGGGCTACTTTGCATCATCTGGCGGATTGTGGGTTGACCCTCCATAGGCACAAATGCCTGTTCTACACTAATAAAATTGAATTCTTCGGCTATAGGTTCTTGACAGGAGGACTCCAGGTAGATCCCAGGAAAATAGAAGCCATCAAGACCGCTGCTATCCCCAGAATCTCTTCGGAAAAGCACAGTTTTCTGGGGATGGCTGTAGGAAGTTGGCTCTGTATATATTATACCGAAATTAGGTATAGTGTGCACAGAGTCCAGTGGAACCCCAAAGGTAGGCAGAGGTAAAGTAGATAGCACCTTACTCTCTATTTGTGGTAGTGTGGGAGAGAAGTAAGGCTTTATCAGAGGGTAGTGTTAAGCATTTGTTGTACACACTCAGGCAAGAAATGATGTCACCCACTCAAAGACTGAACTCAGACCAATTTGTTTGTATCAAAAATATTATTTCGTTATTTTATTTCTAGAACCAAGAAAGGTCTGGTGCAGGTAAGTGAAATAATCCTTTGCAAAATCTTATGCAGTGATTTACAGTTGAATGCAGGTTTAAATGCAGTTGGTTGAGTTACAGGTAAGTCAACAGTTCAAAATTACTTTTTAGTTACTCTGTAGATTACAGTACACATTACTTATTGGATTACTTTTTAAGTTACTTTTGCTAATCAGTGTGATATGCCTAGATATCACACTGAAACATTTCCTAGACAAAAGGTAAGTAATTCCGTTTTTACAGTTATGCAATTTTTCAATGTTTCATACAAACCAACTCCACACTTAGAAGAATTTTCAAGGATAAGCAGTCAATGCAATCCTATGGGAGGAAATGAAGTTAACGGTTTGCAGGTAAGTACTTATTTGTGGGAGTTGGTATTCTGGAGTTAGAACCAGCTTTCACCCAGGGTCGAGGATGCACTCTAAGTACACCCTCCGGGGCACTAGGGCGGCCGGGTGCAGAGTGCAGAAGCCCAATGTTATCCAATGGGGGTAAGGAGCCTCCGGTTGGTGGCTGCTTACGAGCAGGCCACACGGTTGTGGGAGCAAAGCTCCTGGTGTTAGGCTCAGGGCAAAGGGGGATTCGGTTTAGCACACAAAGTGCACCCGAAGCGGCGCAGGGGCGGTTGGATGCAGGGTGCTGTTTTGGCGTCGGGTGCCCTGTTGTTTTCAATGGATATTCTCCGGTTGCAACAAACACTGCAGGCTCGGGGATGTAGATCTTCTGGAGGTGACCACCAGTTGGAGAGGTAAGTTGGGATGCCTGGGGATGCTGGGACACTGTCGGTTGGGCCACCCAAGGCCGTGGGACGTCAGGTGCAGGGGTGTCTTTAGGCGTCGGATTTTCTTACCAGCTCCGGTCGCGGGTATCCTCCAGAAAGGGGCTGCAGGCGTCGTTTGGAGATTCGAGGCAGGTCAGAGATCACCAGATCTCAGGTCAGGATCGCCGGGGAAACCTCCTCGTGGTGTTGGGCCACTCGAACTCAGGCCGTGGGCGTCGGGTGCAGAGTGGTGCAGACTCGTGGATTTGGCCGGAGCCAGAGTCTGTGGGTGAGCAAATCCGGTGCTCACGGGAGACAAAGTCTTGGTTTTGGAAGGCAGGGCAGGTCCTTCGGGTTCTTGAGGGCTGCTGGCTGCAGGTTCAAGGTGCGGACAGGCCGGTAGGGCTGGGGCCAAGTCAGTGGGCATCCTCCTCTTCTTAGTTCAGCATGGCTTCTTCGGTCCTTCTTCTTCTTTTCTTCTGGTCAGTTGTTGTCTGAGGAGGCAAGGTTCGGGGTTGCCCCTAAATACTAGATTTAGGGGCATTACAGGTAAGTAAAGGTTGGGACCAATGGGTCCCTTCATTGGGGTGGTTACACCTCCTATTATGCCACCCTCCAGTGGGAGGGGGCATATGCCTCTCTCTGGTTGGCTGGGTCCCCCCATCTGCAAGATGGCAGGGACTGAGAGTTGTGCTTCACCTCGCCTCCCCCACCTGAGGGGTGGGGTTGGCAAAGGTGGGCACACCTCCCTTCCTCACTTGGTTTTCCCGCCGATTCTCCCGCCTAAAGTGGGGGTCAGAACCGGTGGGGGCCAGTTACTGGAAGCAGCAAAGGGCTGCGGTAGCTCACAAAGGCGGCAAGCCTTTGAAGTTTCCCCTTTGTGGACCCTGCCCATCCTGGGGGAGGAGGCTTGACACCTCGTCCTAGGCACCTCGTCCCAGGATGTGCATCAGGCTCTCGACCCAGGGGTCCAGAAACATGTGTGGTGGTGGCAGCTGGTGGGCAGCCACTCAGCCAAGACCCTATCAATCAATCAGGGGTTTATATAGTGCGCTACTCACCCGTGAGGGTCTCAAGGCGCTGGGGGGGGGGGAGAAACGGCTCTGGATCAGTCGAAGATCCAGGTCTTGAGGTCCTTCCTGAATGTGTGCAGGGTCGGGGAGCATCTGATGTTCACAGGGAGCTCGTTCCAGGTTTTGGCTGCGATGTAGGAGAAAGCTCTCCCGCCGGTTCTGTTTCTGCGGATGCGGGGGACCTCTGCCAGGGCGAGGTCGGCGGAGCGGAGGTTCCTCTTGGGTACGTGGAAGGATACTCTCTTGTTGAGGTATTTGGGTCCGATGTTGTTGAGGGATTTGTAGGCGTGGGTGAGGAGTTTGAAGGTGACCCTCTTCTCGACGGGGAGCCAGTGGAGGCCTCGTAGGTGTTGGGTCATCTGCTCGTGGCGCGGTGTCCCGAGGACGAGTCTGGCTACGGCGTTCTGGATGGTTTGGAGTTTGTGTAGAAGAGTTTTGTTGATTCCAGCGTAGAGGGCGTTGCCGTAGTCCAGTCTGCTGGTTATGAGTGCGTGGGTGACGGTCCTTCTGCAGTCGGGGGGGATCCATTTGAAGGTCTTATGTAGGATGCGAAGGCAGTTGAAACTAGTGGAGGCGACGGCGTTGATCTGGCGGTTCATGGAGAGGGAGGAGTCAAGGATGATGCCGAAGTTCCGAGCGTGGTCTGTAGGGGTGGGCTCCCGAGGGCAGAGGGCCACCAGGTGTTGTCCCAGGCGGAGGTGCAGGGACCGAGGATGAGGACCTCGGTCTTCTCTGAGTTTAGCTTCAGGCAGCTGTCCTTCATCCAGGCTGCCACGTTCTTCATTCCTTCCTGGAAGCCGAGTCTGGTGTCTTCGGGATTCTTCGTGAGCGAGAGGATGACCTTGGTGTCGTCGGCATAGGATACGATGCTGAGCCCATGCTGTCTGACAATGGCGGCGAGGGGGGCCATGTAGATGTTGAAGAGCATTGGGCTGAGTGATGATCCCTGGGGTACTCCGCAGTTGATTTCTGTGGGTTTGGAGAGGAAGGGGGGGAGTCGGATCCTCTGGGTTCTGCCGGAGAGGAAAGATTGGATCCAGTCGAGGGCGGCTCCTTGTATTCCCGCGTCGTGAAGTCTGGCTGCGAGCGTGCGATGTGAGACGGTGTCGAAGGCTGCGGAGAGGTCTAGAGGTTCCCAAACATTTCACTCCTGAGGACCCCCATTGAGTCACTACTGGCACCCGGGGACCCCCAGGCAATTTGTATGATTTAAATGTCAAACATTAAAACTGTAATTCGAAGGGGAAAAAAACACCATGTGTGCACATCAAACAAAGACTAGACTTAAATTACTAAAGATTTTAGTATTTTTATATTAAAATATTTGCGAAAAATCCTAATGGGAAGGTTGGTGCTGCATCTCGCGACTAACTTTTCATTGTTTGGTTTTATTTCACAGCCCGGGGCTCCTACTCCTGCCAAGGCTGGACTGGAAACTTAAAGCTGCTCTGGCAAATGTTGTCAGACTAGTCCCCATACAGTGCACACCAAGTGCAGCGAGTGAGTCTGACCACTACAAAGGGGGCATTGGGGGCCTCTCCCCAAGAAAATTTGGGGAAAATGGTGCATTTTACAACACATTTGTGATTATATATTGAATTGAAATAATGACCTTACTATGCACCAGCATACAACAATCTTTTGTCAATCTTCATTGATTCCCTCACTACTACCCTCCAACAGTGCCTCTCATCTCTCCATAGCCCCACTGTCACATGTATTTAATTTGATTTATAGCACCTCTCATACCACTGTAGGGTGTCAGAGCACTTTACATCACACACAGACAGAGACAATGAATCATACGTCTGTAAATCAGTGACTAGAAAATGTTACATAAGGCAAAGGGGACTACAAGGTGTAGGATTCACAAGTCATCCATACTGGTAGGCATTTTTTAAGAGTGCTTGGTCTGGAGAAGCACAAACTCAGGATTCAGAACATAACACAGGGGTTAGCATTGACTTTAATAATAAGGATTTATTTCTACCCAAACAAACCTTTTTAGCAGCATCGGGATAATGAAAGACTGGGAAAAAGCATAACTTACTAACTTGTACCATGCAGTTTGCTTGCAGCTCTTTGATGTCAGTTCATAGCTCACTGTGCTAAATGCGATTGGAACTTGTGAACTGCATAATAACAAAAGAGTCTCTGTGGCAAAAGCAGGAACTGACTGAGATATGCACAAAACAAAATACTGTTTTTTTTAAATGCATGGTAGACATTCTTTGCAGTCATATTAACCATCTGGGCTTCCTAAGAAGACTCAAAGCTGCCACTGGACAAACTCCCCATCTCTCTCCAGCAGGTACATTAATCACCGGAGTTATCTTGATATCTTGACACTTTTATTGCTGCCCAAAAACTGCTGTTTATACAAGGAACTTTGCATTGCTTTTAAAACTGCTGCCTGCGGACCCCTGGGAATGTGTCACGGACCCCTGGGGTCCGCGGACCCCAGTTTGGGAACCACTGGTCTAGAAGGATGAGGGCTGCGGTGTGTCCCTGATCTAGTAGTATGCAGATGTCATTGGTGGCGGCGAGGAGGGCGGTCTCGGTGCTGTGGTTGCTGCGGAATCCAGACTGGGAGGCGTCCAGGATGGAGTTCTCTTCTATGAAGGCGGTCAGCTGGGCGTTTACGAGTCTCTCAGTGACTTTGGCCGCAAAGGGGAGAAGAGAGATGGGCCGGTAGTTTTTCAGGTCCGTTGGGTCGGCCGTTGGTTTCTTGAGGAGGGGTTTAACCTCCGCCTGTTTCCAGTCGTCTGGGCAGATGCCTGATCTGAGGGAGGCATTGATGGTGCGTCCTAGTTCGAGTGCAATGACGGTGGCGGCTCTGTGGAAAATGTGCGGTGGGCAGGCGTCCGTTGGGGCTCTTGAGTGGGTTTTCTTCATGGTCGCGGTGATGAGTTCGACAGTAGCGGGATCCCAGGACGTGATGGTCGGCTTATCGGTGGCGGTGGGAAGGGGGGTGGTGATCGTTGTTGGTTCGCTGAAGTTGTCGTAGAGGGCCTTGATCTTCAGATGGAAGTAGGAGCTGAGCTTATCGCAGAGTTCCTGGGAAGGTGTGACGTCCGTGGCTTCGCAGGTGGGTTTTGCGAACTGCTGTATGATGTTGAACAGTTCCTTGGTGTTGGTCACGTTGGTCTGGACTTTGTCTCTTATGAAGGTCCGTTTGGTGTCTCTTATGCGCTGGTGGTATTCCTTCAGGGCGCTCTTGTGGTTGTTCCGCGCTTCCGTGGTTTTCAGGTTTCGCCAGGTTTTCTCTAGGCGTCTGCAGGAGCGTCTGGCTTCTTGAAGTTCTGTGGTGAACCAGGCAGCTTTCAGAGGGTGTTGTTTGGCGGGGGCAGAGGGGTGCGAGCTTGTCGGCGCAGCAGGAGACCCAGCGGTGAAATTCCCTGGCTGCGGAGTTGGTGTCGGTCGTGGCGATGGGGGGGTTTTGATGGAGGGTGGTGTTGAGGTGCTCCTCTGTGACCTTGCTCCAGTTCCATCGTGGTCGGGCCCAGGGCGGGTGTGGGTGCGGTGTTGAAGGTGAAGTGGACGCAGTGGTGGTCAGTCCAGAGGGGCTGGGTGGTGTGGCAGAAGCGGATGTTTGTTCCTCCCGCGAAGATGGGGTCGAGGGTGTGACCTGCTCTGTGGGTGGGCGTGTTGACGAGCTGCTTCAGTCCTAGGTTGGCGAGGTTGTCGAGGAGAGTGGTGGAGTCGGGGTCATTTCCGTTGTCGAGGTGGAAGTTCAGGTCCCCGAGTAGAATGTAGTCCGTGGAGGTAATGGCGTGGGGTGCGGTGAGCTCGGCGATGGTAGTTGCATGATGGGTACGAGGTCCTGGCGGTCTGTAGATGAGGGTGCCGCGTAGCGTGGTCCTGGGGTTTGTCTGGATCTGGAAGTGGAGGTGTTCTGTGTTGGAGTGGGGGTCACTCATGCTGGATGTGGAGAGTCGGGGGGGGGGGGTCTTGTGTGCGATGGCGAGTCCTCCTCCTGGGCGGTGAGGACGGTCCTTTCTCTGGATCTTGTAGCCGTCGGGGATGGCAGTGGCGATGTTGGGACTGGGGGTGGCATTGGTCCAGGTTTCCTAGAGTTAGGTTGTTTTTCAGGGGGCATCTCTAAGATGCCTTCTGAGTGCATTTTTCATTAAATCCCACACTGGCATCAGTGTGGGTTTAATGTGCTAAGAAGTTTGATACCAAACTTCCCAGTTTTCAGTAAAGCCATTATGGTGCTGTGGAGTTCATAATGACAAACTCCCAGCACCATATACTCTTAATGGCATTACTTCACTTAAAATGTCTATAAATTGGTTTATACATTGTGGGGGTACAACGCTCATGCACCTGTACCCTCACCAGTGGTATAGCGCACCCAGCTAGAGGGGTGGCTGACCTATGCCAGGGCTGGGGGTTGTAGGCATGGCACACAGGGATGTGTGCCATGTCGACTCTTCACTTTGTTCTGCACCAAAACATGCCGCCTGCAATGGCAGTGCGTGTGTGAAGGTATAGGGCATCAAAGGTGGGGCACAATAAGTGCTGCAGCCCTTAGAGGCCTTCCCTGGCCACAGTGCCCCTGTTACCTATGGTACCATTTACAAGGGACTTACATGTGGCCAAAGAGTGCCAAATGGGTTTTGTCTCAATGCAGTGTTAGGGAAAGAACATAGGCCCTGGGTACCTGGTTCGCAGGAACCCAGAGCACACTCAGTCAAAGTACATCAACAGTTTGGCAAAAAGTGGGGGCAACCATGCAAAAAGAGGGCACTTTCTTACAATGGCCAATTATTGCAGCCGTTCCATTCCCACATTCTCGCCACACTCTTGGAGCCTTTGAGGGCACTCACAAAAAAAGATGTCCATTGGGAATGGAATAGCAAAGCTGCGAAGACATTCTGTGATGTCAAGGAAGCCTGTCTACACGACGCCACCATGGCGTACTTTGATCTAGCCAGAAGAACTGAGTTGATAGTGGATGCAAGCCCTGTAGGGCTAGGAGCAGTACTATTAAAGATGAAAAAGGAAGGAGAGTGGGTCCCTATAGGATATGCGAGCAGGGCCCTGACGGATGTGGAAACTCACTATGCACAAATTGAGAGGGAAGCTCTAGCCATTTGATGGGCTTGCAAACATTTCCACCTCTAACTCTGCGGGCAAAAGTTTCAAGTAGAGACTGATCACAAGCCCCTAGTGCCGCTGTTTGCGGGAACAGCCCGCAACGGACCTCCAAGAATAGAGAGATGGGCGGTCCAATTACAGCAGTACTCCTTCGAGGCGACCTCCCGCCCTAGAGTCAAGAACCCGGTGGATTATCTATCGAGACATTCAGTCATGGTCAAGACAGAATCAGAATAAAAAGATTACCTGGGGACTGAGGATTTCGTGAAGATGGTTACGGAGATCGCATGTACCCGTGCACTCTCATTGTCAGAAATAGCTGAACATACCGAGGCCGACAGGTGTCTACAGAAGGTGAAGGCTGCGCTTAAGGGACACCGATAGAGGAATTTTCTTGATGGAGTAAGAGGGTTGACACCCGAGGAACAAGAGGCGCAAACACAACTGAGGTGATGTCGAGAGTAGCTTAGCGAGAGCGAGTAAGGACTCGTGCTGGGGGGACATCAAACTGTTATTCCCCGTAAGCTATGGGAAAGGATAGTTGAGCTGGCGCATCAAGGACACCAAGGCATCACCAAAACGAAATCCATGCTAAGAAGCAAGGTGTGGTTCCCGAGCATGGACCGGCTGGTCGAAGAGAGAGTCCGGAATTGCCATTCATGCATCATCACAGGGGGAGTACCTCCTATTGCCCCTGCTATTACCGAGGCAGCCTGTACCTAGCTGTGGGCATCACTCAGTATGGACTTTTTATTTATTTTTATTTATTTTATTTATTAGGCGCACAAATCATCCCCGAGGGGATCTCTCGGCGCCGAGGCCGTCCGATACAGGTCACAATTCCATATGGTGATTAAAGATTGAACAGCCATTTTTTCATGAGTTTCTTGAAGAAGATTAGGTCTGAGCAAGTATGAAGGGGCAAGGGTAGCTGATTCCAGTATTTGGGAGCCATAAAGAAAAGGAGCGGCCACCATATCTGGTGATCACTGGATCTGAGCCGGTGTACCGGGATATAAGGCTGCAGTTTGTTTTTAAGATAGCATGGTCCCTTCCCGTGCAGTGATTTGAAGACCAAACACAGAAGTAGCAAGAGCGCACACTTTTTTATGGGAAGCCAATGAAGGAAGCGTAATAAAGGTTCAGATGGGGATCACGGAGGTAGATTGCAGACAAGGCGCGCTGCTGGGTTCTGTACCACCTGAAGTCTGGAGAAAAGGCCTTCATTCATTTTGACCATAAGGGAATTCCCATAGTCCAGGAGGCTCACTATCAACGCCTGGACTAGGGTTTTCCTAGCATGCAGAGGAGCCCAATGAAAAGCCTTTCTAAGCATGAGCATCAGGCCGGAACAGGTTCCAGAGATGGTTTTAACATGTTCATTCATAGAGAGATTATCATCCAAAAAGACACCCAAATTTGTAACCAATTTTTTGGGTGTCGTGGACGATCCAAGTTTGGATGGCCACCAATCAGCAGACCAGATTGAATGAGCCTTCCCAAAAAGTAGGACCTCCGTCTTACTGGTGTTCAGCTGAAGGAAGTTGGCAGTCATCCATGATGCAATTTTTAACATACAGTGTTTGAATTTGACTTTGGTAAGTTCTGGATTAGAATCCATGGTGATGACAAGTTGCGTGTCATCAGCATTTGAGATTGTATCAAAACCTGATAAGCCTGGCCAGGGGAACCACATATATGTTAAAGAGAGTAGGGCTCAGGATCGATCCCTGTGGCACCCCTTTGTCCAGGACCATGGATTTAGAATGATAAGGATCCATATGTACTATATGAGTTTGTTCTAATAATAAAATTCCACCCATTTCAGAGCTTTGCCGCTGACACCAATCTCCTCCAATCTTTGAATTAGAATTGGGTGGGAAATGGTATCAAATGCAGCTGATAGATCAAGGAGAGTCAGCATAGCTGAATTCCCCTGATCTAGAGCGAGTCTGATTGGGTCGGTGACCTCCATTAATGCTGACTCAGTAACTGGGAGGGATCCAACAAAGAGTTGGATTCCAAAAAAGACACCAACTGGTGGTTTACCAGTGACTCTGAAACTTTGGTGATGAGAGGGAGCAGTGATATAGGCCTATAGCTTTGCATATCTGTAGGATCAACCATAGGTTTTTTAAGAATGGGTCTGATCCGTGCAGTTTTCCATTTAGATGGAAGAGTTGGCAGCTTAAGCAAAAGATTGCATAGATCTGTGATGGGGGCAAGAAATATTGGAGCCAGAGTGGTAATGACATGAGGGGGGGGGGCGAGATCCAGCGGGGATCCAGATTTAAGCCTATTTAGCCGATCCAAGACTTGATCAGGGGTGGCAAAATTAAAAGGTCCAAGGTGGAGGACTGGGTGTTAACATGGACTTCAGAAGAAGCTAGTTTTGTCAGTGCCATGTTATTTGAAAGAGATTGGTAGATGTTATTGATCATTGCAAAGTGTCTGAGATGCTGGGATGGTAGAACTACAAGTGGTCGGATTGGGGAATTATTTTAAAATTTTAAAGAGCTCTTTTGAGGAGTTCTTTGCAGAGTTAATTCTGTCAACAATGTGGGTCCTTCTTGCAGTATTGCAGTTTTTTAGATATTTTCTTAATGCAATTTTATAGATGAGCTTTTCCTCATCTAATTTAAACTTTCTCTAATTGCTCTCATGTTTCCTACATATAGATTTTTCCTTTTTTATTGATTCAGTACACCAAGGAGCAAGAGGATTTTTTGTTTTGATTTTACTCAATTTCAGGGGAGCAATGGAGTCTGAGGCCTGCCTAAAGGAGTCCTCAAAAACCTTTAATGCGAGATCCATATCTTCATTGTCCCTCAAAAGAGGAGGAATAAAAGTGGGGGAGGAAGTAGAAGGAACTACCTTCCTCCAAGGTCTGGTAAGTTTCAAGCCATTGGAATAGACAGTACTGGATTTCTGAAAGTCTAAATGAAAATTGAGGGATAAGTGGTCAGTCCACACCAGGACAACCGGGGGATCAACCACTAAGTCAGGGGCGTTGGTGAATACTACATCCAGGGTATGTCCGGCGATGTGGGAGGGACCAACTACCTTTTGATAGAGACCAAGTGATTCTAGATCTGCGAGAAGATGGATAGAATCAGAATCAGATTCATTGTAAACATGATAGTTAAAATCCCCTAAGAGCAGAAAAGTATCTGCTGCTAAGATATGCGGGGCTAACCATTTCATAAGCCTAGAGCTGAAATATTTCTTTTTGCCATGAGGGTGATAGACCAAAGCCCCCTTCCAGGTCAAATTTGAGGTGGTATCTAGTTGAAAGATAATCATTTCCAGCTAAGTAGTGGAGCAGGAATCCAAGCATTTTATCTTTAGCGGGCTTCGTGCAGCAATAGCCACTCCACCCCCCATTTTTAACTGCCTGTCAAGTCCACTTAAATTATAATCATCAGGGAATGATACTGCAATAGATGGGGAGGCGGTAGAGTGGAACCAAGTTTCAGTGATAAAGCATGGATCTGGTTTGTAAGTGTCTAAAAGATCCCAGAGCTCTGACGCATGCTTCGGAATGGAGCCTGCATTAAGATACAAGCTGTGTAACTGAGAGGAGGTACACCCAAAGGTATCAGGAGAAATCCTATTTTTACCAATTGAAGGGCTATGCCCTGTGGTACAGAGAAACTCAGACTTGGTCTGGGAGGGGGAGGGAACACAGGAGAAGTTGCACATGTTGCAGTGCCCTGGACCTTCCTCATCCAGTGGAGGTAATACCCTATACAAGAGGCACTAGAATTTAGATGTCTTATCTTTGTGAGCTCAGAACTGGTATAGGATAAGTGGCACATGGTTTACCCAGTAAAATATGCAGCCTTTCTGGCGGCGTCCAGGTGCGGACGGGCGCTGACAAGCTTGCCCCTGGCACGCCTTTGGCTCTACTTAAATAACTAAGTGAAAGCCCAGGAAAAGAAGTATGTTGGAAACTAGACCGTCGACTGACCAAGATGGCGGCAGCCGACGACCCAGAGATTAGACTGTCTGATACTTCCTCGCTCTGCTCAAACGGCACAAGCTGCGGCAGAACAGAGAGCAGCACCGTAAAGCCAATAAGGTAAGTAAGTGTTCTTTTAAAAAAAATCATTTTAATCATTTTTAAAACCGCTGATAACATCAGTGCCAAATGAAGTGAAATAATGAAAAAAACAAAATCAGTCTCAGAGATATTTTTCATATAAAATAGTATACAATCATAACCTGCATCCATTGTGCAGTTTTCCCGATGAAAGGGTGACATTGGTCATAATGGACAGTACTTCAAATTTCCTGCCGTAGAGGTTAACTAGACTGCGTTCAATTGTGTTCGACCTGCCCTAGAGAAAATATTTGCATTACTAGGTTTGCCAGAAGAGATCAAGACCGACAATGGCCCTCCTTTCCAAGGTCAAGAGTTTCATGATTACCTTCACCAGCTTAACATCAGGCATCACTGCATAACTCCAGTCTGGCTGCAGGCAAACAGAGAGATGGAGCGTTTCATGAGAGCCCTAAATAAGGCCTTGGGAATAGGAATAGAACGGGGTGAAAACCCTGAGTGTAGTCTACAGCAATTCCTACGTGCCTATCGACAAACACCCCATAGTACTATAGGGTGTGCGCCTAGCGACCTACTGATGAAATGACCGGTGCAAGATGTTTTGCCTGCTGGGCCTCACTGGCAACCCATAGTTCTAAATGAGCAAGTAGCTCAAGAGCGAAGAAAGGCGAGGGCAAGCCCTGAGCGGGGAGCAGTGAGTCTTTCCGTGCAAGTTGATGATCGGGTGGAAATAAAGGATTGCCACCCAGGGTGGAAGTTCAGAAGC
This sequence comes from Calotriton arnoldi, assembly GCA_963921515.1. Taxonomy (NCBI): domain Eukaryota; kingdom Metazoa; phylum Chordata; class Amphibia; order Caudata; family Salamandridae; genus Calotriton; species Calotriton arnoldi. The sequence continues at coordinate 719,009 of CAWUFW010000075.1, read as the reverse complement.
CCATTCAAAAGAGAGGCATGGGAAGTGGTGCGAATAAAGGGAACCATGGTGACATTAAAAAGGGGTAGCCGGGACGTGTCGAGGAACGTGTCCTAATTCCGGAAACTGCCACGCATTGAATCAGGAGGATGTGTCCAAGATGAACCTCAGTTGGAAATGGACAGAAGTATGAACACTCCCAATCAGGAGGAAGCTACGAGTCCAGAGAGGGAAGGCCCACATTGCTATGATGGAGGAACACTGAGCAATGGAGGACAGGCGGTTGAGGGAGAGAGTAGTCCCGTTCGACCATCAAGACTGAATGAGAAAGCGAACACAAGAGGCTACCTCTATCACCTCAGGGAAAACCCTTGCCCCAGTCAAAGGCTCCGGGACTTTGTGTGCCAGACATCAGTGCCAAGAGTAACTGCGAACTGAGAAATTCTGCTGACCCACATACATCTGAAGCTGACCATTGCACCATGATGTTTTTGTGTTTTTCATTACCGATTAATTTTATTTTGTTGTTTTTATTTTCGTTGTTTAATCCGAAAGGTTATAATGTAATGAGCCACGCTACGCACTACGTGCGTCGCACACATCTCGAGGGCTGGGTGCAGCCTGAGGAAATAAATAAAGGGCACATTATTGCTGGAGGTCAGAGTGCAGTGCACACCAATGCTAGTAGTCAGCTCTGTCTGTTGGGGTGTCTGTCCGTTGTCTGAATTGTGCCTAGACACGTTGGCCATCAGGGATCGAACATAAGTGTCACACATTTGGCAGTTAAATGGAGAAGGGGTTGAATTCTATGGCAGGACCGGAGGCTCTGATTATGCTCCGCAATCTTTACAACTCATAAAAAACATCAGCCAATGAAAAAACAGTAAACATAAAACACACTACATTTCCCATGAGGCTTTGAACCACGCCTCTATCAAACCAACCAATTGTATATGGTCATCCAATACAAAATAGAGAGGCACCATCTTCCTGCCTCTTTCTTTGCTGCTCCGCAGTCAAGATAAGTGCCTCTCTATTTTGTCAACTAGGGACTACATTATATATTGTACAGCGTACGCCCATTATTCTTGTACTCTGCAGCTTCGCCGCTTTGTATTGTGCAGCTAACCTTTTCTTTTTTTTAAAGTTAGGTTGGCGCTCCATGCCCGATCAGCTCGCAGACCGCTACGCGGTTGTTTTCTCTCCTTTTTTTGGTTACGGTGCGTGTTGCGCCTTTAAGGTGATTAATTCAATTTATTTTCAGTTTAGTTTCGTTAATCTTGGTCCCAAATCTTGGTGCTTTCCCCTCTGTGTTCTTGCCGTTTTCCCCACAGCGCTCTTTGCGCAGCCGCACTACAAACTTCAGCCCCTCCCAGGAGCGAGGTCGTGTGTGCAGCCCAATTGGGCTACACACGCGGACCTCTACGGAAGCCTGCCTGCGCGTTTCTCTTGCACGCTTGGCAGCTTCCAGAGAACATCGCTGGAGCCACCTCTCTCCAGGCTGTAATAACAAGGTATTCCTGCAGGTTTTTATTTACTGTGCATATTTTATTTGACAGAGGCTTCCCTTTCAGGCATTTAGGGATTTTTCTACTTGTTTAAGTCCTGCTACATACTTTGGTAACTCATAATAAAATCCTGCAACCAGCTGATTGCTCCCTCTGATGTCCTGACTCTGAGCTGAGCAGGGCTGCAAGAATTGTGACATTGGTCTTCCATTCCCTTCCTGCTATACAGCTTTATTCTTTGGTTGACCTTGCTTCCCTCTGGGGACTTTGATTGAGGTGCCCCTGACCCTCTTGTAGTATGTCTGATTACGAGACTTTCGACCATGATCTGGCTGCCTATGGCCCAGAAGAGGACGAAGATTATTGTTATGATGAGGGCATGGAAGCCATCATTGATGAATCTGTCTAGAAAAATTTAGACAAGGCCCTCACCTTAGCACTCCTACCATTTCTCAATGCTTAGACAAGCTTGCAGGGCGCGCGTCCACCCCACCCCACTCAGGGAACCTCCCTCTTCCCCCTCTGCCCAGTCATGGCTCATGTGAAGGTGATTGCAAAAGTAACCGAAGGGGCTTTACCTGATCACGCTTACAGTGCGGGCTCTCTCCCCCCCACCTCCTCTCCCATCGGCCCCGGTCACTGACACAGATACAAATCCCTCCTCTTCTCATGAATCCCAGGCTCACAAGTGTTCAAAAAAGCGCAAGCGCTCTATTTCTCCTTCTATTGTATCTCCTTTCACTTTCGACACTTCTGACATTGTGCACCCCAGGGAGGGCCAGTCATGGCAGAGGATGCTCGATGGGCCACTTCAACCAACAAGGCCCTCAGTGTGGATTCAACCACAGATGTAGAGGTTACGCCCAAGATCCGGCCCAAGCAGCCTTCTACCTAGAGTCTAGAGGCTTCAGAGGCTGCTTCAATCGTGGAGTCAACAGGGGTTCCGTAACTCCAACAACTAACCTGCAGGAAATGGTTACCACAACCCTTTCCCAATTTCCTCTAGGGGGCAGACTGAAATACTTTCTATACAATTGGGCAAAGATTACTTCTGATTCATTGATTCTGGATACTCTTCAGGGTTATAATAATAATAATAATAATAGGCAAGCTTGTAAAGCGCATGGTTACACCCACTGGTGTGTCCGCGCGCTGAGGCACAGACTCGTCAGATGTAAAAAGAAGGAGCAAAAGAGAGGGGACTTATGCACGGAAGAGCCAGGTTTTCAGTTTCTTCCAGAAGAGCGACTCCGATGGTTCAGCACGGAGGAAGAGAGGGAGTGCATTCCAGTTCCTGGAGGCCAGATAACTGAAGGAGCGGGCTCCCATTCTAGCTTTTTTAACTTTAGGGATCTTGACCAGATAGGTTCCGGTAGATCTAAGATGACGAGTCGGATTGTAGGGAATAAGTATATTGTGTAAATAGCTAGGCCCTTTCCCCTGCAAGATGCGGTGGCTAATACACAAGGTTTTGAAGAGTATTCTCTCCCTAAGTGGTAGCCAGTGTAGGACAGAAAGAGCCTTCTTTGTAGAGGTTCTCCTGGGAAGCATCAGAACAAGGCGAGCAGCTGCGTTCTGAATGCATTGAAGCCTATGAAGGCATTTGTTAGTTGCTCCTAGGTATAGAGCATTTTCGTAGTCCAGTTGGGATGTTACTAATGTGCGGACTAGGGTTTTCCTGGCTGAGATGGGGAGCACATCCAGAGTTTTCCGTAATCCTCTCAAAATTCCGAAGCACTTCCAAGCCACTTTTTTAGTGTGAGCCTCAAAAGAGAGATTGGAGTCTAACCACACCCCCAAGTTTTTAACCTGATTACTTGGGGAGGGGGTAGGGCCCAATATTTGTGGCCACCATGCCGATGACCAGATAGAGGGAGATTTTCCCACCACTAGGATCTCTGTTTTGCTGCCATTTAGTTTTAGGCAGTTATTTGTCATCCAAGATGATAAGTCCTGTAGGCAAGCAGAGAAATTAGTGGCTGCTAACTCGGAGGCCTGTGACAGCGAGACCACCAATTGCGTGTTGTCTGCATATGACACGACGGTGACTCCATGCCATTCTATAATCTCTGCCAGAGGTGCAATATAAAGGTTAAAAAGAGTGGGGCTCAGTATGGAGCCTTGAGGGACCCCTTGGGACAGCGCAATGCTTTTGGAGAAGTGTGGTCGTTGGGCCACCTGAATGCTCCGGTCCTGCAAGAAGGCAGCCATCCATTTTAGTGCCAGTTTGTCCAGCCCACCTTCACTGAGGCGCTGTAAGAGCAGTTTATGAGATACCGTGTCAAAGGCCTCACTGAGGTCCAAAAGGACCAGGGCTACTGTCTGGCCTTCATCTACATGTCTGCGTATTGTCTCAGTTGTCAGAAGCAACGCAGACTCTGTGGAGTACGTAGCTCTAAAGCCCGATTGTGTAGGGTGAAGTAAACTATGCCGATTAATGTAGGTCAAATAGAACTGTTTCAACCTCCCTATCAAGACTCATTCCCCCCACCCCTCTTTTTTTCCCAACAAGACGAGTCTTTTATAGTCTCCGAACTTCTGGAACTTTTGTCAAAACAGGCAATTGCACTGATATCTGCAGCAATGTGTTTTTGGTACAAAAGAAAGGTAGGGGTCAACGATTGGGTCTGAATCTAAGACTTTTCAATCCTTTTGTGATTTATCGTCACTTCAAGATGGAGGGCATCCATCTGCTAAGGGATCTTCTTCAAGAACGAGATTGGATGGTTTGTTGAGATCTCAAGGATGCCTATCTGTCTGTCCCCATTTGTCTATCTCATCATCGGTACCTACAATTCCGATAGAAAAGCCAATAGTACCAGTATCAATCTCTTCCATTCGGCCTATCCTCGGCTCCCTGGGTGCACTGCTCACCAAACTTTTGAAACCAGTGGTGGTCCAGTAGCAAGACATGGGGGTTTGTATGACCATCTATCTAGATGACATGCTCCTCTTGGCCAAAGACCACTCCCTTCTGTTAATTCATTTGTCTTGGACAATGTCCCTTCTTCAGGACCTGGGATTTGTGATAAATATCAAGAAATCCATGATTGTTCCATCCCATCAAGTGGAATTCCAGGGCTTTCAGGTAAACTCCCTTACGGCACAGTTGCTCCTTACTCCCTTGAAAGTGAAATCCATCAAGAGGGAGTTGAAATCGCCTCTGTTGAAACAGATGGTGTCTTTGAGGTCCCTGGCCCGGATTGTGGGGTTGCTAGCGTCTTTGATTCAAGCAATCTTCCCAGGCCCATTGCATTACAGGGCTCTTCAGTGCCTGAAGATTCATAACTTGCATCAGGGCTTCAGTTACGACCATTTCATTCCATTGGTGGCCGAAGCCGAGGAGGAACTTCAGTGGTGACTTCTTCACCTGGAAGCGTGGAACAGCCAGGCCATTTTTGGAGTATCACCAGACGTGGTCATCGAATCAGATGCCAGTCGTTGGGCTGGAATGCCCGATGCAGAGATTTTTCTACAGGCGGTCGTTGGTCAGCTGATGAATTACGACTTCATATCAATTGCCTGGAACTTCTGCCAGGTTCTCTTGCCATAAAGTAAATCTCTCTCATCAAAAGCAACTGCTGCATCCTCTTGCGGATGGACAATGTTTCGGCAGTTCGTTACATCAATCGCTTGGGGGGCACGAGATCGGGCCTGCTGGCCAACATAGCCAGAGACTTTTGGCACTTCTGCCTTTCTCAGAAGATTACGGTTCTGGCGGAATATCTTCTGGGAAAAGACAATCTAGTAGCAGATTGGAACTCCAGATTCCTCGAGGGACAACAGCGATTGTAAACTCCATCCTTACCTCTTTCAAGAGATAATGTCTGCTCGGGGTCCATGCCATATGGACCTGTTTGCGTCCCGGCTCAACACTCAGCTGACACGATTCTACAGTTGGAGGATCCGATGGCCATGGGGACAGATGCCTCCCTCCAATCTTGGGGGTATCAGAATAATTATGTGTTCCCTCCATTTGCCATGATTCCAAGGGTGGAGGCTCAGGTCTGACGTCAATCGGCGACTCTGGTTCTCGTTACCCCTCTGTGGAAGACATAATCGCGGTTTACAACTCTTTTGGAATTATCTGTAGCTCTTCCCATCCTCCTTCCAATTTTCCCTCAGTTACTCCTGGACCTAGTGGGTTTGCCTCATTGTTAGAAATGGGGGTCTCTAGTTGGCAAGGGCTTGCACCTTTGTCCAAGTAGGTACCCTTCTTCCTAGTCAGGATAAGGGAGTTACACTCCTAAAATAACCCCTGCTTACCCCCTTGGTAGCTTGGCACGAGCAGTCAGGCTTATCTTAGAGGCAGTGTGTAAAGCATTTGCACATAACCAACAGTAATACAGTGTAAGCACTACAAACGGACACCACACCAGTTTAGAAAAATATCCAATATTTTTATATACTTAAAACAAGACCAATACGATAAAAATCCACAGTACAGTACTTTAAAAATCTTCAGTTATCACAGTGTCCTTAAAAACAGTTCCTTGATGTCGATAGCTCCGTCCGGGGCTATCACGGCGTCGTGAACAAACAAATCCAAACAGTTCTGGCTGACCGTGGCGTCGCGGGTCAGCTACGGTGTCGGGAAGACCCTCAAACAGTACCTTTCAGAACTGCAGGGCGTCGATGACCTCGCGGTGAGCTTCCGAAAACACGGCGTCCGCAGGCGTCGGTTCCGGAGGTCGGTGCAGGCGTCGTCTGGGCCCTCGAAGTCACACGCGTTGCAGATCGATCTCCTCTCTGTTGAAGTCAGGAGCGCTGGCGTCGGCAGGCGTCGGGTGCTGCAGTGCGAAGTGCAGCGGTGCAGCGTGCGGTGCCCTCAGGTCACGGTGCGAGCAGCGGCTCGGTGGCGGCGTCAGATGGCGTCGTCGGTGAGACCAGGGTCGCGGTGTGAGATGAAGGCGGTGCTCGTCACGGTGCTGGCAGGTCACGGTGCAGCAGCGGCGTCGTCGTTGCTGAAGCGCTGTCGTCGGCTGACGAACTGGAGTCGATGGCACCGGTGTCGGTAGGCCAAGGCTGCGGTGCGGGATGAGGGCGGTGCGTCGTGTAACTGTATGAGTGTTGCCCTCGAACCACGGTGCAAGCAGCGGCATCGAGTCCGGCGTGGAGCGTCGTCGTCGGGGATACCAAGGCGTCGTCTTGAAGCGAGGCGGTGCGGAGTGCGGTGCCAGCAGCGGCTCGGTGGCGGCGTCAGCAGGCGGCATCGGTGAGACCAGGGTCGCGGTGCGGCATTGCGGCGGTGCCCTCTGAGCCTTCAGGACACTGAGTCGCAGCGGCATCGTAGACGGCGTCGGGCTTGAAGTCTTTGCTGTTCCTGAGACTTCTTGAACAGGGGGCAAGCTCTACCTCAAGCCCTTGGAGACACTCACAAAGTAGATTGCAGAAAGTTCAGTCCAGTCCTTTCTCTGCCCAAGACAGAAGCAGCCACTGCAGGTCAACACAGCAAAGCACACAGCAAAGTGGTAGTTCCTCCTCACAGCTTCTCCAGCTCTTCTTCTTGGCAGTCTTCTTGATCCAAAAGAGTTCTAAAGTTCTGGGGTTTGGGTCCCCCTTTTTATCCTCAATTTCTCTTTGTTCTCTGAAGGCAGAGAGGCCTTTGCCTAGTCCAAACCAGTTCTGGTCAGTCCTGGAGCACTTTGTTGACAAGACTCCTTCTTTCCTTTTGCAGTGTAGGCCAGGGACATCAGAAGCACCACAGGAGGTGGAGCCAGCATTGTGGAGGGAAGGCACAGTCCTATTCAGGTCCCAGGTGCAACTCCTCCCACCCATCTACATGTAGATCTTGCTATTCAGCCCTGTGCTGACTCACCCTGTCTCCTGGAATCCCCCAGCCCCTGTCACTCACACTCCAGACAAGGAATACACAACCTAGCAGAGGCAGGCTTGGATGGTTAGACAAGAAAATACCTACTTTCTAAAAGTGGTATTTTCAAACACAGAATGTTAAAACCAACTTCACTAAAAGATGCATTTTATCATTCTGAGTTCAGGCATACGAAACTCGAATTTCTACCATGTTCCCTGGGTCAGTTAGGATCATAGGATGTAATAATCAAACTGCCCATTCTGGCCTATGGGGAACAGGTAGCCTTGCAATAGTGAAAAACGAAGTAGGCAGTATTTCACTATCAGGACATGCCACACACACCAGGGCATGTCCTACCTTTCACATACAATGCACCCTGCCCACAGGGGTACCTTGGGCCTACCTTAGGGGTGACTAACATGTAGAAAAGGGAAGGTTTAGGGACTGGCAAGTGTGTGCACTTGCCAAGTCGACATGGCAGCCCCAGGCCGCGCACAGGCTCTGCAATGGCAGGCCAGAGTTACACTTTACGGGCTGTTTGCGTGGGTGGCACAATCCAGTGCTGCATCCCACCAACAACATTTGATTTATAGGCCCTGGCACTCGCAGTGCACTTTACTAGGGACTGACACATAAATCAAATAGGCCAATCATGGAAACACCAATCCATAACACACTTTCTACAGGAGCACTTGCACTTTCCCACTGGACAGCAGTGAGGAAAGTGCGCAGAATCATTACACCAGCAAAAACAGAGTCAAAACCAGGAGGTCAGAAAGCAAAAAGTCAGGGGGAACACGCCAAAAGATGCCAAGTCTAACACATGTCCCCTCCAGCTGAAAGTAGGGAGAACTACCCAACCTCCCGGGAGTTCTCTTCACTAAGGCGGAAGAACCTGGACAGACCATCTGCGTTGGCGTGTTCTGTGCCAGGGCGGTGTTCCACCGTAAAGTCCATTCCCTGTAGGGAGATGGACCACCTCAGCAGTTTTGGATTCTCACCCCTCATTTGCATCAACCATCTGAGGAGCCTGTGGTCTGTCTGAACCCGGAAGTGAGTCCCAAACAGGTATGGTCTCAGCTTCTTCAGTGCCCAGACCACAGCAAAAGCTTCCCTTTCTATGGCACTCCACCTCTGTTCCCTGGGGAGTAGTCTCCTGCTAAGGAAGACTACAGGCTGATCCAGGCCCTCTTCGTTCAGTTGTGAGAGCACCGCTCCCACACCATGCTCTGAAGCGTCAGTCTGCACGACAAATTCTTAGGAGAAGTCAGGTGCCTTGAGCACGGGCGCCGTGCACATGGCTGCCTTCAGGGCATCAAAAGCTTTCTGGCAGGACTCCGTCCAGATCACCTTCCTGGGCTGCTTCTTCGAAGTCAGCTCTGTTAAGGGGGCAACGATGGTGCCATAGCCCTTAACAAATCTCCTACAGTAGCCGGTGAGACCTAAGAAGGCTCTCACCTCTGTCTGGGTCTTGGGGGGCTCCCAAGCCAGAATGGTGTCAATCTTGGGTTGTAGGGGCGCCACCTGGCCGCTTCCTACCTGGTGTCCCAAGTACACCACAGAACCCTGCCCGATCTGGCACTTACTGGCCTTGATCGTGAGGCCTGCACCTTGCAGAGCCCTCAACACTCTCTCAAGATGCTGTAAATGTTCTTCCCAGCTGGAACTGAACACAGCAATGTCATCCAGGTAGGCGGCACTGAAATCCTCCAGCCCAGCCAACACCTGATTGACCAACCTCTGAAAGGTGGCAGGGGCATTCTTCAACCCAAAGGGCATCACCCGGAATTGGTAATGACCTTCTGGGGTTGAGAACGCTGACCTCTCCTTGGCCCCATCGGTTAAGGCAACCTGCCAGTACCCAGACGTTAAATCAAACGTGCTGAGGAACCGGGCAGCTCCCAACCGATCAATGAATCAATGAGCTCATCAGCTCTGGGGATGGGGTGCGCGTCAGTCCTGGTGACGGCATTGAGCCAACGGTAGTCCACACAAAACCGGAGTTCTGGAGTGGCACCGGGTGCAGCAGCCTTTGGGACCAAGACCACTGGGCTGGCCCAAGGACTGTTGGAGGGCTCAATCACCCCTAACGCCAACATCTTAGAGACCTCCTCCTTGATGCTGGCCCTGACCCGGTCAGTCAACCTGTAAATTTTGTGCTTTACATGAGGGCTGTCACCAGTGTCCACATCATGGGTACCTCAGTGAGTAACACCGGGGGTCAGAGAGAGCAGTGGGGCGAACTGTCCCAACAACTGGCGACAGTCCCCCTGCTGCTCTTGAGTCAGTGTAGGGGAGAGGATCACACCCTCCACTGACCCATCATGCTCCTTGGTAGACAGGAGGTCAGGGAGAGGCTCACTCTCCTCTTCCACCCCATCATCTGTCGCCAAGAGCATACTCACTTCGGACCTCTCGAAGTGGGGCTTGAGGCGGTTCACGTGAAGGACCCTCAAAGGGTTCCTTGGAGTCTGCAAATCCACCAGGTAGGTGACGTTACTTTTGCGCTCCACCACATCAAATGGCCCAGTCCACTTGTCCTGCAAGGCACAAGGTTCCACTGGGGCCATGACCCACACTTTTTGCCCAGGTTGAAATTCGACCAGAGTGGCATTCTGGTCATACCACCTCTTCATTTCTTCCTGGCTTGCTTCTAGGTTCGCCTGAGCGAGTTTCCTGAAGCGGGCAGTTTGGTTTCTAAAGGCCAGTATGTAGCTAAACACATCCTGGGGAGTTTTCCTGGGAGCTGCCTCCCAGCCTTCCTTTACCAAACTCAGAGGTCCTCTGACAGGGTGGCCATACAGGAGCTCAAAGGGGCTGTACCCAAGAGACTTCTGAAGCACCTCCCTGTATGCAAAGAGCAGGCATGGCAAGAGGACGTCCCACTTACGCCTCATGGGTTCTGTTAGACCCTTGATCATGCCTTTCAAGGTCTGGTTGAATCTCTCCACCAGACCGTTTCCTTGTGGGTGGTAAGGAGTGGTGAACTTGTAGGTTACACCACACTCCTTCCACAGGGATGTCATATACTTGGATATGAAATTGGTCCCCCTGTCAGAAACCACCTCTCTGGGGAAGCCCACACGGAAAAAGATCCCCATTAACGCCCGGCCCACCACTGGCGCCGTCGTTGTCCTGAGAGGGATTGCCTCCGGGTACCGGACCAGGATGTACCTGTTGCCCATGGCTGTCTTGGGATCCAGTGGCCCCACAATATCCATCCCTACCCTTTCAAAGGGTGTTCCAACAACAGGAGAAGGTTGGAGAGGAGCTTTGACCTTTCTCCCACTCTTACCACTTGCCTGGCAAGTTTGGCAAGACCTACAGTGTGCATCTGACTGCCTTCGCATTTGGGGCCAAAAGAAGTGGGTGACAAGCCTGTCAAAGGTCTTGTCCTGCCCCAAATGTCCTGCCAAAGGCACGTCATGAGCCAGACCCAGTAGGAAGGTCCTGAAGCGCTGGGGTACCACCAGCACACGGGCTGACCCAGGCTCAGCAACCTTAGGCTTACTGTATAGGAGACCATTCTCCCAGTAGATCAGATGTGACCCGGACTGATTACCAGCTGCCTGGTCTGCAGACCCTCCAGAGTAGGGCACTCGTTCTGCTCCCTGCAGAACTCCTCCCTGGTGGGACCCCCTTCTTGCTGCCAATGGGTCAGCTCAGAGATGTCTCCCAGTTCGGCTACCTGCTCCCCTGTAGGCACCGGGGCGTCCCCCTCGAGGTCCGCCTCCTCCCGGTCCGTGGGAACTTCGGGGGCCGGTTTCCCGCGCCCCTGCCCTTCCTCTTGGCAGGGACTTGGGCCATTGTTCCAGGCTCCAAGTCCTCTTGATCACACTTTCTGGCTGCCATTGACCGAGTAGACACGCATGCCCACTCTGGCAACCCAAGCATCTCCAAGTGAGACCTGAGCTCAACATCCTTCCATAAGGACTGCTCCAGGTCGTTACCTAGCAGACAATCTACAGGCATGGTAGGGCTCAAAAACACCCTCAAGGGACCGGAGACCCCCCCCCCCATTCAAAGGGAACCTGCACCACCATACACTGGTGCTCAGAGTTGTCTACAGCAACTACTTGGTGGAATGCCCCTGGGACTACCTGCTTCTCAGAGACCAGGTGACACCGGACTGAGGTCACACTGGCTCCAGTATCTCTGAGAGTCTCTACCCTGTTCCCATTGATGGTCACCCAGGTGCTATATTTCTTTGTGTTAGGGGGCACCTGGTTTCCTGGGACCATCTCACTGTCCCCTAGTGAGACGAGGGTCATTTCTGCGGGATCCCCACCCTCCTGTGGGCACCCCTCCTCCCCAAGCGCTACACTAGCCAACACTTTGGACTGTCCACCGGTGGGCGGCTGTGTCCCCTTTGGGCACTTGGGGTCCCCCTTCAAGTGACCTACCTGGTCACATGCATAACACTTGCGGGGGCTGGTCTCAACAGGCTTTCCTGTAGAGACCCCTTTCTTCTTATCACCTGGGGGATGGGAACCTTTACCCTGGGTACTAGTTTGGGGCCCTTTAGAGAACTCCTGTGCTTTACCCTTGTCCCCCCCACTTTTCTGCTGGGGACCCTGCCCACCTTTGGCTGAGTCTCCCCCAAACGCTTTCTTGTGGACCCTGGTACTCACCCAGCGGTCCGCCTCCATAGCAAGCTTCCTGGGGGCAGTTAGCTTACTATCAACTAGGTGCTGGCGCAGATCTGCAAAACATAGACTAGACAAGTGCTCCCATGCAATCAAATTGTAGAGCCCCTGAAAATCTGTTACATTACTGCCCTTCACCCAACCATCCAGCGACTTACAGAACATATCCACACATTCCAACCAAGTGTTGGCATCAGACTTTTTACTGGGCCTAAACTGATCCCTGTACTTCTCAGGAGTGATCCCATACCTAGTGAGGAGAGCGTCTTTCATGTCAGCATAGGTGAGGTCCTGCCCCTTACCCAAAGCTATCAGGGTATCCCTAGCTTCTTCTGGAAAGAGAGGCCACAACCCTGCCCCCCAGTTCCTTTCAGGGACCCCATTCATATGAATAGACGACTCGTACCCTTGAAACCACCTTTGTATGTCATCGCCCTTTTTGTACTCTTTACCTACGTTCTTGGGGATGTGTACAATCCTGTCTGTGTGTGCTGAAGCGTTGCTGCCACCATCTGAGCCGGTTCTACTCTTTAGCTCCAGCTCCTTGATAATTCTCTCATGATCTAACATCATTTTCCTTTTCTCTTGTCTTCCCTCTCACTTTCTATTCTGAGTTTCTCCAATTCAAACCTCCTTACTTCCCGCCTGTCCTCCAGCTCCTCTGGGGACAAGCTACTGCTGCCTGGCCTGGAGGGCTCCCCTCCTCCCAAAAGCACATCCACCCTAGGAACAGGCTCCTCCACCTCTCCACTGAGATCACCAGATTGCTCACTGGCATGTCTGGCTGCTACCCAGGCCCTCAGCGCCTTTTGTAGCTCATCATTCCTGGTGAGGCCTCTGACCTGGACTTTCAGGTTCTTGCAAATCGATTTTAACTCCTTGACATTGTAGGCTTCCAATCGATCCTCCTCCAAGGCAATTTCTACTGATGCAATTGATGATACCATAGATTCAGGCATGTTGAAGTAGCAAGTTCAAACTGGCAAAAATAGGCCAAAAAGAAAAAGAACCTGTATGTGGTACGTAATGGTCTGCGATATGGTAGTAGTGCACACCAATCACTGTAAGTCAAGTGCAAACACAAGTCCTATCCTCACCGCTGACAACCAATGTTAGAAAAGGGGGTCTCTAGTTGGCAAGGGCTTGCACCTTTGTCCAAGTAGGGACCCTTCTTCCTAGTCAGGATAAGGGAGTTACACTCCTAAAATAACCCCTGCTCACCCCCTTGGTAGCTTGGCACGAGCAGTCAGGCTTATCTTAGAGGCAGTGTGTAAAGCATTTGCACATAACCAACAGTAATGCAGTGTAAGCATTACAAACGGACACCACACCAGTTTAGAAAAATATCCAATATTTTATATACTTAAAACAAGACAAATACGATAAAAATCCACAGTACAGTACTTTAAAAAATCTTCAGTTATCACAGTGTCCTTAAAAACAGTTCCTTGATGTCGATAGCTCCGTCCGGGGCTATCACAGCGTCGTGAACAAACAAATCCAAACAGTTATGGCTGACCGCGGTGTCGCGGGTCAGCTACGGTGTCGGGAAGACCCGCAAACAGTACCTTTCAGAAATGCAGGGCGTCGATGACCTCGCAGTGAGCTTCCGAAAACACGGCGTCCGCAGGCGTCGGTTCCGGAGGTCGGTGCAGGCGTCGTCCTGTCCCTCGAAGTCACACGCGTTGCAGATCGATCTCCTCTCTGTTGAAGTCAGGAGCGCTGGCTTCGGCAGGCGTCGGGTGCTGTGGTGCGAAGTGCAGCTGTGCGGTGCCCTCAGGTCGCGGTGCGAGCAGCGGCTTGGTGGCGGCGTCAGATGGCATCGTCGGTGAGACCAGGGTCGCGGTGTGAGATGAAGGCGGTGCTCGTCACGGTGCAGGCAGGTCACGGTGCAGCAGTGGCGTCGTCGTTGCTGAAGCGCTGTCGTCGGCTGACGAACTGGAGTCGATGGCACCGGCGTCGGTAGGCCAAGGCTGCGGTGCGGGATGAGGGCGGTGCGTCGTGTAACTGTACGAGCGGTGCCCTCGAACCACGGTGCAAGCAGCGGCGTCGAGTCCGGCGTGGAGCGGCGTCATCGGGGATACCAAGGCGTCGTCGCGAGGCGGTACGGAGTGCGGTGCCCACAGGTCGCGGTGCGAGCAGCGGCTCGGTGGCGGCGTCAGCAGGCGGCGTCGGTGAGACCAGGGTCGCGGTGCGGCATTGCGGCGGTGCCCTCTGAGCCTTCAGGACACGGAGTCGGCAGCGGCGTCGTAGACGGCGTTGGGCTTGAAGTCTTTGCTGTTCCTGAGACTTCTTGAACAGGGGGCAAGCTCTACCTCAAGCCCTTGGAGACACTCACAAAGTAGATTGCAGACAGTTCAGTCCAGTCCTTTCACTGCCCAAGACAGAAGCAGCCACTGCATGTCAACACAGCAAAGCACACAGCAAAGTGGTAGTTTCACAGCTTCTCCAGCTCTTCTTCTTGGCAGTCTTCTTGATCCAAAAGAGTTCTAAAGTTCTGGGGTTTGGGTCCCCTTTTTATCCTCAATTTCTCTTTGTTCTCTGAAGGCAGAGAGGCCTTTGCCTAGTCCAAACCAGTTCTGGTCAGTCCTGGAGCACTTTGTTGACAAGACTCCTTCTTTCCTTTTGCAGTGTAGGCCAGGGACATCAGACGCACCACAGGAGGTGGAGCCAGCATTGTGGAGGGAAGGCACAGCCCTATTCAGGTCCCAGGTGCATCTCCTCCCACCCATCTACATGTAGATCTTGCTATTCAGCCCTGTGCTGACTCACCCTGTCTCCTGGAATCCCCCAGCCCCTGTCACTCACACTCCAGACAAGGAATACACAACCTAGCAGAGGCAGGCTTGGATGGTTAGACAAGAAAATACCTACTTTCTAAAAGTGGTATTTTCAAACACAGAATGTTAAAACCAACTTCACTAAAAGATGCATTTTATCATTCTGAGTTCAGGCATACTGAAACTCGAATTTCTACCATGTTCCCTGGGTCAGTTAGGATCATAGGATGTAATAATCAAAACTGCCCATTCTGGCCTATGGGGAACAGGTAGCCTTGCAATAGTGAAAAACGAAGTAGGCTGTAATTCACTATCAGGACATGCCACACACACCAGGGCATGTCCTACCTTTCACATACAATGCACCCTGCCCACAGGGGTACCTTGGGCCTACCTTAGGGGTGACTAACATGTAGAAAAGGGAAGGTTTAGGGACTGGCAAGTGTGTGCACTTGCCAAGTCGACATGGCAGCCCCAGGCCGCGCACAGGCTCTGCAATGGCAGGCCAGAGTTACACTTTACGGGCTGTTTGCGTGGGCGGCACAATCCAGTGCTGCAGCCCACCAACAGCATTTGATTTATAGGCCCAGGCACTCGCAGTGCACTTTACTAGGGACTGACACATAAATCAAATAGGCCAATCATGGAAACACCAATCCATAACACACTTTCTACAGGAGCACTTGCACTTTCCCACTGGACAGCAGTGAGGAAAGTGCGCAGAATCATTACACCAGCAAAAACAGAGTCAAAACCAGGAGGTCAGAAAGCAAAAAGTCAGGGGAAACACGCCAAAAGATGCCAAGTCTAACACTCATTCTCTAATTCTTCATGACCAATTGACTCTCATGGTCTGGAAGGTTTCAAGGAGACATGAACAGATTGAAGGACTTTCGGCGGCAGCTGCCAAATTTATACATCTAGCTTGGGCTCCTTCCACCCACAAACAATATTCTTCTGAATGGAAATGGTGGGTGGGTTGGTGCCTTCCACGGGAAGATGATCCCATGGGATCCGAGTTGAAAGATGTTCTGAATTTCCTTTCTGAATGTGCTGAATCTGGATTATGTTACAGGTCAGTAAATAATTTTAGGTCAGCACTTTCAGCTGGACATAATCCTATTGATGGCAAGCCCGTAGGGGTCCATCCCATGGTATGTAAATTACTGAAGGGTATTAGGGTGGCTTGTCCTCTGAAACCTAAGTACAATCAGTAATGGGATGTTACGAAGGTTTTATCTTTATTGGAGTCATGGCCTGATAATAATGATCTGACTTTGAAACAAATTTCGGCCAAATTGACTATGCTTTTATGCTTGATTTCGTGCCGACGTGTGTCAGATGTATGTGCTCTGGACTTTGCAGGTAGGTTGTTTCCTCCTGATGGTGTTTCTTTTCTTATTTCAAAACACACAAAGACCATGTCAAGCTCTTTTGATTACTCTGCTTTCCCTCACAATGCTAAATTATGTGTAGTAAAATGTTTAAAAGTTTACGAAGAACGTACTTTGGCTCATAGAACTGATCCTCTTGGCCCCTTGCTGCTGGCTATCCAAAAGCCTTTCCGCCCAGTGTCAGTGGCGACCTTGGCTCATTGGGTTCGTTGGGTCATGTCTGAAGCTGGGATTGACATTGCAATATATGGTGCTCATTCAGCTAGAGGGGCTATGGCTTCCAAAGCTTTTGCTATGGGTTCTAGATTACAAGATATTCTTCGCGCTGCTGATTGGTCATCTGACTCCATGTTTAAGATTTTTTATTATAAATCTATTGTGCATGTTTCTTCTATTGTTGTTGGTGAGCTTTGAACCAGCATAATCGGAGCCTCCGGTCCTGCCACAGAATAGAAAATTTCTAGCAGTTGCGACAAGAATTTTAGATTCTATTAAAGACACAGAGGTGAGGATTATCCCACCCATTGGGACAGGTAAGAGTTGAAATCTCACTGCGTCATTGTATCATACGGTTTATGTATTGTAATAGTTGTCCCTCCCTTCTGCTTACACTTAGGTTATGATGGGACTCAAGTTATTTTATTTTTTCAGGATCGGATTAGAAACAGAATTAACGCCCTTGGCTTGGCTGTTTCCAGCAGTTAGTGTTCTATTCCATTGGCTCAATGGATGCCGTCCTTATGCCTGGATTTCCTTATTGGATTTTGTAAGAAAGTGCCCTCTTTCGGCATGGTTGCCCCCACTTTTTGCTGAACTGCTGATGCACTTTGACTGAGTGTGCCCTGGGCTCCTGCCAAACAGGTACCCAGGGCCTATGTTCTTTCCCTAAAACTGCATTAAAAACAAAACCCAATTGGCACTCTCTGGCCACAGGTCAGCCCCTGGTAAATGGTACCACAGGTAACCAGGGCACTGTAACCAGGGAAGGCCTCTAAGGGCTGCAGCACTTATTGTGCCACCCTTAGAGGCCCTGTACCTTTACACACACACAATGCCTTTGCAGGCTGCGTGTTTTGGTGCAGAACAAAGTGAAGAGTCGACATGGCACACATCCCTGTGTGCCATGCCTACAACCCACTGCCCTGGCATAAATCAGCCACCCCTCTAGCTGGGTGCACTATACCAGTGGTGAGGGTATAGGTGCATGAGCCCTGTACCCCTACAGTGTCTAAGCCAATTCTTAGACATTGTATGTTGTTATACGGTGCTAGGAGTTTGTCATTACAAACTCCACAGTACCATAATGGCTTTACTGAAAACTGGGAAGTTTGGTATCAAACTTCTCAGCACATTAAACCCACACTGATGCCAGTGTGGGATTTAATGAAAAATGCACACAGAGGGCATCTTAGAGATGCCCCCTGAAAAATGACCTAACACTAGTATCCAGGCTGAGTGGCTGCTCACCAGCTGCCACCACCAGACATGTTTCTGGACTCCTGGGTCGAGAGCCTGCTGCTCTCGGGGGTCTGAAACAATGCACATCCTGGGACGAGGTGCCAAGCATCCTCCCCAGGATGGGCAGGGTCCATGAAGGGGAAGCTTCAAAGGCTTGCCGCCTTTGTGAGCTTCCTTAGGCCTTTTGCTGCTTCCAGCAACTGGTCCCCACCGGTTCTGACCCCCACTTTGGGCGGGAGAACCGGCAGGAAAACCAAGTGAGGAAGGGAGGTGTGCCCACCTTTGCCAACCCCACCCCTCAGGTGGGGGAGGCGAGGTGAAGCACAACTCTCAGTTCCTGCCATCTTGCAGATGGGGGTACCCAGCCTACCCGAGTGAGGCATATGCCCCCCTCCCACTGGAGGGTGGCATAATAGGGGGTGTGCCCACCCCAAGGAAGGGACCCATTGGTCCCAACCTTTACTTACCTGTAATGCCCCTAAATCTAGTATTTAAGGGCACCCCCGAACCTTGCCTCCTCAGACAAGAAATGACCAAGAAGAAAAGAAGAAGGACCGAACAGCCATGCCGAAGCTAAAAAGAGGTGGACGCCCACTGACTTGGCCCCAGCCCTACCGGCCCGTCCCCACCTCGAACCTGCAGAAGCGAAACCCCGGTGTGTCCTGCAGCCAGCAACCTCAAGAACCCCGAGGACCTGCCCTGCCTTCCAAAGAAAAGAATTTGTCTGCCGTGATCACCGGATTTGTTCACCCACAGACTTTGGGTCCGGCCAAATCCGTGAGTCTGCACCACTCTGCACCCGTCGCCCACGCCCCGAGTTCGAGTGGCCCAACACCACGAAGAGGTCTCCCCGGCGATCCTGACCCGAGATCTGGTGATCTCTGACCTGCCTCGAATCCCCCAGCAAAGCCTGCAGCCTCTTTCTGGAGCATCCCCCCCCGACTGCGACCGGAGCTGGTAAGAGAAACCCGACGCCTAAAGACATCCCTGCACCCGAAGCCCCACGGCCTTGGGTGGCCCAACCGACGGTGTCCCAGCATCCCCAGGCATCCCAACTTACCTCTCCAACCGGTGGTCACCTCCAGAAGATCTTTGTCCCCCAGCCTTCAGTCTTTGTTGAAACCGGAGAACCCTTATTGAATTCAACAGGGCACCCGACCCCAAACCAGCACCCTGCACCCAGCTGCCCATGCGCTGCTGCGGGTGCACTTTGTGTGCTAACTCGGATCCCGCTTTGCCCTGATCCTAACACCAGATCTTTGCTCCCACAACTCAGTGTCCTGCTCGTAAGCAGCCACCAACCGGAGTCCCCCTATCCCCCATTGGATAACATGGGGCCTCAGCACTCTGCACCCGCCGCCCTCGTGCCACTGAGGGTGTTTTGAGAGTGCATCCTCAACCCTGGGGAAACCCTTGTTCTAACCCCAGAAACTCAACCCCAAAGACTGAGTACTTACCTGATAACCGATAACTTAATTTCTCTCCATAGGAATCCATTGACTGTTTTTCTCTGAAAAATGTTCTAAGTGTGGAGTTGATTTGTATGGAAACCTGAAAAATTACAATTGTGCAAAACTGATTTTACTTACCTTTTCTCTAGGAAATGTCCCAGTGTGATATCTAGGCATATCACACTGAGTAGAAAAAGTAACTTAAAAAGTAATCTAAAAAGTAATCTGTACAGTAATTTCAATACCTTAATTTACCTGTATTTCAAACAACTAAATTTGAACTTGCATTCACTTGTAAACACTGAATAATATTTTGCAAAGCATTTATTTCACTTACCTGTGCCAGGCTTGGCTTGGTTCTAGAAACAAAATAACTTCATAATATTTTTATACAAACAAAATTGACATGAGTTCAGTCTTTGAGTGTGTGACATCATTTGCTGATTGAGTGTGTACAACAAATGCTTAACACTACCCTCTGATAAAGCCTTAGTGCTCGCCCACACTACCACAAATAGAGAGTAAGGTGCTATCTACTTTTACCTCTGCCTACCTTTGGGGTTCCACTGGACTCTGTGCACACTATACCTCATTTTGATATAGTATATACAGAGCCAGCTTCATACAGATTCTGGTAACTCTCCGTTGAGAGTTTGGAACTGTGTGCTTGTTCTCGTTTGGACTATGTTCTTTCTAGTGAATGCTTATTCACAAAGAAAAAGGCAGGAAGATGGTGCCTCTCTATTTTGTATTGGATGACTGTTGTATTAGCCTGTAATATGTAGTGGAAGGTTATGAGGTCATAGTGGGATAGTTTAGAATGTAGGTTGGGGTATTTATATTGTGGGTTAGAATGTTGGCATGAGATGGAAACCTGCACCAGAGGAGCATTCATCTGTTCGTATTTGTTTCCCCTTGTGGGCTTGATTATATATACACTCAAGTGTCACAATAAATCAGTTTCCTGAATGTCTCTGCATTACTGTGCTTACTACAATTTGGCGACGAACCTGGAACTTATCAGGCCCACCAAGGAAAAGAAATTGTACAAATACTATGTTTTAAAACAAGCGCTTTTGGCCAGATCGACATCAACAAACTGTATGTATTTTTTAAATCTTTATCATCGCCGCATTGCTTGGAACCAAAGGAGTAATCTAAAAGTGCTCAGGTGCAGGTTTCAGTTGGCGTTGATTCTAGTATCGGCACATAGATTAAGGCGGAACATAGAACTTGATATGTTTAAACAGCA
The DNA here is from genome assembly GCA_963921515.1 of Calotriton arnoldi. Lineage (NCBI taxonomy): Eukaryota > Metazoa > Chordata > Amphibia > Caudata > Salamandridae > Calotriton > Calotriton arnoldi. Next base: position 698,726 of record CAWUFW010000075.1, on the reverse strand, counting down.
GTTACTCTCAATGGGAACACAGCCTTAATTAATAAACGTCGGTGTCATTAACTGGTTAAAGAAAAGCGAAGTGACCGTTAATTGACAAAGCATTAACATTTCAGCGTGTATAACGGCCAGCGCGAGGCATTCAGGTTAAGGAAAAACGTTGGCGTCAGCATCAATCAATCAATCAATCATGTCACTTATAAAGCGCACTACATACCCGCGAGGGTCTCAAGGCGCTGGGGGAAGAGGGGGGTGGTGCTGCTACTGATCGAAGAGCCAGGTCTTGAGGAGTCTTCTGAAGGCCAGTAGGTCTTGGGTCTGTCGGAGGTTGGTGGGGAGGGTGTTCCAGGTCTTGGCGGCGAGGTGGGAGAAGGATCTGCCGCCGGCTGACGTTTTCCGGATGCGGGGGACTGTGGCGAGGGCGAGGCTGGTCGAGCGGAGCTGGCGGGTGGGGGTGTAGAAGCTGAGTCGTCTGTTGAGGTAGGCTGGTCCGGAGTTGTGGAGTGCTTTGTGTGCGTGGGTGAGGAGCTTGAAGGTTATCCTCTTGTTGACAGGGAGCCAGTGCAGGTCTCTCAGGTGGGGTGTGAAGTGGCTGCGTCGGGGGATGTCGAGGATAAGACGTGCAGAGGCGTTCTGGATGCGTTGCAGCCGTCTCAGGAGCTTAGCCGTCGTTCCTGCGTAGAGGGCGTTTCCGTAGTCCAGCCTGCTGGTGACGAGGGCCTGGGTGACTGTTTTTCTTGTTTCGGTGGGGATCCACTTGAAGATCCTGCGGAGCATTCGGAGGATGTTGAAGCAGGATGAGGAAACGGCGTTGACCTGCTTAGTCATGGAGAGGGTGGGGTCGAGGATGACCCCTAGGTTGCGTACGTGGTCGGTGGGTGGCGGGGCTGTTCCCAGTGATGTTGCGAAAAGTACATGCGAAAGTACCTTCCAGAGAGTGGTCATCACTGGCTGCACGCGAAGCCGTGACGTGTTCTCCGTCTGATTGTGCCTGTGCGCGTGTACTGTTGGTGATTTAATCAACGTGCAAGCTCGACGTTGGCTTGACAAGCCCTACAAGATAAAGAAAGCATGCTATTTGGTTGCGTCGGCCATATTTTGGGAACAAATCGAATATCTCTTGCCTGTTTTCAACGACAGGCACGCCTTTCAAATTGATTCACATCGACGAGGATGCTTTGGCTTGGCATTGTACAGCAGTGATTTGTACAGCAGTGATTTGCACACCTAATTGCGGACACTGAATTGTTGAATTTACATACAACGGTGATTCGCACACCATAGAAAAATTCCATTACTATAATAATAATCCATTTCTTTCTTTGTCATTTACTATTTGTTAAATATAAATACGCTTATGCTGCCATCTCATGTGTGTTTATTGAATTATAGGCTAAATGTATATTTAGCCATAAAAGTATGCTGTGTCAGGGATATGTTGTAGGACTTTCACAAGGACATTATTTCATTATAGATTTAAAGGTACTCTCTTATTTTTTTTTTGTGAAGATGGCAAATTCTAATATGTTTACTCAACAACCACTTTTTTTGCAAACATCAGGAAAACCGGTAATGAAGTGGAAGAATTGGCACAAGTCTTTTGAGAGTTATCTAATTGGCATAGACAGTAAAAAAAATTATCCAGAAAGGAAGAAAGTTTGTATGTATGAATTATTAGGGATTGCTGGTCAAGAAATCTTTGACAATTTACCTGAAGTTGAAGCAGCAGCAGGTCAATTTGTGCCTTTGGATGAATATCAGTAGGCAGTAAAGAGAATGGAAAAGCAATTTATAGATGCACCGAATGTCATGGTGGAAAGGCATCGCTTCAATATGAGAAAGCAACAGGCACATGAAAGTATTGAAGAATATATTGCAAGCCTAAGAATTTTAGCATCTTCATGTGAATTTGGAGACATGATGGATATCTATTTGCGGAACAAATTTGTTTTTCATTGTCACTCCAAAAAAATACAAGAAAGACTTTTGGCTTGTAGAAATCTAATACTTAATGAAGTTATAGACATAGCCAAAGGTATTGATAGGTCATTAGTATCAACAAAAATAATATCTTCTGGTAGTATTCAAAATCAATCAGTTTGCATGGTTCAAGATAAGAAGTCAGATGTTAGATCTGGGAGTAATTCTTTGCAGTGACAAGATAAACATAAGTTTGAATGAAATTTTCAGAGGAGAAATTTATATTGTTACAGGTGCGGCTCAAAAAATCACCTAGGGAATCATTCAGGATGTCCAGCTGTAGGGAAGAAATGTGCAAAATGTCACAAAATGGGACATTTCGGAAGCAGGCTGTAGAACTGCTAAACCTCCTGGTAAACTAAAAGTTTGTTATGTAGAAGAATTTGATGAGGAAATGTGTGCTAACATTGTCCTCGCTGTTGATACCAAACAAGGTAAATTTAAGGGACCATTAGGAAATGTACATATAGGTACAGTGAAACTATCAGTAATGGCAGATTCGGGTTCTCCTATACCAATTTTGGGGATCACACATTAAATCGGTTATAGAGAAATGTACAATTACTAGACTCGGATGTGAACCCTAAAGCTTTTGGGGAGTTTGGCATTGATATGTTAGGCTATTTTAATGATGTCTTAGAGTTTAAAGGTCGCTCCATAAAGACAAAAATATATGTGGTTGTGAGAGGAAGAGATATAGTAAGCTAGCAGGATTTGGGAAAACTTGGAATTATACTCAAGCCAGGTTCAGATGAACCCATAGTATTAGGTGGAATGCCCATACTTAGTGTAGAACAACAAGAAGTAAGTTTGTCAATTGAAAATGTACTGAATTCACATAGTAATGTATTCTCAATAAGTATTGGGTGTGTTAAGGGGTTTGAACACCACATTAAATTAAATTGAATAAGGTTAGACATGTACACTATCAGTCAGGAAAGAACTAAAAGAACTTTTAGGGACACTATGAAAAGATGGTGTAATTGAACCAAATGATTCATCTAAATGGGTTTCCGCTGTAGTTATTACTAAAAAGAAAATGGTGACATTAGGCTGTGCGCAGATTTAAGATCACTAAATAAAAACATCATAGTGGATTGTCATCCTCTACCGAAAATACAAGAAATGGTAAATTCGGTTAGTGGTTCCCAATATTTTTCAATAATTGATTTGAAATCGGTGTACCATCAGGTTAAATTGTCAAAGAGTTCCAAGGATCTATCCACTTTTGTAACACCTTTTGGGGCATATCGGTATGTCCGACTACCTTTTGGTTTGCCATCGGCTGCCAGTGTGTTTCAAAACTTGATGGATCATTTATTTGACGGTTTGCCAGGTGTCCAAGCTTTTCAGGATGACATCATGGTTCATGCTAAAATAATAAATGAGCGTAATGTTATTTTGAACAAAGTTTTGGAAATATTGGAGAATAGAGGTATGACTGTCAGCAAGTCAAAATGTAAATTTTTGAAAACCAGTGTTGAGTATTTAGGGCACACAGTATCGGCTGCAGGGATTACACTTAAGATTGATTTAGTGAAGGCTATCAGAGAAGCATCAGTACCTCAAAACAAAGATTCTTTGAGGTCTTTCCTTGGTATGAGTGAGTACTATGCATGTTTATCCAATGTTATGCTGTCTTGGTGGAACCTCTAAGAGGACTATTAAAAAAAAAAAAAATTGAATGGAACAGTGGCCAAAACAATTTTTTAACAAATCAAACAAGCAATATTGATTGCACTGGCTCTTAAGTCCTATGATCCCAATCGGAGAAATATTATCACAGTAGATGCTAGTGGCATAGGATTAGGAGCAGTTTTCACTCAGGTGGTGGATGGCAAAGAATATACTGTAGCTTTCATTTCAAAAGGTTTAAGTGAGGCTGAAAAGAAATACAGTACAATTGAAAGAGAAGTAGTAGCGAGTGTTTGGGCGGTGGAGAAATTGAGAAATAATTTATGGGGTAAAGAGTTTGAAATCGTCACAGATCATAAGCCACTTTTATTCATGTTTGATGGTTCTAAAGGCGCAGCAACTGCTTCATCGAGGTTGATCAGACTAATGCCCAGACTGCAGGAATATAATTTTATGGTCAGGCACATTTCTGGAGGTTTGAACAAAAGGGCTGATTGGTTGTCCAGATCACCAATTGAAGAGGTTGAAGAATATTGTAATGTATCTGATCAGGAGTTTGTGGTATCTGTTGTAGATGCAACTAGTGGTTCTGAAGGTTGCATTTCTAATAATGAATGGATAGAAGCTATGGATAAGGATGTTGTTTTGAAAAAAAGTCAAAGAAAATATAATTAAAGGATGGCCACCAAATAGAAATTTGGAGAACATATTGAAAAGTTATAGGCAAGTTGCAGATGAATTGACTATAGAGGATCAGTTACATTTAAGGCATAATGTTTTTGTCCTGCCATATACTCTGAGAGAAAGGTTCGTCAAATTAGCACATGATGGACACCCATGTGCTAAGGCCACAAAAAATGTATTAAGGAGACATTATTGGTGGCCAGGTACGGATAAGGATGTTGATGTTAGCATTGACAAATGTTTAGAATGTGTGAGATCAGACAAGCATTGGAAGACTTCAAAGGAGCAAATGCACATGGTTGCCATTCCGGAAGGACCTTGGTTGAAATTAGGAATTGATTTTGCAGGCCCTTTTAATTCTTGGTCTGAAGATATGCGCTTTTTTTTTAGTATTAACAGACTATTATTCTAAGTGGGTGCATTATGAATTTAGCTCTATGTTAACTGCAGATATTGTCATTGATTTTTTGCAAAGAATTTTTGACACAGAAGGATTTCCTAATATACTAGTGTCAGATAATGGCTCTCAGCTAATGTCAAAAAAATGTTGGACTTCCTTCAAAAATATTGCATTAAACAAGAAAAAACTCCCCTATATAATCCTTCATCTAATGGTTTGGTGGAGAGAGTTCGTAGGTTTTTAAAGGAAGGTATTGAAATGGCTTTGTCTTCCAATTTGCCTGTAAAAGAATTTTTAAGGAAGAAAATTGCTAGCTTTAATAATACTCCTGTAAAATTCGGCTATCCCAAAGATGTTTGCCCCCCTCATATACAAAAACTCATTTTCACCTCTTTTTCTGAGAGCACTCTCTCCCTATTGAACCTATCCCTCACACAAGGAGTTGTACCATCAGCTTTCAAAGAAGCAGAGATCATTCCGCTCCCAAAAAAAAAACAGGTGTGAATCCCCAAAAGTTAGATAATTATAGGCCTATATCTCTTCTTCCTTTTCCCGCTAAAATTCTAGAGACACATGTAGCCAAACACCTTTGCTCCTTCATAGAAGAAACAAATTTCCTGGCTTCCCACCAGGCAGGTTTTCAGCCCTCTCACTCCACTGAATCTATTATTCTATCCGTAGCGGATGACCTAAAAGAAAAGGTTGACGATGGATGCACTCCGGCACTGATCCTATTGGACCTATCTGCAGCGTTCAATACCTTTGATCATACAATCTTAATGGAACAAATTGCTGCAGCAGGTCTCAGAGGCACTGCTTTAAACTGGATGAAATCTTTTTTAAAAGAGCGAATGCAATCAGTCCGTCTCTCACCTATAATTCTGCCATGGTCAGTATGAACTGTGGGGTACCTCAGGGTTCCTCCCTGTCTCCCCATCTTTTCAACATCTACATCCGCCCTCTGATATATATTCTACAACAAAAAAAGGTTAAGATCTACAATTATGCGGATGACATGCAGTTAATTTTTACAATTGATGACACCTGACTCCAAGGTGTTCCTTCAGAATACCATGCTGTTCATTAGAAAATGGATGAACTGCAACCAGTTAAAGCTTAACTCTGATAAAACAGAGATTGTCATCCCCAACAATAAACTAAACCACTGGACCCCTGTTCACTGGCCAACAGAGCTTGGTCCCGCACCCATACCTAAGAGTACGATAAAAAGTCTTGGCATCCAAATTGACGCGGACCTATCCATGAAATCCCAGATAAATTCAGTCACGTCCTCCTGCTGCCTCCAACTCAGGAAGTTTAGGAAAATTAGAACATTCTTTAGTAGAGAGGCCAGTATCCAAATTATTATCACCCTGATTCTGTCTAGAATTGATTACACTAATGCCATCTATCTGGGTCTCTCAATCAATCAAAATTACTGACTACAGATGATGCAAAAGCAAGCTGCCAGAATCATTTATCAACATCCTAGGCATTGCCACACAAGGCCACTGATGAAGGAGCTTCACTAGCTCCCAGTGGAGCAGCGGTCTATGTTCAAAACAGGATGCATCATCTTTAAAGCAATCCACAGCCAAAGCCCCAAATATCTATCCTCAAGGATCCATAGATACTCCCAAGATTTAGACGTAAAAGGACAGGAGGTTCTTGTTATTCCATACAAGGACCTACATTTTGGAACTCTATGCCCATTGCCATCAGACAGGCAGCAGACTACACGTGTTTAAGGAAAAAGCTAAAAATATGGCTTTTCACCCAAGCATACAGTTAGGTACGGAACCCTATTAACAGTGGCTTCCCCAACCCAGCGCCAAGAGACCTATTGGTGTACGTGCGTTTTATAAATTTCCCCTAACGTAACATAACATAACTCATCATTCAGTCACCGGTTATTCTCCTTTCTTCTTGATGAGAAGTAGAGTAGGTTGAACGTCTCCGACACCAACGTTAAATAAGAGTGGTATTAAACATTGAGTTACTGAAACTGTGGATGGAAATTTAGAAGTGAAACACAGGATAGAAGAGAAACAGAAAAAGGACAAAGAATATCATGACAATTTGCATAGAATAAAAACAAAACAATTGTCCGTAGGGGACTGGGTGTTGGTGAAAAAAACAAATAAGGTTCAAAAAGGTGAATCAAAATGTTATTCACCTAAACAAATTTTGAAAGTATCTGAGAGTGCAGTGCTATTGAAGAATAAAGGATGGTGGAATAAGAGCGCAGTAGTATTACTTAAACAGGAGCAAGAAAAATGTTTCAAAAACACAGAAGTAGATAATTCTTCGCATGATTTTATGATTTACAGAATCCATAAGTTAATGTTCCAAAAACACAAGTGCATAGTAATGTGAACAATTTTGAAAATGAAAATGTTGATTGTTGGATTGAATTGAGAAGTGATGATACAGAAACTAATGTTCAAGTAAGGAGAAACCTATTACACTCCGAGATTACATTCTTTACTAATGTCAAAATATTTATGGAATTTTTTTTTCTTTATTTTTTTCTAAAGGAGAGAGGTGTTGATAAGCCTGTGATATGTAGTGGAAGGTTATGAGGTCATAGTGGGATAATTTAGAATGCAGGTTGGGGTATTTATATTGTGGGTTAGAATGTTGGAAGGAGATGGAAACCTGCACCAGAGGAGCATTCATCTGTTCATATTTGTTTCCCCTTGTGGGCTTGATTATATATAGGGCTCCCGGTTTTATGGTATTTATTTTTTTGACATTTCCGTCTGTATTTATCCATATTTATTTTTTGCTGATTTTATCTGTATTTATCCATATTTATTTGGGATTTTGTGGAAAAATTAAGCGGAAATTGGTCTATTTCCACATTTATTTAACCAATAAATATGCACTCATGCTTGAATGCATGAAAAGTTTCAATTCCGTGAACACCCGCAGAAGATAAACCAATGCACTTATTTGAAAATATGCAACTTTCAGTATCAACCTTGTGCATATCTCCTGCTGGTAAAGCCTCATTACTAAAAGTCCTTTCTTTTTTAACCCTCTTACCTAACAATTCATACAGCTATTGGCCTGGCAGGCATGGCAGACAGTATTTAGAATTACTGAGAAAGCAACCTATTTTACGTTTTTATCCACATTTTAAAATAAATACAGACAAGAAAATCAATGTTTTCTGTCTGTATTTATCTGTAAAAATCAGTAAAAACGGAAAACAGGGAGCCCTAATTATATATACACTAAAGTGTCACAATAAATCAGTTTCCTGAATGTCTCTGCATCAGACATGCCAACATTTTAGGGCAGGGAAGTGGGAGATTTTAAAATAGAAATCGGGAGAATGTAATTTCCCCATTGACTTCTATTGCAGAAAATGCAATTTCAGGCGGGAGACAGCTAAAATAAACCCATTTTTTGCTTGAAAAATCGGTAGTCTCCTGCCTGAATCGGGTCCATTGGCATGTATGCTGCATACTACAATGACCATTAGAGGATTGCTGTGTTTGATAGAGGCGTGGTTCAAAGCTAATGGGAAATGTAGTGTGTATTATATTTACTGTTTTTTTATTTACTGTTTTTTACGAGTAGTACAGATTGAGAAACATAATCCTCGCCTCCGTGTCCCTAATAGAATCTAAAATTCTTGTTGCAACTGCTAGAAAATTTTCTATGCCAACCCTTAGTGGGTGAATGTCACTCAAGTGCACTAGAACCATGGCAATGTCAGACATAAGCAATCTGAAAACTTCACAAAATGTGTTTTTGCGATCACAACCCCTCAGATTAACTGAATCTGAGTGTTTGCAACTGTCAAAACATTTTGTACATCAGACCCAAAACGGCCCTATTCTGCAAATCGGACCTTTTATTAACACAGAAAAATCTTCCAAGATCTGGCACCTAGTATGTTAAGTTTAGCAGTTATTATTTCAAGATGGCGGACACACATTGACAACATTACGTACATCAACCTAGTCCTTTTTCGGTGTCTCCTACGCGAGCGCTTTTCCTGGTCCCGGGATAGGTAAGGTACACGCTCTCTGTTTGAGGGACGGAAGGGCAACCGAAATCTCGCGACAAGACGTGCACGAGGAAGGTTTCAAGTATGGACGCATGCGCCTTGTAGTTTTTACCACTTTTCCTGACGTCTCGCGAGAGTTAGTTTCAGACGGAGGAAAAACACCTACGGAGGAAAGTAGATGCAATGGCGACTTCGTTAATGCTGGTAAGAAGCAGTCCGGACCGGGAGGGGCTGCTGCGGTGCAGGGCAGTATGTGGTCGGTGGAAGAGAGCGCAGTTGGGGGCGCACTGGGTTCCTGGCCCCATGAATGAAGGGGCCAAGCCCTCGTTGTGTGTGCCGCAGAGAAGATGGCGGCTGATGATGGGGAGGCCAGCAACTGGCTTAATAGAGACCCGATCAGTGCCTTCTTCGGGATGGAGCTCAGTGAGACGGACAGAGAGCCACGGCCATCCTATCTACATTATGTGTTCTATTTTGTGTGTGTATATTTTCCGTTTAGTAGCTAGGTGGGTGAACACCAGAGTTGCCCTCATTGCAAAACCTCTATACCCTCACAGTTATTATTATGAGGGTCCGCTGATATTTAAGTTATTTTATTTATGCGTTTTTATATAGCGCGGACTTTACCCGAAGGTGTCAGAGCGCTTCACAATAGGAACAGTAACATTACATGAGGAGTCGGTTACACGTGAGCATAATACAAAAGCAAGCGTTACATTACATGAGGAAAGGTGACAATTGTGCAACTAACAAAAACAAACCAGATACAAAGAGGTATACGTTCCAAGAGGAAAGAGTGACAGGTGTGCATGATACATGAGATACAAATAGAGGTATAATACTGCAATAAGTGGCAGTCACTCAGAACACACTGGGACGGCACTTCTATAGGCATGGAGTACCGAATTTCCTATAGTGGAAGAACTTTCTTGAGGGAGTAGAGAGGGCGTGAATTACACAGGGGACTTAAAATGAAGGGAGCACACACATAAAATCCAGCACAGCACGCAAGGGTGAGGAATGTACAGGAAAAAGTACAAATTTACAATGAAGAGCGCTAGAGGGGCCTGCGAATGAAAGTATTAGTTCTGAAAGTGTCTTTGGAAGAGAAGAGATTTGAGGTCAGCTTTGAAGATCGGGGTAGAGGCGGTGGCACGGAGCAATGGGGGAAGCGAGTTCCAGATTCTCACCGCATTGCCTGAGAAGGATTGCGCCATCGATCTTTCCCTTTTGAAGACGGGGGGGTTCAAGCAGAAGCTTTTCCGCATTGCGAGAACCACCGGACAATTTCAATTGTGCTGGCAATTGGCGCTATCATGTTCTCCCATGCTGCGTGTGACATATTTTAGCATAGCAACCAACAACATTCTGCGTAATCCGATTGTTGAGTACATATTTTCACCGTGGAACTAACTGCACGTACCAAAATGCTGCTTGACAAAAAGTCATGGCAGATAGGAGACGTCATAAAGGCACTTGTTAGGTATGGGCAAGGCCACTGAATTTATGTGGCAGGGAGGGCCAAATTATGTCGCAGGGTTTATTAAATTATGCGCGGAGAAAAACATTTAATTATGCAGTATTATGCAACACATTTTTAAGCATAAACTATTTTGTCATTTTTTCCATGTTAACCCAGTGTGGCCAAATATGTCCTATCAGTAGTATCTGTTTAGCACTTAAATACACCAATAAGCAACTGAACGGTCACCTACCTGTAAGATATGCCAATAATGTCGCTGAATTAAATTATTCCTCGGAGCCAAATAACTTTTGGACCAAAGGAGTTTAATTCGCAACACAATCCTTCATGTACAATTCCGATCCAGTCAGCGAATCCCAATGATCCAATTATATCCAACCCTAGTTTCCTCCATTGTCCCACTGGCAACTCAACCGGGCAGGAGTCTGAAGTCAATGCTCTGGCAGTTTTATCGCTTGAGGCACAATCACCACATATCCTTTCTTGATGTTCTGCAAAAAGTTCTATGCCTGGCCACAAAAAGTTAACTCTGACCCGCTGCCTTCTTGAAATCCCTTCATGGGCATTGTCAACCACATCTTTCCATAACCCAAATGGGGGAATGAATTTGTCGCCTATTACTACAATCCCATTTTCAGCGACCAATTCCTCACGCACTTTGAGAAACCGCATTAAGTCAGCTGAGACTTGCCTTTCATATATATGGTCAACCATCCCTAAGGAACCTAACCATTTGATTCATCTCATCTTTTGTCATTTCATCCCTCCTGCTAGTTTCCCGAACCACAGGGTGCACCTGGCTTAGTAAATTGATATTATGCAAGGTAAATGCTACTTCATATTCATCCATGTCTGTACCAACAGGCTATTCCCAGGTAAATGGCAACCTAGACATACAATCTGCATGTTATTATCCTTCCCTGGCACGTACTCCATGCAATATTGAAAAGCTTGTAATTTGGAAGCATGTCTAGCTAATTTTGCAGTCATAGTGCAACCACCCCCAGACGCCATCCTTCTCCACACTCTTTTATCTCCTTCCTGCATCCCATCGCAGGCTCACTCAAACAACACAGCAACAATATGTGTGCTTTACAAGGAAGCATCATTTGATATTTCAGTTTACAAACATGCATTATAAAATTACACGAGCAAGCCACATGTCGATGTCACAATCGTGCATTAATTTGCAACACTACCTCTGTGTGGCAACACTTTTATTAAGGTTTTTAATAACTTGTACTCTGTTTGACCTAGAAACAGATTTTTTTTTTTAAATCTGCATAGGCGGATTACGTGGGAAGTGCAGTAAATACATAATTGCAGAAAAATATAATTTCACTGGTATTTGCTATAGGAGAGCATGCCCATCTATTTTCTCAAGTTTAAGTTCTTGTGACCTGCTGAACAAATAAATGAGTGTCTGAACGCCGTGGTGGACCTTTATAATACATGGTCCTGGCAGTTAATGTTGAGCAGCCAGAGAAGTTGGTCCAGTATGACCTTTCGATACGGTTCGGGTAATATTTTGGTGCGTCATAAAAGGCATCTTTTTTTTCCCTCTATTTTTTTGCAAATCAGATTAAAATGATCAGATACTCCATAACTCCGCCTGCAACAGAATAGTGCTAATTTTATTCTACCATGTCTCCAAATTCAGTCCAAATCAATTGTACTGCAGTCTGATGCTCATTGAATAGACCTTAATTCTCCCATATATTCTCAGATTCTATCCCCCTGAAATTCCCCGCTACTTGTTTAGGAGCCTTGCCAGTCTAGGTCATAAATCTGAATGAGCACTGCTCGTTATCAGGGCCTGCTATCTGCAGCCTAATGATTATGTGAAAGAAACACAGCCTTACCTTAACTTTAAAAGAAAAATGTAACACTGTGCTTATTTAAAAATGAATTAAATGCTGCAGGCTTTTCTGAAGGTGTCTGGGAGCTGCTGGTAGCTCACAATCAACTTGTTAGAGATACCTGCTTTAGTCCAATTTTAACATCCCATTTTCTCATGTTGTGATTGGTTGTAGACACCATTGAAGCAAGGGACCACTCTGCTGTACGTTTAGGTGGATGGTTATGAGTAACTGTTTCTTTTAAGAAAACGTACACTTAGTACTTTTATCACATTTTTAACTAATGTTGAATAATTTTCATGCCACGACCAATTCATGGAAAGAATCGCCCAACCTTTAGAGGTATAACCTTATTATAAGGACTGCAGTGTTTTGATCTAGAAGGAGAGTACACATTGTTTCGTAGCAAATTGCCTACTAGGAAATGGATTGGTACCTTTACTGAACTAGTTCATTTAGATAATGGGAACTGTTCCATACTTTTTAATGCTGTTATCTGACACCACCATATCAATTCAATTCAAAAATTCTTTATTTCGGCCGTTATGGCCATAAAAGCACAAAGAAAAAAAATACAGCACAATTTGAACATATAATTCTTGCAAAGATAAAGTGCGCGTGCATTGCAATATTTAAAAAAGGGAGTTCTGAATATAAATATAGAAGGTGGTGATTCAGAATTGATATTTTTTTAAACATTTAAAAAGGTAATTAAAAAGTATTGTTACATTTAATTTGCGTAAAAAACAAATTATCCAATAGACCCAGCTTTTAAAATAGATGACCGTACACACCACATAGAAAATAAATAACGAGTAACTGAATACTCCGAGGTACTCACAAGTGCTACGCCAGTGAGAGAGCAGGTATGGCCACGAATAAAAGTGGTCCTCAAGACCTGGCTCTTCGATCAGTAGCAGCACCACCCCCCTCTTCCCCCAGCGCCTTGAGACCCTCGCGGGTATGTAGTGCGCTTTATAAGTGACATGATTGATTGATTACACTATGGGCAGACTAGTATCATATTTTAGGATCCTATAGGCCTCCGCGCAATACTTTGTGCCAAGATTCCGGCACACCTGTTGTAACCATCGGTATCTAGCCTTCTTGTATGCCGGGCAGACGAATAAAACATGTTGGTCCGTCTCCGGATTATCTGCACAGACTGGACAGCCCTGGGACAGCGCATTTCCCCATTTACTTGTAAATGCGCGCAGTGGTAATACGCCGTGCCTAAATTGTAGGTACAATTTTTTTGCAAGGGGGGGCTGTATGACATCAAGGACAGGTTCTAGCTTGTATTGGTCTTTTGCCTCTAAAAAAGATAGGGTCAGTGCGCCTATGTCGGAATTGGCCTTTGTCTGATTAAGTTTAAATTCTCTAAAGATCTTTGACAAGGCCTTCTTGGGTGTTGTCATGCAACTTGCTTCAGCGTTAGCCCATAGGTCTCCCATCCTCATAGCAGTCAAGATGTTTTTAATATAAGACAGCCATGGGATTTTGTCAACTCTCTGTAGATTTACGACCTCTTTTAGCTCTTGTCTAAAGAACTCAAGTTCTGGAGTACTCCAGATACGTCTCCAATAGAGAAGAGGCCTGAGGGCAACTTCCTCCGCAATTGGGTTAACCCCAAGGTCCATGCGGAGCACCACCATATCACAGATCTATGTTCAGCATTACAATTTGAAGATGTTGCGTGTGTGAACTGTGTAATATGTCCTAATATTCCACTTGTCTTCAATTGTCCCAAACCATTGGAGTGATTGAAGAGAAGCAGCAAGAGTGATGGATGATACTGGGTTATTGTGCTACTTGCTGCTGTTGGGAAAAGGGTTTTGCCCAGGCATGACAGTGTATATTTTTAATGTTTCAAGGTGTCCAGCGATGTTTGCTATTTGACACCATACAGTAAGCTTTTTTTTCTTCGTTTGCCGTTTTGTAGAAACAGCCTCATTCTAGAGCAGAAAAACCTGCACATTTTTACCCGAGGCAGCTCAAATGCTCACTTCAATTTATTATAGTATGGTTCCCAGCTGCTTCAAAGAGCTCTTCATGTGGTTGTTGAAGCACGTTACAGTGAACTCTGATAAAGCATCAACATTCACCAAAAATGATTCTATCTTGCTAGATTTTTATTGTATTTTGTAATGTGCATCAGCCAGGAAAGACATAAGTTCCACCATTCCACACTTGTGAGGAGAGTTTTAATGGTCCTCCAAACCAAATGTGGTTCTTAGCTAAAATGCGCCTTGTCTAAGCAAAAAAGCATTAGAACAACATATCAGTAACTCTGTATTCTAGCAATAGCAGCAGCCCCCTTGTTTTATAAGTGATACAAATACATTGTTAGATGTTATGTGCTGTAGCATTGTCCTGGAAAGCCTTCAAAAGTGCTTTTTAAGGTGCATGGGCAGCATAATCCCCCTGTCCACACCCTAATTCACCATAGCAGTGAACAGCTTCACATAAAACAATGCCCCTCCGTGCATCTTGTGGCATTGTTCCCTGGATACCGCCAAAGGAGAGGGGTATCTGTGACTCGCCTCTTCTTTACATCTGAGAGTCTGGCTTGGGGCAGAGGTGCAAGTCCTCCATTGGTGAGAAGTGCAACGCCTGGGCTGACCCACAAGCCCCATTGGAACTGAATAGATGCTTCATGTTAACAAGATCTACCAAACATAGCGAGGTACTCACAAGTGCTACGCCAGTGAGAGAGCAGGTATGGCCACGAATAAAAGTAAGAAACCGTGATCTCGGACATGTTGACACAATCTGTCAATATCCCAGTCTAAGAACTTATCTCATCACAGCAAGCCACTGCCTCGGACGTTGGCTCGGATGAGCTAGAGATACTCCTCGATAGAGCATTTATGGAATCCCCTTTTGACTCTCAGAATGGATCTGCTGGTAGTAAGTCAAGACCTTGCATGCGAGTTACGCGAAGTGAAACCCATCCTAGGATTTGTGAGCAACAGCGAGACAGCTCGAGGGGGACAGATGGAACAACTAGAAGTGTTGCGCTTACATGAACGACCACTGTACCTTCAAGCTTACACTGACGATCTAGAGATGGCACAATATTAGAATCAGGGTTGCGCCTTGCACTCTGTTCCATCAGATACTGGCCAGTGAAGTTGCGAGGAATATGCAGCTGGACAGATCCCACGGTAGGTGGACAAGGAGGAAACCAATGCCAGGCCGCTGGACTTCCTGGTCTGCGCACCCAACTTCCAGCTCAAAGAAGAAATAATTAGAAAACCTTGGGCTGCCCATCACCTCACCTTCCAAGTCCATAAACTAATGCTGTTCCTAGACTTTTTCTTGATAACACTTGAGAGATGCAGAGACTTTATACCAATCACTGACTACTCAGAAACAAAGATGTTGCATGCGGCTGGGGTCACCTGTTTCAAATTATTTTCATTTGGGAAGGCAAGTTGCACTAGATCAGATTGCTATTTAAGCCAAGACGAGTTCTGGATCTCCCTGAAGTGAAACAAAGCACGACCAAGCGATCAGCTCGAGCCTTTCTGTGGTGCAACAATTCTTGGCAGCGTGTGCCCAGGTCTTCAAAAGATGCCCGCTCGGATCCTGGCACAATGGGACAGAATCGATGGGCAGTGTTGGATCGACTATCTGAGGAGATGAGCCAAAAGAATACATGGCGACCCTGGGACTCGATGAGATTGTGGGTGTAGGGCCTTGTGCAATCCTGTGCCCTTGCTCTAATGAAACATGTGCGAGAGGACTGCTAATTCCACTTCGCATGAACCTTCTAATTGTTTTACTGTTTTAGCTTGGTTTTGAGGACTGTGTAGATTCTACACTCACAAGCTTACTTAGTCATACCTTACTTGCTCCTTTGGCTACGCCTCACAGGACTCCAGTGCATCGCCATGGTGCAGTTTGTGTCTCCGCTTCTCCTGCCTCTATGACATTTTGTCACAGCAATCGCTGACCCTCTAAGCCTCTCAGTATTCAAATGGGTCTTAACCAGCGCCAAATTAAGCAGCAGGGTTGAGTAAAATATGCAGCGTAATACGGCAATATGTTGCTGCGTTTTTAGTAACTTTTGAACCGTTTGAGATAGAATCAAGTTTTTTTGTTCATATCTGTGGATTATGCATCAGATGATGGATTATGTGGCAAAACTGTAATTATGTGAAAAAAACTTCCACAACCACATAATTCCAGAGCCTGGTCCTAATGTCAGACGCTTGAACAATCTGGTCAAACGATTAAATCTACTGTCTCTGGAGTGGCGGAAGGGGGTTGGATATGTGATTGCTTCAAAAGCTAGACCTCTCCCACAACTGGTACAGATCGAAGTCACAATGGTTCCCCCAGCAATATTTGTCCTCCAGGCAGACGAGATGAATGGGTCTCTATACTTATCTCTCAGAACTTCCAGGGTGAGGTTTTGGGCAGGGTAGGAGAAATTTGGGGTAGAATGTTGGCTTATCGTATAAAAATGGGACGACAGTGTTTGTGGTACCATAACAAGTCTAGGCGTATGAGGACCAAGATTCATTTCTTGTCCAGGCACATGCAGATATAGTGCAAACTCCAGAATCGGCAGTTCTGGTGGGTGGTGATCTGAAATGTGTGATGAATAATGACCAGATGAGGGCTGGTCAATGTTTTGGTCAAACTGTAACCTTCTCTCACGTGTTTAGCCTGGTTGAAGGACAGTGGTCTGGAAGACCCGTTGAGACAAGCACATGCTATCCCAAGAGATTATACATCTTTTTCAGCAGTCCACAAAACCTATGCGCTAATAGATTCTTTTGTAGGCCCACCAACACTGGATGCACATGTACAGAATGTAGAAATAGAACCCATGTCCATGTCAAACAGTGTCCCAATGCCTATTGTCTTTCACACAAAAAGCAAATACTGCAGCAGTTAATGCTCTCATTGCTTGCTGTATGTCAGACAATGGCACAAGGAAGGTGTCCATGGGCTTACTTTGGGAGGCACTAAAAGCAGTGGTAAGAAGGGAACTAATAGCTATGTCGGCTAGAGAAAATCAGATTAGAAAGGAGAAGCGAGTGGATTGAGGCAAGTGAGAAAGCTGAAAGCCATTCGTAAGCGAACTGGAGCCCCTCGAGTTTGGCTCGCACGCCCGACTCAACCACCTAAACCGAGCAGAATATTTGTTGCTGTGGCTGAAACAAACATTTTATATAGGGGGGAAATGCTAGTGCATAAACTGCGATCTAAAGTGACTAAAGATAGAGTGCACTACATCATAGATGCTAAAGGTATGAAGGCCACTGGGGATGTCCCAAAGTGACTTTTACCAATCCCCTTACTACTCACAGGCTCATAATGACAGACCTGCCCCATACCTAAAGGGAACACATTTAAATAAACTAACTCCAGTACAAGCTGAGTCCCTTGAGAAACCTATCAGAATTGAGGAAGTAATATCTGCCATCGGAAGGCAAAAGCCTTTCCAAGTCCCAGATTTACGCCATTTTTGTCTAAGGCCATTTTACTATAGAGCTTTCTGCCAAACCTTAGTCCCACTTCTTACTAGGCTTTTTAACTCCTTTGCTGATAGTGGGATGCTCTCTCAATTGATGCTTGCAGCCGCAATGTCAGTCATCCCAAACCAGAGAAAAATAAGCAGTTCTGCTCGTATAGATCTATCTCGCTGCTCAATATAATTGCAAGCTCTTTGCTAACATTCTGGCTGCTACATTAAATTATTGCATTGTCCTTCTGGTGGATCCAGATCTAGCTGGGTTTATAACACACAGAAATTGTTGGTGCAATACTAAACACATTCTCCATCTTATAGACAAATTGCATAGAACCAAGTGAGAGGCCTTGCTTTTTGCAGTTGGTGCCAAAAAGGCATTTGACAGGGTTCACTGGCCCTACCTTATTAGGACTTTGATACACTTTGGTGACAAGTTTTGGCAATGGATATTATGCAGATCTAGTTCCCCTAGAGTGGAATGGGGGTGAACGGCTCCTGCTCTAAATCCTTCCCCATATAGAGAGGAAGTCGTCATGGTGTCTGCTATTGCCTCTCCTCTCTACCCTTTACATGCTGCCTCTGGTGCAACACGTTGGGGATAACCCACGTATCTCTGGGGTGGAATTCAGTGAGGAAACCTTTCAGCGTATATGTTGACAATGTGATAATGGCGTTCACAGGCCCTATTCACTCTGCGTGCCCTGATAGAAACACTTAAATACGTTGAGTATCTCTGGGTTTAATTAACCCGCAGAAGTCACACATTTTAAGTCTCTCAGTTTTCTCTAGTCCATAAAAAAATCTTCTGGCCAAATTCCTTATCACATGGGCAGAGACATTCATTGCTTATTTAGGGCTACAAATCGCCACAACGGGTATATAAATGATGTCTATTAATTATCACCTTCTCTGTCAACATGTGAAACAACCTTTTTTTTAATGGCAGTAATTCCAACTATCCTGGCTAGGATGAATCGCAGCCTTACAAATTAAGACCATGCACAAAATCATGTTTTTGTTTCAGGCAGGCACTCCACCACCACCTCCTTTCCCCCCAAAAACACTAAAGACACTCTAACGGGATTCAGTAGTAGATTTGTATGTGGTGGGAAGAACGCATGCATACGCCATAGGCAAATCCACTACGGTATGGGGTAGGCAGAGACTGAAATACACTTGTGCTTTATGGACCTAATAAGAGCATGTTAGGTGGAGACCTTAGTAAGCTCCTACCTGGTGATCGGTTTTCCGCACAACTATACAACGTCCCAGGGCGCCTTGCAGTCACACAGAAGATTGATCGCCGGTAGGTGCTTACTAAGGTCTCCACCTAACATTGGTCGTATACTTTGACCGTCATAGCTGCACACGTCACACGGCTAGGAACAATACCTAGTTTCATCCCTCATCTTTCAGACGCCATCAGACTTAATGGACCATCTGACAGCATATGGTTGTTAGCCACCAACCTATTTCATTGGTGAAAATCTGTCTTACCTTTATCTCCTGTGGCAGGAAACTACATTACCTGGCTATGCCACCAATTTACTGTCCTAAGTACAGATACTGCACCATTATAAAAAGAATTCTCCAATCACAAGGTCTCTTCATATGGCATAGTGCGAGTTTGCTCACTATTTGAATACTTAGGCTAGATAATTCACTTCTGGATATCTCGCAAAGCGATACGGATATATACTTTGAGCAGCAGATTCTTACTTATGATTGTCTCGCTTGCTTAAGGACCACATATTCTACTACTTCGATATATCTTTAGACAGACATCAAAGTAACTGCATTACTTTCCTCCTTGGCTTATCTTAAACACATCGTCTTACTGTAAGTCTACTTTCATTAGAGACTTTGTTAATACCACCTTTATCTAAGTAGTGTTAGCCTTGAAAATGTCAGTTTGTGACGAAACACGAGTCGGCATTTATTCAATATTGAATATACTGAAGATTGGCTGTTTCAATTACGTATGTACTGAAGATTGCAGTACTCTTCTTTCTTCAATAAACCTTATTATTCAATGATCAAAACGAATCCTCACTTTATGGACTTTATAATTTTTATGAATATTTGGAGTCCCTGCCTCCGTTCCCTTTTGACACCTTCTCCCAGCCAGGATATAAATGACAAAGGAAGTTATTGATGACCCATTACAGAGCGGCTTACTGCCGCTCATGCATCCCCCCTGCCCCCCAGTTTGAGTCCCAATCTTTGCTGTAGCTCATTTGTTATACTTTGAGTTATTAGACCGAGGGGCATTTGGAAGAATAACGGGCACACATTCCAGCCTTTCTCCCGCTCTTCCTAGGCACAAAGCATTGTCAGGTGTTTGGATAGCCAGTGTGGTTGCATGCAAATAGAACCAGGTTTGGTGTGTGAGATGATTGTATACCTCTATCACTCACTTTTCAGATTTATTCAGCTGTTTACTATGTTATCTGAAAGGACCGCACAGCAGTGGGCAGAACTGCCCCTGAAATTTAGTCGGGCTAACCTTTGGCCCACTACCCCTGCATTGCTCTAAATAAGAGCTCTTGTGCTCATTAATGAGGCCATGGCCTATGTAAACACATACATAGAGAACTTCAAGGTCCCGTCGTACAGAAGCTAGCACGTGATCTTTAGAGTGTTTCTAGGCCTCCGGGCCTTCTCTCATAGATTCAGTTATATTTCGGGGTTCGGCCCTTCACTTCAGAATGCATCGTTTACCTCCTGGTGTAAACATCCTCCATGTTAGGGCAGTCAGGCTTTTATTTTGTCATAGGAGAACAAGATCTCTATTTGAGTGTAAGGATGTTTAGTCTGTGGGCGCAGCTACAGAGAAAACTACAAATGTCTTGGGAAGGTTGGAAGAGGGGGTAGTAGAATAGATGTTTCTTCCGTGTTGGCAGAGATTAATTTTATTTTTTGGGTCAGAGAAAACTTGGCTACACATGCTTACCTGTTCATGCGGCATTGACTTTAGGGGTGGGCAGAATTTGCGTAGTCGCGTTACGCAAAGTTCAGCGAAACGGTAAAAAATCTCCGCGAGCACGCAAAAGTTCCGCGAACACGCGGAATTGCTTGTTCCGCCTGTTTGCGATGCTTTTTTCCTGTTTGCGAACGCTGTTTGCGTGCTCGGGGGGGAAATATCTCGCGAACACGCACTTTGAAAGCGCAAACAAGCAAAAAAATTCTGCGAATCGCGGAATTTTTGGCAATTCCGCGTTCTCCACGGAACGCGAAATTACCCAAATTCCGCGAGCGGAACGGAATTTACTGCCCGCGCCTAATTGACATATAATCACTTGTGCTTGGTTTTTAGCCAAAGCACATAAACTCACATCCTTGTATGATCATGCTGTGCATTTTTACTGATGTTAGTGATTCGTTGAATAGTAAAACTAGAACTTTCAACTCATTGGCATGTTTGTGTTGAAAAAAATAAAAAATCCAACTAAAGAACTTTTATTAAAAATTCTCTTGTATGTACTTAATGAAACTGATCATTACAACTTTTAATAATTTTGTTAGTGGTGCCTAGCAAAAATACTACTGCAAAAATTTCCAAGCTATTGGAGCAATTTCCTAGCAATTGACATGGGCATATCTGAATCCGTACGAGTCACTGCTACAATCGCAAGAAGGTAAATGTGACTGCCTTGACAGCTATCACAAACTCAAAAAAACTTAAAGTATTTCTCTCCTTATTGAAATAGTTGAAGGCTAATAAAGAGAGCAGGGGGTGTAGAAGTTCTCTCATTCTTATTTGAACACTGCCCATGTCAATCAGTCAGTCATACACCTTTATTCGGTTCATGGGAACCATAAAAGTGCACAGGATAAATAATAAAAACACGATAAAGTACAGGTCAAAGTGCAAAGGCATAAAAAGTATGCGTTACAGCATTTCATTGCAATCAAATACCATTTGATTAAGACAAACCTGCGAAAACTAAAACATCTAAATAGTCCATAAAAGGTAACTTCAAGGGTCCACCAAGTTGCTCGGGATGGCAGTCTGCAAAAGAATCCAAGTTTTCAATCTGTTTTACTTGGGGCTATTTAAAACCAATATCGCGCAAAGCATACCATTTAAGCAAAACATATTATATAATAGGCAGCACACATAAAACCTGTAAACCGAATCAGTTAAAATAATGCAGAATAAGATTAAAAGGGGTCAATATTTAAAATGCTGTGCCTAATGTTAAAAATGTAATTAACTCAATGGGGTAACCCAGTGTCCCTCGGAACCTGGGTATTGACGTGATATTCTACAAATTGGTTCCGTCGGGTAGCAGCTAATTCCTTTAGACATGCAATAGTCATAAAAACAAACACACAATGATGATTTTTAGATAAGTGTGTGTATATAAAAATATATATATATATATATATTACCTACTGGCGGTTGCCAGTAGGTAGTTATAGTTAGGACCTCGTTTCTATTCAAAAAGCGTTTTTTGTTTTCCCAATAACTTTGGCGCCGTTTGATGAATCTTAGCGAAATTTTCAAAACTAGTGGCCCGCTCCGGTCAGCTCCTGTCTTGAAAGTTTCGGGATGATTCGTCAACCTGGGGCCGAGAAAAAAGGGGGGTCCCAAAACGCGTTTTCCCTATGTTAATTTCCATAGGAAACTTTAGACAAAGCTACAGCCCGAACTGCTGAACGGAATTACACCAAATTTGGCAAAAAGGTAGCCCTTGGTTCAGAAAGAGCCCTTTTTAGGTCTCGCCTAGCATTGCTGCGCACATGCGGAGCTCGCTCGGCGAGATTTATTGCAGATGAGGACTTTGAGAAAAGGGCTTGAAGCCCCGCCTCTTATTCCAATTGGCTTGCGTCACCGTTTATGTAAACGGTGGGCTGCCATTGGAAATAAGGTTTCTGGGGTGCCTCCTTTTTGCTTTTTTGTCCGGCCCATCCGGACTGGCTCGCCTGCATTACGGCTGTCGTGACGAAGTTTCTTATCAGAAGCTTCGTCACGCTGCCTTGCACGCGCCAGTCCGGCTCTCTGATTGGGTGCTGTGAGAACGCTCTTCATATGGTAACGGGCTTGTTTTAGTAGGATTTCCGCATCTTTGGGCGTCCTTCCAAGGTGTGCATGGCTTGCGTAGCTGCTTTTTCTTACTTTGTTTTTCTTAACATCTTAACATTTATATAGCGCGAACTCCACCCGAAGCTTTCGGAGCGCTTCACATAAGCACCATATTCCAGCACTGTCATCACCAGTCGCCCTCATACACCCGCCAGGCTCCAACAGACATGCACGTAGAAGCCCATTTGGGGTTATGCCACAACACAGACACCTGGGCGCCGTGGCGGGTGTATGCACGCGCCACAAACTGAATTTGACCCAAGTGTGCACGCCGGCACGGGCACACTCCGGCACCTACAGCGAATGCACGGACACGCCCAAGCTACCCGGGACACCAGGAGGCACAATCTGACTGAAGCAGAATACCACCAGTCAATCCGTTCAGCCCATCCTTTCCGGCTCCTTACACGTAAACTCTACCTAGCCTCCAGTGCCACCCTTGCCTGCTGAGCTACAGTAGGAATCCACTTAAATACACCGTGGCATGGGAACGCAGTCAGAATGTGCGCATGGTCTTTTATAAAGTGATCTACTCATAAATAGCGCGAACTCTAGCTGAAGGTATTGGAGCGCTTTACATGAGCTCTGGTTACGTTACACAAGGGCATATTCAGGCACGGGGAGATTGTGATCGGCAGGCAGGGCTGCTCGGGAGGAGCGATTGAGGAAGGCTGACAGTGTTTTTTTTTAATGCAGATTTCTAGAGCGCGAACTCTACCTGAAG
Source organism: Calotriton arnoldi (assembly GCA_963921515.1). NCBI lineage: Eukaryota > Metazoa > Chordata > Amphibia > Caudata > Salamandridae > Calotriton > Calotriton arnoldi. The sequence continues at coordinate 675,375 of CAWUFW010000075.1, read as the reverse complement.
GTATTGGAGCACTTTACATGAGCTCCGGTTACGTTACACAAGGGCACATTCAGGCACGGGGAGATTATGTGATCGGCAGGCAGGGCTGCTCCGGAGGAGCGCTTGAGGCAGGCTGGCACGGTGTTTTTTTTATGCAGATTTCTATAGCGCGAACTATACCTGAAGGTATTGGAGCGCTTTACATGAGCTCCGGTTACGTTACACAAGGGCACATTCAGGCACGGGGAGATTGTGATCGGCAGGCAGGGCTGCTTGGGAGGAGCGCTTGAGGCAGGCTGGCACAGTGTTTTTTTTAATGCAGATTTCTATAGCGCGAACTCTAGCTGAAGGTATTGGAGCGCTTTACATAAACTCCGGTTACGTTGCACAAGGGCACATTCAGGCACGGGGAGATTATGTGATCGGCAGGCAGGGCTGCTCGGGAGGAGCGCTTGAGGCAGGCTGGCACGGTGGTTTTTTTTTTAATGCAGATTTCTATAGCGCGAACTCTACCTGAAGGTTTTAGAGCGCTTTACACGAGCTCCGGTTACGTTACACAAGGGCACATTCAGGCACGGGGAGATTATGTGATCGGCAGGCAGGGCTGCTCTGGAGGAGCGCTTGAGGCAGGCTGGCACGGTGTTTTTTTTTTAATGTATGGCGCCGCCCCCAACTCCTTTGGAGACCTCATCTCCAGACCTTCTTCGTGACAGTGGAATCCCCCTTAATTCTCAGACGTGAACAGCATGGGACTTGCCTCATTTTGGGACCTTCATGCCACAGCTTTAGATCATCAGCGCGCAACTTGGCCTCCCAAGTTAATGCGCTTAAACTTTTTATTCATTGCTTCTCTTTTCAACCTTGTTGTTTGTGTCTCACGTTCCTGACTTATATTTGAAAACTAAGTTGTGTGTCCCGTATATCGTGTAGAATCTGCGTTCAGGACCTGGACACTGTAACCGTGACCAATAGGAACAAGCATTAAAAATGCAATAGGTCTCGCCTTTCATTAAGTTAAAGCCATTTGCTTTGCTATACAATACCATTAGCAAAGCAAATGGCTTTAACTTAATCAAAGGCGAGACCTATTGCATTTTCAATGCTTGTTGTTAAATGGTGTAAATTCGTTCAGTAGTTGCTGAGAAATTAAAGAAAGAAACAATTTATATATCTGAGCACCGAGGAGGGTTCGCGAACCCCCCCGGGCCCGAGCTTCACTCTGATTGGCTGCCAACACTCCAAACCAGGAAGTGTTGGCAGCCATCTTGTGATTCGGTAGAACCGAGTCACAAGAAAACAGTGAAAAAAACAAGAAAAGGGGGCAGGGTAGAAACACCCTGACCCCCGAGGCCTCCTCAGGGGGTCCCACAGGGACCCCCAGGGCCAAAAAAAGCATTTTTTTAAAATAATTTCGGCGGAATTCGCATTGGGGTCGCGAATCCCGCCGAAATGTTTTTTTAAAAATGAAGCAGGGAAACCTGCTCTCGCTTCCATGAAGCAAAGCAGATTGCTTTTGGGCAAGGGGAGCTGCATGTCAGCAGCTCCCCTTGCCCAAAAGCAATGCCTGCTCCCGCAGGAGCCGGCGGGACCGTGGGGGCATTGGGGCTCCCTCCACGGTCCCCAATAGAGAAGCCCGGGGATGATGTCCCCGGGGCCAGAAGTGGCCCAGGAAGGGGGCCACGCGGCCCCCCTCCCTCAATAAAAAAATTAAAAAAAGAGGCACAGCCCGGGGATGGGATCCCCGGGGCCAATAGAGGCCTCATGAGGGGGGCCACGCTGCCCCCCTCCTTAAAAAATATTACAAAAAAAAAATTAAATATGTGGCCATGCCCCGGGGCCGCGATTGGCCTCGGGAGGGAGGCCGTGCGGCCCCCTCCCGTGTTTTTTTTTTTTTTTTACTGGAAAAAAGGTCAGGCCCTGGGGGATGGGGTCCCCAGGGCATCAAATATTGTAAAAGAAGGGGGGCCACACAGCCCCCCTTCTAAAAATAAATAAATTTAAAAAAAAAAAAAAAAAAAGCCGGCATCGCGCCGGAGGCCCCGCTCCCTCCCTGCAGCACTCAGCAAACGCGCCCCCTGGCGCGTTGTAAGTTGGGGAATTAATTCCCCTTGAATATTGAGGGTCCCTGGGGGCCAACTAGCCCACCAGGTACCTCCAGTATGCGCCACAGAGCTGCGTTGCAGAGAGGTGTTCCGAGGCCACGCCCCTTTTTACACCTCTCTGCAACGCAGCTCTGTGGCGCTTACTGGAGGTACCTGGTGGGCTAGTTGGCCCCCGGGGACCCTCAGGACTCAAGATGAATTAATCCCCCAATTTACAACGCGCCAGGAGGTGCGTTTGCACAGTGGTGCAGGGAGGGGGTGGGGCCTAACAAAACAAGTGTGCAAATGTGCCCCCTGGCGCGTTGTAAATTGGGGGATTAAGTCCCCTTGAATCCTGAGGTTCCCTGGGATCCAACTAGCCCACCAGGTACCTCCAGTATGCGCCAGAGAGCTGCGTTGCAGAGAGGTGTTCTGGGGCCACGCCCCTTTTTACACCTCTCTGCAACGCAGCTCTCTGGCGCTTACTGGAGGTACCTGGTGGGCTAGTTGGCCCCCAGGGACCCTCGGGACTCGAGGGGAATTAATCCCCCAATTTACAACGCACCCGTGGGTGCGTTTGCACAGTGGTGCAGGGAGGGGGCGGTGTAAGAAAGTTGCTCTGTATATACTGTTCCCAAATAGGTAGTGTGTGCACAGAGTCCACAGTCCCCAGAGGTTTGGCAGAGGCTAAAGTTAGATATAACCTTACTCTCTAAAGTGGTAGCTTGGTCGAGCAGTAAGGCAGTATCAGAGGACAGTGTAAAGCATTTGTTGTACACACTCAGTCAGCAAATGGTCTCTCACACACTCAAGAACTGAACTCTAGGCCAATGGTTTTGTATCAAAATATATAGTTTTATTTTAGAACCAACAATAGGTATCAAAATATACTTTCTCAGAATGAGTGACTTTAGTTAAATACTTTTCAAATAGGCAATAGACTTTTGAATACAATAGTTAGTTGTTGCAATAGGCAACACAATTTCAAACACAATAATACATTGAGCTCAATGGGAATTTCTAGTTAAATGCAATAGATTACTTTTTGGATTACTTTTCTTACCACAGGACTGGATCCTAGATTCAGTCCTGGGACATCTCCTGTAAACAGTTGAGTAAAAACGTTTTGGTTACAGTTGTGATATTTAAGGAATATTATTGTATTTTATAAGTTGACACTTAGAAACTTTTTCACATAGAATCACCAATGTTATCCTATGGGAGGAAATTCACTTAGCAGGTAAGTGGGGTTATTGTTACTTTTTCTAACTCAGTGTTGGATCCTGGATCCAGCACTGGTGCATCTCCTGTAAACAGTTGAAAGAATGTGTTTTTGTTATACAGGCGATTTTTTAACGAATATTTGTAAGTTTGCAAAATCGACACTTGGAAACTTTTTCAGCAAAAACCAGACAATGTTATCCTATGGAAGGAAATTCAAGTTCCCGGTAAGTACAGTTATGATTACTTTTCAGGGTCAGTGCTGGGCACCAAGATCCAGCACTGGGATCTCTCCTGATAACAGGTGAGTAAATTCGTTTTCGTAATTCGGCTGATTTTAGATGAATATCTTAAAGTTGAGAAACTCCACACTTAGAAACTTTTTCGCATAGAATCACCAATGTTATCCTATGGAAGGAAATTCAATTCACAGGCAAGTTACTTTTTAGTTACTTTTCTTACTCAGTGCTGGACACCTAGGTTCAGCACTGGGACCTTTCCTGCAAACAGTTGAGAAAATTCGGTTAGGTTACTTGTGCGATTTTTAAGGAATATTCTTAGTTTTCAAAAGTCGACACTTAGAAACTTTTTGGGAGAAAAAGTATCAATGTTATCCTATGAGGAAAAACGAGTTATCGGTTTCGAGGTAAGTAATCGGTCTTTTGAGTTAGGGTCCTGGGGTTAGACTCAGGGGTCTCCCAGGGTCAGTGATGCACTGTTGTTGCACCCTCAGTGGCACTAGGGCGGCCTGGTGCAGAGTGTTGAGGCCCAATGTTATCCTATGGAGGATAGGGGGACTCCGGTTGGTGGCTGCTGGCAAGCAGGCCACGGGGTTGTGGGAGCAAAGCTCCTAGGGTTAAGCTCAGGGCACGTTGGGGACCAAGTTAGCACCAAAGGGGCACCCTCAGTGGCACTAGGGCGGCCGGGTGCAGGGTGCTGTTTTGAGGTCGGGTGCCCTGTTGATTTCAATGGAGATTCTCCGGGACAAAGAAACACTGCAGGCTCGGGGACGAGGACCTTCCAGGAGCAACCACCACTTCGAGGGGTAAGTTGGGATGTAGAGGGTTGGTTAGGCACCGTTGGTTGGGGCACACAAGGCCGTGGGGCATCGGGTGCAGGGGTGCCTTGGGACGTCGGATTTTCTTACCCGCTCTGGTCGCGGTAGGGGGGGTCCTCTGGATTGAGGCTGCAGGCGTCGTCAGGAGGCTTGAGGCAGGTCAGGGGTCGCCGGATCTCGGGTCAGGATCGCCGGGGGGACCTCCTCTGGGTATTTGCCTGCTCGGGCCGGATTCGGCGGGTGCAGAGTGTGCGGGATTCGCGGATCCTGGCTGGCACCAGAAGCTGCAGGTCAAACACGTCCGGTGTTCACGGGAGAAACAGCTTGGAAGGTGAAGGCAGGCAGGTCCTCCGGGGTTTTTGAGGTTGCTGGCCGCTGGACACGCCGGGGTTTTGCAGGAGCAGGTTCGAGGGGAGATAGGGCTGGGGCCAAGTCAGTGGGCGTCGTCTTCTTGTTAGCTCTTGTTAGCTCCTGTGGGAGGGGGGCAGTAGCCTAGTCCTGATTGGGCAGGGCTCCCCATCTTCAAGATGGCGAGAGCCCGGAGTTGTGCTTCACCTCGCCTCCCCCACCTGAGGGGTGGGGTTGGCAGAAGCTGTCACATCCCCTTTCCTCCCTTGAGGTTTCCCGCCAGTCTTCCCGCCAGAGAGGGGGTCAGAACCGGTGGGGGCCAGTTGCTGAGTACAGCAAGTGGCCTGGAGAAGCTCACAAAGGCGGCATGCCTTTGAAGCTTCCCCTGCCCATCCTGGGGGAGGAGACCTAGCACCACGCCCAGGATGTGCATTGTTGCAGGCCCAGGAGAGCGGATGGCTCTCCACCCAGGGGTCCAGCAACATGTCTGCTGTGTGGCAGCCGGGGCAGCCCCTCAGACAAGACGTGGATTGTAGGTTAGGTTCAGGGGGCAACTCTAAGTTGCCCTCTGTCGTGCATTTTACATTAAATCCCACACTGGCATCAATGTGGGTTTAATGTGCTGATCAGTCTTCAGTGTAGCCATTATGGTGCTGTGGAGTTCGTAAGGACAACCTCCCAGCACCATATACTCTTAATGGCATCACTGCACTTACAGTGCCAAGGAATGGCCCTGGGTACTGTAGGGGCACAGGGCTCATGCACCTGTGCCCACACCATTGGCATAGTGCACCCAGCTAGAGGGGTGACTGAGGTATGCCAGGGCAGTGTGTTTGTGGGCATGGCACACAGGGATGTGTGCCATGTCGACTCTGTTTAGTTCTGCACCAAGACACTCAGCCTGCAAAGGCAGGGTGTGTGTGTCAGGGTACAGGGCCTTTAAGGGTGGCACAATAAGTGCTGCAGCCCTTAGGGGCCTTCTCTGGTCACAGTGCCCTGGGTACCTAGGGTACCATTTACCAGGGGCTTACCTGTGGCCAGAGATGCCAATTGGGTTTAGGCTTTAGTACAGTTTTTAGGGAAGGAACACAGGCCCTGGGTACCTGATTGGCAGGGACCCAGGGCACACCAAGGAAAAGTGCATCAGTTATCAGGCAAAAAGTGGGGGGGTTACTGCAACAGAAACCCACTTTCCTACAGGCGGGGCCTGATATAACAAGTTAGCAATCTTGCTGTGTGGGACTTGAGGTAATAAAAGGGGTAGTTGGCCCCCAAGGTTGAAGTTGGGGGCTAACTACCCCTCCTGTTACCGCCAGTAAAACCCACACAGTGGGATTGGTAAAAGGTGTTTGGAGGCCACGCTAACCTTTCTCCACCACTCTGAAAACGAGACTGCTATGTTATAGTTGGAAATTAGCATTTAAAAAACCTTTGAAATTCACTGAAAAAAGCCATAGGTTCCAGGGACGTTCTAGTTAGAAATTAGCATTTAAAAAACCTTACAAATTCACTGAAAAAACATAGGTTTCAGGGACGTTATAGTTAGTTGGACATTTCACTCGTACAAAACCAGAGAAATTCCGCCGTTATAGTTAGTTCAGCTAACTATAACTCGCGCCCCCGCAATGCACTGCTGATGACGTCACATATTACATCATTCATGACATGGTCAGTGACATCAAAAGTGACTGTTGTGACAGGTGATAAGTGAAAAAAATGGAAACAAGAAACGATACATAAATAACACAAATTGATGACCAGTATATTTAAATCTGTCCAGATATATAATTCCAGTAGTAACCTGACCAATCAACTTCTTATGGTTACACTGTTTTTGGACATGAGAGAACAATACGTCGACGTTTCGACCCAAAATGTCTGTATAATAAGGACATCACGAAGGACAGAAGGGAATGTGACAGCCGAGTCGTAGAAAATTGATGAACTCCTCAACCCTGGATGGAGTGCAATTAGGCGTCGTATCAGGGCATCTATGAAATGAGGATAGGCCTTAGTAAATGCAGAAACAGGTAAGAATATCCAGGATTGGAGGAGTTCATCAATTTTCGCCGACTCGGCTGTCACATAACCTTCTGTCTTGAAGATCCTTCCACCAGTGTCTGATTTCTATAAACATGCCTTTAAATCTTGTTCTTACCTTGTCACGTTTGCTGCGCATTCAAAGAAAGTGGTCAGATATCAGGCTCTGCCTTCCAGGTAGCTTGGTGTTTACTTTTCTTTCTCCGACTTCAAAGTGAGAGGATTTATGTGACAACCTTGCTGGCTACTGAGGGTCTACAGGAGGAAGGCTGTGAAGTGTGGTGGAAACAAATATTTTACTACGATCAAAACCAATGAATACACTAGGTAGCTTGTGAGATACTGGTAGGTCTCCAGCTACCTGCCAGTAGCTCTCCTTTATGCATCCCAGCCTTCTAAACTGGAACTGTTTGTTAAATTAACATTTGTATGTTAAAATAGCGTATTCCAAGATGAACAGGTGTGTATTCTCAGAACTCATAAGCTGATATTTGGAGAAAAATGGCTGAATTTCCCAAATATATATTGAGGTGATTTTTGAGTGATAAATCATGCCCAGATACACACAACATATATGGTTACTTTTGTGCAAGGAACACTGCAGCTGTGGCTGACATGTATTACCTACTTATAGACATTCCAAATTGACTGGGCGGATACCAAAACTGTTTGTACTTACCTCGGTGCACGAGCAACCTTGGCCGATGCCCGGTGGAGCTGTCATATGCAGCTATAGAGGAGTCTGGCCCTGGTTTCACCCCCTCGGCTGTCACCTACCCAGCCGGTCATCTGACATTGTTTTCCTCGTTTCCCCGTTGTGTTTCCTTCCCTCCCCCTCCCTCTGATTCTTTGATTTAATTGATGTAACCTGTAACTCGCTGATCCTCTTGTAAAGCGCTCTGATACCTCCGGGTCTAGCCAGCGCTATATAAAACTTTTCAAATAAAATAAAAATAAAATAAAAGCCTTTTTTACATTACTGCTTGCATCCCTCCTGATGCATTGAGGTGATCACTGATGGTAATCTTGGACATGGTGGTTACTAATGAAATCTAGGCTGATGTGGTTACTATTGCAACACTAGTAACTTAAGTAGCACTCATTACACAAAAGGTTGGAGACTCCTGCGCTAGGTGATGCTATTTCCACATATCGATTATGCGCTGTATACCTTTTCTGTGCAAACGTAATGGTCATTTCAATTGAAGATGTGTTGTCTGTAATGTCAGTACGCTACCACACCATGTATACTCCGCTCTACTCTGTACCACTCGTCCCTGCATCACTCCACTCTGAGCCCCTTCCGTCTACTCTGAAACAATCAACTCTATACCACTGCACTCTATGCTAATTCCATTTACACCATTTTACTAAAAACCACTGCACTCTACACCAATCTACTCTGTACCGCTGCACCCTATGCCACTATACTCTACAGCACTCTACGCCTCTGCACGCTACACCATTATACTCTACTTCACTGCTCTCTACGCCACTCTGTTCTACTCTGCGTCACTGCTCTCTAAGCCACTCTACTCTGCACCACTCTATGCCACTGGACTCTACGACCGTCTTCTCTGCAACACTGCACTCTATGCCACTTCACTCTGTGCCACTGCGTCACTCTACTCTGCCCCTCTATGCCAATGCAGACTACACTACACTCTATGCCACTCTACTCTGCATCACTCCACTCTACGCCATTTCTACTCTGCAACAATGCACTCTGCACCACTGAACTCTCCGCCCCTCTACTCTGCAATCTATGCCACTGCGCTCTATGCCACTCTACTGCACTGTACGCCTATGCACTGTAAGCCACTACACTCTACGCCACTCTACTCTGCATCGCTCCTCTCTACACCACTGCGCTTTGTCAGTCCACTCTAAGCCACTCTAATCTACGCTACACCACTGCACTCTCCAACACTACGCCACTCTGTGACGTTCCACTCTACACCAATCTACCCTGCACTCCTCACCACTCTATTCTACGTCGCTGCACTCCATGCCACTGCACCAATGCACTCAACACCACTTTTACTCAAAATCAATACACTCTACGCCACTGCATTCTGCCAGTCTACTCTGCACCACTGAACTGTACGCCGCTTTGCTCTACTCTGCTACACTGCACTTTGTGCCACTGCAATTTACTCCACTTTGTTCTACTCTGCTACACTGCGCTCTCCGCCACTTGACTACATGCCACTCTGCTCTGCGCCACTCTACTGTATGGCAATGTACTACATGCCACTCTGCGCCATTGCATTCTTCACCTCTTCACTACACCGCTCGAATCTGGGCCACTCAACTCTACACCGTTCTACTGTGCTCTGCTCTGCACCACTCTACACCACTCCACGCTACTCTGCACCACTACTGCACACTACTGTACACTGCACCATTCCACTCTAAGCCATTTCACTCAACTCAGAAACAATCTACTCTATGCCACTGCACGCCACACCACTTTACTATGCGCCACTGCAATCTATGCTAAGCCACTATACTATAAACCACTGCACTCTGTGCCAGTGCACACTACCACTTTCCTCAAAATCAATGCAGCCTAAACTACGCAAACTGCTCTGCACCACTGTACCCTACAACACACTGCCACTCTACACCATTGTGTTCTACGTCACTGCACTCTACACCATTCTACTCTGCACCACTGTCTTCTACGCCGCTCTAATCTGCACCACTACACTGTATGCTGAAGCACTTTATGCCAATGTGCTCTACTCTACACCATTGTACTCTACGACTTTCTACTCTGCAAGACTGCACTCTCTGCAACTGAACTCTCCGCCACTCTACCCAGCACCACTCCATGCCAGTGCACTCTACATCACTCCACTCTACCCTGCACCACTCAATTCTAAGCTACTTCAGTCCACTCTGAAACAATCTACTCTATGCCACTGCACGCTACACCACTTTACTATGCGCCTCTGCAATCTACTCTACGCCACTCTACACCACTGCATTCTATGCCAGTGCAAACTACACCACTTTACTCAAAACCAATGCAGCCTAAACTACGCAAACTACTCTACACCACTATACTTTACAACACGCTATGCCACCCTACACCATTGTGTTCTAAGTCACTGCACTCTTTGCTATTCTAGTCTACTCTGCACCACTACACTGTATGCCGAAGCACTTTATGCCAATACACTCTACACCACTTTACTCAAAACCATTGCACTCTACTCTGTACCATTGTTCTTTAAGCCACTCCACTCTGAGGCTCTACTTCATTAAACTCTATTCCACTCTCACACTCTACTCCACTGTATGCCCCTCTACTCTGAAACACTGCTCCACTGTACAATGCTTTACACAACTCCCTCTCCCCCACTCCTTGCACTTTACTCAACTCTATTCTACGGCACACTCCTCCACTCCACTATTCCACTCCACACGCCTATTTGTGCCACGACACTGCACTTTCCAACACTCCACTCCACTCTCTGTTATGCCACTAACGTTTAGCCATGCTGAACAGCAGCCATGCTGATGTACAAATGGCTAAAACATGTTGGTTAAGCCAATAGCTATTGAGTTGGCAAGAGCTAGTAGCTTTGCCAGTGCTTGTTAAACATAGATAAATATGGAAAATGGGCTTTCTTTTGAACGATTCTCACTACTGTCAGTCATGAGTGTCAAGTCGATAGCTGTGCAGACCGACAGGTAGGTAGGTTAAAAAAATAAAGATTTTCTAATTAAGCTTAAATAACTGCAGCTGTTTAAGCTGTTCTACAATGCAAATGGGTTTAAATGACTATTTTACTGTAACTGGCTAAAACACAGACATTCAAACACAAGTGAACATTTGTATGGATATATACAAATAAAATGTGCAAAAAAAATTATAAATACAGACAGAAATGCAAACAAAATACCATAAAAGCCAGAGCCCTAGTTATAATTGAAAAAAAATTGACTTAACATTTCGTAGTTGATTGCTATAGTTAATTCCTCAGCCCTTTTAGCACGGCTCATTTTATGAATGACCACACAGATGACAACAAATGCACCTGGGTATCTAATATAGCTAGATATCTGCACTGGGAATAAATGCATTAGAACAGTGGTTCTTAACTTGTGGGGGGAGGAGGGGGGCGATTGGTTTACAGAGTTAAATTATTTTAAAACCAATACATTAAAGTTAATAGTAAGAAAGTGCCCTCTTTTTGCATGGTTGCCCCCACTTTTTGCTAAATTGATGATGTACTTTGACTGAGGGTGCCCTGGGTTCATGCCAATCAGGTACCCAGGGCCTATATTGTTTCCCTAAAACTGCATTAAAACAAAACCCAATTGGCACTCTTTGGCCACATGTCAGTCCCTTGTAAATGGTACCATAGGTACCAAGTGCACTGTGGCGAGGGAAGGCCTCTAAGGGCTGCAGCACTTATTGTGCCACCCTTAGAGGCCCTGTACCTTTACACACACACTACCATTGCAGGCTGTGTTTTGGTGCAGAACAAAGTGAAGTCGACATGGCACACATCCCTGTGTGCCATGCCTACAACCCACTGCCCTGGCATAGGTCAGCCACCCCTCTAGCTTGGTGCACTATACCAGTTGTAAGTGCAGTAATGCCATTAAGAGTATATGGTGCTGGGAGTTTGTCATTACGAACTTCCCAGCACCATAATGGCTTTACAGAAAACTTGGAAATTTGGTATCAAACTTCTCAGCACATTAATTCCACACTGATGCCAGTGTGGGATTTAATGAAAAATGCACTCGGAGGGCATCTTAGAGATGCCCCCTGAAAAACGACCTAACTCTAGTGTCCTGGCTGAGTGGCTGCTTGCCAGCTGCCACCACCAGACATGTTTCTGGACCCCTGGGTCGAGAGCCTGCTGCTCTCGGGGGTCTGAAACAATGCACATCCTTGGACGAGGTGCCAAGCCTCCTCCAGGATGGGCAGGGTCCACAAAGGGGAAGCTTCAAAGGCTTGCCGCCTTTGTGAGCTAACCCAGGCCATTGCTGCTTCCAGCAACTGGCCCCCAACGGTTCTGAACCCCACTTTGGGCAGGAGAATAGGTGGGAAAACCAAGTGAGGAAGGGAGGTGTGCCTACCTTTGTCACCCCACCCCTCAGGTGGGGGAGGCGAGGTGAAGCACAACTCTGGCACAGCCATCTTGTAGATGGGGGGGCCCAGCCAACCAGAGAGAGGCATATGCTCCCCTCCCACTGGAGGGTGGCATAATAGGGAGTGTACCCACCCCAAGGAAGGGACCCATTGGTCCCAACCTTTACTTACCTGTAAAGCCCCTAAATCTAGTATTTAGGGGCAACCCTGAACCTACCCTCAGACAAGAACCGACCAGAAGAAAAGGAGGACTGAAAAAGCTGTGCTGAAACTAAGAAGACGACGCCCACTGACTTGGCCCCAGCCCTACCGGCCTGTCCTCACCTCGTACCTGCTCCAGCGAAATCCCGGTGGGTCCTGCAGCCAGCAGCCTCAAGAACCTGAGGGACCAGCCCTGCCTTCCAAACCCAAGACTTTGCTTCCCGTGAGCCACAGGCTCTGGCCAAATCTGCGAGTCTGCACCACTCTGCATCTGAAGGCCCGAGTGCGAGTGGCCCAACACCACAAAGAGGACTCCCCTGCGATCCTGACCTGAGATCTGGTGATCTCTGACCTGCCTCAAATCTCCAAGCGAAGCCTGCAGCCCTTTTCTGGAGGATTCCCCCGACCGTGACCGGAGCTGGTAAGAAAACCCGATGCCTAAAGACACTCCTGCAGCAGTCAACAGGTTAAGAATTGCTGCATTGGAACAACTTTGGTATCACTGTGCTCAACTGGAGTTTCCTGCAGATATTAAGATAATATAGGCTGAATTTCCACTTGCAGCAAATGGGTGTGCAGTGCTGTCTGCCCCTCCCGTGAGTTAATCTCTAATGTTTCGGGTGCAATTTGTGAGGTCCCGAACAGCACATGTGGCTCTTGGGTTTTAGATTGTAACCGTAACATGTTTATTAAAGTGTGTTCATTGAATATGCAAAGTTTTTTAATGTAGGCTTCTTACTCGTCTTAATAAGCATCTCTGTGATGTTTTTTCCAGTAAAAATGTGTGAATCTATATCTTTTCTTACTAAAAGTAACAGTTGCAGTATATTGCACTCATCAAGCGGTACTTTACATTTATAAGAGAAAACTGCCACTTTCCACAACACACAAAGGAAGAGCCATGCACTTCAGTTGATCAGCTTGCATATCTTTGTCTGAGATACTGGTGCTGCTGCAATAAAGGCCTGTGCTGCATCACAGAGGTGTGTGTGGAACTCAAGCGGAGCTGTGGAAGAGTAGACCAATAATTGTTCTATGTGGCTCAATTATTTTAATTGGGGCTGAGCTATGGACAAGCCATACAGGTTTGGTATTGCTGCCAGATATCCGTGACGGGTTAACAGGATACAGCAAATGAAATATCAGATGTAAATATTACACACACGAATCCTGGCTCATAATAAGTTTGGCTCGAGGCATTGCAACCCTTAACAAACCTCTTCTCTTCGTACCTCTTCTCCACCTGAGCAAAATATTTTATTGTGAACTATCCTCCATTAGGGTGCTTTTTTGTAACCGGGAGTATGTGGATAAAATCAACAAAGGGGTTGTTTGGTAAAAAATGTTTTTAATTAAAATGTAGATGGCTGGTCATACAGAGCTTGTTCCTTAACCAGTGTGCCCAATCTGCACATCATTTACCTCCTTTAAAGCTGCAATGCTTTCCAGTTCATTTTTGTCAGATAGTTGCAGGCAGCTTTCAGGGGGTGCAGTGTGTATTATGTTGCTCAGTTATTTTGGAGCCATGTTTTTACATTGCTTTTAAGATGCGATGAGTAGCTTTGTAGATAACTAGGGTATTGTACGCCGTCATGTTGCCAAGGGGAAATTCGAAATAGAGGTTTGAGCAATTAAGAACGCTGCAATCGATGGTTGAAAGCAATCTACGAGTCTAATCGGAAGCCAATTTTTAGGTCTCGCAGACCTGTGCGCTCTGCGAGGCTTCTTGTAATCGAGTAGATTTCAGAAGTGGACTTGAAGCCCCGCCCATCATTCCTATTGGCTGGCGTCATCGTTTATGCTAAACGCTGGCTTCCGATTCAAAATGAAGCTTGTTTGTTACCGCCTTGTATCCTTCTTGGACGGCCCATCCGGACTGGATCTTTCACATGCGGCGTTACACAGTCTCCTTCATTAGTCGGGACGCACTATATTTTTGTCACAATGCCGACAGCTTGTTTAAAATGCGCCTCGGGCGGGCTCTCTTACCTTGGACCCCAGGCGGCGCAGCGCCCTCTACATCGCTCTCCTTCCTTTGCACAGCTCGCCAATGATCTCTTGATAAGCGAGGCCTGATTGCCAAAGCCAGTTCCCAGCCACCTTTGACGACAAGAGAGATCGCTCTGGTGGTGCCCAGCAATCTCCGCTCCTCGCGCCGCTGGCACGACGCAGCCTGTCCGCCTCCACGCGCAAGGCCAATCAGTTCTGACGAGAGTGTCGGCTTTCTGGTGTTTTTATTTATATTTCACGCCATAACTCTTGAGGTTATTTATCCGGGTCCGTTCTGCCTTGTTTTTGTTCTCATCAGTGCGTGCCAGCTCCTCACACTCTCCCAACGTCCCTGATACAAAGTCGCTTTACATCTTAGTACACCATCAGGTTCGGTTTTCCGTTCTTTTCATGCAGTCGCCATTGCTGATGCTTCTTAAAAGTGCAGCGAGACACACACGCGAAACCGGACACCCAGGCGATACCCTGCCCTGCTACTGGGGGGTGAGGGAACGCGAGAGGTTTGGGTTAAATGGTCTGGCTGTGGGTCTGTGCACTAAACAAAAGATAAGGGAGTGCCCATTATATGTAAACCGTGTTCAAAGGACCATTTATTTTGAAATCTATTTATTTGACACTATCCAAAAAAACTTGCTATTAAAATGTAGTTCGGTTCACAAAGCAGATGTTTCAAATCATGGTTTGTTGATAAAGGAAAAATCACTTTTAAAATACTTGGCTTTTATGTTTGAATTTCTACGTATCTCCTCGGTGGCTGTGACAGAGCTGATATCGTATGTAAATGTTTGGCGAAAGGGGAATACGGGAAATAAAAATCTTCTCCTGGCGATTTAATGACAGTAATAAAACGTGTTTAATCTTTCAAGCACTCCGGAAAAAGGGCTATGACGAAACTGACCTCCCATTTGGGTGCCCTTCTCAAAAATATATGCATCGCCATTAGCCAATCACACAGCGTGGGGTGACGGAGAAGACAAAATGGTGCCCAGTGAAGTATCTAAAATGACAGGATTGCTCGAGTGGCTTACTGAATACTGATGGCAGGAGGTGTGATAATATGCTGCCCTCTCATCAGCCTCTGCTTCCAGGTTCTGCGCGCGATCGCTCACGTATGATGTTTGTCTTGGCAGGGCGACCACATTTTAACAGTCACAGTGCGTGTTTTACAGTGCAAAAGTGTGTCCTTGTATCTGAAGTATGGGGCACCATCTTCCTTTAAATGGCTTCGCTGCCGTTTTTAAGCTGTTGCTTAGGTTTCCTCGTGTGCTTGGTTGGTTCAATGCTTGTGTGCAGACGCTGAGCGCTGGTGGTTCTGCAGTGTGTCGCCTCCTTGCAAGGTTGCATTGATTTTTCACCTATCTCCCGTTCTGATCAGTTTGTACACATGTTCGTGTGTTAATTGCTCATGTGGAAATTTGCCCACCAGCGGCTTCTATTCAAAGGCCTGTCCGTCGGGCAATTAGTAAATGCGGACTGACTTGCTGTGCAGACCGATCGCCGAAGCGTTTATATGTAACTATATGGTGTGGCTACACAGTGTAGGTGGGCACAGTCTCCACGTCCATCAGGAGCGGGTTCGGGGCTCCCCCCCGCACCCCCCTCCCGCTGCCCACAAGTACAGCAGCTCAGTTCACAGGACGATGCAGCAGCGCCTGGCGCTCAGCGACTACTTAACAAGTGTAGAGACAGGGTGTAACTCGTTTAGGGCCCGCCAGGCGATCCCACAAGTGTTCAGCGAGGATTCAAGATTACTTGATGTGACACAGAAATCCGGTTGCCCAGGACTCTGTTAATTGGAGTTTCGGTATTCTTTACTGTGGGCGGCCATTTTTTTTATCCTTTCTAAAAGTTGTGGGCATTTTTAAGTGGAATCAGCAGACGATAATTTTGAAAATAGAGCTCGGAGTACAGTGGCAAATGGGGCCTCGAAGGAGCCAGGGCAGAGTGATTCCTCTGAAGGGATGTAGATGTATTTCTGTGTCATTTATGTGTGTACGTGTGCTTGCTGTTGTTTCTGTTCCTTTGCACGCTTGAATGTGCGTTTCAGTGGTGTCAGGTGTTTGTCTGTTACTGTGTTTTGTATGTGTGTGTCGGGGCACAAGTCCTAAACAAGCATTTGCAATGCAATAGGTCTCGCATTTACGCGACTAAGCTATTGGCATTGTAAATGACAATGCCTTTTATGTTTGAAAAACGAAAACAAAACTAAAAGGCATTGCCATTTGTAATGTCAGTAGCTCAAACTCGCGTAAATGCGAGACCTATTGCATTGCAAATGCTTGTTTTTTTTTACTTCTAATATTTGTTTTGGGAAATCTGCTCTTTGATTAAAGCCTGCCCCCGAATCAGAACCTCTGCTGTAGACTCCTTCAAGTGCAGTCAATTCTTCATACAAAAGTAGATCTGTCAAGCACTCTATAGCATATCTCTTGCTGTCCCAGAGGAAATGTGTTGATGAAATATTTCACCAACAGGCCACATCTGTTGATCTCTTTGAGGAACTGTGGGGTTTTGGCTGCATTCTATAAAACAGCAAAACGTCCATGTGTGTTATACCCGAGATTTCCACTCCACCGCTATTTCAATGTCTTCATAAATTGTTCTGAACATGCATGCTAACAGTTTTCTTGACATCTGAAAATCGGCTCATCAATAGCAGGGAGGCCCAGTCTGGTATCCTTTGCGCTTGCCAACTACTTGATATTGCCTATACAGTTTAATTGTCTTGTAAGCCTTCTCACCAGGACTGAGCAAAGTTTATCTTTGAGAATCCAGAAAACAAACTATCACCATTGGAGTTAAAACCTCACAACAGTCTTTTGTTGCTTCCAGAATATTAAAGTATCTCTTAAAAACTGCCAGGTATTTCTTGCTGGCATAAAGCTGGCTTGATCTTACTGTTGTACCAAGTGCCACCTTATATAGTCAGACTGCTTAAGTAGTTGTAGTTTTGGCTCACACTCTTTTTGTGATAACTTTGGTTGATCTAAAGTGTTATACACATTTTTGTTGGGTCTGCTATGAGGGTACAGTGAGACTGAATTGTGACTTTAAACCGACCTGCAGGCCACCTCCTCCCTGATTGAGTTTCATCTGTCAAGATGGAGTTGTTGCTAAAAGAGCTTATGATGGTGTTAAAATGTGCTGAGAGTTCTCTCTCTCTCTGGGGTGAAGACTGTAATTGTGTCAACATTTTCAGGAGTCCAAGGGCAGACAGGCTTTACTGGGCTCAAATTATGCCAATGAAAGCCATTGACTATGGTTCGAGAGAGAGGAGAGATGGTCCATCTCTCCTCTCTCTCGAACCATGGTCACGGGTTACCATCTGACAGTTCAGACAAAAATTCCAAGATGTCCGGTAGCGAAGCGGACAAGTGGAGTTGGCTTTTAACAACCCTGGAGCACAAAGGGTGTGTCAGCTGCCACTGGAGTGGAGAACCCCAAGTTCTTCAGAAATGTCTTGGCAACCTGGCTGAAAGTTTCTGCCCCATCTTTATACTAATATTGCAGACATTAGTGCATTCCAGTAGTCTGCTCTGAAATGGGTTCTGAGCAATTCTATCCCTTTTGCTTATTCCACACACACTGGTCCAGCATAGGTCTTCGTAGCAAAGTGCCAGTAAGAATGTGGGTGGATCTGGGAGTGTCTTGACGGGAGATATCAAAAACAGAAAGACTCACAATTGGTTAACCTGTGGGTTGTAACCCTTCCAGTGAACAGTGGCACAGGAACAATCGAGGAAAACCGCCCTAAGCTTCAAAGAACCACTCTGTGCTTCACACCCAGAAGCCTGGTCTCTCTCTCCCACCCTTCAACTTGGGTATCTCTAACACGTAAATTTTTTTAAATGGATTTTAGTGTGGCTAGGACCACAGGCATCACACACTCCATTCGGTTGATTCCTCTGGTTCGATGATCCTCTCTGTATATATTTACTGAATCTCTGCCTTTTCCGCTTCCCTAGGAATAACAATCCTTACTTTACTAACCATAGGAGCTACATTGTCTTTCAACTTGATGCAGTTGGAATACCTTCTAAAGTGCCCAGCTTTATCCGAAAAAACATTGGGAACAGAGCTCCCAATGTCACCCACTGAATCATAAACACTACTAACTTGCTCACTTGGGATGATTGGTTGCGTGACGTGGCGATTTGTGACGACTTTGTAGAAACATACACCTTGCCGCAGCCACCTACATCTAGACTACGGGATATTTGGGGACCCTATCGGTATTATCTGCTTTGTAGTGCATTAGATGACCCCCGTGGAGACAGTTGGGGGACAGCCTGATTAATTATCTTCTCATTACTCTTTCTGGTTTTTTGTTTTTTTTCCCCTTGACAGGAGGTCTCCTTTGTATTTGTATGGGATTTATAAAGTGCTGGAATCACCCCCGAAGGGGTATCTCCGCGCTGCAGGAGAAGAGTATGCCAAGGCAGGGCGATCAGCAACAGAAGAGTTCTGTCTTTAGGAGTTTTCTAAAGAGAAGAAGGTTGGTGCACTTTCGCAGCTCTACGGGCAATGAGTTCCAGTATATTGGAGCCAAGTAGGCAAAGGTTTTGCCCCCAGTGCGAAGTTTTCTATAGCGGGGGACAACAAGCAGACCTTTTCCCTCAGAGTGGAGACATCTGCCTGGACGGTAGAACATAAGTTTATCCGCCAGATAGCTAGGGCTACCGCCACGGAGAGCTTTTTGGGCTAAACAGCAAACCTTAAACTTAATTCTCTGGCGAATGGGAAGCCAATGCAGCTTCCTCAGCAGTGGCCGAGAAGAGGTTCTAGGAGGCATGTTGAGAGCGAGGTGAGCTGCTGTATTCTGAATCACCTGCAATTTATTCAAAGGGGATTCAGTGGCCGAAGCAAGCAGAGCATTGCAATTATCAAGATGACTAACAACCAGGGCCTGGATCAGGGTTCTACAGACAGATAAAGGGAGCATCTGGAACACTCTGCGGAGAAGACTCAGCGTATGGTAGCAGGTGCCTGAGGTGGCCAAGACTTGGTCTTTCATAGAAAGCGAGTCGTCCAGTCGAACACCCAGGTTTTTAGCCATCCGCTTCGTAATAGGAACTGGACCCAACGCAGCAGGCCACCAGTCGTGGGACCAGTTCATTTGAGCGGTGCCAAAATTGCAGAATCTCGGTTTTAGCAGCATTCAGCTGGAGGAAATTTTCCGTCAACCAACCAGATATGGCTAGCATGCCCTCAGTGAAGAGGCGTTTGGTGGGAATCTGTCTCATTATCGAACGAGAGGAGCAGTTGGGTGTCGTCTGCATATGAATAGGGAGTAAACCCATATTCTGATGATTTTTGCAAGGGGGGGCCAAGGCAGGAGCCTTGGGGAACCACTTTAGTGAGCTTCAGAGTGCGGGACCAAAAGTGACCCAGATTGACAGTTTGAGTGCGCAGAACCAGAAAGTTAGCAAGCCACCTCAGTGCCTGTCCTTGTATGCCAATCTCACTCAGTTTATGGATAAGCTTCTGGTGAGAGACCGTATCAAAGGCAGCTGTCAAGTCCAACAGAACAAGCAGAACTGCCTTGTTGGTATCCAGGGCCAGTTTAATGTGGTCTGTAACTCCTATAAGAGTGGTTTCAGTAGAGTGGTAGGGTCTGAAACCCGACTGAGAGGGATCAAGTTTGTCTTGAGCTTCGAGATCCCATAAGATTAGTGTTAATGTACCCTTCTAACCGTTTGCTCATGAGTGGGAGGAGCGAGATAGGACGGTAATTGGACAGCATTTCGGCGGGTGCCTGTGCTTTTTTCTGAATCGGTAGCACTTGTGCTGCCTTCCATTTAAGTGGAAGGGTCCCTTCACTCAGAGGCATTTAAGATGGAGCAAATGGATGGGGCTAGTAGTGAGGCGAGTAAGGCAAACAAATAGGCTGGCAAGATGTCAAGTGGAGAACCAGATTTAGCAGTTCTCAGCATTGCTTTGACTTGAGGTATCTGCAGAGTGGGGAAATACTCCAACATCGTCGCCCTGTCCTATCTAGCCCATCAAGCGGTGTCCCATCGCACCCCCCCGCTTTTTGCCTGCTTCATCGACTACTCAGCAGCCTTCGACGGAGTGGACCGTTCTATCCTTTGGCAGAAATTGGCACGTTGGAACATCAGTCCACCCTTACTACAAGCCATTAAATCACTATATTCGCACACTTGGGTAAGGGTCAAACTTACCAGTCAGTCCGCTACAGAGAAAATCTTCATGGACCGGGGGCTAAAGCAGGGATGTGTCCTGGCCCCGATGCTCTTCAATTTGTATACTGCGGAGATGGGCCAGGCACTGTATAGAGCCTCTTTAGCCACGCCCAGGATCGGCCTCACAAAGATACAGCTGTTGCAGTATGCCGACGACCTGGTTCTCCTTGATCATACCAAAATAGGCCTTCAAAAAGCGCTTACGGCCCTCTCTGTATACAATGTTCAGAACAAGCTGGTCGCTAATTCAACCAAGTCTAAAATAGTGATTTTTGGCCACTATCCGAAAAAAAAGGTGGGAAAGTGGCGGTTGGGCTCGCTGACTCTGGACTGTGTCCAATCCTATAATTACCTTGGGGTTTGGATCAGCGAATCGGGCCGCCCACTGGTGCATCTCCACAAACTGCAGCAGAAGGGGAAAATGGTCACCTACGCACTTTGCAAATTATACTCGACTTTGGATAGCCCATCAACAATGGCCATACAAAGAGTCCTGAGGGCCAAACTCTTACCGTCCCTCAACTATGCGCAGCAGGCATTCCCAGGGAAATTTGCGCAGGACCTGGAAAAAATACATTGCACTGCATACAAAAAGATATTTCGTTTACCAGCTTGCACCAGGAACACCCTAATTCGCTTGAAATTCGACCTCAACCAACAAAAGCTAGAAGAGCTGGGGACTCTCGCGAAATATTTCTTTTTAACAACGGCGGCCCCCACAAACTCTATGAAGGCTGTTTTAAAATTGATTTTCCTACAAAGCAACAACCCATGGTCTGCCTGCCTTGCTTTAGCTAAAGATTTTCTGCAGCTTGCTACAGAGAACTGGGACCCTAGCATAACCAACCACTGTATTATCAAAGCAACAATAAACAAGCATTTGCAATGCAATAGGTCTCGCAATTGCGAGATTTTGAGCTATTGGCATTGTAAATGACAATGCCTTTTATTTGTGTGTTTAAAAAACCAGCAATAATAAAAGGCATTGTCATTTACAATACCAATAGGTCAAAGTTTCTAAAATGGGAGACCCATTGCATTGCAAATACTTGTCTTTTAAGTTTCTGTTGGTGAAACTCGAGGGTGTGAGCTTCATGGCTTCACGACGACAGAAAAAAAACAGCTACTCTTGCTGTAGACAACCATGGGTAGCGTGCAGCTTCACAAGTGATATTAGATCAGTGGGCAGCATCTGCGCTTGTGCCACTCATTCCGCTTCTTGACATCGTTCGTACATGCGTGCTTTTTCTGCCATCTTGTGGCTACATATGGCTTGTAATTGTAACAATTAAAGAAGTCTGCTGCATGGCTAAACTTATAAGGTCCCAAAGGCGAGACCTATTGGCACTTCATTGCGCACATGCTAAAACTATAAAAGGAATTTACAACACCATTTGCAGGAGACAGGAAGTGATAAAGCGGGAAGGTGCCCTGTATTTACATCTAGTAGAAAGTGTCCTGCTATCACATCGGACTCAAAACACAATGCAACACTAACGTATAAAGTAAAAACAAAACTTCAAGCACTGAAGAGAACTACATTGTGCATGCATGTGTCCTTTGAGAAAGAGCAAAAGACAGTCACTAAAAGTGAAGTTGTCCAATGACTGAAGTGGGGAGACCCCCATTTTCGAGTAGACTTTTGTAAGATTGCAATTGTGCCACTGTTTGCCCCTACAATCACTCACACATTATTTAGACAGTTTTCACTCCATGTTTAAGTGATTTCTTCAGGTGTTTGTTGGTGTAGACATATGTTCCAGGGGAAAATACCGAACGTCACAGCTTTTTTCCAATACTTCTACTGGCACGCATATGAAAGTACAGGCAGGCCCAGTAACCCTAGGTTGAGGGGATGTGCAAAGCCTCGTCGCCATCAATAAAGATAGACCGGGGAAACCCCTAGATTTCCCACGCAGCATGATGTCACCCGAGGAGTAAGCAGAGTAGTTCAGCGTGTATGAAGTGGGGACAGGAGTACAAGGAAGTGGATGCGCAGCACGTACCGAAAACAAAAGCGCAATTGTCTCGTACCACGAGCTTCGGCCCGGTGCATGGAATCCTCGAGCCTCGTTTGGCCCTATGTCTCTTGGGTGAATTATTTCCGCTCCAGCCCCACCGTGCTCGCTAGTTAAATTATATCATTTCCGTAATGGCGGCCTTTTGCCCTCGCGGCAGGTATAGTCAGCGCATGGCTGAAAGAGGGGGAAGGGCAACCTCCTCAGATGGTCGATAAGTGAGGCATTTACTAGCGCTGCGTCAATTAAAAAACTAATTTGCTGCCTCGGTACGCACCGTTGGGCTTGGCCTCAAAGCTAGAGTAGATGTAGATTAGATTGAAAAACCAAAGCATTGTTGCAGTGCTTATTTACATCAAACCTAAAGTAAAGTGGCTCAATCCAGTCTGGCCTCCCGGAAAGCCGGAAAAAACATTTCCTCAGAAATTAGCTCAGACCGAGTTGAGCAGGAACAACCCCATTGACTCTAAAAAAAAAAAAAAAAACTAGGAAAGTGAAAGCGCGCCATGCGCGCGTTGTGCTCAAACGCCGCGAGCCGTACACGTGCACATCGCCTGTCCTGGCGCGTGCACATCTCCTGTCCCAGCTTCAGAAGCTAAATCGACAACAATAGATCTCGCAAGCGAGCAGCGCATGCGCTGCGTGACTAGGCGAGACCTAAAAAGCAATTGCGTCTACGCTCTCGCACTTTGGATATGGAATCCCTGGCAGCAAGAGGCTTTCATGAGACTCAAAGACTCCCACATACACGGACCAGTCGGAAACTTCATCTCAGGCAGGCCGTGGGGAGGCAAGCCCTACACAGGATTTTAGCTGCCAGATTACATCCCCTCCCCTTAAAAGAACTATATCCAACTGTGAACATAAGGCAGGGCATAAGGGAGTGCCGCTTCTGCAATTCTAAACGAGAATCCTTGGCCCATATTCTATTTTGCTGTCCAGCCCTTCAGTCAGCTCGTAGAATTTATCTTAGACCGATCCTCCTCCAATTGGGCACCCGTACAGCAAAAGAGGCAGTCCAACAACTTTATACTTTGAATATTGTAAAGCATATGGCCAGTTTTGGGAAATTTGTTTATCTCACTCGCTCATTATTGAAGGGCACCGCTCCACACGCCGAGTGAGGGGCACCCTTTGGAGTTCTTTAGAAGGGAGGGCATGGGACGTGGTTGTCCGGGTAACTCTGAACCTGTGATTTGCTCCGCCATTATGTTTTTTTTTTTACAAAACACTGTCTCATTTTATAAACATTAACAATCGGAGATTTTAATAATTTCTTGAACAAATATTTATTGTTTTACGTTTCCAAAAGCTGTTCTCTTCCTTTTTAAACATGTTGCGTTTTGTAATGCTTTTGATTAATCGCACAAATAAAGTATTCATGGCTGGCTACTCCAGGCAGGCTTCCTTCGTTCTCGGGGAGGAGGGCAGAAGGTTGGGGCCCTCCAAGGGTTTAGGATCGTTGGGGAATTGACCATATATTAAATTGATTTTATCTTCGAAATAATCAGCAATATTGTCACAAAGCACCTGGGAGGGAGGAGTTTGCTGGGTACAGGCAGATGGATTAGTTAAGGAGTTCTCTCCTATTTTATTTTATGGCCCTATCAGCATTCTTATTGATCAATCTTCAGTTAGACTCTTCTTTTGCATTATGTGGTTCAGACGATCTCTATTATGTAACAATACTTGCCCCTTGCAAAGCTGTACTTGCGTGATTTCTAATGTGCATCATTGCTCATCCTGTTTATACATGACTGTACTTGTTATGTTGAATCTTCAATTAAAGTTAAAAAAAACACACTACTAACTTGCAGTTCGGCCTTAGAGTTCAGACCGATACCAAGTAATTTCTGATGTGGTCAATGTAGCAGTGTCTCCTACGACGGCGACATAAACCATCTCTTCAGTGACATTCCCTTTGACTTCAGTGATGGTGCCTAGTATCCTCTCAACTCAGTTGGCTTAACACCATAAAAATGTGGCTTCACATCAGGGTGTTTTAGTGAAACAATATTTTCACAAATCCATGGTCACACTACTCTACAGAGTGTAGCTATCTGTGGGATTTGAATAATATTTACTACCCACACTATTCACGTCAACCTTCACTTGCAGAACAAATATGTCCGCTTCAGCCATGACTTCATTCACTGGCAAAAAAAAATTCACTTCTATTGCATTTTGTCAAATCCCCCTTTCTCCTACTCCCACATGCGCTGTCTGGAAGACATGCTGTATTCAGTATGTGGGCTTTAATTCCGCCCCTTGCTGCTGTTTGGTTAAGGAGGTCCACTGGACTATCGGGCTATTACTGTATCCTTTCTCTGCACTCTTTGCAGCTGCTCTTCACATATGCGCTTGCTCCCCCACTCTTCTGAGCTACAGCTGCCTCCTCCTCCCTCCTGCTTGTTTTGTTTGCCTCCGCTCCTGTATCAGCACGGTGTCCCGAAACGCTGCGCTCCATGTTTTCGATGGCATTTGTGTGTGTTTGCGTTTGTAAACAAACTTTAGGCTTTCGTTTTATCAGCACACGGCGCCCGCAGAACGGGCGCCGCACTTTGTTTTGTTTGGTACATTTAAGGTCTTGGCAAATTTTGCTTTCCGATAAGTGGCCAGCGTGTCTCTGTAACCGTGCAGCATCTGCTAGTAAAGCTTGCTCTCCTCCTTTCTGTGTGACACACGCACTAAATAACTCAAGGACTCTGCATAACCCCACCCCGGCTCTGTTTACAGTTCTGAGCATTTCTATAGTTTATCATCACTTTCCATACAGAATCAGCAGAGAAAGCGTTTGCCGCCTCTGGCTTACAGCTGCGAGCATCATCATTAATCTAATACCCAATCACAGTGACAAACAAGGCACACATTACTGGGATACTATTATGCGAGGCTGTACTACTGCAGCGGGCCTCGTGGGTCACTGCACATCTTGGTTGCTCAGAGGCCAGCCGTGTATGTCAACGACCCCTCTTTTTCGCGGGCATCGCAATCGGGCCACTCGGGCTGGAGCAGGCTTGCCTCGGTCAACACGTGTTTAGTACGGGGGGCCTCGCTGGGGGATTCCTTTGGCACGTCGTCGCTCTCGGCACGCTGAGGAGGGCCGCTCTGAGAGCATTTTCCTCGCTCTCAGTGGCAATGAAAGGAGCCAATTAGGATTTCTCTCACGCCAAGTCTCTGCACACTTCAACCATTGCGCGCTGAACAAGTAAAACACCAAGCACTCAACACATGCTGATGAGCTTGGGTTGCTGCCCTTGCAATCATAGCACATGTTGAGCGCCTCATTTTCGCAGTTTTTGGTGAAAGTGAGCGTGTTTATAAGCTAGGCACATAATGTTCGAAATTGTGTACAAGATGCGAGAGGTGCATCAGTGGTTGCAACATCCACATTACGCTCTTCTATTTTGATTTTTTAAATTTGCTTTTATTAATATGTAGAAAGCGCCAAATATTGCCAGCGATGGCTTGAAGGTGTATGGAATCATGCCTGCACTGCTTGTATATGCAACCGCAAATGCTGAGCCGATTACTTGTTCTCGGTCTGTTCTTGAGGGGGCCACAGCCACCATGTATTGAACAGGGGGCTTGCTTAGCTTCACGGCAAGCGTCCTAAAAACCATGCCCTGGAAAAGCTTTCATTTGCCCTTCCTTTCTCGCCAGACACAGGCTTGCCACCCACTGCTCGCTTTTAAAATCTAGCTGACAACGATCCGTCGGCTCCTTCCTGCTCTCGAAATTCATAAATTAAATTTTACTCCCAGGCCAGGGGACTAGAACTGCAGGTCTGTTTTATTCATCTGGCGTGTTACTCGTCGATTGACAGAAACATTGGAGCTGTGCATTTGTGCAGCTTCCATGTCTGGATTTTCGCAGCCTTGCACATCAAACACAGGACGATGCCAAGTGCAGATCTCTTTTCCTGGTCCGGGTGTATCTGCATTTATAGACTGTTGCAGATATTCTAGTGTACAAAAACCAGAACGCTTTTCTTTCTTCATTGTTTGTGTTTGGAAATAGTTAAATTTTTTAGGATTGCTTTGTAGATCTTGTACTCCTCCCAACTATTTGCTTCCCGTACTACCAGTTTATTTTTTATTTATTTGAATACACCTGGCTTGCTCATTATGTAAGAGTTTGTGTATGAAAGCACTTCAGATATGCGAGTTCAAACTACCAGTTGTACAAAAATAACACTTTAAATAAGTACTTCTCAATGCAGTGCTATAATGTGCCAAATAGTGTCAAAGCTTCCATGTTAAAGAACAGCAGATGTTGTAGCACCAAAGATGAGCTGCAATTTCTAAATACTTATAAGGTTCCAAAGGCAAGACCAATTGCATTGCAAATGCTTGTTGTTGTTGGGTTCTCCTTTTTTTTTTTTTTTAACTACAAAACAATTGAATTCCTGGGCACACTTTTTAGGTCGAGCTTGTGCTGTCTGGAAGATCTGTTGTGTGTGTTTTAGAGCATAGCCCCAGGACGTGTCTGCTTCCGCTTTTGCTTAGGGACTACTTTTTTCTAGCAACTGCCTCTATTTAACGGTCTTGATAGAAAACGACCAGCAGAGGTCGGTAAAATACCAGAATTGCTTCACCCAGGATAATGTGATTCATAGCTAAAATCATATAGGGTACCAAAGGCGAGACCCATTGCATTGCACATGCTTGTTTGATTAGCCAAATGGCCAGAATTGCCACAACATTAGCAGACACCATTTTGTCTATTTGTGGACAATTTTGGTTTGACTTCTACTGCATTCACAGTATATGGGTTTTCCTTTCATAAATCCGCTACGCATGCCAGGGAATGCTCACGTTTTCCTCCTACTAACACTTTACAAAGAGAAGAATTACCTATGAGCCAAAGTTCCACCCTACCCTACTCTGTCGTTGCTGCTCCATAATATAAACTGATCCTGTATCCTTTCATCAGTGCTGTCCCCCAAAGTTCTAGTGGCAGCCAAGTTGCCTAAGGGGGGGAGCCCGTTCTTCCACTGATTCCATCACTCTCCACATCTGCTAAAATGGTATCTTTGCAAAATGGTGGACATTTTGTAATGTTTGTCTAGCTTCTTGATGCATACCTCCTGTTCACTTAGATTCATGGAAACACTTATCCTCATCGTCTGTGAGGTGAAGAAGATTCTCAAAAACCTTTTGTCCTTTATAATCTAAACAATAGACTAGCATGGCTGCTTTTTTCTGCAGACAGGTTAAAACAACAAACATGAAACACCTAAATAATTAGGAAAAATTCTTCCAACTTGGACATTTGAGAAGTAGTTCACAAGGGAAAGGTAAAAAAAAATGGTAGTTGAGTTATATTTTACGTGGTTTAACCTCAATAGTACAGTCAACGCACATACAAATAAAACATAAAAGCAACAGTATTTGAAATGATACCCCATAACTTGCTGGGAGGGGAAAAAATCGCATTGCAAAAAATAATAATTCTGCAGCAGTACTGAGAATGCTACAAGATGGCAGTATAATATTTTGTTTTTAGAAGAATAAGTTCCTGTTTGCTTTGACAACTTCCTGTAGAACGCAGTATCCATTTGGAGAGTCAGAGAAGAGATGTTCTGAAACAACTTGGTGGAGAGATTGCCAGTAAAAGCAAAGTACGGGTCTCCTTTATTTCACTAGTTGTAGA
The DNA here is from genome assembly GCA_963921515.1 of Calotriton arnoldi. NCBI lineage: Eukaryota > Metazoa > Chordata > Amphibia > Caudata > Salamandridae > Calotriton > Calotriton arnoldi. The sequence goes on along the minus strand of CAWUFW010000075.1, from coordinate 647,446 downwards.
TTTCTCGTTCACTTCCCACGATATGATGTTTAATTGATGGAAACACGCAGTAGAAAAAATAAACAAGCGTTAGTTTTGCAGTAGAAAAAAATAAACCTTAGTTTCCCTTGAGAAGAAAGGGACATGCGTTACACGGCTTGTTGGGTAGCATGAGTCTGTGTCTCTGACAACACTCGGCGTAATACCTGGTCATGTGAGCTCTAGATACTGAAAGCACGAGGATGCATACTTAAAGAACTGCTCGCTGTCAGACCAGGTCGCTCGTCTCCACCATGCTTTCTTCAACGCAACATTTCATTCTTGCGTGCTGTGGAGAGGCAGTTATTTTAACTGCAATAAACACTCTTGATTATCTGAGCGACCAGCCAAATATCCAGATGAACTCAGAATATAAAGTTGAGGAATATTCTGATCACTTGCCAGTAATCTTCATTACTTTTAGTCCTACCTGTCTTCGTCACAGTCATTACAACATGACTCCACCCTCCGGACAGAAAAAACACAGGATTATTCCAGCAATCTTACCCACCCTTCTTGGTACCATATAAGCCATGGGCTTACCCAGAATCGTCCTGAAATATCTAAGCAAAATCAAAGGCTAGGGGGGAGGATGAGAGGGATCATATAGACTGTGATGAGGACGAGTAGGCCACAGAGTAATGAAGATTACCAGTAAGTAATCGGTGCATTACCTCTACGTCTCTCGTCCTTGTCCCAATCATTACAACGTAAGCCTTTGATAAAAACACTTTACACAGCAAGTATGCACAACCAAAGTTTTAATGCACACTAATGCTGTGAAGTAACAGAGATTAAGTCACGCAATTCATTCCAAAACTGAACTCAACACCCCCACACCAAAACTCTTAGTACAGTACAAAACATTATTCAGTCTGTCATTTCTCACAGAGGTAGAGTGTGAAGATCAAGTGGCTACTCCACAAATCTCTGGAAGATTAACTACCTGCAACTGTGTCCAGAAGGCAGCCCCCAGAAGAGCTCTGTTGAGCCTGCAGGATAGTATCTTTCAACTATCTACTCCATGTGGCTCTAGTTGCAGACCTGCCATGACCCTCTTGCCCGAAAGTCACAAAAAGTCGATCTGTCTTCCAGAATGCTTGAGACCTGTCCAGATAAATGGAGAGCATGATAAACATCCGAAGAGTGAAGAGCCATTTCTTACTCCGAGAAAGGAGAGGGAAAGAAAAAGGGAGAATAGCTTCTTGGTAAACATGAAAGGAAGAATGAACCTTAGGTAAAAAAGAAGGATCCAGACGAAGAATGACCTCATCCTCGAAAAACCGTATAAAAGTAAAGTTAAAAGCTCCCCAGTCCATCGAGCAGAGGTCATATCCACCAGAAAGAGAACTTTATAGGATAGAAAGTTCAAGCCAACTTCCTCTAAAGCTCAAAAGGAATGGTTTGTAGAGGCTTGAGAACAGCAGTCAAATCCCAAATGTGAGAGGACTTTACTATAGGTCGTGAAATAGCAAAACTGTTAATCAGAGCCTCAGTTCCTCCTGGAGGCTCAGAAAGCTCTCTAAAAGCCTAAATAGGGGACCAGTGAGATATGAGTAGAGAGAGAGAAAGATTAAGTTGATGACCTTCCACCAAAAACTGCAAGATTGCTGAAAAAGGGCACGAGAAAGCCAGGCGATCATGCTGGGAACACCATTTGTGAAAAATGTCCCACTGTCTAGAATAGGCTTCTAGAGTTGAAGACCGACGTGAATGCTGAATGGTCTCGACCAAAGCCTCTGGAAGATCCTTACTTAAAAGGTTTGCCCTTTCAACCTCCAAGCCAAGAGAGCAAGGTGAAGATGTGGAGGGAATGGAGTCTGGAAAGGAGTTGAAGTTGACTGGAGACGCCAAGGTGGACAAGTGGCCAATTGCTGAAGAAGAGAAAGCCACGATCTACTTGGCCAGTACCAAACTATCAAGATCACCTTTGCTCTCTCCCACTAAATCTTTGCCAAAGTCTTTGTGATCAAGGGAAATGGAGGGAAAGCAGAGAGCAGCCTCTGAGGCCAATTCACCAGGAGAGCGTCCGTGCCCCCAGACTCCCTCCTCCTGGAACCTCTGAACTTTGAAATTTGGTCCTTGATGTAAAAGAGTCCAGAAAACGCTGCCTGAACTTTCTGCATATCTGGGGGAAGATGTTCTGGGACAAACAAATGTTCATTGAGGAGGGGAATGTACTTTTTTTGGGGTGGGGGGGGGGGAGTTTTATATAGCGCGAACTAGACCCGAATGTATCTGAGCGCTTTACATGAGCACCAGTTACGTTACAGACGGACACATTCATTTTTGTTAGGCACAGGGAGATTAAGTGATTTGCCCAGAATCACAGAATGTTGAGCGTCACTGCCGAGACTCAAACCCGGTTCCCCAGCTCCGAGGTCCACCGCCCTAGCCATTAGGCCACATTCTCTCCCCAACTGTTCTGTCTGAGAGTTGTCTGCACCCCTGATGTGAGATGCTCTCAAACTCTGAAGATTGGACTCTGCTCAGAGACCAATTGATGACGTTACCTGATTCAGGGCCTTGGATCTGGTGCTCCCCTGATGACTTATGTAGGCAATGGAGACCATGTTGTCTGACCTCACCAGCACATCCTTCTGCCTGTTGAGTGCCGAGAAGTGTAAGAGAGCTCTTTAGGTCACCATGACTTCCTTCCAGTTCAATGACTTCCTCTGCTTCAACCATGACCATTTGTGCTGATGCGATTGGGAGAGACACCTCCCCCTCCATATCTATGTAGATGCCAAAGGAATGAGCATAGATGTAGGCATGCCCGCCCAGGAGATGGTGAACACGCATGCTGCACGATATTCCCCAAAACCCCCAGACAGTCGAGCCAGCACCTCTGAGGATGAGCGCAGTGACCTAAGCAGGTTTTGCATGTGTGTGATCCTGTCTGGAGGAAGAAAAATTATTGCCAGATCTGTTCTGATGATGGTATCTGTGAACCTGATCTCTCGGGAAGGAGTCAGCTGACATTTGAGAAGATTTATGAAAAGACTCCGCTGGTCCAACACTCTCTTCGTACAATCCAGAAAACCCAAGGTCTCTTGATCACATGGAGCATGGAGAAGCAAGTTGTTGAGGTAAGGGTAAATTGGGATACTGTGTAAGTCAAGATAAGCCACAAACGGGCCATCATCTTGGTTAAAACCCTGGGGGCTGATTCTATGTCAAAGGGGACTCCTGACAGCAAATCTCAGGAAACTCCAGTCCTGCTGAGCAACAGGGATATGCAAGTAAGCATCCATTAGCTCCAGGGCAATCATGAAATTGTGAGATGGAGTTTATGGAACAATCCTCTGAATGGTTTCCATCTAGAATTTGATATCCACGATAAAGATATTCAGGTCTATCACTAGACTATATACCCCAGACGATTTCCTGACCAGAAAGAGAAAAGAGTAGACCCCTGGCCCCTCTCCTTCGGAGGCATAGGGCAAATTGCTCTGTTCTTGAGGAGAGAGGCATTTCTCCCCATCAAGGAATGCCACTTGCTGGAATCCCAGTAAAAGGGAGAGGATTGTCCCTGACTGCGTTGGAGTCAGGAATTCTATCCGGTAATCCGTCTTGGCAGTGCTGAGAACCTACCTGTTTGTGGTTATGGAACATGTGCAAACAAATTCCCTTATCCGTCCGCCGACCTGTAAGGATGCCTGCTCCCCAACATGATCCAGAATTCTGTGCTTTGGATCCTGTTTCTGATATTGGTTTCCTGAAGTAATGAATCAAAGATTTACTTTGGGATCTGGAGGAAGGATCTCATGTCTGCTTCCTTGAAGGTTGCCGAAAAGAGTCCCGCCTAGAAGACCTGGGAGACATAGGGGATTTAGCCACTTATCTTTTGAAAAATGAGCAGTGTTTCCTTTCTTTGAATAGGCGATGGAGCTTCTCCTCTAAGCTTGCTTCAAACAATCTCTGGCCCTCAAAAAGCATCTTACCGGTGGTTGTTTTTTGGCCTGCATCTGTATTCCAGTTTTTTTTTTTTTTTTTTAAATTCTCTCTAGTCGAAATAGAACAACAACTTGCAAACATCCGGACCCAACACTAGATGGCAGGAGTATGCAAAGCATGTGAATCTACAGCTCTACATGCCAAAAACAGGTGCTTACAGGGTAAGTAACAATACTTCCATGTGCCAGGGTTGAAGCTCTCTCCACATCAAAGGCTATGTCAGAGAGCAACTCAGTCTGTCGTTCCAAAGAATCCAGCAAAGAAAGGCTATCATTTTCTTCTTGAATGGTATGAAAAAGCAGTTTAATGTCTTAAATCAAAGACTGAGTGGTATAAGCCCCTAAACGCCAGCTCTAAGCGCAAACATGAGATCTAGAAAAAAAACGTATTTTTGGAAGAGTCCGCTTTCTTTTCTGCCGGATTTTTAAGAATATTCTCTAATGCCATTGAAGAACAACCTACCAAACTGGCCACAACGGAGTCTACTTGAATGGCATCCGAGAGAACAGACTCCGTATCCTCCAAAGGGTAAAGTTTAGGCCTAAATCTTGGCTAAGAAATCTCCTCTAGGTCCTTCCACTCACTCCTGATGATGACGTCCAAAATAAACGGGTGAATTGAAGACCCACATTAAGAGGCGTACGAAACTGAAGAAGCAACTTATCCTGAGAAGTGGAAGTAGAAACCATTGGAGGAAATCCCATTTCTCCCAAACATGAGAAAGTATGCCTCCTTGGAGATATACTTCCCCTTGAGGTCAGGTGTGGGTAGAGAAGCATCACTGTGCGAGGAAACGTCTGATGCAAAAAAGGGGATAGTCTACTGGCTTATGAACATCCCTCTTCGAGACCTTGCTGGAATCCTCCTTAAATGCCTTTAAGGTTTCCAAGACAACACACCGAATCCTCTCCTCCACTACCCCCTGCTTACTTCTTTTAGGTAAGAGAGAGGGAGACTCATCTGTAGAACAGGAAGTGCACAGTGAAAGAGATGTGTGGGGCCTCTTCGAAGAATGTTTCCCCGTGATGAACTGCAAAGCTTGCACCATAGCAGTCAAATAGCAGCAAAGCAAAGAAATTACTCCCAAAACAGAGAGCAAATGCCAGCAAACTTAAAATACGGAACAACACTTACCTGCCTCCAGGTGCACTGTTTATATATTATATAATTATCCTGTTGTCGTAAGTGAAAATATGCATCTGCTCAGAGGGCCGAACTCTGAGAATGCACAGTGATTGTAACCTGCCGCTAATCTCCTGAAATGACAGGCAGAAGAATCAAGGGTGGGTTGAGAAATACTGCCCTCACGTGCCACAAAGAAGGACCAGAGCCAGCAAGGCAGAAACCCCCACTGCTTCGACGCCAAACATACTCTGGTCCACCGAAGATCAATGCCAGGAGCAAGAGGAGAAATTAGGTGGAGCCCGGAATCTGCCCCTCACAGACTTGGACCAACCTCCCAGGCTACCCAAAGACAAGCCGGAGAAAGGAAAGAAGACAACCTGCCCCCAAGCTCACACCTCCACTTCGTGCAGTAGGTCCGGGGAAGAATTCTACGCAGCAGAGGAGTGGGGACTTCCAAGCCAGCAGGGAAGTCTCCCGTCCTCCAAACTGAATGTGCTGTGTGTCCTCGTCCCAGGGGACAGAAAAAACAACCAGGAGTATTTTGGGTAAGCCCAGGCCTTGTATGGTACTCAGGAGGGTGCATAGGGCTTACCGGAATACTCCTGTATGTTTCTTCTGTCCGGATGGTGGCGTCACCCTTATGTTGTTATGATTAGGACAAGGGATGTAAAGGTGGTAATAGTTCAGGGTGGAAGAATTGGGCGAAATCAAGGGCTTTAGTCGTTGGCAAGGATACCAGGACTTCTTAGGTGCAGCTTTTGTGAGGCACTGCAGATTCGTAGCTGTAGGATTACGTATAAGTAACAATTCCTTGTAAAACTTCATAAGTTGTCCCCTTGAATTAGAGGAGAAACATTTTGGTCCAGAAAATGCAGGTAGTAGATGGCCGCCAAATTGTTGCATCTGCCCAGGAATCAAAGTCCACACAGGAGTGGGTTTCAAGTTGTTTACTTCATAATAAAAGGACTCCATCCATCATCTCGTCCCACCATTACAGGAATAACTGAAGTCCGAGAATCTTCACATTCCTAGTTCTGACTACTTTACACATAGTAGCCCAGATCAGTGAGTGATCAGTGCTTGGTGAGCAGCAAAGAGGGAGTGTCGAAGGAAAGTAATTTGTAAGAGCCTTTGAAGAATGCATGATTATACAGTGTTAGTAATTTTAAGCAGAACATCTATTGGCAAGGCAAACCAGCTGGGGTTAGTCATTTTCCAAGGGTGGGAAGTTGGGACCTGTGTTACAAATACCAGCATGATGCATTGTGGAAAGTGTAGTTGTATTGGTCCTTTTAGTTTATGGTGTCCAGTTAGTTTCTCATTCATTTGTGCCCGTAGTGCATAGACATACCAGCGGGATACATTTAGCTAGATATATCAGTGATATTTGTAATTTACTGGATTAAATCTTGCCCTTCAGTCGGCTACTCTGGAGCAGTTCTATTTTAATATTTTCATAAAGTTATTTTGGTATTGAATTACATAACATGGTAACCGTCTTGTTGCACGTTAGTGTCAGCTTATACGTTCAGTTCCCGGGGAGGAGGGCCCTAATGTTCTCATCCTTATTGTAAATCATCTCACTTCTCTGATCACCTTAACATCTCATTATTAATCACATGGGTAATAGCATAGATCCTGCGACTTGTTTGCCAAATACATAACTTCAATCTGTTTCCAGTTGGCATGCTGACAATATATTTCATTTGACATCTGCGTTAAAGAGCATAAATCACACATTTGACATTAAAATGTATGCTTTACTTGTTATCCGTCTATATTAGTCATCTCTAACTAGATGACCCTGCTGTAGGTGAACAGTTTGGAGCAGCACCACCGTCACCTTTTGGAAAGGACGTTAGTATGAAGTCATTTTAAAAGAACCTTCATAGACCCCTCTTGTTTTTAAATGGTAAAGAAAGGAAACACACATTCCCACCAATACATGCAACAATGGATAAAATGCAAAGATATTTCAGTGGAACATTGAAAAACAGTAACTGATAAAGGAAAGTGTAAATCGTAACACTAAGTTTTCCTCCATGCATGCTAGTTCATTCTGCCGACCATTTAAACAAGCTTTGGCATAGCCAATAGGTCTCGCCTTTGGGTCCTTATAAGTGTTCAGGCAGTGCTCTCGGCTTTGCTAATGTTTTTAAGCTATGTTATAGAGCATTGTGGCTGCTGTGCAGCATGTTGAAAAGTTATAATGAAAAGTATTATAAGTATTTTTGTTACCTTGTATATAACCAAGAAGATATTATGTACAACTGAATGACCCAATTAAAAAAGAATTACCATAAAAATGTCTTGTAGTTTTTTTGTCGTTGCAATGCTAGCGACTTCTTGCTGGCTGTTCTAAAGTTGAGGTGGTGCTTAGTGATGTTGAGGTGGTGTTGAGTGATGCTATAGTGGTGCTTAGTGATACTGTTGTGGTAATGAGGCATGGTGAGGTGGTTGTGCTGTGGTGGTGTTAAGGTGGTGCTGTGTTCTGTTTAACTGGTGTTGTTTTGAGGAGATGGTTGTTTGATTCTGGAGGTGATGTTGCGCTGTAAGGTATATTTTTTAACAGATTGTATAAATTACACAATACATCATTTAGGCACCGCAAGGCAAGCTCAAGAGAAAGCACTGCTGGATGTTTTCAGAAAAGCTGCCAGAAGAAAAATACATTTTGTACACTTCAGCAGCCAAATAATCCTGGCTCATCTCAAATGAGATCTTGTTGCTTTCCATGCTGAGTAAATATATGCTGCTACTGCAAGGTACATTTCCCTTGAGTTCCTCCTGTAACAAAGTTCGAGGGCTTCCTTGTAGCACTGTGTGTTATATTTTAGAAACAAGGGACACAAAAAGTACCTTCTGTGTAGCAAGGTGTTGGTACGTTGAAGCATGAAATAAGCTATTGTCTCTAGCCTCCCAGGGCACAGTTACAGGTGTCTGAAATGTTGTCCACAGACCTCGACCATTTTTAGTGAACGACAATACCTGCTAAGTACCAAGCTCAAACTTATCGAGAAATCAAGGTGTTCATTGAAGGCAAAGAAGATGAGCTAGGGATTGCAGGAGAAACTAAGGAAGGTAACAGACAATAGAGGTTTCCCCACAGAAAAAGAGCAAAAATAATCTGATGGACACAGACCATTGTGTCACAATTGGAGCTCAGAAGAACAAGAAACAAGATAATAATGTAAATACAATTGTGGTCACTACTGCCATGCCACTGAAACAGAGGTCTAATTCCCCTCACAGTGAATCAACACTTTATCTCCCAAAGTCAAGCATGGTTTCAAATTCCAAATCCTGGCCATTAACTTTATAGCTAATGTGATGCTTCCCCATGCCTCTGGAATGACGCTTAACAATGTTGCCCAGATTTTAGACTCTTTTTCGATAATATACGAGCATACCACAACAAAATAACTTTCATAGGAGAACACCTGGAACACAATTTGGCAAACTGTTGGATAGCACCGAAGAAATTGTGGAAATCCGTTAGGCAAATGAGTTTAAAACGATATGAGCAAGAGTTTGCCTAAGCACGTCCAGAAACCTAAAACACGGCAAAAAAAGTAAGGTTAAAAAAAGACCAGACTAACTAAAATAAGACTCCGTTTAAACTTCCCGAACATTATAGTATTCTGAAGCTGTCAAATGTGTTGGGGGGGGGGGGGAGACACGCAATTTGACAAACCGGAAATCAACATCACCAAACCGATACCTCCCCTTCATTACAATTTTAACATTAACCCGTTTGCTGCTTCGAACGTTCCGCGCCAGTGCGGAACGTTCTATTAAACGGGCGGGGCCGTGTGGGCCAACGGACGTGCGCAGCACTACCGAGGTAGTGCTCGCGACGGCCGTTGGCCGACAGCAGCAGCAAACGGGTTAAAGCAGAAATTGATCGTAAGCACCGTGAGCTCTAAAATGTAGGGACCAGCCAGCAGATGTCATCGATGATGGGTTTTACCTTAAACTGAATGCGATTTATGAGCAGTTTCGTAAACATACCAAATCTAGACATGGCCAAATTTTAGACAGGAACTAAACTGACAGCCAGCTACGAATTTTAACACCTAAACATTCTGCGTGAGAAATTAATGCTTTTCAAATGTGTGAATGGAAAAGAAATGTTAATACAAAGCCAAATTGCACAAATTCAAGAGAGTAGGGTATGGGTCGGATCCTAGCGTGTAAAATTCTTTTTAAAAATCATATTATCGTGTCTGACTCACTCTGAACGTAAGTGTGCAGTTAGGTAGTAATTTACATTTGCGACTGGCTGTCTAAATTCTAACGTGAACTTAACAGAACATCATTGCATGCCGGTAAATGCTGCCCAAATTCACAACGGAACGAAGCAGTGGGACATTTCGAAAAAGAAAGTATTAAAAGGTCATTGGCAAAACTAAAAGACTGAAGGAAAATATGGATAACAATCCATTTATGCGCTCAGAAAGGGCCCTAGATTCAATGGTCACATTCAACAGAACGCTCTTACAAACTCAGATGGAAAGAGCTGTTGGAAAAAGGAAGGTGGCAAGCCACTTGCAGATTATAATTTAAGGATAAAATATCCAGAAATTTAAGATATGAATTCGTTTCTACATTCACTCGTTTTTCTTTGCATTTCGGCGCTTAAGTCATACACTAGCGCAGAGCATAGGGGGCACAAACAGACAGTTTTCAGAACACTCAGAAGGTATTATTGTACAGTTCCAAAATGAGGAACACAAACGTTTAGGATACTGTTCATCAAAACCATCATTGCTGAAGAAGAAAAAACATTTTAGTTAAGGTGACATTTCCAGTCAGAACCCTTACGGCGACATGCAGCGGGAAGCCTTCATATACACACACAAATCACAGAGCTCTTACAAAGTTTAAGAGGGGGTAAACTGGGGCCAAGCGGTGCAGCTTCCAACTCAATGATAAAGTACATCAATGTGATCTGTGACAGCCAAAATGGAAGATCCGCCTTAAATAATGACAGTTCTCTTCTGCCAGTTCGAACGTCGATACCAAAAAAGAGAGACAATAAGTTGTTTTACAACCCCGCACAATGTAAAAAGGTGAACGTCCAAAAACCTCGATAAAACCAAAACGGAACCAGCTGCAGCACATATGGAGAGGAGAGCGGGCAAGGAGAATGAGAAAGACAATAAGTTGTTTTACAACCCCGCACAATGTAAAAAGGTGAACGTCCAAAAACCTAGATAAAAACAAAACAGAACCAGCTGCAGCACATATGGAGAGGAGAGCGGGCAAGGAGAAAGAGAAAGGCAGTCGGAGAATCTGAGGAGAGCCCGGGAGTGGTGCGTGCGTGCGCAGCCTTCACTTTTCAAGCACTGCATTTGTGCTTGTGGCGCGCCACTGCTCGCTCCCGCAAGGTGGATGCCGCCACGAGTGCAGTGCTTGAAAAGTGAAGACCGATGGCTAAAGGCCCTCCTAGAGCAGCGCATGCGCGCTGCCTAGGCGAGACCTAAAAATGGGAACTACTTATGTAGCATGCATGCATGCCTGCTTGTGCTGCAGCTCATTATTTGGACACCTGTGCCAGCATCAGAAATGGGGGCCGAATGTACTACATAGAGCCTTGTTTCAGGTGACTTCTGCCGCAAACAAATATATTGTCGCCTCTAACCTAGTGGAAAAAGATCTGAGATTAATATGTCTAAATCATACTATTCCCCACCGCCCGCGGACCTCTTCAAAGGTCGAGTACTGGCAGAAATGGAACCTGCGATAATCATCCCTAGGTTAAGTCTGGATATAGTGTACCTGATCAGGATGGAGAGGTAATGGAATACAAACAGTGCTATCCAACATGTCAGCTTCTTGAGCCTACGAGGAAGGGGTAGCCAGATGTTCGGTAGAGTAGCCCCATGGATTTAATTTAATGAAAGGTAACAAATATTTGAAGGGTGAAGCCTTTTAAGTCTGAGGGCCATTGGCTTGTAGGGAGGGTTCAGAAGACTTTAAGGACGGTGAGATTGCGAATTGGTGGAGTCTTTATATTACTTATTTTGTTAGCCATTTTGGGGGCAACAGCATATTATTAACTCCTTTCACGCTGTCCTTTTTGAACACTTGTTGTAGTCTATTTTCTTCATGGTACCCTGTTATTTATATATATATATATATATATATATATATATATATATATATATATATATATATATACACACACCTTTCCTTCTCTCTTCTCTTTCCTTCTCTCTTCTCTCTTTCCTTCTCTCTTTCTCTCTTTCCTTCTCTCTTTCTCTCTTTCTCTCTCCCCTCGAGTTGGGTAGCTCCCAATAGTTCAGCGGTCGTGTTGCAACTTGGCCGGTCTCCTTGCTGTTACCACAAGATGATTTTTAAAGTTGTGGGTGGATTCCTAATTACACTTTCGGTTCTTTCTATGTTACGTGGCCTAATGTTTTCTCATTCATACTTTAGCCCAGAAATATTTATTTAGAATGGTTTTCTTGAATTACTGTGAATAATTTGCTCATTTTAAATGTTAATGTCGCTCCATCGTTAACTTCTGCATTTTAAGTGCTTTGTCCTAGTACGTGCTGCGACTCAGTGTGCTAATAGCTGAGATCAATTTTTCGTGTTGCATAGACATGTAATTTGTGCTGCTTGATTCAAGTATTGTTATAATCTGAGTCAGATAGGGTTTTCCCTCATTAGGTTTCGCCTATCAGACATTTGCACATGCTGTCTGGCTATGAAAGCCCTGTTCTGAACTTGCATTGGGATTATAGTCCGCCCATTGTTTGCCATTGGTTGGCTTTATAGTCACTCATTTGTTTACTTATTCAATGGCTACCTCCCTCCTCTTATGTTTGTCCCTCTTTAGGAGCATAGCCTCTTTATGATATTTTTGATTTGCTGGTCTGTATCCTTGAACTTCCCACATTTAGGCAACTAATTTTTGCTTTGTCATTCAGTATTCCATGAGAGTGCATGTGTTTTCTAGTTCCCTCTATATATGGCTTGCCTTCCTCTTGTTTGACCCTCCCCTGGCGCATAGACTCTAGCATCCTTTTAACTGGCCGACTTTTATCCTTCCACTTCTCACATTTAAAAAAAATCTTTTTCATCAAGCACTCAGTGTATGTATTTTCTTATGTGCTGCATTATATGTTGCTCCGTATGCCTTCCAGCTTGTCTGTAAAAGCACAGCATCAGGTATATATTTTCCTAATTATGACTGAAGAACAGACTTTAAAGGTTGTTTTTGTTTTATCACCTGCATTCCACTCATGATATCTCTCCCGTTTCTCCCCCAGCCCCAGAAAGCCGCTTCTTTCTTTGTCCCCTACCCCTCACAGTCAGAGCAACTGCTTTTATTTCTTTTATGGCGGGCCTTGCAGCTGTCGTTTGCTGTTGGGCTGCTCCACATTCCATAGGGTGCTTTTGCATACCTCGATTACTCCTTCACCCAGTCTTTGTTGCTCCCCTTATCCCTGCCACCCCAATTGCTCCCCCAACCTCTCAGGTAAATTAAATATTTTTTCCCACTTGATTTATTTGTTTTTGTGGATTGCGTGGCAGCTGCCGTTTGCTGTCTGGCTGCTTTGCTTTTCAAAACGTGATTTCACCTTCATAAATGTGTTTTTGTTTGTGGTAATTTTACTGATCCAAGCTGCGCCTGACACATTGTATTGTTAAGTTTTAAAAAAGTCAGCCCTGGTATTTCGCTAGTGCAGCGCATACATAGTGATACATCAACAGGCAAGTGCACACCAGCAGAATGACATGGCTGCCAGAATGGGCTGCTTTTTTTCCTTCTACGCTGTATCTGCAAAAAGCCTTGGCATAGATATTGGGTTGTAAAAGCACAAATCAGCCACACTTGTCTGTTAATGAGACCACAATCAACCACAGTTGTGGAGGTATATTTATATAAACTTAACTTTGAGAGATACAAAGCAGTGGGCTTCCAAGTATGCTCTGCCAGGCTCAACTGGCGCAATCTTTTATTATACCGTTTGAACTTCATCGACATATATTGAAATAGCTGAGTCAGACATATATGCACATAATAGAATTTGTAAGTTAAGCTTAAGCAAAACATTAACGGGAATTTTATCAAAACATGAACACATTCTCACAATGCTAAGGACAGGTGCGGTTTCGACATCTGCTGTTTGTCATCCATTATCTACCTGATGCTTCATTTCTTGAAAACAAAGGGGAAGCTAACAAAAAAACAATTCCTGGACTTTTCCCCTTCTTGGCCTAAGCGCAAAAGCCAGGGTTTGTACAGCTCCATGGCTCATGAAGTCACGGCGAAAACACAACATGGTAGAACAGTGGCTCAGTATCCCATTTATGCTCCTACAGGATCAAAAAGGCAAGATCTGTTGGCTTTGAAAATGCTTATTTTTTGATGCACTATATAAGGCCTGACGTACTTTGTGAGTAAAGATGAGTTTCGTATTTGTTTGCTGGATGCTTCGTTCTGTGTTTATAACTACACCGCTCCACTTTTCGACATTCAGGCACCCTGGACTTGGCTCAATCAGAGACATCCGGGTTTGCCAAAAGATGCAGGATTTGTGGTGTAGTTATTTCTGGGCAGAGGGCTTGCATCTAATCTTATGTGGCAACATATGTACAATGCGTTTTAAATACTATGCAGGTCATCCGAATACATTATCTCCTTTAGAGAGTCTATCTGGCCATTACCTTGGCACATCCCGTATGTTCATATTTTCTTTTCCTAACCAAGCCCCTCCTCCCTCTTATCCTGTTTATGTTAACATGACTACCAGAATCATAGAATTAGGCTATCTTGCACGGCTTTACAGATTCAAGACAAAGATTTAGGTTAATGTCTTATTTGTACTCAAGTGGTATGATGTGCTGCTGTGATTTCAGTAGTGCTCATTATCCACCACACATTTCCTTTCAAACCAAAAAATGGAGCATTCCTCCTGCAATTACAATATAACATTAACACAATTTATATATCCTTCATATTGTATATTAATCCATTGCCATTCAGGTGTACAACATGGCAACAGGTTAGAGGTCACTTTTTTGCCTTTATGCCCTGTTTTATTGATTTAGGTTGAATACTTAGCTTTGGTTGGGTGGGTGATATTTGTTTAGTTGTATTATGAGCTTTTCTTTCAGCAGCTCCTGCAATTTGGGGGCCTAGAATCCGTTAAAATGTCTCCGCGGTAATCGGGGCATTAAGTTTAAGCAGTGTTAATACTTTTTCTTTTTCAGTTGTAAATTGTATTGTTTTGCGTTCTAGGGTACTGAAACTATAAAGCTAGAAAATGGCCAAACTACAGCAACAAAGCTGGGACTTCCTCCTCTCACCCCAGAACAACAAGAGGCCCTACAGAAGGTAATCCTACTTTGCACCCTGTTACTTAAACCTAACCGATACTAACAGTTTTTGAGTGTCCTAAGATTTTCCTGAAGTCCCTTGCCGTATTTGACATCAGCTCAGTAAAATGGGTGCATTATGCTCTGACTTTTCTCTATTTTAGGGTAATGAAAAGCAAACAGGCGGAAAATGGACAAAGCGCAGCGTTTTGAATACCACTGCCCACCAGCCAGACTGCTGAAATAACTGAGGGCCAGTGTGACTTGGGCAATAATCTTATACATCAGTGTAGCCCACGAGTCGTAACTGGACCCTAATGTTCAAGAAACACGTAAAAGTTGAACATTTGTGGCATTTCACACACTGAAATTTAGAATAATTTCAGAATAATTTGCACGTCGTGTGTCTGAGAAGTTTCCTTTATTACCTTTCCTGTTCATTGTGATGTTTATGCACCTAGTTAGCATGTGCCAGACAACATGTGGTGGTCTTTCCTTTTTTATGGTTCGTGTGCATATATAACCACAGCACTATTTTGTGTGAAGTTTGCAATGGTTAATGAATTGTAATTTTAGCCTCTGCAGCTTGTGGTCCTCGTGATCTTATTTTTGTTTTGGTTAGAGCTGCCAATGTACTCCCAACAAACTGACAGAAGTAGGACTGCAAAATATAGAGAGAGGATTTTTAGGCTACATTATGTTGTTGATGTCTGTGTTTAGAGGTATGTGTGGCAGCATGTAGGAAAGCATACATTTTGATAGCGGGGTTTCCAGCATAGAGGAAAAAAGTGTGCAAGTAGCTGTAGGACGATAAACAATCAATACATCAGATTATGTGGTTTGAAGTTCCTTAATACACCTGCTAAATGACTATCTGAACAGGTCTATATTTTGGCTACAATATTGGTATGACTGAAGACTTGGCAGAAGCACTACACAGTCCCCATTCCTGCAAAAATTGATGGTGTTGAAGAATTAGTGTGCCTTTAATGACTATTAGTAGGTAAATTGTATGTGGAGAGAAGCAGGTCAATTGTGTGTATGCCATGATGGAGTTGGTTAAGTAGGAACAGTTTAAAGGTGTATGTTTGTATTCTAGATGTTCAAATTGCTGTTAAAGTGGACTGAGTGCAGTGTAAGCTGCCCCCATTTTGACAAGCGCACAGTTGGTGGAAGCGTAATGTAACGGGTGGAGGGGTTTGAGGCACAGGATTTAAAAGAAAATGTTCTTAGTTGGATTTTGTCATTGGAAACTGACTTCATGAATAGGGGGGTTTGTTAAGGATTTGGTAGGCAAAATTGTGATTCGGGATGGAATCGAAAATCCCATCATTTCTAGGTGTTTTTTCATAGAAGTAGCAGATTGGTAGAGCTTAAGGCTGTTGCTTTGTGCATTCTTCACCTTTTTAACATTTTCCTGCTGCTACACAGTATTGTGTGATTGAAGGACTGGTAGGCTGCTGGCTTGTCCAGTCATTAACGGACTTCTAGGGTCGAAAGTACCTTGTGCGGTGTCAATGTGACAACCTGTTCCTCATTTTTTCATCTGACATGCTTGGTATGCTTTCTTTTGTGGAAGATCTACCAAACAAGTCTCCTGACAGGTGCTCTCCTAGATTTTGGTGTGCTGCTCGAGCACAGAGTACCCAATGGTGTTGAGTTGTTACCACACACATGACCAGGCCATGAAACTAAGTTTTGTTTGTGGCAGCTTATTATAGTAGAAGCTAAACGCTTTTTGACTTCTCATTGATAAATCTGTGTAGAACATACCTGACTGGACTCTCCTGTTCATGATGGCTTGTGATGTGTTCAGGGAAGTGGGGCTTAGATACATCTTAAATTGGAAGGGCATGTTAATGGTCCCCTTCTCGCTTGATTTTGTGTACCCCTATGATCGCAGTGTGCTCCACAGGATTTAGCAAATGGCAAGATTGCATTCTCCCCTTTTCTCTGGTTGCAGTAAAGGTGCTCTTTATTTTCTCTCCTCCTTTAAGAATTACATGTCAAACCAAGGCGATCTGTCTTGCTTTAAATCCTCATCCTAGGCAAACGAGAAGTACCCTTGTTGCACTGGGTATGAACCAAACCCAGTTCCAGCAGATGGACTTGTGACCATGCCAGTGTAATTTCTGAACAAAGGCTCCTTACCACCCTCATCCTATGGTTTCTGTTACTGAAGACATGTCTGAGAGACGGTTTCACCTGAAACTGGTTGTCATGGTGCTGTGGTGCACAAATGACATTTCAAATTTTGGGAAGGTTTTGTTCAACGTTTAAAATCTGACCCTGAACTAAGTATAAGCTGCCTCTTGAAGCATACTTCTTTCAGTTCACTTAGTTGAGGGTAAGATGTTAAACGTTGACCAAAACATTTCTAAAATTTGAAATGTAATTTGTGTACCACAGCACCATGACAACCAGTTTCTTTTAGGCGTAAGGGAATATAGCCTAGAAAAAAAGAAACAGATGCTATTACTTAAGGAGAAAAGATGTATTGTTCTCTGCAAAGAGGATCTACCTATTCAGGCAGTGCCTCAATTCGGCTTTTAGAATGTTGCCGTGAAGTTGAAGTCCCTGGTCCTGCTGATACCGGCGAGTGGCTCCTTGAAGACCTGTTTGCTGCATCCTGCTTCCGTTGCAAGAGAGCTAAATTCAGTAGCATAGTGGCAGTTTGCCCTGTGTATCTGCAATCTACATTGCCGCACTTCCTTCGCAGACCATGCAAGGCCTCCATCCTGTGTTGCTGTTTTTCTGAGACTGATGTCCTTATGGGAGGAGAGAGCTGATGAGTAAGGTGATGGGGGTGTTAAAGAAGTGAAGTGAGTGGGAGGGAACAGGTGAGATGTAAAAAGCAGAAGAAGTAGGGAGAGGTGAAAGTTCATTGAGAAAACGGTGAGCTGGGGATAGGGATGTGATCGTGATGAGCTGGTGAGTGGTTTGGAGAGGGTAATGTCTTCTTTAGTACTTTCTTTAGGAAACTAAAGAGGTGTTTTAAGGTGGGATCTCCTAGTAGACAGCATGAAATTACCCAAATAGTTCTAATTGTTAGGTCTGGTGTTAGCCAAGAGATTTTTTTTGTGTGTTTCATATATTAACTAATAAGGGCTTTCAGATTGCCCTCTTTATCCATTGTTCTGTTCTATTGTTCATTTTCCTACTCCACCCACTGCATCAGGGAAGCCCCACTTCAGCCATTGACTAACTTCACTGAGAATGACATAATTCCACCCTTTCACACGGAGCTCATCCACAATATTTCCCTCCTACTACAGTAATGTGAGCGTTTTTCAGACCAACATAATAATTTAGCTGTTGTACGGTGAGTCTGACCGCTTCCCCAGCAATAAAGGTTTGCAAATCCCATGACAAAACAAACTGCATTGACCAAATCAAGAGATTAGTGACCAACGCCAGACTGATTGGTTTTGCGAGTTCTTATTTTGTGTGTAGTGGTGGATGTCTAATGGATTTAGACTGGCCATCATGGGCAATGTGTCACTTCGTTTGTGCTGTGTGATCATACCGGATAGTTGACACGGTCATTATTTAAAAGTATATGAGGTGTTTCTGGAGTTAGATGGCATGCTAATCCCTCTTGTGACTTCCCAAGCATGTAATGGGTGGGATAGGAATGCAGCTTTTTTTAGTGTGCATGGGTTCTGCGAGTTTTGAATGGTGAAGGTGCTTGGGTGTGATCTACCTTTCTTTCATTGTGGGAAAATTGCATTGCATGAGGAGCTTTTAACTTTAGCATTTGAGAGGAAGTGAACATTCAGATATGAATGAGATTTAAATTTGCAGGGAGCTGGTAGGGGGTCAGCTGAAGATTGCTAAAGATAGCTCAGTAGATCAAAAGACTGCTGCACGGTATTTAAATTGTGTTTTTATTATGTCCTTGTTGAGATCCTTACCAAATCTCTTCATCTCCATATGATTTATTTTGTTAATCGTTTTTATTAAACATGTTCAACTAAGAACATTACAAACTATATCCCTATTTCATTTTAAGCAGCTTGCAGATTGAATTACTGCGGGTTGTAGGAAAAATGTAAATAGTCATTGCGCTCAAGTCGTATTGCATGGATGTTACAATGCTATGTGGAGTATTCCTGAGAAAGTAGCGAAAGAAGTAAAGAGGGATTAACAGTCTTGCAAGACGAAGGTGCTAGGAGATAGACAAGTGGGTGGCTGATGCAATCTGGGCCGGCAAGAGGGCGGCACAGGGGAAGCAGTGGGATCCGTGCAAACGAATGGAGCTGGAGGGGAGATGTCCCATATGGGATTAGGTATCCGCGCTGGAGGCAGATGATTGAGTGTCGTGGGCAGATATATCAATTCCTTCCAGGGATTATGTCGGACTGTGATCTCATGGTGGGTGGCAGTCATCTTTAATGATGCTTTGAAGGTGGGTCAGCACGGCGGCCCAATTAATTGATATGGGATGTTTGAGGAGACCCCTTGCCTTTTCTTTGCGAATTGCCTTGCTCTAAACTTCTGGCCAGCGCTCACTGCCAGGGTGCAACCAGTGGAGGCAACAGCCACTTCAAGGGTGTAGCCTATTTAGCCAGTGAAAGTACGAGATCTGCAGGCCTAGCTGCCACCTTAAGTTTAGAGCACTTGTAGATGCTGAGGGCACCGACCTCCAGAGAATCTAGTCGTTCACAATATGTAAATTCAGTTATTATAGTGTCCAGAACGGTTCGCCAATTGTGTGCTAGGACCCTAGGATGTGGAGGAGGTCCGCATTATCAGATTGACAGTGGGGGGAGCAGAGTTGAGCGCCTGGGAAGATCTAGTTCAGTTTAGCAGGGGTAAGGTATGCTCTGTTTATAATTAACAACTGGATACTCTCAAATCGGGCCTTTCCGGAGACTAGATCAGTATTCTAATGCAAGCACCCACTCTGAATCTTAAAGTCCCCTACCAAAGTCTGTTTCCCAAAGCTCATGGAGCTGTGTAAGAGGGATTAGTGTGTGTTACCATAAGGCTACAGTAGAGCCAGATGATGAAGTGTCGTCCTTTACCTATTACGAGTAATGTTTGTACAACTGCGTGGGTTTGTGGCTCCTCTGGAGTGATTCCCCACAGTGTGCAGCAGGTCTGCTGAAGCTGACTTTGCATTGGATATTGCCCCTGAGGGATGCCGTGCTCTGCATTGTGTTGCTCAAAAGAAAGTAAGTGATAGTCTTGGAAAAGGTCCTGCAGGGTATATATGTTTTTGTTGTGCCAGTGGTATAAATCCTTGGGTGTAAGGAGTTCCGACCATCCGCACAGACCCTGGAGCAGTATCTCGGGTCATATGGAATGACATGCCGAATGAGTTGGAGAACTCGGCTGACACATCGGCAAATGTGCTTTACACTGTAGTTTAGGGAAGGAGGAGCTAGAGCAAATCCTCTGATTTTTTTTAATTTTGTTTTGTAAGCCCTGACCCGATCCGGGTCTGAGGAAGCGGTCTGCGAGCCAGCAAGACATCCATTGTAGTTGAACTGCTAGGTAATACTGCTCAAAAAAGTTAATTTAGTCTGCCCTGGTCCACAGGCAACTGAAGTTTACTCCATTCTATCCGGCGATGCCTAGATCCCCGAATCAAGTCACAGAGCACCCGGTCAGGTTCTTCCTTTGAGGAATCACTGGCCCTTTAGCGAAGTAATACAGTAAGTGCAGGAGCATTACCATCTTAGATAGCTCCTCTTTGCCCGTGGTAGCTAAAAGGAGGCTCCTTCAAAATGTAATCTGGGTGCACAGCACTGATTGGGCGTGAACCCGGTTGTCCTTGTATAAATCGGTCTCTGAATTGAAGATTCTGATCCCCAAGTGCCTCAGAAGAGGGCTCCAGAACCAGGTTTTATATTGGTGAGACCTTTCTCTTTCTTAGGAGGTGATGATCTGCCTGCATTTGCTCACAGCCCATTTTTTCCAAAAGCCCTGGCATGAACATATCCCCCCCCCCCCTCTGATACCAGATCCATGCTCATGTGATAACTGGGCCAAAGCAGTGAGAAGTGGGACTTTTGGTAAGTGTCTCAAAGGGCTGTTCTTGTGAATTCGGGCAAGTCACAAGACGGGGGAGGGTTGTAGAAATCGGCACACAGAGTACATTTGTAGGAACAATGGACAGGTGCAAATGGAGTGGGGGTTGCAAGTGACATCAGCATGATTAGTTTGGTGAAGTGTACTTAGTGATACCTGATGCCAACGAGGGTCGGAGGAAAACTACAGGAGTGGTGATGTAGTAGTGCAGGAATATGGAGGGTGATAAAGTGAGTGGCAGAATCATTTAGTTGAGAGTGCGAACTGTGAATCCTGAAGGCGTTGAGTGAGAGCCGTGGGAACGTTGCAAGAAGATTGTGACACACATGAAGTTTAGGGAAAGAAGGCGTCCAACTGGGGAAACAGCAGTGGGATTGCAAGCAGAACAGGACCCTTTCCCAGAGAAAACAAACCAAACTGGTGAGTGCAGTGACAGATGGTAATGTGGATTCTCATAGTGTACAGGACTGCTTGGCACTCTGGCCATCCTAAAAAGCAAATGCTATGTCAAAGGGGAGGAGGTGACAAAAGCGATCCCGGGAGGGCGGTGGAGAGGATTATGAACTAGTAGTGTGGGTGCAAAATCTGTGCCGGGGTGAATGCATCTGAAGTTTGGGACAGGAGCAGGCGTAGCAGCTTTATGAGGGTGAATAAGCAGAAACTGAGGCCAATGGCAGCGGGAGCAGAATGGGCTGTATGCAGTACAGTGGACAGTGCTATGCAGAGTGCAAGGCTACATCAAGCTAGGGGGCAAATGGAGGCAAGAAACTTACTCGTAATTACAGAAGGATCCGGGTGGGAGAGAAGGGCCTGCAAGAGTTTAAATGGGGAGCAGGTCAATGAAAGCAGAGGGCTCTGAGGCCGGGGATGAGCTTGTGGTAGGGGAAGCAGGGTGTCAGGAGTTGGACTTAGAAGTGATCGTGTAGAATGTGTGGTAGAATAGGGCCCAAGCTTGGTGGGAGATGGGATGGCAGGAGAACATCTGGCATGGCATCAGTGATGGTCAAGTGATCATGGAATTGGGCAGAGGTCTGGATGCGTGGAAAAAGTATGTGGCGGTTACAGATGATCGGCAGAGGTGAGTGGGAAGTTTGACCACTGGAGTATTGAGATCAAGGCAATGGTGTCCACCTGTGAGGGAGCCAAAAAGACTAGTATTCATTGGCTAAGCTGTGGGTGTGGAGCTGGGGCATGAAGGTAGGCTGCTGGCTGTGGTGCTGGGTGGAGAGCATAGAGGCCAGGCTGCATGGAAAGCTGATAGTGAAGTATGTCAAAATAGGCCGGTGGGCAGAAGGAGGGATGCAGCCATTAGGTGGAGGAAAAAAGCACAGCACAAAGCACCATGTGCTGTGGATCAGGAGCGTGCGAAGGTAATTTAAAATTGAGAGCAGATGTCAGGTTTCAAGGCTTTATGAATATGGTAGGTGAATAAAGCAGAGGGTAAAGCCAAAGAGTGGAGAGTGAAAGCACGGGCCTGCCTCATGAATGAGACTGCTGACCCTGGAGCCAAGCTGCAGTTCCTCTAGTTACTTGCTAGATATGTTTTGTAAGGAAACAAGATTTTTACAGGTTTATCCTGACTGTCGGCCCCCATTTTGACTACTCTGTACAGGTGTAATGGCTCTGGAAATGCCTTAGCCCTGCTAAACAAAATTCTGTGCATGTGCTTTGACCCCAAATGGTGTATGTTTAATTGGCTGGTCCCGAGTTGGCATAGTCTAACTTGTAAGTCCCTAGTATGTGGTACCTGGGGTACCATAAATTAAAGTGTCCATCCTAGGGACTCCGGCACTTGGCTCGCAGTCTGGCACTGGAGACTGGAATGGCAGTTTTTAACTGCTAGCTCGACTTTCCATTTAAGGTAATGGCAAAGTCCAAACCTTCCTTTTTAGGTCGAGTCTGGGCAGCGTGTGCGCTGCTCTGCGAGGCATGCTGTATTGAGGGAGGGACGTGAAGCTCCGCCCACATTTTTCATTTGCTTGTGTCATTGTCCTCTGGCTGTTCATTGGTCAAAAGGCTTAGTAGTCCCTCCTTAGTCCCACCTTGTCTCGTTTTGTAACCTCCCATGGCGACACCCCCTGTTACGTTCGTTGTTGCTCTATACACTTTAATTACAGCCTCCGAACACTATTTTCTCAAATATCGTCGTCAGGACACGCTCTCTCCTAACGCTTTTTTTATTTTTATAGCACGCATTTGCAATGCAATAGGTCTCGCATTTGCGACAGTTTAAGCTATTGGCATTGTAAATGACAATGCCTTTTATTTATCTGTTTTAAAAACACATAAATAAAAGGCATAATTTACAATGTCAATAGCTCAAACTCTCATAAATGTGAGACCTATTGCATTGCAAATGCTTGTTTAATATATGTAAGTCACCTTTATGGTAGCCTAACAAGCTAAGGCAGGATGCTGTATGTTAGAAAGTGGAACATATACTTTTACATGTTCCAGCAGTAAAAGCCCTAAATTGTTGTTATTAATGTGAAAACGTTAGTAACCCCATTGGCAAGTACAGAGTTACAGGCTGACACCTCAGCCCTGGTAACTTCTGAATGTGACTCGTAAAGTTGGTACTGTAAGGTATCAAATGAATCAGTGCAGTAAATCCGATTTAATGGTTACATTGAATTGAATGTCACTGGTGAGCAAAGTGCAAATTTAGAAGTTGCCACTTTAGTGGCCCACGGTTTCCTGTGCCTACTTACTGTTGTACTCGGGATAGGTCCTGCAGACAGCTTTCTGCCCTCCTGGGGAGACGTGCTACCGACTCCAAGGAAAGGTAACAATAGAGGCCTGCCACTTGAGGAGGTGTTTCCTCCCCCATGCACGAAGCCAGGTGAGCTTCAAAGGCAAAGCTGCCTTTGAAGCTCAAAGGCAAAGCTGCCTTTGAACCTACCTCTATTGGGTAGGTAGACAGGCTGGCACTAGGGACAGGAAAGGGTAAGCCACTTGTCAAACCGCTTGTCCTGGGGCATGAAGCCCACTTGGTTGCCACACCCCAGGGATGGGCTGGTCAGGTTCACACAACGAGAAAGGGATCTTGCAATCTTGAGATTGGGCAGAATGGTGCATCCTGGGACAGCCAGGGAGGATGGTCACCAGGTGGGAGGGAACCTGGTAGACAATTGGCTACCAACCGCACCTTGCCCTGGGGCATTTTTGAAGCATAAATAGAGCACCTTTGGCACCCTGACCTCGGATCTCAACTGACCTGGAAGGAGCACCAAAGAACTGCCTGTTGCACCGAGGGACCAGCAAAGAGAGGAACTGTGCCTGCCATGTCCCGCTCAAGGAGGAGTTATCTCCAGAGCCCAGCAAAGCCAAGAACCTCTAACTGGCCTTCTGTTGGCAGCACAGGGACACAACAGCTGAAAAAAAGCCTGCTGGGGCAAGTTGGTAGCCCAAAGTCTTTAAGTTGCTATCACGCCTCTGTGCAGCATGAGAGACCAAGGCCCGACGGCCAGAATTGACCTGTGACCACAACACCAGGTGACTTGTAGTCTAGTGATGACTGGACTTCGGCCAGACCAGAGAGAACCTTGTGGGACGTCGACCCGGCAACCTGGAGCCCTGCACCATCTTCTTGGACCAAGGAGTGCATGCAGGATGACATCCCGCCCCCCCCCCCCCTGCAACCGCATCACAGATACAGCATTCTTGAGCATCCTTCCCTTGCATCAGGGCCTCTTTCATTGGAAAAGCTTGCAACGGATGAAAGTGCCTGGATCTGACTGAGGATTGCTTCTCCTGTTAAGGTAACTGTTCTCGAGGACCTGGTTGCTGAGGCTCCCGACTGGAGTTGGTCACCTACAGTGACTGCATTGCATCTAGCCCAACTTATAAATGAAAATGTTTCTAAGTCTCAAATTCATTGAATTTGCCAGTGCTGGTTTGCGGTTAAGTGGTTTGACTTGATTTATTAATTATTTTAAATCCTCTTATCTCCGGAATCCTTCTGTGGATCCTTTTCGTTTTGGTGTCTAAATTCATATATAAAGACATTCTATTTTTACAAATCGGTTGCCAGATTTCTTGAGGGTTGCCCATTTCTTCTTCAATTGTTTTGGTGCTGTTTAAATGCTTTACACTAGTTCTTTTGTGTAAGCTTGCTGCCCAGTGCTACCCAGATAGAGCTGCTGGTTTGACCGATGAAACCTACTCGTCCGAAAGGGGGTTGGTAAGTATTATACTGTGAGGTCACACCTGATAATATTCCCCATTTCCTCACATGTCCTAATTCAAGAAAAAGGATGAGTTTTACCCAGTCTCCCATTTCACTCAACAGGGTGAGAGAGGACGCACAGTTGCACCAGTGCCCTTTTTTTTTATATCAACATGTTCCTTGCTGCGCAGGTCCTTCGTGCAGTTTTTTCTCTTCCTTCCATTTTCTGATTCTCTTCTTTTCACCTGCCATTCACAGCCATTGACCCACATAATCTGTTTCCTCTTAAGGGACACAGTTGTCCTGTGCTCTGTGTGCTACGATCAGTATGAAGCCCCTCCAAAATAATCTGGTTTGCATGTGGCATAAGGGTGGCTCTGTCTGAAAGGGCATGTTGTATACGATCATTAGTAAATCAAGAGATGGTTGTGGGGTTCCAAACCAAGGCAGAGTGCAGAGCATTCTGTGTCATTGGGGCAACAAGATACCCAGTCTCTGTACCATGTTTCTACTGTGTCTTGCTCCTTTGTCATTACTGTCCCTGTGTATTTTCTGTGGTAACCTCAGTGAGGGTGGCAGTGCATAACATCCTGTTTCATCTGCATGTTTTTATCACGCTCCAGGGATGGGTGCCAAATGCCTAGGAGTTGAGGGTTCTTTAAAGTCCAATCCCTTTTCCTGCTCTAAAGACTTTCTCCATTGGGTTGAGTTCCTGAGTTGCTGTTCCACAGAGATTATAGGTAATCCTTTGAATCTTGAACTACTTCTTAGAAATCATTGCAGTGTTGGGGATTAAGGGCATCTTGCACCTAGGTTGTCCTCCAGGCCAAGCTCCACCTGCGCTCTGCAGTTTCTCATAGTAGACTACTTGGATCAGATGTAGTCCAAGTCTGCCCCAGTCCATCTCTAGTGCCAGTTCTAAAATCAGGATTATTCTTTTACTATTCAGGTGGACGGATGCTTCCGCCTACCCTGGACACACTATGTGTTCACAACCAATCCATCATACTTCGGGAGGCCCCATGTGGGGTTCTTCCAACATTGTTTATTTGGACGGATAAGGTTTGTCGTTCTTCATTATCATATGGGAGCTAAAAGTGGCGTTTCTG
Source organism: Calotriton arnoldi (assembly GCA_963921515.1). NCBI lineage: Eukaryota > Metazoa > Chordata > Amphibia > Caudata > Salamandridae > Calotriton > Calotriton arnoldi. The sequence goes on along the minus strand of CAWUFW010000075.1, from coordinate 621,700 downwards.
GCTTTTATGCCGTCTGGCATTAGAGCGGAGGTGGTTCACAGTTGTCTAGGCCAATCTCATGCTTGTCTCAGAAACAATCAGGTTCAGTAGCAGTCACAAGTGGTAACTTCATTTAGAAGTTTATTTAGAAGTTCTTAACTCCATCTTTGAGGCCTGGCGGCACCCATCCTTAATCATTGATACCACCAGATCTTCAAGTGTGAACAATATTTCCTGGATGGACAGAAGACTAGCCTTATGAAGAGGGGTGTTCCCATCTGCCAGATTTAATGTATTTGGAGAGTACTGCAGTACGTTTGAGGACAGACCCATGTGTTATGTTGCTTTGTGGACCCATTATGGCTTTGCCAATTGTGGGTCTCCGATCTCCTTCAGAGGGAACTAAACCTCTCTCCCGAGGAGATCGGGCTCCTGTCCATGTCCAATGTTTTGTAGCCACTCAGTCTGAGAACTTGGTTCTTAGAAGGTACGTATTGGTGCACAATAGAAGATAAAATGGTGTATATTATGTTAGTGTCATTTCCCAGGGATATCAGCTCACTAGCATTTGTTGGGATATGTCAAAATCCACATTGTAGGTTTTGCCATCATCCACCTTGATAACAGGATTCTCCAGTGTGGCCATGGTAAATCCGTGTCCTACTCCATTTCAGATGAGGTCACCATAATACTTCTGTTTGGTCTAATACACTTGTTTCCTTCCAGCGGTCTTTTGCGTATTGACTCGTTCTGCACTAACCTTTTGATCCACATGGGCGTCTGTGAAGTAAAGCTACTTGGCTGAAACCTCATCCAGGTGTATCCCTGTGCTACTCTGAACTGTACGGTGGTGTTGCATAGGGCAAGTGATGTTGAGGACTCATTCAATGTTTGACTCTAAAGTGTTGACTGAGTTTCCCCTGAACATTCTCCCTACATTTTGTTCAGTGCCCACATGGTTTGAGTTGATGAAGCACTGGTTGACCTTGGTATCTTGCACGCATTAACATTTTATTTGTTCTCTAAAACATAGCTTTGGTTCTGTCCAGCACTTCGTAGCTTCTTTGGGGTAACCATGCCAATCAACACGGTCTATCTTTGGCAGCTAGGTTCCTAACTCTCCCAGTGCTGTACCCTGCTTGCCACAGGAACTGCTTCTGGTGTTCGAGCACACTGCCCTGGAGTCAAGGCATGTACCTATCAAAGCAGTATGTAGTGCTGCTAATTGTGTCGTGCCTTACACATTACCACTGTTGAGACTTCCTTACAATTGATGATCAATTTGACCAGAAGGTTCTGCTGTATTTGCTTATGTAGGCCTGTCTGGCCAATGATGCCTCCCCTGCGTCTCCATTCTTTCTTCTGACATGTATCTACCCACAAGTTGAGAAGCGTAAAGAGACATTAAATGGGAGTAGGATAAGGTTTCTGTTGTTGTGAGAGTTTCTAGACTCTCTCCCTTTATGGTCTGTCTCCTGGCAATCTCTTAACTCCGCTATTTGGTTAGTTTTTAAAACTGTGAGTGAATGAACAGGTGAGGGTGTGCATCTGCATTAGGGGGCATGTTCCTTGGTAATGTAGGATGTATGCTGTATGTGTACAGCTCTTTTGAACAAGTATAGAAGCAGTATCCAGCCCCACCAGGTGGTGTTGCGGTACCAACCGGTTGAACATAAGGGATCCCACTGATTAGTCGACATAAAGGTAACTTTTTCTTTTGAGTCATTTTGTCCATAGGAAAGGCAGAGTTCTCTTGAATATGTAAGTGAAAAACACCCTTTTCCTTGGCAACTTTCTGTATTTAACCAACATGTTTCACATGTTAAGCCTGGGTGAAATGCTTTGCAGTCAGTCAGGATCTGGGTCGTGAAACTTAAAGGTCAAACCTTTTGGCCTTTTCGCGCTTCTATTTTATAGAAACTGCTCTTTGCTGGACGTGACTGGTGAGTGGAAAAACGCATCGGGATGGTGGAGGTCCTCCCTCCTAGCCTTCGTACATTGGAGGAGGTAAGTTTGGGTTCCTGAAGACGAAAGGGGGATGGGTTGCAGCAGTATGAACAAACCATGGTCCGTCTTCCATTGGTGATGCCACTGCACACCTCCTCATACAAAAAAACTAACAGTGGAGCGTTGGGTTCATAATACATGTTCAGGACACTCCAGCTATACTCCTTAATGCCGTCAGTCCGCCATCAAGATGGAAGCTATGAACATCCGTGGTTTCCAGTCAGGTGTTGGTAACACCTGTTGTGAACAAAGTTTTAGACCGAGCACTCGAAACCGCATATTTGCTCTTGTGTTTTACATTACTATTTCTGCATAGCTCTCGGAATAATTGTAGCTTATTCTCTTCCTCTCAGGCCAAGAAGTATGCCATGGAGCAGAGCATCAAGAGTGTCTTAGTGAAGCAAACCATCGCTCATCAGCAGCAGCAGCTGACAAATCTACAGGTGAGCGGCATTAGGGGAGCTTCAAGTGTTTTTATGCCTGACGTACACGCCCCCTTTTATGAGATTGCAAAGCACATTAGAACCAAAGTCCATCCCACAAGTCTGCCTGGAGCCAGGTATCCTCCCTTCGCCTTCTAGTGCCAAATTAAAGACTATTCTTTATACCCATCCAAAACTGTTTTTAATTTGAATAAATTTGAGTATCTGCCTTTGTTCCAAATTTTAAATGTCTACTTCCTGTTCAGCCTCCCCACCTTTCCAGCCCCTCATATGGTATGTACAGTTTGCCTTAAGTTCCATCACTTTCTCAGTTTGGGAAAAAAGTCTGTAATTTTTTGCCAATAATACTTGTAAGAGGTGCGTCCCAGCTAACCTTTCTCTCTTGTAGAGTGGGACTAGCTCTGCATTTGCCCATCTCGAGACATTGTCTCCAGTGCTATCCTGTGTTACTGCAAAGGATAGCACTTCTTCTCCTTGCTCTCTTTACAACACACAGGTCCATTGTGTGAATAATTGTTGATCTGCTGCATCTGATTGATTTGAGGTGTCTGTATTGTATAGCATCTCTTCTGACCACTCGCAAAGGTTGGCCATTCCCTTAAGTCTCCCAAATACCTCCTTAGATATTGTTGACCTAGAACACTGTCTTTTGTCCTCTATAAACCAAATACTCATCATGTGTAAGAGATGGTGGAAATTTACCTTTTGTTCTCTGACAGAGCCCAACTCTCACCTCCACTCCCTCCCAGCTTTTCAGTAGATTGACCTTCACATCCTAAAATAAACTCACTCCCCAAACCCCATCTCCCCCCCCCCCCACGTGACCCATTTTACCTAGATAAAAATCTGCAAAGCCTTCAGTTTGGAGATGAAGTTCCCTATTCTTATCAGGACCTCCATTTCCTCTGTCGGCAAACGTTTTTTAAAACTCAAAAGAAATTGATTTGTTATATATACTGAGCTCCAACAGACTAAACTCTGTCTTTACTGTCTTTCAGATGGCAGCAGTGACAATGGGCTTTGGAGATCCTCTTTCACCTTTACAATCGGTCAATAGAAATATTCACTTCTTCTTGGGCAATGTTTTGTTTTGTGTAGTCAGAGCCTTGGAAGGTGGGGAATTATTTGTCAGTTTAATTGACTCATTAATGAAAGCACCCATTTAATAAATGTATGTTAAAAAAAAAGGAAGAAAATATCTCTGGAATAGAGGTAAGAATGGGAATTACACACACTTAGCATTTGCAGGCTGGGGATAAATTCCCTCTCTGCCAGGCCTTGGGGGTTGGGTCGACTAACTGGGGATGAGAGCTTTTGTAATCTGGACCCCTCCTTTGCCCATTGAGATGCCTTTCTAGAGATGCTACAACCAGGTACTCAACAAACTAAGAATAACACAGGCTTACAATAAAGGCCAATTAGAGGTGAGAACAGACTCGGTAAATGGGAGGGGAATGAAGCAGTGTATTATGTTCCTGGTAGTTTTGTATAAAAATGTCTTAAATGCCCCAAGAAATGTGTAGACCGAAGCAAAGCAGTCCATCGACCTAAGCGTGAAGACAACATGACTGTAAGTATAGGGTGGTCTGTCAGCCTGCTTATGCACTGATGCGGCAAGCTGGCCATCGGGCACTGTTCCTGATTAGTGGGTGGAATGAAACTTCTCTAGTCCAAAGTTACTGGTTGATCATTTTCCCTCTTCTACTAATATAGTGGTTCGGTAATGTTTGAACAGTAAAAATTGAGCAACGAATCATTGCACTTTGATAGTCTAGTCTTATTCCTATTCAAACTTTGAGGTGCGTGTGCTGGATCTGTTTCCAAATGGCATCTACAGTCTCAGTCCAAATCAAGGATGAAATGGAAAAACCAATTTTCTTTAAAAAAAAAAAAACTAGAAAAAGGAAAGCACAGGAATGCATTTTAAAAATGAGCCGATATTGTAAAACACAACTTTTAATGGATTCTGGTGTTCAATAAAAACCAACTAAGTCTCCGGCTAATTTACGAATGCTGCATATCTTGAAAATAATAGACAATTATGTTAGTAATCGCTGGAGTAATTGCAGAGATTGTGAAGGATTTCCCTGTTGTTGGTCTAAATATGGTGCATGCAGCCATCATGTATCCTCTCACAGTGCCTGGAAAGTTCACTCAGTTCAGCAAGCCCCATCATGGTTGCAAAGGGCAACTGCTAATTGCTACCGATATTACAGCTATGGTCAAGTAGGCTGGACAAATGCCAAGTGGAGGCAAAGTATACCCCAGTTTTCCTAAACTGACTTTGCTTTGATCTGACGGGAAATGTTTAAGTTGGTGGTGTGTAGATGTGTATTCAGTTCTTCGCCCTAACTGAGGATCTTGTACAGAAATTTGGGGGTAATTGCGTGGTTAAAAAGCAGACTAGTGTGTGTTTGACAGCGGGAAAAATTGTTTGTATTGGTGTGATTAAAGCATTTGATCCACTGCCAATACAGAGGTAACAGAAATCTAATGTGGTCTTCTGGTTCTGAAATTGGTCCCACTGCTAAAAAGCTGGATATATAGACTTTTTTCAAACAGTACAATTTCAATAGCGCCCTTGTAATGCTGTCCCTCCATTTACTGGCGTTATACTGATAGCCTTTTTGTGAAATGTAATCATAATGTCCATAACGACAACCAACACCTTCCTTTTTCTCACAAGTAGACCTTTAGCATCATGTTGAGGAAAAATAAGTTCTTAAGTCACTAAATAGCTTCCAAGTATCCAAGTGCTTACCATAGCAGAAATTACTTGTACCCCTTTCTGTCAAAGTGATTAATCTTGGACTGTACTGATGGTTTGGTTTTCCCCCCATAACCATGCCTAAAGTATTCATTTTTGTGACTTGGCGATTTGAACTGCATTTGGATATAAATAGTCTGGTTTCAATGGAAACAATTTGAAAATCAATCTAGCCCTGTCTCTTGAACATTGTTGCCATTCTGCTATAGTTTTGAGATATATCAAATGCAGCGTTTCAGGAGTTACGAATGCCTTCTCCCATTGTGTAAATGCTCTGAATATGTTCAAGGGGAGCTGGTTTGGCATCTTTAATGAGGCCGGTGTATGTTAAGAATTGCCTACTGTGTATTCCAAAGTTATCCATAATTGAGTTAAATGGAAAAGCTGACCATTCTCAAACAGGTCCACAATGCAATTATATCTGCATTGCCCCAATGCTCCAAGTCTTAAATACGAAGATAACCACTTTAATTGGGGAGGCTTAAAAAAATATCTCAAGTATTTACCTTCTATATGCCCTCCTTTTAACCACATTCCAGCATTGCAATGCAACCCTCACTAGTTTGGGAAGTGAACTAACAGGTTTGCATTCATTGTGCAACATATTAAAAAGCATACCATCCTGTATTACTTCGAGAGGGAATCCGGTTTCATCTGTTACGCCCCGCCAGCCAATGTGCTGCCCACTCTAATAGGTGTGATTGATGATATACTACTATATCTGGGACACTTAGCCCACCTTTGTCAGTGCGGGTGGAGGGGTTAATTTAGACTGTGTGACTTCCCTTCTACCATTTTCACATATCGGGTCCGCCAAGAGGCTCATTGAGTTCCTTAAAAGTAGTTGAGGGTACCTGCACTGGTAGTATATGAAGTGGAAGAGTAATCGTGGCAGCATAATCATTTCAGCAACATCCACTCGAACTATTGGGGAAAGAGACTTTTCCCCCCCCAAAATGCAACCTGAAGTGTGGTAACCATAAATCCAAATTTTCCTCTAGTATGTCTTTGATGCGCTATAATACCCAAATATCTAAAGGTATGAATCTCCCAGTTTATGATAATTTGTATGTGCAATGTAAGGTGAAGTAGATGGGTGTCCTATACCGTGTAGTATATATAGGATTTAGCCCAGTTCGCTTTTAGTCCTGCCAGTTTTTCCATTTTGTGTCATACCTTGAAATTGTGATCGAAATTTCCTGTGGCATCTTTGATAAATATTATAACGTCCGCATTTAGGGAGATTCGAGTTTCATCTCTTAAGGGGATGCCCTAGTTTGCTCCTGAACTTAGAGCTTCAGCAAACCGTTTCACTGCCAGTGCATACAAAATGAGTGATAGTGGGCATCCCTATCTTGTCCCTTTTTAAATATTATATTGTTGTGAGATCAACCCTTTTTAACCCTGGCAGCAGGGCGAGTATATAGAAGTTGTATCTATTGGAGCATAGGGTCACTGACTGCAAATTTGTACAATGCTAAGAATATATTCTCCTGGTTAGGGCATTAAAGACCTTCTCTAAGGCAAGTATGGCCACATATGGTATCATCCATCCACATATGAGTATATTTGTGATGCACCTTCTGTTACCAGAAACAAACACCTAATGTTTAATGATGTAGTATGAGGTATAAAGCCATGTTGGTCCTTATGAACCTACTTTGGCATATACTGGAGCAATCTGGTGGCCAAGACCTCCGCTTAGTGATTTATAGTCTGTATGAAGTATATAGAGAGCCAGATATGTTGACTTGTCTACTGGTTCATGCCTTGGCTTAAGCAAGGCAACTACCAGAGCCTCGTGAGTAGTAGCCGAGAGGCAGCCCATCTCCATGGAGACACTATAGAGCTCAATCAGCTTTGGCATCAGCAAATTAAAGATGGTCTAATAAAATTCAGATGGCAGGCTGTCTGTGCCTGGGCATACCAGTTATGGCACCCCGTATTTCCATCTGAGTCAGTTATGAGAAGGGTCACTACATCTGGAAACGAGAATCTCTATTTTCATGGCCTAATACAAATTGTTATGCCGTTTTGAATAGTATGTGGCAAAAGCCCTGGTAATATCCAACTGCGAATGCTGCATCTACCCAAGATGTCTCTTATAGCTGTAATTGTTGGGTGTTCTGAGTCATCTTTCAGGAGCCTGGCCAATAATCTACCTGCTTTTTCACCATGAGTACAAGTGACATATCCTCTTTAATTAATACAACATAGCCTATCTAGGAACACGTCGTACTCTTTCTTGGTATGTCTGTAGTAAAGTGGGGATGAAGAGGGGTTCGCTGTGGTTTTGCATTCCTGTTTTCTTAAGTTATCTTCAAGTGTTAATATTTCTTTGAGTATTGTGTTGCCGCAATCTACTGTTGCCTTAGTGGCCGGGCTTTTGATAACTATATTTAGAGCCTCCCACTCCTCCAATCTATTGTATGCTATACCAGTGTTTATGGCTAAATTCGTCCAGTGCCTCTTTCAAGATGGCTTTGTAGTAGCTTAAATGGTTTGCACTAGAGGCACGTCCCCCCCCTCCCAAACCACCACAGGTGTACGGTCTAATTTACCCATTATCAATACAAACCTTCCCTGAACATCTATCTTCACTTCAGTCTCTCCAAAGGTTACCTCCATGCCATATCATTACGCCCCTTACAGTAGGAAGCTATAGAATATTTGGCCTCAATACATCTAAATGGATGAGACAAAGTTCAGTGGCTCAACAAAGCATTTGTTAAGGTGTAACCCCTACTGCTCCCCCTTGATTTTGTTCCTTTGAGCTTAGACTGATGTGCAGTGTTGATGACGCCAGAATTGTCATCTCCTTTGAGACTCCCCAACAGTCCATCACTAAACTACAGGACTGTATGATCCAAGTTGTAGATTAGATGGGTAGGAACTTTAAAGGACTTAATATTGATAAGTCTTCCTGCTCATCTCCGGTCATAATTCCCCTAACGTACTGCCCAAGCCTGTCTGTTCCACTGTACTAGGCCTCTCAACACCCTGCTTCCCAAGTATGAAATCTCGTTTATGCATTTGATCAAGATCTAGCTTTTACCCGTCACTTCAAAAGATTGGTGGCTCAATATACCCTGTTGCTTAGTTTGCTGCGCAAAATGGCCCCCACCTACCCTTTCACTTTAGACGTCTAGTTTTCCATGCATCTATCCTCTGTTCTCTAGAATAATGTATCCGATAGAGACTTCTTGCTGTAGATCCCTTACCTTAGAATTCTACCTAGGTGTCCAAGTGGATCTGGAAAACATTTTGTGGGCAGTACCCCTGTCCGCCGGTAGGTGGCATCGATCATCACCGCGTAGCGTCTTCCACGCCGGAAGTGACATGCGCAGTGCCTATATAAGTGCCACCCCAACGCACTGACATCAGTTCTTTTCTTTCGGCTGTGATAGCTACCTCTAATAACATTTTGACTAGCTTTTTCTACTTTTGTTGAAGCCTTTTTGAGAAGTTTTGTTCCTGGTGTGGAGGGAATGTCATCTAGGAAGGCCAGCTTCAACGCCTGTGGCACCTGTCATCGCTCAATGTCAGTGGCCGACCCGCACCTTGTTTGTCTCTGGTTCCTCAAGTGTGTCCAAGCCGGTAAGACCTGAGTTGAATGTCGTATGATGAATCCGAAGGTCTTGAGGGAGTGGTCCCTCAAGCTACTGGCGGCTCCACGTGCGACGTCGAGAGGAAGGTCCCTTGATCGGTCGTGGAGCCCGAAGTCTTTGTCGCACTTATTCGGATCAGTCCCATTGCAAGAAGAGGAGTAACAAGTCGAAGCAGTTTTGGACTTTGCCTCATCCGTCGGCCGACAATGGAGCGTCGTCATTCGAGGTCTGTCTCTGCGGTTGAGCCAGCACTTTGGTCGCTTCTGTGCTTTCCCGAGTTACTGCAAACACAAGGAGATGATGGACGGAGTGCTGAAACTTTTCAAACACTCACCCCCAGTCACAGATCTGGGTTGAATCCATCATCGTTCTTTAGCTCCCTTCGCCACCCCAGTTCAGACACAGCTATATGCAAATCAGTCTTGACCCTGTGCCTCATGGGAGCAGTCCAACCCAAACTGCCAAGCCACGTCTTCCCTGCACAACAAACAAGCATCCTGTGACTGGTTTCGGGGTAACACCCCATATCAGCCAGGCTAGCTTGAATCCAGCGCTCCGTCCATCATCTCCTTGTGTTTGCTTTGTTCGCCCTAAGTTGGCAGGGTATGCCCAGACGTGGGTCCCTTGCTCACTTTGCCACTGGATTCAAGCTAGCCTGGCTGAAGAGGGGTGTTACCCTGAAACCGGTCCCAGGATGCTTGTTTCCGGTCCAGGGAAGACCTGGCTTGGCAGTTCGGGCTGGACTGTTCCCATGAGGCACAGGGCCAAGACTGATTTGCATATAGCTGTGTCTGAACTGGGGTGGCGAAGTGAGCTAAAGAATGATGATGGATTCAACCCAGATCTGTGACTGGGGGTGAGTGTCTGAAAAGTTTCAGCGCTCCGTCCATCTCCTTGTTTGCTTCCCCCCCCCCCCCCATTGGCTAAGGCCCCAGCGCCAGTCAGGCCCCTTGGATCCACGAATGAATCTGGACCGGCATCGGTCATACCACTTCGACCTTCCCGGGCGCTGATGCTGACGCTCCCAGCAGCGCCATCTCTATTCTGATCTGCTACTCGGATACAGGTCCAGAGGGGTTTCGTCCGGCTCCTACTGGAGCTATGCCTTTGAGGCCAGAGCCTGAGCCATATTCCTGTGGGCTTGGTCTCTGGGAGGATTTTGAAGGGGTCGCTGGACCCTGAAGAATGCCAGCCTTTAGATCCCCAAATGTACTGGTATGAGGACTTGGCAGAGGCAAGCGGACTGGACACTTCTCCTGATACTGGCCTGCTTTCTCCCCTTACCATGGCTACGAAGGAGGGAGGGAGCGTCCTTTGCAGTTGTGGTGAGAAGGGCAGTCGAAGCCCTGGGCCTTAGCCTGCCCTCTTTGACAGTCAAGACTAACGTCTTGACAGAGGTGCTTCAGCCGGGAGTGACCCCCTGTGGGAAGCTAGCTCTTTATATAGTTGACCAAAACGAGGTACACTGTGTAAAGAGTCCAGTCTACCCTTATTGGTTTACAGAGGCAAAAATGATAGCACTAAATGCTCTCTTTTGTGGTAGTGTGGGCGAGCAGTTTAGGTTTATCAGGGGATAGTGCTAAGCATTTGTTGTGCTCACAGGGGCAATAAATGAGACACACATTCGACTAAATCCGAGACCAATTTAGACAAACAAGTCTTATTTTTATATAAATTTTGATACCAAGAACTTTATCAAGCAAGTACTTTTTAAAATTTCGGTTTTTAGTCCTTTGGGACTTAGGGTCGTAGGGGCCAAGAGTCAAAGTGCCACCAGCAGTTACTTGTTACCTGCCTTGGGTTGTCTGGGTGCAGACATGCTGATCTGGTCGGTAGCTTTGCACGCTACGCTGGTGGAAAAAAGGGGGGTCGTGGGGACAAGTCTGGGAGCTCCCAACGGGGGGCTTGGGTCCTAGGAACAAGTGGGCACAACCGGTACATCGGTAGGATAGGTAGGCTGGGCTCTGTGCGTCCTAGCTCCTTGCAGTTGTAGGTCTCGCTGGTTGAGGGTGCAGAAATCAGAGCAGCTGGGCAACTCTGTAAGTGGATCTCTGCAATGCTGACTTCCCTCGACAGCTGCTACGTCTTAGTTCTGTTAGAGCCCCGACTGGACTTAAACAGGCCCTGGTTGCTGCAAGGGGTCCAGTACCCTGGTTATTGGTGCTGTGCGGCTCCAGTCTGTCCTGGCATACTTTCACTCAGTGGGGGTGGGGTGGGGGGGGGGGTGCAGATCTGACTATCAGGAGCACACGTACTTCTTCCTAGGTGGCTGCTGCCTCGGGCTGGCCGGGATGCGGCAACTCGGGCTCTGCTTCTTCGGTGCCTGCAGACTGCAGCAGAGTAGCTCTTCTACTCCAAGGGAGATTGCTGGCAATTTGCGAAGAGCTGGCAGTCTACCTGGCTTCTTGGTAGTTGCTCAGCTGCAGGACGAGTCACTCGGTCACTATTGTCCAGACTGGTGCAGGCAGGGTTTGGTGCGGAAACTCCACAGCAGTCTGCAGTTCTCGCTGCTTTTTTTATCCTCTTCTTCTAGATGCATTGAATCTAAGTTCCTGGCTTCAGGGGTGCCTCCTAAATACTCAATTTAGGGGCATTAAGGGTAGTGACAGGTAGTAGCCAACGGGCTACTTACCTTTAGGGCGACTATATGACCACTCCTGTGGGAAGTGAGCATAACCCTAAACCAGTGAGCCTAATTCCACCAAAAACCAAGATGGTGAAGTTTTGTGTTTAGGTAGCCCACCTAGTCGGATGGGGAACACGCCTCCTGACTAGCTAATTTTCCCACCTGTCCTGGTGCCAAATGGGCCCAGGGCAGGAGGTGGCATTTCTGCTGTCTGGGGAAGCCTTGGGTTGCATATTAAAGGCAGCAGAGGCCTTTGAAGCCCCCTGCCTTGATATGCTGATTGCTTAGCCATCCTGCTTGGAGGAGGTGACAACACCTCCGGCCAGAGCAGGCATTGTTTCTGCTCTGAGAGCACGGGCTCTCACCTGCAGTGGGTCAGAAAACCGTCTGTGGTGGCAGGCTGTTGTACACCAGCCAGCCAGTACACTACTAGTCAGAAGGTTTTCAGAGGGCACCTACAAGGTGCCCTCTGGGTTGCATGTATTAATAGAATCATCACTGGAATCAGTGTGCGTTTATTAATACATGATGTTTGATGCCAAACATCCCTAGTTTCAGTGAAGCCATCATATAGCTGGGGAACTCGTAATTGCCAGTGTCCAACACATACTTCCCTGTTCACTTGTAAAATCTAAGAATCGACTTCAACATCACAGGAGCATATCTGCTCATGCAGATATGTCCACACGTAGTATAGTGCACCCTTTCTTAGGGCTGTAAGGCCTGCTGTAGGGGTGGCTAACTATACTGCATGCAGTGTCTGCAGACATTGCATATAGGAGGTGTGACATGTCGTGTCTTCACTTTTCTGTGCAACATGGCATGCAGCCTGCAATGGCAGTTTGCATGTTGGTGCTGAGGGGTCCCTTAGGGTGGCACAGTACATGATGCAGCCCTTATGGACTCTCTTAAGTCTCTCATGCCATAGGCACCAGGGGTACCATTTTTTAGATACTTACAGGGGTGCTAAAGGCATTTCCAATTGAGGGAACAATTGTATAGTTTTATGGAAAGAGATCGGGCACTGGGAGCCTGGATAGTAGGAAACCAGTGCACTCCTGTCAAAATTGCATCAAATGCCAGGCAAAAAGTGTGGGTGACCATGTCAAAAAGCGCACTTTCCTACACCTTCTCAGAGCCTCTTCTCCCATTCAGTGAAGCCCTTTTTGACGTCCTGCTTCGGACATGTTTCAAGCCATCACAGGGGCCCCTGTGAACAAGACGATTGCCCACTGCCCCGCCTCAGGGGGCACCATTTTTCTCACACAACACCGCACCCCGGAAAGCTTCCTGTTCCAAGCCCCTACCTCCCATGTAAATCCTGGTGCATTCCCTACCGCCCCTCCGGATAGGGAATCCAAGAGGCTGGACACCTTAGGGAAGATGTTTTCTTCCACCCGCCTGACACTATGGTCTGAAATCACTGCGTGCCTTTTGGTCGTTACTCCCATGCTCTATAGGACTCTGTGGCGCAGGTGCTGCCTATGGTCCGGGAGGAGGCCCAGGCCATACACTCCCAGTCTTTTGCGGACGGGAGAGACGCTCCTAAGTTCATGATCAGTTGTGGACTGGATACCACCGACTCGCTAGGTAGAGCAGTTTCATCTACAGTGGTCTTATTTCTGCACGCTTCGTTTAGGACAACTGGCTTTACAGGGGATGTCAAAGCATCGCTTATGAACAAGCCATTTGATGGCTCCTGTCTTTTCAGGGACATGACTGATTCAGCGCTGGAGCGCTTTAAGGACAGCAGGGCTGTAACCAGGTCCATGGGCCTTTTCATGGCCCCTGGTCAACCCCAATCCGCCTTTCCCTCTTTTCGTGGCCACGGAAGGGGCTTCCAGCCGAGGATGTTGTACACACAGGACTCGTGGGTCAGGCAGCCAAAGGTTGGCCCAGTCCCCTCACCCCCCAGCTGCAGCCTTTAAACCCTTATAGTTTGCTCTCATGGGCACCCAGTGGGAAGCAGGATATGCGTTCACCTGCCCCACTGGAGGTCTATAACATCAGACCGATGGGTTCTTCACATTGTCCGAAGGGGCTACTTCCTCACCTTTTGTGACTTTCCCTCCACCCATGCCACCTGCCTGCGACACCCTGACGGAAGACCATCTTACCTTGCTCTGCCAGGAAGTGACGGCTCACTTGGCCAAGGAAGCCATAGAGAAGGCGCCAGAAGTAGGTCGTGGTTCCTATTCCAGCTAGTTTCAGGTGCCCAAGAAGGACTGATGCCGTCATCCTATCCTAGACCTGCGACCTGCCCTTCAAGATGAAGTTCAAAATGCTCACACTCTCTCAAGTCTTGTCTGCCCTGGGCCCGGTAGACTGAATGGTAGTGTTGGACTTGCAGGACGCACATACATCCACGTTCCCGTCCTGCCCGCCCACAGGCGTTACCTGTGGCTCACGATGGGCCGCGAGCACTTTCAGTTCGCTATGCTCCCCTTTGGCCTTACCAGCACCCATTGGGTGTTCACCAAGGTGATGGGGGTGGTTACAGCTCATCTGCAGAGGTCTGGTGTGCCAGTCTCCCCCTATCTCTACAACTGGCTGTTGAAGGCAGGCTTGCCCCAGGCTTGTGTCTCCCATCTCCAGACTATGGCAGACCTCCTGCATTCTCTGGGGCTCACTATCAATGTGCCGAAGTCACACCTGCCTCCCTCTCAGATGGTCCCTTTCATCTGAGCTATTCTGGGCACAGTGCGGTTTCGGGCTTATCCTCCCGAAACATGAGTACAGGATATTCGGGTTATGATGCAGATGTTTCAGCCTCTATCCTGGATTTCTGTGAGACTGACTCTGAGGCTGCTGGGCCTCATGGCCTCCTGCATTCTGCATCAGGGAAATCTCTTGTACATGGTCCAGATCTCCGAGGGAACTGCACAAGATCTGCCGTGGTGGTTAACGAACAGTGATTGGATAAGTGGCAGACCCCTCTCCCTTCCCCAACCAGATCTGACAGTAGCGATAGATGTGTCACTCCTGGGATGGGGCGGCCATCTGGGAGAGGTGGAGGTCAGAGGCCTCTGGCGGAATCCATACTCCATATGAACCCTCTGGAGCGCCAGGTGATCTGGCTGGCATTGAAAGCCTTTTGACCCTTCATCAAAGGTAGGCTAGTGCAGGTGTTCACGGACAAGACCACTGTAATGTGGTGCTTGTTAAGTGGCCCTGCGTCTCTGGACATAGCTGGAACAGCAGGGCATATCCCTGATGGTTCAACACCTGGTGGGCTCTCTGAACACCAGGAAAAAGAAACTCAGTCGAAGATGTTTAGCGGATCACGAGTTGTCTCTATCCTGAGGTGATGTAAGGTCTCTTTCCACAGTGGGGAGATCCTTGGTTAGATCTGGACACCACTACCAAGAACTCTCAACGGCAGCAGTTCTGCACGCTGGAGTTTCCAAGGTGGCTCTTGCTCGGAGCCGCTTTTCGTCTCGAGTAGAGTTCAGACCTCCTGTGCGCCTTTATGCCCATACCACTCCTGCCAGAGTTCTCAAGAAGATCAGGTACGACTGGGCCCCATGTCATTCCCTTGGATCCGGACTGGGCTTGGAGAGTTTAGTATCTCGAGCTGTTGAGCATGGCCATCGGTCCTCCAATCAGGCTGCTCCTTTGGGGGGTGTGGGGGGATCTTCTGTTGCAGCAGCAGGAGAAGGTTCTGCACCCGAACCGGTCAACGCTCCGCCGACTTGCGTGGAGATTAAACGGTGACTGTTGACAGCTTTTGACCTTCCATCCGAAGTCTGCAATGTTATTCTAGTAGCTATGTGTCCCTCCTCCAAAACTGTGTACCTCTGCCGTTGGGGCAGTTTTGTGGCATGGTGTGCAGAGAAACAGGTTGACCCTCTTTCTGCTCCCCTCGCTCTGGTTTTTCTGTTTCTTTTCCTTGCCTAACAGGGCTTTGCTCTGGGCACTGTGAAGGGCTACCTTTCTGGTCTATCCTCTTTTCCGAAAGGAGTCACCTACCTTGTGACTGGAAAGACTTCTTCGAACAAAAACAACTTGCAAACATCCGGACCCAACACTAGATGGCAGGAGTATGCAAAGCATCTGCATCTACAGCTTTACATGCCAAGAACAGATGCTTACTGGGTAAGTAACATTATCCTTCTGCGATTGCCTGGCCAACCTTCCCTCTTTCAGTCCCCTATTGTACATAGGTTCTTGAAAGGTTTGCAACATATGTCTCCTCATCCCTTCATTATGCCTCAGTGGGACCCTAATCTGGTCCTGACCATCCTGAAGGGCGCTCCCTTTGAGCCCTTGCACAACTGTCCTCTCAGGCTCCTTACCATCAAGACGGCATTCCTGGTGTCGTCAACATCTACCCGGAGGGTTAATGAACTTCAGGCTTTGTCATCTAAGTCTCCATACTTGAACTCCTACCCAGATAAGCTGGTTCTACAAACTAGAGCTTCCTTTCTGCTGAAAGTCGTCACTCCTTTTCATGTAGGCCAGTCTGTAGAAATAAAAACCTTCTTAGGGGTTCACTGATACATCTGGTCCTTAAAACCAACAAAGAAGAGATTGGCACAGAAGCTGTAATATCAAAAAAACATGTTTTATTAACCTCAGATGAGGGAGATTGCATCTTACGGTACCAGCAGGCCACTGTAGGAGGCATTCTAATGAGTGCAGAGAATAGGGTCCTTATATATGTATTTGTTACATAGTCAGCATAAAATCAAGGGAGGTCCTAGCACATACAAGCATGCTTATTGACTAATATGGGCATACAAAATTTGCTTGCTCCACAAAGTGGGAGGGGAGACTAAACTGCTTACATGAGTAAGAATAGCTTGACAGTTGTATACTAGGAGCAGGTGCATTCTACCAGTTAGGCCTCTCTGAGCATGTGCAAGACTCTGGAAGAGGGAGAAAGCACATGGCGAGCACATGGCTAACTAAAATGGCTGCCAAGTACAAAATGGCTTTCAGCTCATGCTAACAGCGATTCCTGCAATCTTTAACAGACGATCCTTTTAGCATGAGCTAAAGACATTACCATGATCTAGTAGAGACATAGAAAATATTTTGCACATTTTCTTCTCATAAATTCATCAATATCCTATGCTAGGTGGGCATTTACATTCTAAACATTTCATTAAGCAGGTATATACAAGGTATAAGCAGGAGTACAAAGTGAACAGAGCATTGGGTCATACAGGTAGCAAGAGAGAATAATGACTATTATCTCAAACAGAAATCTCAATATTTTCCAATCCTAAGCAGAACCATCTAGTCTAATTTTAAGTTTTAGGGCTCTGATGGGGGCTCGTTAAGTCAATTTCAAAATAACCAACAGCACATACCTAATAAAAACATTTTCAATAGACTCTCAGTATTTTTATGAGGGCTGAATTATCAATTAATATACTTAAGGAAAGAGTAAAGTAACATGCTCAGATGAACTTTTCTCGTGCAGAATAAACATTACTCTTAAAAAATATTAAAGCAATCAGACATATTATTACAAAAAACAATTGTGGCTCCGGGGGACCAGGAGGACCACACAGGGCCATAGGAATTAGGATAAGGAGCCGCAAAGGGCTGCTCCTCCTCAAAAATGGGACGACCAAAGGGGTACATTACTAACAAAAAAAAGTCCTTGGGAAAGTTCTAAAACCAACCAGCCAGAGGGGAGTCTTCTCCCTGTGTCCGTTTTGAGCCTCACAGGCAGGCTCTTGTTGTTCCCACGGTGGAGCTGCACAACTCGCAACTCAAGAATCACGGAGAAGAAAAAGTCTTTCTTTCAGGATAGGGCAATCACCCCCCAGGGCAAATACCCTCAATGATCCTATCCAGTGTCTCAGGCAGTGCACCAGTTTTCTTCACTTTAATCTAACAGGCACCAAGGGCATAGCACCTGTACCCTAAACTCAAGTCCTTCCCTAACTCCTGTATTTGCACCTCTGGCGCACTGCTCTTTTGTTGGGGCACAAATTGTACCCAGTGTACTCGGGCATCTCTTGATCAACAAACAAAGGCGTAGACTTGCATTCACTTTGGGACCAGGATTAAGAGGCCTGAAGCAACCCTTGTTTCAAAGGGGGTCACCTCAAGCAAAAGCCTCCTTGCCGTCCTTGTCGTTCTGTGACTCTCTCAGCTGGGCATCAAAAACTGGATCCACACAAAGATTTCTCCATCCTGATTTGTAACCCCGTCTTTCGCCCAAGACAGTGGCAGGGGTACACACTTCACGTCCCAGTGCTTCCGCCTTCACTGAGGTCTTAGTTGCCAGCAACGCCTATGCTGGTTCCCTTCACTTTGGCTTCAAACTGGAGTGACGCTGACTCCCAGGCTGGATCTGATGTCCGGGCCCCTCTGGCAATGGTTGTAAGGCAGCAAATATCTATTGGTGGACAGAACAAGAGGTCTTTAGACAAGGCACAGAAATAATCTAACAACAGAGAGGATAGTCTCAGAATACTTCCTTAGTCTTGGGGCGCCCCATACATTAGCAAGGCACCCAAGAACCACTTCATCTATCTGAGAGTAGAAAACCCTGGACCTATTGGCAAGTATAAAAGGAACGTTTTGGTGAACTGACAAGAGTAATACATCACCCAATCCCAAACAGCCAAGGAAGTCTGTGTTCATTTACTAAATTCTGAGGAAAAAGAAAAACAATACAGACATACTCCAAATACTTACATTGGTGTATTCCTATATTACTAATCTGAAGAACCCTCCAGAAAAAGGAAATGTTCTACACTTTTACTCATAGATTTTACATTACTTGTACAGGACTGCAGACACTTGTAAAATAATTTCTCTTACATGTTATGCTTAGGACCATGCTCTCATGTTATAGGTGCAGCAGGAAAATCTAAGACTGCTAATCTAACAGGGATTCTTATTGCAAAAAGAACTAAACTTCAACATAGTGGGTACTTTTTCTCCAGCAGAACATGTTATGACAAACAAACTCCTATAAAACAATATTTTCCTTCAAAATGTTTGCTAAGGATCACATGAGCGTCTTTCCTGCATTGTACTTTTCACGATCTGGACTATGCAACATCATTTTCAAAAGGAAAAAAACCCTATCTCCAGCTCTAATAAGGGCTGTCAGCTTATTTACACAGACTAACTAATAAAAGACTAGCAATGCCCTTGCAAAACTGTATAGAACATGAGAATAACATAAACAATAATAGTGTTGCCACCTGAGATTTTTGAACAGAAACCCCACTATACAATTTTCCTTAAAGATCAAATAAGGGAACATCAATCTGTTCTACTCATTCTTTCATACAGGATGGGCAGTAACATAACTTATGTGTTTCATCTTTTTATTAATTCTAACAATTTTAAAACAGTATTACAGAATAGCCAATTGTAATTGTAAGTAGTATTTATATAGCGCAGCTGTCACCCAACGGGCATCCTGGCGCTGGGATTACCTAAATCACTGTGCAGCTATAAAACTATGAATCATCATGCGCCAATCTCTCAAGGCTATTCTTTTGGAAAGAGCCTGGTTTTTAGCTTTTTTCTAAACTGCAGTAAGTCATCAGTCTGTCTGAGTTCACTTGGTAGTTCATTCCATAGCCTTACGGCTGCATAGCCAAATGATCTACCTCCTAGTCAGGTTTTCTTGACTCGTGGGGTACATACTAGGTGGGCTGCCAAGGAACGAAGACTTCTAGCTGGGGAATACCAAGTAAACATTCTCTGTAATGGTTTAGGCCCCATTTTGTGTGCCGCCTTATGAACAATGCAAAGTGCCTTAACTGTCACATGGCCATTTCCTAGACAGCTTTAGACAGACTCAAAAAAAAAGTGAGAAAAAGAAGAGAGAAAACATAATTTTGCCTACCCTTAATTTGTAGAGGAGCTAGCCTCCTTCCCCCATTTTGACAGTAGGAAAACCTGAAACAGGTTTTACTTCTGTCAACACTTTCAACCCCTATTTGTAGCAACTGGGCACAAACAAACTTGTAGGAGATATCTTAGAAAGTGGCTATTCTCTGATTCAGTCTAACACAATGCAAATTGAGTTAACTTTAAATCAATTTCTACAGCAATTGTACTAGATTAACATGAGGGCGCATGAATGCAAACTAAAATCCATTTCCTCCTTATCGTAGCCCCTACACAGTATTCTTTAAACTAAAACCATTATTTTATATAAATTGCAGATCAATGCTCAACTGATTGTTGTCTTCCTTCGTTTCATATGATTGCGCTAAACGTGTGTTTGCCAAAAATAGGAAGCAAAGCTTCTCTTCCTCTCTTTGCGCTATCATCTCGTCTTTCAAAAATCTTTCGAAGGTCGAAGTGTCCCAGCAAACATGACCCTGCTAAGTTGCTAAATGCAGAACTCTGACCTTTGACCCGTTCAGCAGCTGCTCATTTTTGCGTGCAAGGCTTGCCATGCGGTTTTGTAATGCAAAGCAACTCTGGAGAATCACAGCGAAAAGCAGTCCTATACTTATTTTCATTTATGTACAGTGGTGTGCAATCTAGTAATGCAGAGGCAGCTGTTTATTTTATACTTGCATATACTTTATGGAAGCCTGAGAGCACGTTAAAACTGCCTTGAGTGGTAGAACTGCTTGTAAAATTGTGAATTTAGCTCAATTTCGACTTTGGTGGTAGGGGCACTTAAAAATGAATATCCTACAATATTTTTGCATAATAGGAACCCCCAAAGTGTTCTCTAGATAGCCCAGGAATGGGAAATCAGAAATGCATAAGATATACCCTTATAAAAACAAGTTTTGTACGGCTGGGTAAAGTGACATTTCACATTTAAGTTCCCTTTTTATTGCGCTACAGCACTGCTTAAATTCAACTTTGATGCTAGGAATTCACAGTATGATGATTAGGCTTTATAAAAATGAAAAAACGAATTTAAAGCATTTGTTTTTAGCAATATATTTTGTCATATAATTAATTTTTATTTTTTATCAATAAAACCAACCATTTTGATGATTCCACATTTGAAAAGCAAGCTTCATTCGTAGCCTATCATATTTAAACGCATTCATTTATAACCCTAAGCACAGAAGCCTTACTTGAAACAGGAAAAATCTGCGCCGCTTTTTTTAAAAAGACAATTATCATTTAACATCGGAACCACAGATATACTTATGTAAAGAAGGCATTAAGAAAGGAAATCCCTACTTTCAATTTTGTTCTCTGTTATCCAAAATAATGAAACTGGTTTTTGAAACTTTTAAAATAATGCAGGCCTGTATACCTACACTGACTTAAAATACCGCTGACACAGCATTCCTGTCTGTGGCCGTGAGCAGGAATAGCCATATGCTATTTATGCAGCTGTTGTGTGTCAGCAGGCGTCGAATTTTCACGCCTTTCTCAGGAAAAAAAAACCCTTTATTATTTGAAATACCCTGACAGAGTTAAATCCCCATTTGCTATGTCAAACGGTTGCTTTTAGTTAGTTAGTTTAAACACAGCTGTCGGAAAGCTTTTTTCTCGGGTGCTGAAAGAAAGGCATGTCACAGTCTATTTAAAAACTGAGGCATTTCAATGCAGTCAAATCTATCTTTCTATAATGTGTATTTAGTTCAGCAACAACCAAATTCACTCAAATGATGTGCATGCCTTTTAATGTCTAATACAATGTATTTAAGGAAAAGGCTGTAACAGGAAAAGGCTGTAACATTGTGTATTTAAGTCTATTGATTACAAAACACACAATTTCGTTTTTTTTTCTCTCTGTATGAGGCCTATTTTAATCCTATTGAATACGAATTCTAATTTTATGTTTAACATTGTGGCAATTTGCACACATGTACAGTGTCTTACTCTGTCAATTTAATAGTAACATGCAGCTGTTTAGCATATGTTACATAATTTATTTCTGGATTTTTATTTAATATGTAAGTAACTAAATGACATTTTGCATAACAGAATAATGACAGCAAAAAAACATAAACAAACTCATTGAGCTCATTCAGACAGTTACAGAAGGACACAACACAGCGCGCTTAAAGCTAGCCATTCGTACACAGAGTACTCACACAAGTATTACCAATGTCAAACCAAAAACCCCACATAGACATTGAAACACACACTTAACCCACAAATCAATACTTAGGACAGCTTACAAAGTGTACACAAGACCAACCTATTTGTAAATACTAATTGTAAGTCATATTTACAAGAAGAGCTCTCAAAAGTAGCCCAAAAACTGTCCCATGGTCAAATTCGCCAGTTTTGGCTGGTAGAACACTCAAAAAGCGCTCTGCATATCACCACTTATGAATGTTACTAAGTGCGCAGATCCGGATCCGTTTTATGTACATATTTAGTTCCATGGGGTACTTAGTCACCAAGGAAGAAATATCTTTTACTATACGTGAACCTATTTAGGTATCCCCTCTGAGGGAGTCAACTAAGTACTTACTAAATCCATATCGGTACCTCCAAAACAGCA
Source organism: Calotriton arnoldi (assembly GCA_963921515.1). Lineage (NCBI taxonomy): Eukaryota > Metazoa > Chordata > Amphibia > Caudata > Salamandridae > Calotriton > Calotriton arnoldi. Next base: position 599,856 of record CAWUFW010000075.1, on the reverse strand, counting down.
ACACTTTCAACAAAGTGTGCTGGTAACAGGCATGCCAAAAATATTATAGCATATATAATATTATACTCCAAGTGACACTTAACACAATCTGTGTCGTTCAAATTTTCAAAGTTTAGAGAAAAATCTCCTCATTACCTGCCTATATGAATTGCAATGCATATATAATTACAAAACAAATTCCAAAATTGGCCAATCATACAAACAAAGCCACAGTAAGTGTTACTAAAACTACCTTACCAATCAAAGGCATCAAACCAACAGCAAGTGCCGCAAACGGCTCTTACCAATCAAATGGTGTCCAGATTCCAACTGCCAAGTTCTGAGTGACCTAACGGTCGTTTTAAAATACTCACGCCAAAGAAGTTCTCAGTCGGGAGCGGCAAACACTTGGAGGATCAGAGCAGGAAGACCAGAAATATACTGGGCTGGAAGACAAACAATCTCCGTGCGCTGGGTACCTCCTCAGTAGATTCCTGTCCTGTACTCCTCAGTAGATTCCTGTCTCCCTTCAAGACCACTCCCTTGAATAGCCGCTGCACCGAATGAGGTCCCACTTTCGGGCGCCATTTGTAGAAATAAAAACCTTCTTAGGGGTTCACTGATACATCTGGTCCTTAAAACCAACAAAGAAGAGATTGGCACAGAAGCTGTAATATCAAAAAAACATGTTTTATTAACCTCAGATGAGGGAGATTGCATCTTACGGTACCCGCAGGCCACTGTAGGAGGCATTCTAATGAGTGCAGAGAACAGGGTCCTTATATATGTATTTGTTACATAGTCAGCATAAAATCAAGGGGAGGTCCTAGCACATACAAGCATGCTTATTGACTAATATGGGCATACAAAATTTGCTTGCTCCACAAAGTGGGAGGGAGACTAAACTGCTTACATGAGTAAGAATAGCTTGACAGTTGTATACTAGGAGCAGGTGCATTCTACCAGTTAGGCCTCTCTGAGCATGTGCAAGACTCTGGAAGAGGGAGAAAGCACATGGCGAGCACATGGCTAACTAAAATGGCTGCCAAGTACAAAATGGCTTTCAGCTCATGCTAACAGCGATTCCTGCAATCTTTAACAAGTCCATCCCCCTGCCTTTTTACACTCCGCCACATCCCTCAAAAGAAGAGGCACAATTTCACTGATTGACCCCAAACAGAGCGTTGTCATTCTACCTTGACCAAGAGAGTTCTGGATAGATGACCAACTCTTCGGGGGGTATGTTGGCGAGAAGAAGGGAAAGGCTGTGCAGAAGCGGACCATCTCCAGGTGGTTTGTTCCACATAAAAATCTGCTTCTCTCTGGCCAAGAAGCAACCCCCTGAGAGCTTGCTTGCTCATTCCACTAGAGCCAAGGCAGCGACCATTACGTTGGCGCGTGGAATCCCGGTCCTGGACATCTGCGAGGCAGCAACGTATGCCTCTCTGCATACGTTCACAAAACACTACTGACTGTACAGTCCGGTCTGTCAGGATGGGCACTTTGCCCGTTCGGTCGTGCAGGACTTTTTGGTGTGACATGTTTGCGCAGACCCACCTCCGGGGAGGTATTGCTTGGTTATCTATTCTAAGGTAAGGAATCTGCGGATAGAAGTCTCTATCAGATTAACAAGTTACCTACCTTCGGTAACGCTTTGTGGAAGACTCTAACCTCAGATTCCTTACCGACCCACCCATCGTCTCTGCGAACGGCTTTCTAGGGGCAGGGCTTTCCCCTTTCAGGGTCCAAGTTTTCCACACCAGTGATCAGTACTCTTAGTGGCTCCGCTCTCCTGGCGTGGAAAGTCGCAAAAAGAAACTGACATCAGCTTGCTGGGGTGGCGCCTATATAGGCGCCGTGCACGTCACTTCCGGTGCCGACGACGCCACCCGGAGCCGACCGACGCCCAGGGGTACTGCTCACAAAAAAATTCCAGATCCAGTCTGATGCCTGGGGATAATTCTAAGGCAAGGAATCTGCGGCTAGATAGTCTATACCAGATAAGGCGTTACCGAAGGTAAGTAGCTTGTTTAACTCCCTCTAGAGATACAGCAGCACGTCTAGCACTTGATTTACCATTTAGATCCTCTGCTTCCAAAGTACCGGGGATACTACACCGAGGGTGACTTTTAAATCCTTGTCTTGGATTTTTAGAGTCTACCACTGTCATGACCCTACCTATCTGCAACTTAAGATTTCTCATTAATGACCTTGTAGAACTCTTCTTTTCTCATCTGCCCTGTTGGTGCTTCTCCCAAAATGCGGAACTCCTTGCCTTAGTACCTAAGGGCAGAACATCCTTCCTTTTCGCAAGGCCTTAAAATCTTTTCTGTTTTTCTATGTGTGAGCTATGCTAAGACTGCTGAATCACCTTTTTGTATCTGCTCTTAGCACCAGACACCTTTAAGGTTACAGCATGTGTTGTAAAACCCCAAGATACATATCGGTCTTTAAGAGACCTTTCTGACTTGCTCTCAAGATGTGTGCTGTCTCCTATACAAAGAGATTTAGGGGTGGTTAACTTTTCTTTTCCTATCTGCTTTCAAAAACTTGATAGAAGATGTGCAAAAGGGTATCTGTTGTAGGGTCAGCCAGTGCACAGCCACTAAATTCAATTTGCCAACTTTGCTTTTGGATGTTTGGTTTGCGAAATTGAAATGTTATGGGTAGTGAGATGGTGTATTGTAAACACATTGGTTATATGTCAAAATTTGCTGCCATCTGTGACCTCTTAAGGGACTCTTTGGGCAGCTGTGACAACGAGCTAGCTCGGGAAAGCCCATGCCTAATCTGGGATCTTAAAAATTATATGCATATGTGTGCCTTATTTTCTCACCAGAAGATACATTCCTGATATGGTCTGTATTGTTATTTATACATATTCCTAATCCATATTGCTACCGCCTCCAATATATATTTTTTTTTAAAAAAAGCTTTGCTTTTAGCCCTTCAAATCCTCTTGATTGCACTCTGTTTACTCCTAAAACTGTATTTGTAATTTTCATAATATAGGTAAGTATGCTAAAGTTTGTTGATTTATTACTACCATTTCACTTTTTCAAGATCAACTAATTTTTCTACTATTCTACTAAAAGCATTTTTATAGAATTGGATTTTTGCTTAATACAGCTATCCAAAACTGCTGATTCTAATTTATTATATTTAAATTCTGTCAGTTTCCACCATCAAAACATTGATACTTCAGACTTTGGTAAGCTTTTCTCATTTTAGGCTGTCTGCATTCTGTACAACACCTTTTACCCACAAATTCGAATATCTGAGACGTTGGGGAGAGTACAAAAGCAAAGCTTTACCATTTTGCTTTCTTTTCCTGAATGTGATTTACTTGCCTATACCTATTCTACCATCTGCAGATTGCCATTTTCGTCCACCTCATTTCTTGCTTCATTGGTGAAAAGCATTTTGCAAAGTTGACTTTTGTTCCAACAAAAAGTAAAAATAGATATGTTGATTAAAAAATATGCCAAAGTAGGAGAGTTTCCCCTTTATACTGCTGTATATGTCCAATTATTTCACCAGGCAATACACCACAGTCCTGAAGTCCCGCAGTTAGCTGCTTGAAGAGTCCGTTGAACAAGAACGAATATTGTATAATTCTAATTTATTAAAACATATGAACAGAAAACATTGAGTCCACCAGATGTTTTTAGCCTCCAAGAAATTTACTACAACTCCTTTACTCAGGAAGCTTAAAGATCCGCTTCATTGACTTCAGATCACACAAATACCTACCTTTCAAGCAATGGTCACCGTTGAATACTTTCTTAATCTAATGTAAGACAGTTTAGATGCCCTAACCATATTTTCGAATAGTTTTACCAAACTATCTAAAACTTAACCTTAAAGACTTCATCTTTCTTCATGTACTCGATACAGTGAGTATTTGTTATATTTTACAACACCTAGCCGTATCCAACTTTATAATGTGAAGAAAAAGAGCAAAGCTTTACACTTTTGTTTGACAATATTTTGTTCATTTTCAAGTTTGGATATGTTTTTATTATGATGCATTCTTCAGAAATATATAATTAGTATTCGACATCTGTTATTGCCCTAATTAAAATCTATTTTTCAGAATGATTATGGTTAAAACAGAAAATCTAATAAGCCTGCTCATTCTTATTTAGGCATTTCCAAATGCAAGCCAAAAATGTTATTACATATGTCATGAACCCTCATTTAATAAACCATAGGTTGAGAGGTAAATATGAAAGTACTGTACTATGCCGTTTTATCCCCTCAGTCAATTTACTGGGGCCTTTTTGAGAACAAAGATCTTTTCATGTCCGCTTAGTATGCCATTTTGTAAAGTTTTTATGTGGGCAGTCGAGGATAAACAGTACTTGAAGCTAGCTCAAAAAGCCTATACCTGGCTAGGAGATATTTTGTGTATACATACATGCCAAACTGACTCACAGGCTGACTATAGATAGTGAAGTGAAGACTTGCAAAATATTTTCATGCATCACATCGCCATCTTTCTTCGCCCCTGCCTTCATTACATGTTTTTTTAGTTTGCTCAGGGATGACATATTGGTGCGGTGTACAAGAGGAATGTCAAGACTTCTAACTACTCCTTTTTGACTCGGTGGTTCTTGTCTCCACTACAGGTATTAGTACACTGGAAGGCTGAAAATGCGAGTTAGGTTTAGAGCAACCTCTGCAGGCTTGAAGTTATCAGCAGTCAGCCCTTCTATCAATGCTACATTTTCAGTTTAAAGACAACTGGCATTGGCGATTTTGTAGATCTGCAACACAAGTAGCTACTTCTGTGGTTTGTGTTGGGTTTTGCAAGGAGTGACTACTGTTTGGTATTGCTATGTGTATGCTGTATTGAGTGTTTGCACAGGAAGGCAAATGTATTTATTAATTCACAAGTTTGGAATAAAACAAACTAGACTGCATTAAAACTATGTAGCATTTGTATACCATCATCACTTTCTAAGGCAAATTAAATCTTGGTATCCTAATTCACAGTATTGAGATATCTATTTCCATACATTAAATGTAGGTTCAGTGTTGTACCCATGCCAATGAGAGTAAAGTTTGCAAAGTTTAAAGAGAAAAGACTTTTTACAAACTTCTCCATCTTCAACAGCAGTCAAGTACAATTTAAGAGCCTTTTTAACCTCTTGTAAATTTAAGTTTTGTTTCATGCTGAATACTTTATGCTATAAATGGTACAATATTCATGAATTGGAAGAGAGACTCACCAGAACTAGACAAAGTAGTAATGTTTACTCATGAATTTCTATTTTACCATTCCGTGGTAATGGTGGTAGGACAAGTATTAAAAAAAAAAAATTGTGGTGCATTTGACCATGGCCACCGCTTACTTTGTGGCAAACATTGAAAGCAGTGTTGAGCATTATATACAACTGTAGTTGGTGTTGCCATTATTTGAGAGGACATGGCTTTTCTAGACAAGGGAGATGCTCATCTGCTAGAGCAGTGCTCTTCACCGCACAGTGATGAAATTGAAAGCCTGCATTTGGGTACTGAATACAAGTGGGGCAACTCATCTGCAACATCTATAGAAATTAAGCTTTTTTGCTCGTCTGGTCTGTGGTTGATATTCCTGCCTTTGAACCCATGATAAATTTAGAGTTTGCTGTTTTAAAGCTATTCTACACTTGTGTGGCTCTTGTATCATTTCCGACATACTGTATACATTTTAAGAAATATTTAAAAATGAGTGGATTGGACATTGCATTTCATTTCATTTTTTCCACTGCCAAGTGGTTATATCTGCTAAAGCTACACTTTGCTTAAAATTATGCCCAATACCAACTAAGACAGTGAAGTAAAAAATTATTTTACAAATAAAATTTACATTCCAGTCCAGCAATTTTCGGAATCTTGGAATAAAGTAGTACTGGTCAAAGCATGGTAGCCAGGCACGCGGGCACTCTCCTCAGTGTGTCAGAGTAATCTGGTGTATTATCCCAAACCACAGCTCGGTGCTCTAAGGCGAGTTGGTCACCTCACAACCCAAATATAACCCACAGGGTTTATTATGTACAAAAGTTGACCTGAGAACTCAAAGTGGCAAAAAAAAATGTAATGTCCAAATAGTTTTCATTTTTCTGTATTCTTTTATTCGATCCACATGTATTTCCTTGAGTCCTTATTTCTTTACATCAGTTCATGCACAGAGGTAAAGTTTCCCAGTCACCACAGGAGGCATTTACATTCTAAACAGACAACACTTTTCTTCGCAGCGGCACATTCGCCTCCTACTTCCTCAGGGCTGAAAATAAATAACCACACATCAAATACTAATCAATAGTAAATAATTGTGGTACCTTCACCCATCCAATAGGTGCCCCTCAAAAAAGGGGGGAATAAAAATAATACTCATGACTTATTAAAAAATGAGTACATCAGAAATAAGGGTGTATGAATCTCATCCCACTTACAATAATACATAAATTGTGAAATTAAAAAAAACATTAAAAGCACAAAAGAAGGGCATGCAGTATGTGCCGCAGGCCTCCAAACCCAGAGCCGTGTGCTAACCCAACTATGCCAGGCTCAACGTCAGTCACTGTGTACAAAAAAGCCATATAATGCACACAAAATAAACCTTAAATGTATTAGACGGAATATCCGCCTCCTTGTTAGGTCAGATTGAAATCCTCCGTAGTGTCAAATCATGTAAATGCAATCCGCCCTGTACTAAGTTTTATAAAGGCAGTGAGCTTACTACTGTCCAAAGGAAAGCTCCTAGCAGCATGTAATGCGAATTAGATAATCCAGTGCTCCTTATTTAACAGTTCAAAGATTCGTAAAAACTGAGGGCATAAAGTGGGCGGATTTGTAGTGTGCCTCAGTACCGTAAAAACTCCCACAACACTGAGCAGTTATTAATTCTGCTGTAATACTGAAAATGCTCCCGATATATTCAGCTCACTTTTATGTAAAGATTTTCACAACCTTAGGGAAGTAGTTATCCAAGCTGCATACATTCACATACTGCCAACCATTTCAAAAAGTTGAAAGTTCATATGCTCATAGTTTATGGTACCTGCAGCCTTTAAGATAAATCTGCATTCTATGGTTCTAGTAGGAGCTTATTCATTGATAATCCAAGATATCTGTCATGGAGCGTGCTTTGCCTATGGCTAATATCCCTCTTTTAAAATGAACCCTTATTGTACTGTTGTCCACACCTTTCTTTGCATGATTGTTTACAGATTACTATGATTTTAATCAGAACTCTGCAGATCCCCTTCACAAATCTAATCTTTTTGGTACTATAGTCTCTGAACACCTGTTAAAATTTCCAATTTTAACGAAAGCAATCAATCCATAGCTTGAGCTGATGAGGGGAGTGGTTAATATTATCAATAGTTTAACCATATTGTGTGCCATTGTACCTTTCATGTCGCATGTAACAGGAAATCGTCGTGGGTTGGAGGGAGCCTTGATCTTTGATAAGTTGGAGCCTATAGGTAAGTGATTAACAGGAACCTTAACTGTTGGCTTGGCTAAGACACATGGGTTCCAGAAATGTGAAGAGGGTCGTGTAGTACTTGACCTCTGGATTGTTCAAGATCCTGCTTGTGGCATCCCTAGACAGAACACTGAAAGGCTAGACCTTGTCCTACTCACTCCTCATTGCAGAGCTCTCTTGTCCAGGCTTCTCACTCTGTTCAGTTAATGTGATGTGATTACCATCTGTTGCGAGCCTGAGCTGGCCAGATGCAATAGTCTTACACTACCAATCAAGGGTTTAACTAGGTTATTTGTAAACATGTGACTGCTCATAGTTTATTATTGTGAGATGGCAAACGGGTCCGGTTTCTGGAACAGCCAGTTTTAAACAAGGAGAGGAATTACACACTGACGAAAAATATTTTCTGTTATTAGACACGCAAAACACTACTTGTCAGTATTAACGCCCAATACACCCGTTATATTTGCATTCCTGTTTAAATCCCTTTCTTTTAATTGTACTTCCATAATGTAAACGCCCTCTCTCATCATTGCATGGTACCTCCTTCATATACAAATAAATGTCTCCTTTGCATCACTTAAAATCTTTCTTTACATATGAACCAGAATAGACTGCAAGCTCAGTTTATTAACCCGTATCCTGTAATTTCACCATTTCTTGAAATCGTACCAATTGTATTTTCCTGATGATCTAAACCTTATGTTTGCAAATCTAATGCATTCGTCTGAGTCCTAAGAAACCTGTAAATGGTTCTGTAGCATTGGTATGTTAGTTGCATTGATCCTATGAAAGCTGTAACTTGCACCATCCTTTTTTCTCATTAGTCAGTGTTAATAAAGTTTCCAGCATTTGCCTCACTCTTCTACAAATGAGGTTCTCACAAATGCTGAAGTTATTGGCCCATCGTAATTAAGGATCTTATGAGCCTGACCATCTTGTTAGGTGCCAAACAAGTTTTGAAACTGAGAGCTGAAACAAAGAATCAGAGGGGAACAGCATGCTCTAATGTTTGTCAATGTGTCTCGTCTTTCATGGAGCAGATTTCTAGCTCTGACTATTGTTTGAGTAGCCAGTGCTGTGTTTGTTTGTTTTTTAATCCCCTTCAGCTTTTTGATGATTAGGTGCACCTAAGTGATCTGACTTTTGCCTTCGCTTACTTTCTGAAAATTTCCCTTGGTGTTTCACAACTTCACAGGCAAATAGATTCTTCTTAATTTGAAGTTAAGAAGTTAATTCCATAGGAGGCCCCACCTGGAGTTTATTACTTTAAATACATCAATAATAGTGTCAGAACGTTTGAGGCCAATTTCAGAGCTTTCAACGCAAAAGCATATGGGAGAATTTTTTTAATGATCATCCTAATTTGCTATCTCTTCAGAAGAATGTGAGAATGTGCTTACCCTTGCACAGCTGCAGGTCACAAAACATTCCTAGCATGTCCTTCATATTAATGATTGAAGTTTTACATCGGCACATGAGCTGGAGGTGGCTCTGGACACTAAATTTAATACATCTCCATCTTCCATTTGTCGGTTCTGGAGAATTGTGATTCCAGATACCCTTCTCTGCTAATCTCTCAGCTATTAAGAATCCGAATCATTTAGGATTAGATTTACCAAATGTACATTACTCAGATGGAGCTATCTTTTCATGCGTTATCATGCTTCTCTTGGTGTTAAAACATGCGAGAGATTCTGCTTCTTTGGCAGTCCATCACACCTGATGCAGCATTAACAGTGGATTGTCAGTCAAGTGGACTGTTCTACCAGCTCTCAGTAAGCTTTCCTACCTCTGCAGCACAGCAGATTTTGTTTAGGATGTTTTCAGTGTGTTGGTAAATGCTTTTCTTTATTTGCTCATGTGCTCCCAAGGAGTTGGAAATGTTAAGAAGCATCGCAAAGAAAGAAAATGTCACTTGCTCTTTGCTAAGAATTAGGCCTTTTGCTGTTGCCCCTTCCCACCTTTCGCTCGTTACTCTCTCCAGGTTTATTGTGCAGAACTGTGGACGTTTTTAGTGGCAACTGCCCCATCTTGCAGGTGCTTTTAGAGAAAGTGAAATACATTTTCTTCTCTGCTGTTTATTTGGCATCTATATTTGTATCTGTCTGACCCAAATGAAATTGTAGTGTAAACACTATCTTTACAGCCATTCATAATTTTGAAAATACGATTTCACAGTGCCTTGATAGGCAGATAATTTAGCAGTTTGTTGGGAAATTTTCATACAGCAGGCTTAGCTCTAGAAACCTTTGTGAACGAACGATCATGAAGAATTATTTATACTTTTATGCTACAAGTGACTGTATTGAAGGCATCATTCGCCATGTTTAAACACATTTACCAGTTTGTGATTCAAGCAGACACCAAACCATAAGACACTTAACCATAGTTTGATCTATTTTTAAGGTCCACACAGTAAGTCCCCCCCGTTGGCACTCTGCGCATGACTCTATATGGGCCGCTTTTCATTATCTGAAAATGCTAACATTCAGACGTTAGTGAAACACCCATACTGCTTTTCTTAATCATAGGAAAATAAAGGAAAACTATTCTGGTCTTGTGTGTATATTTTTTTTAATGCGCATTGCTACTTCGTCTTTTTGTGAATGAGTTACAAAGTGCATGAGTTATGTACTAATCTTATTTTTTTCTCATCTGATCTCCCAGTTTGTTGTGCAGACCCTCAGCTTGCCATTGTCAGAAAATTGTCTGCCTCCTACTAATGCTAGATAAAGGTTTGGCATCGGAAAAGAACGGATTCTTTGGATTGATCCTCACAACACAATCCGGGATTCCAGTGTTGAATTTTTTTTTTATGGTGAACGGCACTCTGGTTTCATTCTGACGTTGGCAGGAGATCTGATCATGCTAAATGGCCACACTAATGGTGGACTGCTCTATATGAATGCTGAAAACCTATGCTCACTTTGTATGGCATTTTCAAGATGCTGGACATTGACTCATCCAGCTTTCACAGGTAGCTCTTTTAAAGCCCTAATAGTTGCCGTTCCACACTTTGGTAATGGTACTACCACCTAAAGATGTGTTATCATCACGTTCATTTGTTCTGTTTCCGTTTACATACCTGTCTAAAGACTGTCGTCGCAATGCACCAGTAGATTCATATAGCTTAGATTCGCACTGGCATAGCTGAAACTGGCCTGTTTGCATCTCACAATTCACAGAATTGGACTCGTGTGGGCTTGGGGTAGTTGGATTACTTTTCATCTTTGTGATGGAAAGGTATCCTTTTTTCCGATTTTAATTTTGTTTTAAATTATACTTGCTTTAAGATGCAGTACTGGTGCATGCATTATTTTTACAGTGCCTGCATGTCTCTAGAAAGAATTGTGATGGGCACATCTCATTTCTCATATTTTCTTTAGCAGTGGTCTGTTCATGCCCCCTTTCAAGTAGCTGCTCTGGTCATAGATGTCAAGTTATAGCCAGTGAGTAAGTGGCTGGCTCTGGCTCACAATTTTAAAATTGTCTGGGGGAGATGGGTTATGCGGGGGGTGCTGTGTGGGTGATAGAGGACAAACTCATTTGGTTGTTTTGCCATAATCTGTGTTCTTCTCAAAGTTAACCTGCCAGTTCTTCTCTCCATTGCAGATGGCAGCTCAGAGGCAGCGTGCCCTGGCCATTATGTGCCGTGTGTATGTGGGTTCCATTTATTACGAGTTGGGAGAAGACACCATCCGCCAGGCGTTTGCACCATTTGGACCTATAAAAAGCATTGACATGTCTTGGGACTCTGTCACCATGAAGCACAAGGTTGGTCTGTTTGAGGGAGCTGGATTTGTAGGGATAACAGTGAGAAGAACCTGGGTTTGAAAAAATTCAGCACTTGGCAGTTGTCTTTATTATTGCATGGACCATGTATTTGAACATTGTGCAATGTTAAAGATTATAGTTCTATAATCTTGTCTCCAGTCTGAAAGTGAGTGAGGCCCTTTCTAAACCTCCTCATCTCTTTACACTTTTCCTTGTCTTGTATATAAAGGGAAATGTGCTCGCCAACCTTCCTGAGCTTGTCGTATTATTTTGGGGTGGGACTGAATTTAAATTAAAATAACATTTTTGTTTTTCCATGATCTGGTAGCTATTTCTCCTCACATAAATCATTCTGGAAGTTTCAAACGAGTAGATGCATTTGCTATCTGGCTGTGGACACTTTATCTGGAAAAACAGTAAATGCAGGACTCGTGCTGTTTCCTCAAGAGGGGTGAGGAGCCTTTCTAATGACAATCATTGCCATCTTTTGGTACCACTGTTTCTCTCTGCTTGACCTACGTTGAAATTAGTTCTGTGTGTACTTTAAAAAAGCTACGGCATGTGCAGAGGATCTGCTGAAATATTGAGGCCTTTTTCAGTTGTCACTCAGGTTAACCAGATAATGCAATAATCCTCAAACACACACCTGTTCACACAAACACTGGGCATCTAATCCTCAAACGAGTTCAGTACTTACCACAGTACTCTCCTGGGCTGCTAAGAGTTTGTTCTTGTTCCCCGTGGACATACTTGCTGGGTCGACTTTAACTGGTCCACTACACTAAGGCATACTGTAGAAAGCTGGCTCTTTATGAGCTGTATCAAAAAATCTGATATACCGTGTAAAGTGTCCAGGGGTTCCCTTATGAGTGGACAGGGGCTTGCTTGCCATGCAATCGCAAAGTGCTCTGTTAGGGGGTAGTGTGGTCAAGCAGCCTTAGACTTAACACAGAGGATTGCAAGACATTTGCAGATGCACACAATGATCAGTAAGTGACACACACGACTTAAGAAGGAGATCCACACCATTTTATAAAAATAGCAAGTATCTTTATATATGTTAAGGCATCAGAGAAAAATCGTTCAGATAAGTAAGTTTTTAAATATAAATTCGATTCACTATAAAAAGTGGACACAGTGCAATTTCTGAGTTCTGCAATGTTATCCTATGGAAGAAAGAACAAGTTTTGCAAATGGGTATAGTACAGTGACTTGCAAGACCAATCTCCAGGAGTTAAGGTGAGTTGTGGGCAAGGTCCAAGGCAGCACCAGTAGAACACCTACAGCGGCACGTGGCCGGCCAGGTGCAGGGGTGCAAAACAGCATCAGGGTTCTATGTAGAATGGTCACTGCAGAAATAGGCTGCAGGCTCTGGCTGGAAGGGCTGTCTGGGTGAACTGACGGGGGTTCAAGGCTTGCGATGCTCGGGACATCAGACTCCTTTGGTCCTCTTCTCCATGGCCCAGGGGTGATGGATGCAGACACGTTTTTAGGCGTTGGGTTTTCTTACCGGGAGCAGTTGCGGCAGCAGGGACCTGCGTACAGAGGCTGCAGGTGACAGGGAGTCATGAGGGGTGAAACCATGATGGACTTGTTGACACCGATGGCACACTTCAACTCGGGTCGGAGGCGACTGGTGCAGTGGTAGCTTCAGGTGTCAGGTTCTGGAGGCCTCAGAGTCTTTTCTTTTGGAGTTTCTGCAGGATGAAGGGAACATTTCCGCTGTTCTTCGGGAGGTCCTGGTCTTTATTGAAGGCAGGCAGTCCTACCAGGTTTTGGAGGCACACAGCTGCAGGACAAGTCGTCTTTGGCGCAGGTTGGACGGAGAACGGCAGGCAGGTCAGCCGGGCTGGGACCAAGTCAGGTGCTCTTCAGTCTTTTGCGGCTCTTCGTGTCCTTCATAGGTTGTCAGGATCTGCTTCTCTGGTGCCAGGGGCTCCCCTAAATACTCAATTTAAAGGACTGTAGAGTGGTAGCTAAAAGACCACTGACCCTTGGGGTCACTACGCCCCCTAAATGACCACTTTCTGTGGGAAGTGAGCATAACCCTGTCCCAGAATTCCTAAGTATGCGATCACAAAGATGGCTACGTCTGACAAATTGTGTCCACCTCACTGTAGCCTACCTTAGGAGCCTGGAGGTGGCACGCCTACCTTACTAGGTAATTTTCCTGCCTGTCCAGGCGCCAAAGGGGCCCTGGACAAAGGAGGGGCAGCTTCTCCTGTGAGGGAAGCCAGATTCGCATTCCAAAGGCGGCAGCTCTTTGAAGCTTTCCGGCCTAAGGAGGCTAATCAGGAGGTCATCCTATGGGAGTGGGTGTTACACCCTCTTCCCGCACAGGCTTCTTTTCTGGGCCTCCTGAGAGCAAAGACTCTCACCCGAGGAGGTCAGAACAGTGTCTCAGGTGGCAGGCTGGCAGAAACTAGTCAGCAAGGACACCAGAGGCCGGTAGGTTTTGCGGGGTCTCCCTGTAAGATGCCTTCAGGGTGTATTGGTAAACCCAACCCTGGCATCAGTGTGGGTTTCCCAATACGAGATGTTTGATACCAAACATCCCTATTTTCAGGGTAGCCATCATGTAGCTGGGGAACTCAAGTGTCCAGCACATGTTAAGATGGCTTCCCTGGTCGCTTGTACTGGCAGTAATAGGACTGACCAGCACAGGGGCATATCTGCTTGTGCAGGTATGCCCTCACATGTAATATTCAGCACCCTGTCTTCGGGCTGTCAGGCCTGCTGTTGGGGTGGCTTACAAATATTGCATGCAGTGCTAGGGACATGGCACACAGGGATATGTGACATGTCGGTTTTTTCCCCCCACTTTTCTCTGCACCAAAACACACAGCTACAATGGCAGTCTTGCATGTGCTTGGTGAGGGGGTCCCTTAGGGTGGCACAATTTGTGCTGCAGCCCTTAGGGACCCTCTTTAGTACCTCAGCACCTAGGTACCAAGGTACCATTTACTAGGGACTTACAGAGAGTGCTAAATGTTTTGCCAATTGGGGGAACAATTGTACAGTTTTGGGAAAGAGCTCTAGCACTGGGGAACTGGTTAACAGTAACCCAGTGCTCTTTCAGTCGAAATCACATCATTTACCATGCAAAAAGTGGGGGTGACCATGTCAAAAAGGGGCACTTTCTTACATAACCCCCACCTCCAAACGAAAGAGGATGAAACTAGCCTTTCCCAAGAGTCTTCATCTTCTCACTGGAAGAACCTGGAAAGGCCATCTGCATTGACATGGTCAGTCCCAGGTCTGTGTTCCACTTTAAAATCCATTCCCTGTAGGGATATGTACTACCTCAGTAGTTTGGGGTTTTTCGCCTTTCATTTACGTAAGCCATCGGAGAGGCCTGTGGTCAGTTTGAACAAGGAAGTGAGAGCCAAACAAGTATGGCCTCCACTTCTTCAGGGACCAAACCACCTCAAAGGCTTCTCTGTCAATGGCACGCCAACTCTGCTGTCTGGGGAGTAACCCCCTGCTAATGAAAGCAACAGGTTGGTCCTGTCCATCATCATTTGTTTGAGATAGGACTGCTCCTATCACATGTTCAGAGGCATCTGTCTGCACTGTGAACTACTTTGTATAATCTGGAGCTTTTAGAATGGGCGCTGAGCACATTGCTTCCTTCAATGTCAAATGCCTTTGGACAGCTCACTGTCCAGTTCACTTTCTTTCGCATTTTCTTGGAGGTCAATACTGTGAGGAGGGGGCCACAATGGACCCATATTCCTTCACAAACCTCCTGTAATACCCAGTCAAGCCAAGGAATGCCCTGACTTGAGTCTGGGTGGTTGGAGCTACCCAATCCAGAATTGTATGCATCTTGGGTTGTGGGGGTTGAACTTGGCCTCCACCTACAAGGTGGCCCAAGTATACAACTGAGCCCTGCCCTATCTGGCACTTGCTTGCCTTGATGCTGGGGCCTGCATTTCTCAGAGCCTCAAGGACCTTGCCAAGGTGGATCAGGTGTTCTTGCCAGGGTGACCTAAAGGCAGCAATATCGTCAAGATAAACTGGACTAAAGGATTCCGACCAGCGAGCACTTTATTCACCAACCTTTGGAAGGTGGCGGGGGCATTCTTTAGTGCAAAAAGGCATAACAGTAGACTGATGCCCATCTGGGGTCGAGAATGCAGATTTCTCTCTTGCTCCAGGGGTCAGACCTATCTGCCAGTACCCTGATATCAGATCAAAAGTACTGGGATATTTGGCTGCCCCAACCTGTCAATTAATTCATCAGACCTAGGAATTGGGTGTGCATCAGTCTTGGTTACTGCATTGAAGTCTCTGTAGTCCACACAAAACCTCAACTCTTTCTTACCACGCTGGGTGTGAGGTTTGGGGACTAAGACAACTGGGCTGGCCCAGGGGCTGTCATGGGGTTCAATTCCAGCATCTTGCTTCCTTCAGCTTTGATGCTCTTTGACATCATCAGACTGCCTGTAAATTTTGTTTTTGACAGGTAGGCTGTCCCCAGTGTCTACATTATGTGTACACCATTTGGTATGACCAGGGGCCAAAGAGAAGAGCTCAGCATACTGATGTAGGACTTGCCTGCAATCAGTCTGCTGTTGGGCACTGAGTTTGTCTGAAAAGACCACTCCTTCAACTGACCCACCTTTAAGGTTGTTGGAGAGGAGGTCAGGGAGATGTTCACAGTCTGCTTCCTGATCCTCATCTGTGACCATGAGTATGGTCACTTCAGCCCTGTCATGATAGGGTTTAAGGCGGTTGACATTGATGACCCTCTTGAGGTTCCTGCAACTGTCAAGGTCCACCAGAGAGGTGACCTCCTCTTTTCTCTCTAGGATAGGGTACGCTCCACTCCATTTGTCCTGGACGGCCCTAGGAGCCACAGGCTCCAAAACCCACTCCTTCTGCCGTGGTTGGAATTCCACCTGTGCCGCCTATTTGTCATACCAGAGCTTCTAGAGCTCTTAGCTGGCCGCAAGATTTTTTTGTTGCTTTTTTCATTTACTCAGCCAATCCACAATGTCCTGTTTAGACTCTTTGAGAGACCTCTCCCAGCCTTCCTTTACAAGACTCAATGGTCCCCTTACAGGATGACCAAACAGAAGTTTAAAGGGGGAAAATCCTACTCCCTTTTGTGGCACTTCCCTGTAGGTGAAAAGCAGGCATGGCACTTAGACATCCATCTGCTTCCGAGTGTTTCAGGGAGTCCACCAATCATACCTTTCATGGTCTTGTTGAATCTCTCATCAAGGCCATTTGCTTGTGGGTGGTGTAGGGTAGCGAACGTATAGGTAACTCCACATTCTGCCGACATGTGTTTTAGGTAGCAAGACGTGAGGTTTGTACCTCTGACACCACCTCCTTTGGAAAACCCACTCTGCTAAAGATACCAATAAGGGCCCTAGCTACTGCAGGAGCAGTAGTAGTCCTTAGGGGATCCACTACTACCAGTATAAATCTGTTTCCTGATGCTGTTGGAGGGTCAAAGGGACCGAAAATTTAAATCCCTACCCTTTCAAAGGGAACCCCAACCACTGCAAGTGGAATTAAGGGGGCCTTTGGACCGGCTACCTGTCTTGCCACTGGCTTGACAGGTGGCACAGGAGTTACAAAACTCCTTCTTTTTCTGGAACATACCTGGGCAGTAGAAGTGGTCACCAACTTACTCCAAGTTTTGGCCTGGCCAGTATGCCCAGCTAGGGGGATGTCATGGGCCAATGTGAGGAGAAACTCTCTAAACTCCTGAGGCACTAGCACTCTCGTAGTGGCACCATGTTTGGGGTCTCTGGCCTCAGTGTAAATGAGTCCCTCCTCCCAATAGGTCCTGTGGGAGCCACTGACATCTCCCTTCTCCTGATCAGCAGCTTGCTGTCTCATGCTTTCAAGAGTGGGACAGGTCCTCTGCCCCTGGCACAGATCTTCCCTAGAGGGTCCCCCTGGGCCCAAGAGCTCTGCCGTGTAAGGCCCAAGCTCCTGGGGCTCAGTCTCCTCTTGGGCTGACAGATCTTCTCCCTGAGGAGAGGGAACCTGATTTTTTGATACAACGCATAAAGAACCAGCTTCCTACATTGGTGGTGCAGCTGTGGGATACAAGACTTGACATTGGCTGTACCACTTGGTTCATCAGCGATTCCACAGAGTAATCTAAAATTTAGTTAAAACATTTTTTCCAATTTTTGTTTTAAAAAAAATTATTTTAAACTAGCTGTTAGGGCTTTGGTTAAGTCCCTCTGCAAAACTGTTTAGAATTTATAAAAGTAGTAAAGCAGTTAGGCCTTTAGTAGTTCATAGCATTTTTAAGTTCTTAAAAAGTTCCCAACTACTCTAAAAACAGTTCTGTAGAAGGGGCCTTCCAAGAACTCGACCTGGCTCCATATGAGCACCATAGGGTACCCCAACTCAAGAAGCTCTGTAAGGCATGGAAACTTGCCATGGGATCTAAACCCACAAAAGCTCATCTGCAGCAGTTGCTGGCAGAAAACGACAAGGCCTTGGCAAGTAAAGGTTCCCCCACTGGGGAAGGTGAGGAAGGCCAGGAGGTGGATGAGGTTGACACGGACTCCACCACTACCCCCTCAGAAAGCAACTCCTCTGGGAGCACTCCTAGCAGTGTCCCAGAAAAGGCCAACACTGAAGATGCAGATCTTCAGAAACTAGCAAGAAGGATGGCATTAGAAGCTAAACTCCTGACTATGGAAAAGGAAAGAATTGACATCTGCCTAGGACCTATCTCTGGTGGCACCGAAATCAGAACTAGGGAAGAAGGGTTTGACCCTAAAATTCCCTAAGAGATTGTCCCAAAATGCTCAGAGCGTGATGATGTCACCAAATGGTTCACCTTCAAGATGGCGGGGACTGAAAGTTGTGCTTCACCTCGCTTCCACCACCTATGGGGTGGGGTTGGCAGAGGTGGGCACCCTTATCATTTTTAATTTTCCCGTCGGTTTTCTCACCAAAGTGGGGGTGTAAACCAGGGGCTGCCATCTTCTGCTAGTAGAGGCTGGGGGTCGCATCACAAAGGCGGCAGACCTTTGATGCTGCCCTCTTTGAGCACTGGCCCATCCTGGGGGACGAGGCATGACGCCTCTGCCCAGGATGTGCATTGTTTCTGGTCCCAGAGAGCAGGGGCTCTCTACCCAAGGGCCCAGAAACATGTCTGGTGGTGGCTGGTAGGGATTCAGAGGGCTCCTCTGAGGTGCCCTCTGGGTACATGGTACAATAAATCCCACACTGGCATCAGTGTGGATTTATTGAAAGGAGTAGTTTGGTACCAAAGACTCCTGTATTTAGTGGAGCCATCATGGTGCTGTGGAATGTACTCTCTTATGGCTTCACTGGCACTTACAATATTAGGCAATGTGGCCCAATATTGTAGGGGTATACCTGCTCATGCAGATATGCCCTCCCCTGTAGTATAGTGCACCCTGCTTTAGGGCTGTGAGGCCTGTTAGAGGGGTGACTCACCTATGCTGTCAGTAGCTGGCATGGCACCCAGGCAGAGTGCCATGCCGACTTTGTCGTTTTCTCCCTCACAGGGGCATGCAGGTTGCAAGGGCAGTGGCATTGTCCCAGTGAGGGGGGGGGTCCGAAGGGACCATCGTCAGCTGCCAGGATCTAGGTACCATTCACTAAGGACTCTCAGTGGGCAGTAGTACCAATTGGGGGTTTGTTTTAGGGAGGTAGCACTGGCACAGGGGACTTGGTTTGCCGGACCTTGTGCACTACATTTGAAACCACATCAAAACTAGGCAAAAAGTGGGGGGGCTAACCATGCAAAAGAGGCACTTTCTCACATATGCCATCACAAAGATGGCTACTTATGAAAAATCGTGAGAACCTCACTGTAGCCCACCTTAGGGGTGGTACTAGCCTGGAGGTTGCACGCCTACCCGATTAGCTAATTTTCCTGCCTGTCCAGGTGCCAAGGGGGTCCTGGACAAAGGGCAGCGGCTTCCTCTCCTGTGATTCACATTCCAAAGGCGGCAGCTATTTGAGGCTTGCCAGCCCAAGCAGGCTAATCAACAGGTCATCCTTTGGGAGGGGGTGTTACAACCTCTTGCTTAAGGCTTCTTTTCTGGGTCTCCTGAGAGCAAAGGCTCTCACCCTAGGAGGTCAGAACAGTGTCTTGGTGGCTGGCTGACAGAAACCAGTCAGAAAGTACACCAGAGGCTGGCAGGTTTTCAGGGGACACCTGTAAGGTGCCCTCTCTGTGCATGTATTGGTAAATCTATCACTAGCATCAGTGTGGGTTTACCAAACCGAGATGTTGGATACCAAACATCCCTATTTTCAGTGAAGCCATCATGTAGCTGGCCAACTCGATTTCATCAGTGTCCAGCCCATTTCTTAAGATGGCTTCCCTGGTCACTTGTACTGGCAGTAATAGGACTGACCAGCACAGGGGCATATCTGCTCGTACAGTGGCCAGTAGAAGAGACTACCCCTCCTATGTGACGTCAAACCTAATCCCCCAGTGCAAGCTCACTGCCTACATCTCTTTTAATGTCAACCAGCACCCCACAGTTTGCCTCCATTCTGAACTGTTTTTAAACGGTGTTAACGGTGTTTGAATCCTTGGCTGGACAGGGAACTCTGTCATACACATGCATGCCTCTAAACAGCTTTGATATTTGTATACTCAGAAGTTAGATGATTCCAAACTAGTTGGAAGAGAGTACTGCAGTTCTAATAAATACTTTTTCATTCATATTTCTTAGATGAACCTTTGCGCCAGGCATCACAATGAACCCAGAAATTGTGTTCAGCTGTCCTTTGTCACCGGTGCTAGTACTTATCCGAGTCATGATCGGCATCTCCAGACTCCCCAGAAATGACAAAGATTGTACATATATGGTGTTCAAACACAGTGATGATAGTTTGTTCTTTCTGCACTGTCACAAATCAGGGCAGTTTTTGACTGCTCACATTCCTTTTCAATGTTTTCCTTTTTTTTTCTCTCTCTGTTTTTGGATACTGGTCATCGCCCAAATCTTCAGGCTCGAAGACTTGTTCAATTTAGCGACATCCTTTGGCACTTACGGGCAGTGTTTATGGGGTCTTAGACCTTCTTGTGATAGCCTGACATTTTTG
Organism: Calotriton arnoldi; assembly: GCA_963921515.1. NCBI lineage: Eukaryota > Metazoa > Chordata > Amphibia > Caudata > Salamandridae > Calotriton > Calotriton arnoldi. The sequence continues at coordinate 579,554 of CAWUFW010000075.1, read as the reverse complement.
CCTTCAGATGATTCCAAGGCAGCCCATGAAGGGCAGGCTACATTAATGGTTCTTTCATGAGGGATTGCTCCATATTTCCGTCAAGAAAGAAATAATCTGACCCGTTCCTGCTCTAGGACCTTGTCTGATAATCAGTCCCCCTCAAGAGATCATAAGAATCATAAAAAAAAAGCACAGGCGATCACCTTCTTGTCTTTGAAAAAGGATGCATGGATGTAGACAGATCCACTTCTTTTGTGCCCACTCTGGTGCTGGACCCAATTAAATTCCCCATGTTAATTTGTATGATGGCATACATCTCTGCCTCTAAGAAGCCTATGTTGGCCCTATTTTGTATAGGCTGTTCTGATGCGCCACCTCATTTGCCACAAGGGGCAATGCCTTCAAGTTCAGCACTACTTGTATCCGCTTGTCCCAGCCCAGCTCACTTCTGCTACCAAAAAAAAACCAATGCTGCCATTGACACCTAGTACTTTAGCCTGGGGATGTCTGCCACAGTGCCAGTCTTGCTCTGACATTAAAACCTTTGAAGATTCTAGAGACTGGAAATTCAGTGACTAAAGTCCTAAAAGTACCCTGACATTCCTCCTGTGTTGCGAATATTGAATTTCCAATGAGTGAAGGAACTCTTTTGATGCAAATCAAATGCCACAGAGGTTTCCTCACAATGAAACAATCTAGAATGGCGCAGAATCTGCTCAGCCTATTCCTTAGCCCCTGCTTGACACACAATCTCTGCTACAGATTATTTTACAGGGCATTAGTGGCATGGATACAAAACCTGAGACTGCATTTATATTACGGGTGTAATTTGTTGCTGCTGAGATGTCCATTTCAGTGCACATGGACAAAACCTTTCTGTTTGAGATCTTGTCAGGCACACAGTGGAAGGATTGATTTCTTGTAACTTTGTCAACTCAAAGATTCAAATTGACCCAGTATCTCTTGCAGGATAAAACTTTAAGTAATAACAGCTGTTGCCAGGAGTTTTATGTGCAAGTGCACACTAGCACTTTCTGACCTGCTTTATTTATGTACACCTCCATCTCCAAAAAGCTTGGTGGTAGAACCATATTTGGCGCAGGTAGGGGTGCTACTATGCCCTTGCCCCCCCTATAAAAGCAATCCAAGCATCTGGATCAGTTGGAGAAGATCATCTTTGCTTCAGGGATAGTATCTTTGAAAGCTAATAATACTTCTTGCTTTATTAACCTGGTGTCAAGCGATCTTGTTAGTAATTTCCCAGCTGCGTGAGGGCAGGAGGCGTTTTGCAGACCTGTGTATTGATAGTATGGATGCTGCTAAGTATTCTGTGCCAACTGGTTGTGACGCAGTCTCTTGAGCCGTGTGTTCTGCAGTCGTATTAAGATCTTCCCGGATGAGAGCAGTTTTCCCAGGAGATGTTTTAAGTCAATTATTATACATGCCGTTTGGCAAAAAAAAGCTGTTGAGAGTTATGCAGGGCCACAAACTGAGCCTTGGACTTCTAACTTATGTTTTACCTGCCAAATGAGAGAAGTCCGAGGCTGCAGCCACTTTTTGACTGCCAACAGATGCTGACCTCAGTACAGCAACAGTACTCTATTTCCTTCTCTTCCCTAGACAAGCATGTTGATGCAAGAAATGCTCTTCCTCCTGGCCAGGGGTTATGTTATTTTGGGGTAGAGTGCAGGTCGAGGCAATTGCTTTTCGGGGTACTTCATTATTCTCAAACGGTTAGAGACTGGTTTTGGATGATGGGTTCTTAAACCAGTTTCTGCACATCTTTTCTTCTGTTCAGTTTCACAACTGGTTGGTATTATTTCCATTTGTTCCCAGCAAAGGAAGCATCTCCACTATGTCATCCTTTGCTTACAGTTCTAGGACCATCCATTTGGGATGACTTTTGCTCAAGAATGTTTACAAAAGCGGTGGTAGTGTTCCTACACCAATAGTGAAGATACAAAAGGTATGCTGTTCCTAATATCGAGACAAGGGAAAACTGCTTTTATGTCTTCATGAAGTGTAGGAGAATGAGGATTCTTCCTCTTGGAATATAGGGCCCTCACACACCCGGCAAAGTGTCATGCTTCATCATATGGGCTGCTCCTCGTCAGGTCGGCGCTGCAATACCTGACGGGCTCCCTATGAGGGGCTCTTTGGCGAAGATCTTTTATTCCAAATGCCGTTTGGTGCCGTGGGGGTGAGGGGCCTAATTAGTGTAGATGAAGATGTGGAGGTGTATAACCTGAAAGAAATTTTAAAACAGGTAAGGGAGTACCAGCGAAGACTATTTTAATCAATGAGTCTCCCACCCTTATTAAAAGAAACAAAGGCGCATGTCTGAGATTGTCTCAGGTAGGGTGCTCTATTGTGCGGTCAACATGTTTCTCGCCTGGTAGTTAAACAATCTGGTGGCGATTCGTCAGGACCTAATAAAATAAAATCTAACTACACGTGGGTGGTTGTATGGTGTGATCTACCCATTTAAATCAACCTAACACATGCTATGTGTAGTACCTGATGGCATATGACCAACCCTAGTTGGGTTTCTCTATCTACTTCATCGATACCCGGCAGGTATCTCACAAGGAATTTCCTTGTGTGGTTTTGCAAAGTCCGCAAAAGGCCGGCCGACCTACCCTCTTCTGCCGGGATCGGGAGGCAATTAATTTACCCCTGAAATTGTTCCTGCCTCATGACCTCGACTAGCAAGCACAGATTTTGACACTTGATGCATGTGAAATGTAATTACTTAGCTAATAAGGAGGCATAGCTTCCATTTGCCAAGAAGCTAGAGAGTTCTGGTAGTGAGCCATAGACGGAGGCATTGATCTGTTTGCAGATTAGCCACCTCGGGTCTTGCACTCGCGAGTAGGAGCTGCAAGAAGAGGTTATGACCCTGATTTACAAAAAGTGGTGGTCTCCTCAAGTAGATCTGAATGCAGCCTCCACAAAGACTTGTCATCTCTCTTGCGTCAGTCACTGTTCAACTCTGGGCCCTTTGGGGAAGTTAGAAGTATGAAAACATGGCAAATCTGTGGGCGAAATTGAAAACCACTGTATTCAAAATCTGAATGCATCAAAATTAAATCGCATATGGAGAAATGTGAAAGTGCACATAAACCGACATGGAAGAAACTGACTAAGGAGATGAAAATGTAATTAGAAACTTTTTGAGGAGTCTATTGGATCTGCTTCCTTTAATTTGTGAATAAATACCCAATTTGAAGGTTGATACCATCAGCCACATGTTTTTCTGGTACAGCCCCACATGTGCCTTATGCTCTGCTTCAGTGCCCCTGTTAGTGGTTCCAAAGATTGGGAAAACACGATTAGTGGAGTGTGTATTCTCTTTCCAGACAGCTGTGGCATGGAATGCCTCTGGAGATTGGAACCTTAGATAGTTTCTTAGCATTTAGGAAAAATGAAGACTTGACTCATTAAGTTACATTAATTAACATTGGGCAGTTGCTACAAGTAGTCTGCAGAGCTCTTATTCAGTGTCAAGTAGGGTTGCCACTCAACCAGTGTTTTTCTGTGGAGCCGGGCAAAAAAAGGTGGCAATCCCAGTGCCAAGTTAGCGTTGGACAGTTGCACACTCTTAGAGATACTTTAGATGCTTTCCTTATAGTGTGAGATTTGTCAAATGATACAGTGGACATAGGTTATCAAAGAATATAAAACCTCTCCCCTACTATATCTTTTGAAATGAGGATTAGCATACCCTACATTGGATGGCCTTCCAAAATATATGAAAGTGAGAACCATGTGATTATTTAAGGGTCCTGTAATACTCATATTTGTAGAAGTTGAAGCATAGCTGGCACCTAGCCCATACATCATGGTCATGGTTAAATAATCCTACTTTACATAGCATGTGTGTCGTAGACTGACATAATGTGCACTGTCCTACCATCAGGTGTTGAAATTTCCGAACTCTTCACCAGATCTTCGGAGAGTTCATAGCATCTGGAAATACAATACAACAAGCCGGAAACCAGTTACTGGTAGGTAACTTGTTCAGTTTTCAGCATGTTACTAATGCACATGCTGTGCTTTCTACTGACATTTAGTGTGGTTGTTGAAAAAAAGCAAACATTAGATGGTAACCGGGTTCATCATGTATGAATCTACAACGCTGCAAGACTTATTGTTACAGATAATTAGCTTTTTCCTGCTTAATCGATGAGCATTAAGGTTGCTCAGACTTTTTGGTCTATCTCTAATAGAAAATGTGTATTCCAATTCCCAGCATACTTACTGCTGGTGCTGAAAAACCATAATTGGCTGTAAGGCACCATCTTGGCATGATCATTTGACAGCTGTGGTGAAGATTGTCTTATATGAAGCAACCTACGTGGTGCTTTCCAAACAATGACCAGTGTTTTCCCCAGACCTGTAATAGACTAAGTCTACTTACCCTGGATTCCAGTAAACTATTGCTTGTTAAAAGAATAATGGATATTAGAAGTATCCGCCATCTGCAAGATAGACCAAGTTAAGAGCTCGCTGCAGACGCATGTGCTGTAAGCATAAGCGAACCACACATTAAAATCTCAGCAGAGTCTACATCAATAGAGTGTGATTAAGTTAGTTAAAAGTAACACCTTTAACTTGCTGCGCTACACAATGGTACAGTAAGCATCAGCAGGCACATTATCAGTAATGTTATCAACAGTTGTGTAGCTTAGCTGTCCAGCCATGTGAGAGCCCTTTCACAGGTTGAACTTATGAGTTGTAAGTTACGTTTGCTTGTGTTACCAGCTAACAGGCAGACAACTGCCAAAAGTGCACTCCAAAGGGGTAGAGCAGTACCAGCAGTGTTCATGAACAAAGACCCATCACACAATGACAAAACAGTGTAGAAGCTGACAGGATAACCAGGTCAGGCTGTGTGGTGAAATATATTTGGAATCTAATCCATCTTGAACTCCCATCTTAAAGAAAACTATTTAGACCATGTGGATAACAACTTTTTGCTCTTTATTGTAAAACTGTCTGCTATAGATTGCCATGCAACCCACCCAGCTATCCCACAGGGGTAAAGAGTGTAGGGGTTTTGGTCTGGCTTCAATGACTGTCTCAACAGAAAATCTGGAAAACTACCACATCCAAGGACATTCAGTCATAATCACCATTGTTAATGGGGCCGATTAGACATGGTGTCTTAGTGCACATGAAGTGTTGCTTCATAGTATTTTTGCAAGTATTTGCACAAGATGGCAGTAAGGTAATCTGTCATCTAGCTGGCAAACATATAGTCTTGTCAGTTTGTCCATACCATATTACAGGCTACATTAGTAAAACCCTGCAGCTAGAAGCGTACAGGGAAGTAATGCTACTTCAATATAGGCCTAAAGATATTTGGAGACCCCTGCTATCTTACTTTATCCAGAGGTCTGGAGAGGATGCCAGTAGTAATGCAGATAAAAACCTTGAAGCGTGAATTGTTGTCATATGTTATAAATGATGTGTTCTTGCATGTCCTAGATTATTGGCTATGGGGATAGTTATTTAGATCACATACTAGTTTGATCTTGATTGGCCACCTGTCAGACATGGAGCAGGAGATTGTATTGTCTCCAGCTAATTGGTATGCTATGGTAATGCAAGATGACTCTATGTAGAAGATTAAGATTGGTGAAACTTTATTGTACACTTTATTTTATTACCAAGTTGTGGGTTTGTAAGTTTGAGTGCATAATAAAACCCAATAAAAAATAACTCACTTTTTTGTTTGGGGAATAATGCAAGGCCTAATTGATTGATAATGTAAAGCATAATTTGATTGCATATGAGTTTGCTTAGAAATGTGTGCATGGCTAGCTGAAACAAAGCCAAGGCTGGTGATAGCACATGCTGTTGCTGTGACCATATATTTGGTGTGAATTCGTTTTCAATCAAGTGGATAGGGTGCTGTCTGTTTGGGAGTTTGTGTGCAAGCCCCAGATCTTATCTAAAACTGCCTGTCAGGTGGGACAGTCTCTTCTTTTGAGGCTGTCTCATATGAAAGAATAACAAGACTGATCAGAAATTGTTTGCTCTTGGATTCCTGGTAACTAGCATTTAGTAGAAAATAGAAGTTTTCTGACTCTTGACAAATACCTTTTCCCTTGTCAATTTTACTGGTGCACTCTTTAAGTAGACTGCAAAAATGGACACGTTTCCTGTTTCTAAAAATAGAAATGAAGTGTGATAAAGTGTGAGAGAAGTGTATGAAAGGGCTGCGATTAGAAGTGTGGGAGCAGCTTGCCCTTCTGTTGCCTGTAAAGCCTCACCTTTTAGTGATGTAATTTGTGAACAGTTCACAAACACCACATTCAGAATAATGGTGGGACTGAGTCAAGAAGCTCTTAAAGCAGCATTTTAATGCCAGCAAAGTTTAGAATTAAAACATCAGAGGGAAAAGATGCAGTGTACTACCACCCTGACTGAAAACTTGACTTGTTTGAAATTAGGTATTAAGAGGATGTTGGCATCAGACCTGTCTTGGTCTGATGCCAAGCATGATGGGTTATAAACGATACTGTTGTGAGGAGCCAGCTGCATCTTCCTTTTCTCTTTCTCTCTGTCTCCCTCTGTCTTTCTCCATGCAAGGAACGGGACCCTGGCTATCAAGGGAATAGTTGTCGTCAGCCTCGACCTCTGAGTGGAACAGGAAATGGTGGTGAGGTACTGGGTAGTATTATGATAGCTACAGCTGGAAGAGCAATGGAAACGTAAGCAAACCTGGCAAGGAATAATGCAGCAATTTGCCAATTGTCCCATTGCAGACCTACATCATTCGTTTTCCGCCATGCTGTATTCCCATAGAGGTTAATTAAGTAGTCTCTTGCTGATTTATCCCTGTTCTAGGCCCAGCTTGTTGGTGTTTTATAACCCTGAACAATTATTTGGTGTTCCTTGGAGGTCAGTTCATAATTTTGGGTTGACTTCTGTTAATGAAAATAAGCAAAGCACTAACACACAAGACCAATGCTGTATTCATGTCTTGCTTCAGTCATACCGTGCACGTTCTAATATCTGGCGTGATCCATGGTCCTCTTCAACGTCAATGGTCGGCCTTCTTTTCAAGGCTTCCACTGTCCCTTGCATTCCCAAACAGTATGGCTTGTCCAATCTAGATGTTCACACAAGAGACTGGAGGGCTTGTCTCTGGTTGTCACAGCTTTCCAGGTTTCTACAGCAGCAGGTGTGAATTCACCACCTTGGTATTATCTGAATAGTACATTTTCCATTCTGTGATTTTTGCTCTCTTTGAGTATTCTGGTGTAGTTTGCTTACTCTGTTTTCATAAGCAGCACTTTGCCTGCAGCGCTGTACATGTAAAATTAAATATCACACCAGGGAACCAAATGGCAGGGATTGCCCCATTTTAGTATCTAGGGTTTAATATGTATAGACTGCATGAGATGTGTTGCATTTGCTCTGTATGTTAATTTGTTTTTCTCGTTTGGCAGGGTTTTGCTTTCGTGGAATATGAGGTGCCAGAAGCTGCCCAGCTGGCCTTGGAGCAAATGAACTCGGTCATGCTAGGAGGCAGGAATATAAAAGTAAGCATTTCTTTGTGTTATGTACAGATGGCAGTGGAGCAGTTGAAGAAACACATTTGTTCAAAAAGAACTAATGCTTATCAATACGGTGCCTCTGGTATCACTTGACATTATCACTGCCTAAGCTCTTAATTCTTAGTTGCCCACAGTTTATCAGCTAGATTTAGAACACTTTTTCTTGCTACTTAACTGAAAGCTACCATTATCCTTACTTCATGCAGCTCTTGTTTCCCTGCACCTTAGTTTTCTCGGTTTACACAGAGTGGTCATTTTTAGGTCTCGCCTAGCGCAGCGCGCATGCGCTGTTCTAAGCAGAGGGCCTCTTGTAATCACTCCAGCTTCCAAGAGACTTCTCCGTGTGGGTCGGCCTCCTCCCACACATTCCATTGGCCTTTGCGTGTGGCTTTCAAAAATTGAAAGCCCACAATTGGCCAAAGGCGGGATCATGTACCGCCTTCTCTCTAAATGTTGACTCCCATGGCCTAGGGTTCTCTGGAGCGAGCAGCAGCGCGGCCGGGTGCCAGCTGCATACCTTACATTCCTTGCAGTGCGCGCGCACCACACGCGGTCTTGTTTTTTTAAAGTAGTTAATCACTTCCTGCTTTGGCTAGCTCCAGGCTGAGCACTCGCGCTTCCCCGAGCCTTATTTACTCTCTCCTCACTGAGGCGCACCGTGGCTGTTAACGGTGCTCGTCGGTAAAGAAGCTTCCGCCAATAAAAGTGGCGCCGCTCGTCCCTGGTGGGGAATGCTGGTAATAACTCACGGTCCCGTGGGGTCGGATGCAGCTAAGTGACTGTAATTAACAACACCGCTCCATCTGTTCGCACCAGTGTTCCGGTATTAGTCTTTCTCGGCATCGTTACCAGCTAAAGAATGTTATGCGCAATAATTAGGCTCACGCTGGTATTACTTTATCTGTGCAAAACGTTGCAGTTGGGATCCTTATCTCCTTTCTTCTACCTCCGCAAGATGTTTTCTCGTCCTCTTTGCCCGTTTCTCCTCTGTTTCTCTGACCTGTCCTGCTCACGATTCTCTCATTTCAATTCTCTTTCACGCATTTGTTATTATTGTTGTCTGCTATTTTAGTTTTTTCTCTGCCTTTGTGACCGTCTTTCTCGTTCTATATCTTTCCATTGTCTGTCTCGCTCTCACTCTGCTGCTCGGCTCTTTCTTTGTGCATCGCCTGTCTTCTCCCACCCCCCCACCCCCCCCTCATAAAGTTGGTATTAAAAATAAATTTGTAGACCAGCCAGCAGGCTCAGTCACAGCCTTTGGTTTATGGTGCAATTAGACTGGAAATTGTCATTTTCGTGTTTTAGACGACATCTGCCACGAAACAGCAATACTAAGGGGGGGTAAGGCTGGTGACCGGGTTAGAGTTTAACATATATGGCTCGAAACGGCAGAAGCTTTGGTTTTTCAGTTACTAGAATTGTATTTTACCTTCCATCGTGCAGTTAATGGTGCATTTATTTCTACTAGCCACTCTGAATTATTCGTCGGCTCTAGTCACCTGACCTGGGTGAAAGGGCTGCACGTGCTCTTCTCCTGGGAAAGAGGCTGTACTCACTCTTGCATCATATCTTACTTTTGTTGGGAACCGAAGCCCCCCTCTGCCTGTTCCCCCACCCTACTTCCACCACTCTCTCCAGGGACCCAGCGCTCTGAAGAGTTGGCTCCTATTCAGCCAGGCGCTATCTGAAAGTAAGCCAGGGGACTTCAGTGAGCCGTCCACGCCCCACCATGGCACCCGCACTCTAGGCATGCTTCCGACGGCAAGATTACAGATTTAAAACACACATTTTCTCACTCCGCCGCCTCTTGCTGTTTTCATCTGTCTCCTGAGACAACCATCTGTGTAGAGCCAGACTGAGTCTAAGGAAATGAGCAAGTTTGATTTAAAAATGACTGAGCGTTCCATCAATTGAAACACGGCAATCAAGGGGGACACGTCTAAGAAACGCCGGAATTCATTTGGTTAATACAGTAATAACTGTCAAACGAATCCTTATGGACACAACTGCAGGTTACTTACCACGTTTGAAGTCAGCAGTACCTTGAGATAGTATCATTTGCATAAGTTACAGAAATGCTGGATATTCGTAAGAAACCCTGGCAAAGCATACCCCCACTCAGTCCCCCCCATAGCATTCGGTAAACAGTGTGCAATTTGTTAAAAATGCTGCCAAGATCCGCCGGCGCCTGTGCACACTAGTTACCATTATAGCGGCCACGTCCCACAATGGCACCCGCACTCTAGGCATGCTGCCTATACCTTTTCTTTTTTTATTTTGTTTACTGTATGATAGTGCCAAACATGACCCCGTAGGCTCCATAAACCCTGGCACAGCATACCCCCACTCACCCCCCCCATACCAGCAGTGGGCCTAACGCAGCCGCTGCATCTCTTCATGCCCCTAAGCAGTGAATGGTGTTCACCTCAAGTCACTTCAGCTGAATGAATATACACAACCCCCCATCTTACAGCTGCACTTGTTGCTTTATGTGTATTTTTTTGTTGTGAGCGTTAGCGTTTGGAAAACTGTGTATTTCTGGGCAAATCACTTAGTCTCTCTTTTTGTAGCACGTTAACATTTGTATCATCACCAAGGCTAAATTTTTACTGCTATTTTATCGGGCTCGATATATAACCATGGGCGTATTTATATACATTTTTAAAAAGAAATACACTGCGCTTTATATTTTATTATGGTTGCATTTCAACTTAAGTTTATAAAAATAAAAAAAACACCGGGCTTTTTGCATCTGTTTGTTTTTAGTGGTCTCGTGTGCTTTTTTCTTTATTCTATAAAACTGGTAATTGTACATTTTGTGTCTTTACACTATAAAACACCGTGCATATATTATCATGGCTGCCCGCAATTCTACTTATGTTGGTCCCTACCTAGCCCTAGTCCTCTCACCACACCAGTAAACAAAACAGACCTGTTTTCACGCTGCAACACCATTAATACAGCATGCCCCCCTTTTATACAGCCCCCCTCACAATATCATGTCATAGTAATGCTGCCAAGGTCAATAGGCGCAGGTGCGCGCTCGTCACCATTACACCTGCCACTTGCCGCCTTGGCACCCATACTCCAGGCATGCTGCCATGCTGCTCATTCATCACTATCGCATCTTGGCTCATTTCACATCGACTTTAAAAAAAAATGTACGATTATTCGAAAATGTTGAGTGTGTGGGCATGCCAATAGGTGTTAATCTGCTGCATGGCTAAACACTTATAAGGTACCAAAGGCGAGACCTATTGGCTATGCCAATGCTTGTTGTAGTATGGAAATGGCAGAGTCCCATAATCTACTCATTTCTAGCATCAATAGAACAAATCGAAAATGTAGTGTTTTCATGAACATCTTCAGGACTACTATGTTTGTTCATCAAGGGACTGTCATGAGATGCTGTTCCAGCTCGCCTCGCGCTTACCACCATCATCAGATTTTTTTTTTCCTTCATTGGATGCATTTGCTCGAGCACAGGATATTACGTGAAGAAAATAATTTTTCTGAACAATGAACCCACAACTGCACCAACACATACAATTCGAGCACATCTTTTATCACAGTGGAGCAGAGCAGGTGCTATGAGAATGTACAATCTTTGATTTTTTTTTTTTTTTATAGTAGAGTTCCCGAGTCTGAAGGCTTCCTGTGACTAGGGAAGTGTACTGTTTGTTTTGAACTTGTAACTGAAAGTTCGTTTAAAGTTGGGAAAAGGTTCAGTTGCTGTATACCAAGGGATTATCAGGAGACCATGTGCAAGACTTTGAAGCAGGTTCTGGTCTAAACACTTCATATCTGGAGACCGAAGCATTGGGCCTGATTGGCCAAGCTTTTAGAGGGGAGAACTGGCACAGTGTGCTGAGGCTACTGATGCTTCAGGGCTTAGATGATGCTCCAGAGGAACCAAAGTATATCAGGATTTGTAAAACAGGAAGGGTTAATTAAACAGAATTATAACTAGAGACGTATATCTGTATCCCCTGCCAACATCACCATCCCTATGACATTAAGCTTCAATAAGCCTCTTCGTGGGAAACTATCTAAGAAGCAAATCCGGATACAAATGCATCACTTTGACTAAATCATCCCAGGATTCCCCTCTGTGAGGCCGGTACTTTAAACTGAAAAACGCGAGAAACTAACATTTTCATTGCGTCCAATCACGTACACTAAAGTACACTTGCATCCTTGATCCCAAAATCACTGCACGCACTGATCTTGATACTGCTCGAAGTTGAGAAAGTACCTACAACTGATGTTTTTCAGCACCAACTGGCAAGTAATTGTCAAACACTCCACTGTTAAAGAAAAAAAATCATAACTTCTTTATTTAGCATCTACTTGTACATGTGTGTCCATCTAGGCAAAAAATTACTTTTGCTCAGCACCTCAAATTTTGGAAACTTGTATCACCACGGTACTGAGGAGGAGATCAGTTACAGATGTCAACGCAGAGTTCCTAAATAAAATTTGTTAACTGGATAATTCTTTGAGAGCAACGTTTTGTCAGCTGAATTATGTGACGCTCGTGAGTGCCAACAGAATGTCTAACAAACTCTAAACGCATATAGATATACCCTTGTTCAGTGATGGAAATTCACTCACTGTTTGGTTCTCAAGCAGGGAAGACCGTTTTGTATATTAAACATTTAACAACTCCGTCCTGGTAACGTCAATACCATTAGAAAAACAGCATATTCTTTTCACTGCAGGTCAACTTTGAGAAACATGCAAATGAAAACGTCGTATTGCAACTCCCATGCCTTTCCATGCAGTTAGTCGCCGAGTTCTGCAAAATACCATATTAATGGTTATCCACAGAAGCCTATGTATGTTGGTGCTACAGCAATGTGCCCATGTGGTAAATACAATATGGGGTTGGTTTCGTTTCATAATTTTGGCCTATGGGCCTGTACAGATACTGACAAAGTGTAGTCCTCCACAAATGACTGTCAGAACGGAAGAAACCCATCTGAACCAGAGACTGCAGGACCTGCCCTTCCTATAATCAAGACGTCACTGAAACCCTAAGACTCCAAGAAGAGTACGTAGATAGATGGGGAGACACCCATGAAATACCGGAAAAGATGCGGGATCCTTAGGAACAGATCCTAAGAAGCACATTCTTCACAAGATGACTCATTCCTGTCTGATCAACTAGAAAGTTTGAACATATCGCCTCAGGGGACTGCAGAAAAGTTTCATATCAAATGGTAGGACTGAGGTCTAGAATTGAGCTTTCTCACCCATTTATGATAATGTGCTTTGTTTAGCCACCTGTGTCAACATGAACTGTACAGATTGGTTTGCTCCCTGCATCAGTCAGTGCAGTTAAACCGAAGATTGAAAATAATTATAAACTGGAACCTCAGCATCTTGACTAAATATGAGAAAGCATCCAGAAATATTTTGTAAATTGGACTGGAACTAGCCAATATCTTGAAAAACTTGGAGCTTCCTTCAGAACAGTAAAGAAACTCCAGGCAGTTAGAATAGAAGGAGGCTAACTACCAGCTCAGTTTACAGCATGCCCATCACCCATGCTATGTCTTCATTGGCAAGGTATGATGGCAGGTGATGTGAAGATGTGTGTGCAGATGAGCTTCCTGGTGTTGCTGCATTGAAACAAAGCTCAGGCCACGTACATGAAGCCTAGCATAGTACATTGAGTCCTATTTAGATCAGGCAGAAAGTTCAGATGAATTCTCACACTACCCTCGTCAGAATTTAGACCAGGAACGAAGGGAGACATTTAGAATATCTCTGTTGATAGAGTTGCACTGTTTGGAAAACCCACAAATAACGCCCAAATAGAGGCAGAACGATTTATGGGAGCATGGTTTGTCAAGAGCACCATACATTATAGGTTCACCCTCTACTAAGAGCAAGAGACTTGAAATCAGTCATTTCAGAGAGGGCCATTCCTATCGGCAATTGCATACCCCTTTCTCCCCCAGTGGAAAACAACAGAGCACCCACAATAGTTAGGTGGGGGTGTGGTGTGAATAAGAACTTAAAGGGACTGTTACTACACCCTCCTGTTTCATGGGATTGGTTGCACGCATTGGGACACTGATCACCTATAGCAATGGAACATTCAGGAAACAGTTACACATAAGTGTGTGTTAAAGTATGTATTAACCTCTTTCAAATATTGTTTTTTAAATCAATAATTTAAACTGTCCAAGAAAGCCAAGCAAAATTTGGCACATCATGGTATTTGGGGCTTAGTGTTTGCCTTAGATCAACAGTGCTTAGGCTGAAATGTTGGTTGTAATATCTGCCAGGCAGGTTGTTGTAAGGGAGGCTTCTTCATCCATACAGGAAGATCTTGCAAGACATGGTCAATAATTGAAATTTCTTAGTTTGTGTGCTGTTGAAAGGAGTTAAAGATTGTTTATATAATTGTAATTTGTGCATTTGATGGCAGGTAACTGTATTCTCAGTATGGTAATGAAGATTGATAGGATACTATAGATTAAAGCTAGTGTTCTCTTCACCTTCAGTGACCACTGTGGTAAGACTAGTACTCCAACCTTAATATGGCTTTTAGATTGGCATACACGCTGCAATAAAATGTACATTACTTTTAAAGGTTTCCAGATGTTACATTAGGGTGAATAAGCAAACCGAAGAGCCCAGTTTGCACAGTAATCTTTTTGAAGTATGTACTAATGGAGAGGTCAGGCAGCCAATAACCCTTCTATCATGGGCTTTCGATATCAAGAAGGAAAAATTCTAAGAAATACCTCTGTAGCCTATTCTTTTGAGCTTCTGTTGAAGGTATTTTTAAGGATTTGGAAAAAAATCAGTAGTCCATGGAGGGGCATTGAATGACCAATCATGTTAATAAAAATCATGAACCTAGAGTTTTACAACGGGCAGGGCTCAAATGGTTTAAGGGATCTTAATAGAGAGCAGGTAGGTCACTTTTTTAGATAAGATGCTAGATTAAGCTCTATGGAAGAGACGGAGACCTTTAATTGTTGTCACTTTGCAAGAGCATGATGCCCCCATGCCTAGATTCACATGGGGGCAGTTCTTGACATTCTGTTGTCACCCAGGTGTTCCTTTGTGGTAGGCATATTGCTTTACTTTGGATTCTATGAACAAGTCAGTAGACGTGTTAACATTGCACTTGCTGATTTTCTCCCATTTCTCTGCAGGTCGGCAGGCCCAGTAACATAGGGCAAGCGCAACCAATAATTGACCAGCTTGCAGAAGAGGCGCGCTCTTTCAACAGGATCTATGTAGCATCGGTGCATCAGGACCTGTCAGACGATGACATCAAAAGTGTCTTTGAGGCTTTTGGAAAAATTAAATCTTGTATGTTGGCGAGAGACCCCACAACAGGGAAACACAAGGGCTACGGTTTCATTGGTGAGAGCCAGCTATTCGAATTGTGTGTAAAAGTATCTTTTCTGCCTTTATCTAGGGGAGAGGGTTGACATGGCTTTGTGTAAAATGTTCTAGCTCAGTGCATTGTTGTTTGAGGCTTTCCTGTAACTCCTGCCTCATGGATCCTTGATACAGTTGCTGGTGAAGACCTGAAGGGGCGATAGTGGTGACTTGTTTGGTCCGGATTAAGATGTGACTCTGGGGGAGCCATTTATTCACTGTGTTAGTGCACTGCAAGGTGACACTAAGCCACTTTGGAGGTTTGCTCATGAGCCGCCTCTTCTGTTTTTTTATTTTTTGTGGCGGGGTTACAGATGTGGCCCTGTTGGGTGGGATTGCAAAAGTGAAGCCTACTAGTTTAATAGGGTGCAGAATGTGAGTGTGCACTCCATTGATCATGCTGGTGTGGCTGCAGTGGACAGTTCATCAGCAGGTCTTAGTTTCCACATTCCTTTATTGACTCGATAGCATGTAAAGATCACCACTGCACCTTTGCAGTGGCTTATCATAATGGTTAATTACATTAAAAACATATTTTAAATTACATAGGAAAGATTAGGAAAAAGGAACGATCAAAATAGAGTATTGCATTGGGACCAGAATCACTGGCCACAGTATGCTTTCCGGCTTGAAGATGGGTGTTAGGCCGTTGGGGCGACACAAAACACCCAGGACACCTAAAGTTCTGGCAGCGATACATAAGTCTATTAAGAACATGGCAAGGAACATATTGATATGCGCTAAGTTGATGCGTGGAGAAAAAGTTTATATCTCAAGTTGAAGCTCTATTTTGTTACTGTGATCGCTTGGGAAGACACACAGCACAGTTCTTGTTTTCAGGAGGATTGCATCCAAACAGCATGTATACCTGTTAGCTTGCGTAGGATAAACATTATTTGGCTGCACCTTTATAGACAACATGTTGAGTGGTAGCTGGAGTCCCCAAAACTGCTAAGTAAGGATTGACCTTGGAGTGGCGAGCTCGTTACAGCTCAGTTGAATAATACTTTGTTTCATGGAGCCACAAGGTCACAGGAAAATGCTGGTGTTCTTTGGAAAATGTTTTAAATTAACATTTTT
Source organism: Calotriton arnoldi (assembly GCA_963921515.1). Classification (NCBI taxonomy): domain Eukaryota; kingdom Metazoa; phylum Chordata; class Amphibia; order Caudata; family Salamandridae; genus Calotriton; species Calotriton arnoldi. The sequence continues at coordinate 563,517 of CAWUFW010000075.1, read as the reverse complement.
CTCCTGTCTCTCCACTATTTCGGTCATTATTCCTCAAGGGAGTTTAACTCTAGAGATAGGCGTTCTTGCAGGCAATCTTACTATTTGTTAGGTCTCCTCAAACCCAGTGGAACTAAAGACCAGTACTGCTTCACTCAGTTTTCTGCCCAAGGCAATTGCTTGAGGGCAGTTGGAGCCTTGCTGAGAGATGTCCAGCTGTGTTGGACTATGTTCTCATTTTCCATTATACCCCTGTATGGAATTTTACGTTTCTCTCTTGTCTTTCAGATTTCAAGCCTGAAAGACTGGAATACCCTGGTATGTTTATTACTCGGAATGTATTCTGTCTTTGCTCTCTTGTGACTGCCTTTCTGTCTCCACTTTAGGTTCCTCAGTGACTGAGGTTCTGACTTGGTGTTCACCACCCTGTCCAGGTAAGGTGGTGGAACAGTCACTGGTCTCCCACAGGGTGCAAGCAGATGGTCCCACAAGGTTATGCTGGGATGTGCCGTTGGGATCTAAGTTGACAGACAGCAGATTGGTCACTGCAGGTCATCCATTTCCTTCATATTGAGGTACCTGGAAACCATGTTGAGTAGCTGGAAAATTCTTAAAAGTTTAAGAAAAAATAGTGGATGATTGCTCTCACATCATGATGCTTCGTACCAGTGTTCAGTTTTCCCCTCAAACACTACTTCTTCTGATCTTTCTGTATGGTCTTTGTTAATTAGTAATGACCTGCAATCTTTGCTCCTTTAATATGTGGTACTTTATCTTGCTGCATTTTTTGTTTACTTTAGCCTTTATCTTTGCTATGATTTTTTTTTTTAACGCGTCTGTTCCTCACTTTATGTGGAGCATATTTTATCATGTACCAGTCCATGCAGCGGCTCTGTGAGCAAAAAGGCTTGTAAGTAATGTGCACCCAATTTGAGGGTTTCTTCGTTCGATTAACATCAGCTGCTTGAAGTGAGTCTTATAGTCTGAGCAAGTACATCCAAATGCAAAGATCTGACTGCTGTCATTGCATAGTGATGTGACTTCTGTCTTCAGTTCTTTGGTCTAAACTGAACTGACTCTACCCATGAGTGTCGCCGGGTCCTCTATACTCCATTGTAATTCCATAGTTTTGTGACCTCACCCACATGCCTGCCATTATGAGATTCTTTCATGTATTTTATAGATGGCAGCCCTGTGATTTATGAAGCATTCTCCGAACTGGGAGACCATTGTCCCTTTGGCTGTATAATTGTGCTTTGCTTATCTTCTTCCTCTTGTTATTAATACTTAGCAGGTATTGCAGCAAATAGGGTGGAAAGATTATCAGTTTGAGCAGCTTCAGAATGGTGAGAGGTAGTATTTCTTCCACCTGTACGCCGAAAAAACACCAGAATAAGGCATTGGAAATATTACCTGCATTCACATGCCTTCAAATGATGCCTGACATGTTCTGCTCAGGATGTTACTTAGATCGTCATGTGTTTGGTGTAGTCTTGAAGGTATAGAGTAGGTTTTTTCAGATATCATTAAAGAACCATCATCTGTTTGTCCGCTATAACTGCTTTAACCCATCCGCCTTTCATGGGTAACTTAATTACCATTTTTACGAGTAGAATTTCACATATCTGCTTCTTCTCTTCTCAGTAATTTCAGATGCTTTGGGAAAACGGGGAACTTGTCTGTGCAGAGAGCATTACAAATTTTGCTTGGGCTTAAAAACAAAAAGCTAAAGTATAAAGATTTTCTCTCACCTTCACAAATTCTTTTCATCTGAGTTTTATAACTTTTAGAAATAGCTGTTTTGGGTGCCCTTGTACTCTTGCCCTCATCAGTTTATTATTTATATGGCTTTTGGAGTTTGCTCCGTATGGATTAAAGGTTAATCGCATAACTAAATTATGTAAGTCTCGTAATGGACCTGCTCAGTCTTCCCAAACTTAATGTTGTTCACACGCTTCAGGATTTCTGTTATCCTACTAATTTCACTTCAGACTTTTTTTAAAGTGGTATTGGTTGTTTCTTACGTGCCTCCGAGTGATTTCACACTTGATGTATACCTTTCACTACAAATGGTTTGTTTGGACCTGTATACTTTCAAAATCCAGTGGAAATACAAAGCAGCCTCATCCCTTCTTCTGGCGTTTCATTATGTGCCTATTGTGTCAAAAAGTTAAGACTGTCAAACTGCAGTATTCTCTTTTACTCTTCCCAGGAATTCCTTTCAGCGATTAGGCTCTGGTGCATGTCACCGTAGGTGATGGTTAGTGTAGCAGAAGCGAGAGCTTGAATCGAGATCCACACTTAAACCTTCTAATATTTCTTTCAGCTTTCTGGCAATTTTCACTTCGGTCTTTTTAAGCCTTAGCTCAACAGCAGGTCTGAGACATGGTAGAGTGACACTTGTGCTATTAGTCTCAGTAATTATTACTAAGCTTCTTAGTGTTGGATCTCCATAGGCATTGCCTGGGTGTCCTCTTGAGTAATTTCTCAAGACTTCATATGGATCCAATTCTTCATGTCCAGTTCCGGTGAATGTGGAAAAATCTGCCTTTTCCTCTAAACACACTCATGTCAAAATTTGTTCAGAGCCCTGTCTCAAAGTTTGTGCTCCGTTTTTCTAACCCTAAATTTAAAATCCTATTTTATTGGAGAATTGCAAATAGAACGTCTTAAGGCATTCAGAACTGTTTGCTCATCAACACATGTTGGAGACCTTAAATTCCTCACCTGTTATTGGAAACAGTCAGTCTAAGAACAGAGCAGGTATTGAAACTTTCTCCATCCCGATTCTCAGTTTCTTTGTTCTATGTCACACAGGTGAGTCTCAGTAGGAGTAGAGGCAGAGCATATTCTAACCATGAGGACAGTTCTGTTCTGGAGACTTCAACCATGTTTTCAAACGTGGAAGCCAATATTGGTTGTTAGTAATTTTGGAGCAGCTAGTTACATAATTTGTAATGTAAGAATTTTGTGGGTAAATCCACATGCTCTGTTTTTACTTGTCATTCTTGTAGTTATTGCCATGAGGTTTTGTGTCATGAATACTGTTACTTAAGATTCGAGAATGTTTTTTAGAGGAGGGATGGTCAGTCAGTGTACTGGCGAGCAGGATGGAATACACTCTCTTATTTAAGACAGCTTATTAATCTTGCAAGATATATTTAGCATACACGAGCATTGCTGATTGTGCCACTGCTTTGCCACCTGTGCAATAATTAAGTTGTATTTAAGTTTAGCTAGACAGGTATTGGAAGTGTAGAGTAGAAAAAACCTACTGTTTGACTAAGTAACCCCATGAGATTGTATAACTGGCCATCAACTGTTGTTGATCAGTGATGGAGACCAGTAGCTAAGCAGGAAGTGTAGTCTAGTACCATGCGTCTTTCTGCATTTCTGATTACAAATGCACTTGGCATTATTCCTGTACATTTCTCATAAGGCTCCATTTTGCTCACAGAAGCTTAGTCCTTCTCCCTATGTAACGTTTTTGAATATTGGCATGTCAAGTGTGTCAGAATAAATGTGCCACTCATTGCAAAGCCTGTGCCTCCCCCAAATTACAGCTTGAACCATAGGAACCTAGCAAATGCCACTTATCTGCATTTTCAATTGCTTGTTTAGATCTATATTTTTTCTCCCCCCCATAATCAACTCCACTCTGAACTGCTTTGTTGCGAGAATCTATTAAAGCTATTGCTGTTAATCTTAGCTGTTGCCCTCCTCCCCTCACCGATTAATTCCTTCAGCACTCTACAAGTTGTTCTGATAGGTTGCCATTATTTTTTTTGCATTGAATCACAATTGTTCACACAACCGTCCCTGTTAAAACATTTCGGTTAAACAGTCTAAAGACCAGCAACAGATATGGCAGAGGTCCTGTGTGGTGTTTTATTGTCAAAGGTCACACTGATGGGCTACTTTGAGAAAGTGAATAAAGACCAGCATTTCTTTCTGCCTTATGAAAGATTTCTCCATGCATTATGAACAATAGGACTCCAGCACAGTGCCTTGCACTGGCCTGGTCATTTATATGCAGAAATACTGATGGCAACCACGGTGTGTCCCATAAAGAGATTACTTTTCCTGAGCATACCTTAAGAGGCCATTGTAACTGTAGAGTCATGGTTTGTATAGTACACTGTTGTTAAGTCCAAGGCTGAGGGTAGTGAGAGAAGTTGGACTCAACATCAGTGGCTTATAATTTTCTAACAATTAGAGGAAGAGTTATCAAAATCTAGTATAAACCTTCTGCTTCTTCACATGCACCAATCATAAAACCCTCAGTAAATAGTCTATAGCAAGGGTCTCCAACCAAGCTTCTTATGTTCAATAAATCCATCAAGAGCTACTAATATTAGTTTAGTAATAGTGAACACTTCAGTCAAAATTACATTAGTGGCCACTGTATGCAACTCTACTATTAGCGATCACCTCAGTGCATCAGACGTGGTTATCTGCAGTAATGTAAAAAAGGCTTTGCCAGAATGGAATGCCTCTATATGGGTAATATATGGTACCAAGGTAATATTTGTAAAACGTCTCCACAGTGTTACATTATTTATCACTCAAATGTCAGATTTAAATAGATTTTGGAAATTTAGCAATTTTTCTCCAAATATCAGCTTATGAGTTCTGAAAATATGCATATTTTCGTCTCAAATATACCCTTAATTTTGGTGTACATATTCAACCAAGCAAAAGCTTCTAATTTAGTAGGCTCGACAGCACAGAGTAGAGCTACTTACAGGCAGGTAGCTGGAGAGCTTCCAGTAGCTCATGAGCTACTTGTTGGAGAAGCCTGGTCTATAGTGTTGTCATTAAGACATCAACTTTTGTCAGAATCTCAAATAGGAGGGTTCATGTACCTAGTGACATAATGCCATCTTACCCGCAAGAGATGCCAACAAAGGAGGTGAAAAATTATTTGAAAGCTGGCCTAATCCAACAGTCTTTGAATAATATGGAAGGTTTTCTGTAGACCAACAGGATCTTTTGGTTCTTTGCTCCAATCCTGCCTCAAATGCTTTGTGTAGTTGTCACCTTCAAAAATGAAAGGATGACGCCACCATTTGTTAAGACATAGTTTTGCATTGGTCTCGATTTTGTGAGAGTAGCATCTAATATACAGTTATGTTGCCAAAAGAAGTAATCTGTGGCTCGCGTTTGTGATTGGAGATTGTTATTACAGAAGCAGACCGCTCTACAAAAATGTAGTATAGATTTTAACCGATAGACTTCTAGCCGCATATTCCTTACCTTTTGAATTTCCCCAGACGTCAGACTGGATCCAAAAGATTTTCCTCAGCAGTACCCCTGAGCGCCGGTAGCTGGTGTCGATCAGCTCCGCGTCCATTGTCTGTGTCGTCCTTGCTGGAAGTGACGTCGCAATACCTAAATAGGCGCCACCCAAACGCGCTGACGTCAGTTCTTTTCATTATGCGCCAGCCAGCGCTGATCTGGAGAAGAGCTAACCCTCTGTCGTTTTTTGACAGGCTTTTTTCAATTTTTTGTTGAATGTTTTTGATGTCTTACCTCCTGGTGTGTCGAGATGTCTTCATGCAAGTCTGGTTTTAAGCCCTGTAGTGCCTGTCACCAGCCAATGTCGGTGACGGACCCACACCTCGTCTGTCTGTGGTGCCTGGAGAGCAACGCCGACACAAAGTTGTCCTCCTATTGCTGGGCCATGACCCCATATGCTTTGAGGAAGCGGTCCCTGAAGCTGATGGCGGCCCAGCACGCGCCTCGGTGGAGGTCGAGGGGAAGGTCCCGGGATCGTTCATGGAGCCCAAAGTCGTCCTCTTCCCATTCGAAGTCCTCGTGACACTCTGGCACGAGGCTCAAGAAAGAGCAAGAAGTCTAAGCGCTCTTCGACTTCTCCTCGGCCAACAAGGGAGCCTTGGCATTCTCTGCCTCTTTCCCCAGAACCTGCACCTGGGACGGCTCCTCGCCTCACCGAATTTCCAAAGACCGGAGCAACTTAAGGAATTCTATGAGGCCATGCGCCTCATATTTGGGTGCCCTGCCCCGTTGATGCGCCTTCGGGTCGGAAGGGGCCGCTTCTGGTTTCGCGCCGGCGACTACGGTCCCAGCGGGACCCCAGGGATACATTCCCGGATCCGGACAACGCCTGTCGTGCCATCTCCACATTCCCCGGCGGCGCCATCCCCATTGTCATCCCCGACTCTGACACAAAGCCGGATGGGTGCTATACGATGCCAACTCCGACGCCGGCAGGAAGCCTTGCCTCCTAGATCAGCACTTTATTCTCATGCGCTAGGCCTCGGGGAAGACTGGGAGGGGTCACTGGACCCTTTAGATTACCAGCCTATGAGGAAGAACAGAGTATGGACTGGAGTGAGGAACTTGGTGAAGCCAGCAGCCTGGATACTTCTCCAGATGCTGGTCTGCTTTCTCCCCTTATCATGACTACATAGAAGGGAGCGTCCTACGCAATGGTGGTGCGGAGGGCGACTGATGTCCTTGACCTTCAGCTACCCTCTGTGGCTGTCAAGACTAATCTCATGACTGAGGTGTTACAACCGGGAATCTCCACGTGAGAACCCCTTCTCCCATTCATGACACCCTCACTGAGATCCTTTTGGGTACTTGGTCCAAACCCAGCAAACCGACTCCTGTGAGTAGGACGATTGCCCGCCACCTTTGCCCAGCACCTGGGGACCCAAACGTCCTCATGCAACACCCTACCCTGAGAGCTTTCAGCCAAGCCATTTCCCATCAAGCCACCGCCCCACGCATGCTTCCCAGCCTCTGTATGGACAAAAGTGCGGTACCCACAGACCTCATAGGTCAGGTGGCCAATGGTCTGGTCAGTTTCTTCCCCGCTACTGCAACCGTCTCCAAACCCTTCTAGTCTGCTCTTTTACCACCATGGGTGCCTAGTTGGTGGCAGGATTTGCCATCACTTGTCACACTGGCAGTCCATAACATCTGACAGGTGGGTTTTGCAGATTGTCTGTAGGGGCTACTCCCTCCCCTTCGAGACTACCCCCTCCTCCCATGCCAGCATCTCAGTCGGCTGACAGAGGATCATCTGTCTGTCCTCCGCAAGGAGGTCACAGATTTCTTGGCCAAAGGAGCCGTAGAGAGGATTCCGGTGCCAGAAGTAGGCTGTGGTTGTTATTCCCGCTACTTTCAGGTTCCCAAAAAGGACACAGGCCTTCATCCTATCCTCGATCTTTGAACTCTCAATCTCTTCCTCAAAAAGGAGAAATTCAAAATGCTCATGTTTGCTGAGGTCTTGTCTGTCCTGGGCCCAGGAGACTGGATGGTATTGTTGGACTTGCAAAATGCTTATTTTCATATTCCCGTCCTGCCTGACCATCGGCGCCCTCTTCGGTTTACGGTAGGCCTCAAGCACTTTCAGTTCACCCGTGCTCCCTTTTGTTCTTATCAATGCCCCTCGGGTGTTCACCAAGGTGATGGCGGTGGTTGCAGCTCATCTGTGGAGGTCAGGGGTGCCAGTCTTTCCCTACCTTGATGACTGGCTGCTGAAGGCTGGATCGCCCCAGGCTGTTGTCTCCCACCTCCAGACTACAGTGAACCATTTGTCCTCGCTGGAGTTCACTATCAACGTGCTGAAGTCACAATTGACTCCCTCTCAGACACTCTGTTTCATTGGAGCTGTTCTGGACACAGTGCGGTTTCGGGCTTATCCTCCCGAGCGCTGAGTCCAGGATATTCAGGATATGATACCGATATTTCAGCCTCTATCCTGGGTTTCGGTGAGGCTGACTCCGAGGGTGCTGGGCCTCATTGCCGCCTGCATCCTGGTGGTGACACACGCCAGATGGCACATGCAGGGTCTGCAGTGGGACCTGAAGTTCCAGTGGGCGCACAGTCAGGGGAATCTCTCCAACCTGGTCCAGATATCTGAGGGAACTGTAAACGATCTGCAGTGGTGGCTAACAAACCGCTATTGGGTCAGAGGCAGACCCCTCTCCCTTCCCCAACCAGATCTCACAGTAATGACCGATGCATCCTGGGATAGGGCGGCCATCGGGGAGAGGTGGAGATCAAAGGACTCTGGTCTCAGGCAGAATCCGGACTCTACATCAACATGCTGGAGCTCCAGGCAATCCGACTGGTATTGAAAGCCTTTTTACTCTCCAAGTGAAGGCTAGTGCAGGTGTTCACTGACTACACCACCACCATGTGGTACGGCAACAAACAGGACGGGGTTGTGTCGTGCACCCTTTCTCAAGAGGGCCTGTGTCTCTCGACATTGCTGGCGCAGCAGGGCATTTCCCTGGTGGTTCAACACCTCGCAGGTTCGCTGAACACCAGGGTGGACAAACTCAGCTGTCGATGCCTACCGGATCGCAAATGGTGTCTCCACCTGAAGGTGGTGCAAGGTCTCTTTCAGCAGTGGGGAAATCCTTGGTTAGGTCTGTTTGCCTCTGCCAAAAACGTTCAATGTCAGCAGTTTTACGCGCTGGAGTTTCCAAGGCGGCTCTTGCTAAGAGACACTTTTCGTCTCGAGTGGAGTTCAGGCCTCCTGTACGCTTCTCCCATTTCCTCCGCCCCTCCAATTCCACTCCTGCCCATAGTTCTCAAGATCAGGCACGACCAGGCCCAAGTCATCCTTCTGACTCCGGGCTGGGCACAGCGAGTTTGGTATCCCGAGCTTCTGAGCATGGCCATGCCCCTTTGGGAAGATCTTCTGTCAGAAGGGTAGGGTTCTGCACCCGAACCTGTCCGCACTCCACCTTCTTGCGTGGAGATTGAGCGGCAACAGTTTACAGCTTTCGACCTTCCTCTCGAAGTCTGTAATGTCATCTTGGCAGCCATGCGCCCCTCCACAGCAAGACTGTGTACGCCTGCTGTTGGAAAATATTTGTGGCATGGTGTGCAGAAAAATGAGTTGATCCCCTTTCTGCCCTTCTTTCTGAAGTTATGCTTTTCATTCTTTCTATTGCCCAGCAGGGCTCTGCTCTCGGCACCCTTAAGGTTTATCTGCCATTTCTGCTTTCTTGCGGTTGCCTGATAAACTCTTTGTTCAAGTCCCTTATTGTACATAGGTCAAACTCATCTCTTCCCTCCTTCCCCGTTCATTATGCCTCAGTGGGGCCTTAATTTGGTTTTGACTTTTGATGTGTGCTCCTTTTGAGCCTCTACACAATTGTCTCCGCGGGTGTCTCACACTGAAAACAGCCTTCCATGTGGCAATTGCATCTGCCCGCAGAGTGAGTGAGCTGCAGGCCTTGTAATCTAAGCCGCCTTACCCCTCAGTCTATCCTGACAAAGTGGTGCTTTGCACAAGGGCCTCCTTTCTGCCAAATGCGGTCACCCTTTTTCATGCAAGCCGATCTATCACCTTGTCTACCTTTTATGCTCCTCCCCATCCCTCTAATGAAGAGGAGCGACCTCACCATCTGTAACTAAAAAGAGTGTCCTACCCTGACCGCACACAAGAGTTCCGGGTGGACGACCATCTCTTCATTGGGTATGTTGGTGCAAAGAAAGGTCGGGAGGTGCAGAAACTGACCGTTTCCAGATAGGTTGTGCTCTGCATCAAAATCTGCTACACACTTGCCAAGAAGCAGTCTCCTGAGGGCTTGCGAGCTCATTCCACCAGGGATAAAGCTGCGACCACTCCGTTAGCTCGTGAAGTTCCGGTCCAGGACATCTGTCAGGCAGCAACGTGGGCTTCCCTGCACACTTTTGCCAAACACTACTTCCTGGACAGTCCGGTCCACAGGAATGGGCACTTTGCCCGTTCGGTCCTGCAGGAAATTAGTTTGCATTCCCTCCTCAGATTTTTTTGTTGGGTATCTATTCAAAAGGTAAGGAACCTGCGGCTAGAAGTCTGTATCAGATCAACAAGTTACTTACATTCAGTAACGCCTTTTCTGGTAGAGACTATATCTAGCTGCAGATTCCTTACCGACCCACACATCCTCCCCTATCTGCAAACCGATTTCTAGAGACAGGGATGTCCCCTTTCACGGCCTTAGTTTTGACACACCGGGGGTCAGTGTTCTTCATGGCTGCACGCTTCTGCCATGGAAAGTTATGAAAATTAACTGACGTCAGCGCGCCTGGGTGGCGCCTATATAGGTACTGTGACGTCACTTCTGGCGCGGACAACAACTGATGCAGAGCCGATCGACGCCGCCTACCGGCGCACAAGGGTTCTGCTCACGAAAAATCTTCCGGATCCAGTCTGACGCCTCGGGTAATTCTAAAGGTAAGGAATCTGCAGCTAGATATAGTCTCTACCAGATAAGGTGTTACCGAAGGTATGCAGCTTGTTCGTCTTTCCTTCTGCTGTCAGGCAAAACCTTCTTTAACCTGCTGTTATAAAACAGAGTCAATGCGGTGTTTGTATCTTGAATGTTTGCAGGTCTTGAAAGGCCTTAATTTTGTAGAACATTGCTGTTGAGCTATAGAAGAAAATGTATACACGTGACCTACTTTGGTAGTGTCCTCATATCAAAGCTCTGACAATATCTTCTCTGAATATGTTAGAGCTCATATTATATCAGGAGTTTGTTTCTCGAAAGGATCTTGTTTTGTCTCTTCTGTAAATCTGCATACTGGTGTAGGAAGGAAGTAGATCCCGATTATGACTGTAGGGTGCTATTGAGTTCACCGGATAACGATACTATGGAATGCGTTATCAGGTGTGATGAGCCCCTGTTACCAGTTTGCTGGGGAATAACTTGGATTTTGGTGTTGTAACGCAGCAAACAGTGGTACAGTAAATACAGTACACATTTCCCCTGTTAAATTTCAGCAGATTTGACCTGCCGAAATTTACAGAGGCTTGAGGTATTTAACGCATACCATAATTATCGGATAATTACCTTTCGACTGTTAATTCCGATCCGTGCATAAACAACTTACAAACTGGTCGAAATTAGCCGACCCACCTGTAATCAGGCCCTTTTGTTTCTGTGTACAAACATGTTTAAGGACATTCACCAAGTCTTTCCCAATCTGTTCTACACTAGCGAAGGTTGGAAATTAATTTCAGATGAGGTCAGGAGTAAAACTTTTTCCAGGATAGGGGAAAAAGGGGGTGTAGGGAAAGTACATTTGCAATCGCTCAGTAGATTTTCATATAAGCAAATGTGTGCAAATGTATTCATGTGCAAACATATTTCCCCAAACTTTGCTAGGAGTACGGTTGTCAGGCCACCTTCTGTAAATCATTGTGAAATCCTGAACGGCGAAAATCTGCACCAATGCAAAAACTTGTATCTGAAGGTGCACTTTTATGAATTCTTAGAGAATTAGGCCCCTAATTTATTTTTATGTTGCACATAATGGTTTTCCAGTGATTCTATATCCTCAATCTTTATTTTTCTTTTTAACATAGTCTTTTATCAAACATGTTTTACTGAACGATACAGCAAAGTCATGGTATTTAAAGTTGCCCAATAGAAGTTAGCAAAATGTGTTTTTTCAAGTTCCAGTTATTTGATGTGCGTTTTATTTTGAAAGCAAACGCCACCAATCTTTTATTTATGCTTGGTCTCAATTTGTTAAACATTCCTGTTTACACATTTTCATACTCAAACCACTGTTAATAATGCAAGTTGATCTCCCAGCACTTTTGAAGAGTGATTCCCGAATAGTCAAGACTTCGAGTTAAACCACATAAACAAGTTTGAACAAAATATACATATGGCTACAAGCCTTGCCTTAGTGGTAGACATTACTCTAGTATTGTAGTACTGTAAACTAGCAGCCAAAGGGTTTGCAGGGGGTTGTGCCTGCTTGTCAGGTGGGCAAATTGTCCTAGACTCTAAACAGTGTCCTGGGTATCGGGTTACAGGAATTTCACAACTCTGCAAACATGAATGCACTGTGACAGTAATCTCTTGTTTGCCGATTGAGAACTCTTAAAGTAAGTTAAGTCAAATAGCCATATGACCCAAGTATAGCGTATCCCATGTGCTGCTATCAAGTGTGTTCTCGCCCTTTTTTATAGCTTTTCTAGTTTTATGTATGAAAATCCTGGTCTAAGGTTTATTTGGCACGCTCGCATGAAATTTGTACACTTTATAGATTTAAACCTCTTGCTCTAGATTCTTCTACAATAAACATTGTCCTCATTCTAGACGTTTTTTTCTGCTTTAGACCAAGCTTACATTCTGTTCTGTCTTCTGAACCATAATAAGCCACGTCTCAACTTACAGTATATGGAACTTCATCAAAAGTAATATTTCAAAAGTTTGCAGCACTTGCCTTTGTATTGAAATAGACTCGGAAAATGCAAGCAATCCAATTTGGTGCCATTGGATATAGTACTTTTGCAGCATGAATCCTTTTCTGGATTCACATGCTGTGTTTATTCCGCCATCTAGTGGTTACTAGACTCTTAATCCCCTTTCCTTTTTTTTTTTTGTCTTTTTTTTTTTTTTACGTAGTCTGTAGCCATTTGGTGTTGTGTCCATTCTCCTGTGGTGCCAAACATACGTACCAGAAGACCCTGTACGTGGTCGCCATCTTCAGATTCTTTTTTCCGCCACTGGGTCTGGAAGCAACGGTTGAAGCTCCGAAGGCACTGAGAGAAGTTTCACCATCAACCTATGGATCGTCGACCAGAAAAAAGGAAAAAGCAATCAACAGAAGGTGAGAAAATCAAAAACACAGAAGAACAGCGGAATAGGTGAGGGAACGACACTGGAGTAAGTTGTTGACCATGCGGTCAGAGAATGCATGGGGAGGAAAAAGAACCATCTGGGGACATGAAAAATAGAACCTCTAGGTTCTGCCCCCAGTGCCACCAAAACTTTGCCCAAAAAGAAAACCACAACCTCTGCCTGCCGTGGGACCACAACACTAAGACCTGCGAAGCGTGCTCACAGTTCAGGCTGAAGATCCTGAAAGCAAGGGAAAAACAGAGGCGAGAACACCACACAGACATGCAGGAGCAAAAGAAAGGACGTTCATCGCTGAGGGAACATCGGGTTGTCGAGTGAGGAAGAGGAGAATGTCGTGGAGACCGAAGTGGCACAGGCGGAGGGCTCTGATGCAAAGTAGAGGAGGTAAACGAAACCAACAGCAACCTACAAAGATGCCCACGGAGAGAGATCCTCGAAAGCCGAGCCATATAACATCCCAAAACAATTCGGGGGCCGAGCTGAAAATTTCGGACTCTAAGCCGCATAAGACTGCCTCTGCAATGAAGCACTCTGCGACTGAAGGGAAGTCAAGACCAAAAGAACACTCCGAAAGGGGGGGGGGGGCACCGATGGTTATCAGTCCTTGGAGAAACCTTTGGTGTCTGTCAAAAGGTGACCGAACGAAGGTAAGGCCCCCAAGGAGTCAGTGACCATGCCAGACTCGAGGAGAAGACCCTTGAATACCATTGTCTAAGATCGAACCTAGGAAATGGAGAGGAAGAAAAGGCTGCTTGACGCCGAAATGGCAGCAATACTACTACTACTACAAAAAGATTTTAATACCATAATGAAGAATACAGGATTCTGTCAACCTGTGAGGGTGAGAAAAACATGGCAAACTCGTGCCCCCGGCAACTCCCGAGCCACAAGAAAAGGAACATGGCTTGTTCCCCTATGACAAGGAAGGCAAGGAAGACCAAGGTATCTTACAAGACGCCTAAAGTGGCGACTGTAGGGGAACTGGGCTTTTTTTGTATTTACCCCCCACCTTTTGCCCCCTTTTTAGCTACTGGATGCTGATTTTCGACTCCGACAGTGCACTGAGGCCTGCTAACCAGACCTCCGTGCCAGCGCTCCTTCCCTAAAACTAGGTGAACTCTAATTGTGCTACAATTGGCTAAGGACTTTAGCACACCTGTAAGTCCCTTGTAAATGGTACTCTAGGTACCTAGGGCGGGGTACTAAGGAGGATCCCTAAGGGTTGCAGGTCCTAAGGGACCCACATACAAATTCCACCCAGACTGCCAGTGCAGGCTGCGAGACATGGTGCAAACACAACATGACACATCCAAGGTCTCTGCATCTATTATATGTAAGTCACCCCTACAGCAATTCTTTGAGCCCTAAGGCAGGGTGGGTTCTAATTTATTTGAGGACATATCTGCATGAGCAGATATGTCCCTCTGATGTCTAGTTCTATTGCTGGATATTATAAGGGAGCAGGGAAGCCATCTTAAAGTATGTACTGGGCACCGGTCAAAATGAGTTCCCCAGCTGCATAATGGCTTTACTGAAACATATGGTGTTTGGTATCAAACCCCTCGTATTAATAAGCCCACACTAATTCCAGTGATGGATTTATTAATGCATGCACTTTATTAATACATGCACCCAGAGGGTACCTTGGAGGCACCCCGTGAAACCTACCAGCCCTCCAGTGTATTAGCTGACTGGTTCCGTCCAGCTTGCTGCCACAGACGAGTTTCTAACCCCCAGGGGTGAGAGCCTTTGCTCTCAGGAGGTTGGGTACAATGCCTGCTCTGTGGAGAGTTATCACCTCCCCCGAGAAAGGTTGGTAAATTGACATTCCCAGGCAGGGGGCTTCAAAGAGCCCACCTCCTTTGAAATGGGAATCTCCCTTCTCTCACAAGAGAGGAAGCAGACCCCCTTTGTCTAGAGCCCAACTGGCACCTGGACAGGCGGTAAAATTAGCTATGCAGGAGGCGTGTTGCACTGCCAAGCTGGGCACACCTCTAGGGTGACCCAGTCCGACATGAACACAACTTTGGAACTTTCACTATATTGTGTGTAGTGGAATTAGGAATTCAGGGACAGGGTGATGCCCACTCATCACAGAAAGTGGGCATCTAGGGGGTGTAGTGACCCCAGAGGTAAGTAGCCCATTGGCTACTACCCCTTACTCCCCTTAGCGCCCCTAAATTGAGTATTTAGGGGACCCCCTGATACCAAGACTTCAGATTCCAACAGATCAAGAGAAGAAATTGACAGAGTCCTGTCACGAGAACCGAGGAGCAACGACTGACTTGACGCCAACCCGGACGGCTGCCCCAAAAAATCGTGGAAGAAGCAGACTTGTCCTGCAGCTGTGCAGTCTCCTAGAAACCCAGAGGAAATTCCCTTGGAGTAGAGGAGCTACACCCCTGCCGTTGCAGGCACCAAAGACGCAAGGTGCAGTCCACCAAGTTTCCACCCCCCAGCCATCCAGATGCAGCAGTTCTCCAGGAAGAGTACCCTGTGCTCCTGAATGTCAAATATGTCGCCACACAGGACCCCTTTCAGCAACCAAGGCTTCTTGTACTGAGACCGGACACCAACGCTGTGGAAGACCGGCCTGCATGTCTAGGGACAGTGAGACCCACATCGTGAGTGATCCAGCTGTCCTGTTTGCCCCTCCTGCAGCAAACAGTAAGTCCGCAACCGCCGCCACCCAACACCTCAAAGCACCTATGAACCAGCGCTCCCGAGCCCTAGTCCAAGGGAGGTGAAGGTGCCAACGGGGTCCCCAGACCCACAAGAGCCAAGCCCATGCTTAGGTTTGCCTAGATTGGGCTTCCAGTCGCCGCCTGCAGCCTTTCTGTAGGCCTCCTCCAACCGCGAGAGACTCCTGCTCCTGAACCTGACCCCCAAAAATACCACTGCACCCGAGCCCCACAGCCCAAGGAGAAGGGGACCAAGAGTGGCCCTGTGTGCCTGAAGATCTCACGGGGCGATCCCCTCCCCTGTGTGGGTTCCCCCCGGACTGGTCCACCAGTCCCAGCTTGCAGTCGCTTTGTAACTGGGCTGTTCTCCCATTGCAGTGAATGGGACACCCAACGCCGTGACACATCTCTGCACCCGGACGCCCCAGAACTCCCAGAGGTGACCTGTTGGTGTGGCCTTGGGCCATGCCCCATACTCACCTTAAGTCCTGAAGAACAGTCCTGTAAGTCGCTGACAAGTGCCTGAATGCAATACATGTTTTTCCCGAATATGCCTCTTTTTTCCGCTTTCCCTCACCCCGCATGTTGTTACAACGACCGCGTTGTAACAACGCATACCATTACCCCGCAAGTCGTAACAACGACTTGCGGAGGGGGGCGCTGGATGTTGGAATAGTATAATTTACTATTCCAACTCCAGTCTGTGCGGACAGCAGGGAAGGTGTTGGATTTTAAATCCAACACCTTCTCCCCCCTCCGCAAGTCGTTGTAACAACTTGCGGGGTAATGGTATGCGTTGTTACAACGCGGTCGTTGTAACGACCGCGTTGTAACAACATGCGGGGTGACGGATGCGGAGTAAGGGGTGTTTACCGTTTTTCCCTCATAGGATAACATTACCAATCCAGAAATTGCGCTATTTTTGAGAACTGTAAAACTTCATAACTCAAAGTACTCGATCTTGGTAACTAAATTTATATAAAAGTGTGTTATTTTTATAAATTGGTGTCGATGTCTTTATTAAGTGTCTTATTTACTACCTTTGTGTGCATAATACATGCATAACACTACCCTCTGATATGCCTAACTGCTCGCCAACACTACCACAAAAGAAAGCATTTGGGGTGTCATTTGTGCCGCTGTAATTCCTTTGGGGTTTGCCTAGACTCTCTGCACAGTGTACCTCATTTTGGTGCACTATATAGAGAGCCAGCTTCCTACAGCGACGAACAGTCACAAGAACTCTAGTGCAGGCTTCCAGGACGAGTCGGCCGACTCATACCCCTCAAGACAATCGCCACCCAACGACGTCTCTATGTACAATGCAGTTGTGAAGAGAGCAGCGGACCGAGACAGAGTATAGCTAGAAGAGAAGAGGACACAGGCCTGCTTCCTCCTGGAGACCCTCCTACCAACCCAGAGCAGGAACAAATACCTCCCCATGCTGCCAAGCATCCTGGATCAAGGAAAGAATGCTTTCAAGGAAACTGCATCATGGATGTTAGTAACACAAAGAATTGAAAAGAAATATAAACATTCTGTAAAAGACCATGTATACATCAAGGGAAATGCAGTTGTAGATTACATCACTGTGGTCACAGTGAGGAAGAGGGCCAATGTACCAACATCCATGGGCCCCCCGCCAGAGAAGGAGAGCAAGAAGGTGGAGATAGTAGGCCGGAAAGTCGAAAGCAGTAATGCTACACAGTGGAGAATTGCAAACTCAAATGTGCTTCCCAGCCGTTACTCGCATAGCCACTGGGAAGAAGTCAGAACTTCTAAAACACCTCCCAGAGCAATTACAGAAACTGGGCGCGGCACTGGTGGAAGAGGGAAAGGTAATGGCAAATGCTTGTTTAAAGTCTGCCTTGGATGCGGCAGACACAGACTGAAGTCAGATATTCACAAGAACATCAATGAGGAGACATGCCTGGCTGCGGGTTTCTGGACTCAGAAATGAGGTTCAAACTAACATCATAAATGCACCCTTTACAGGAGAGAACCTGTTTGGACCAGCTATAAACCACAACCTGCAACAAATTAAAAAAGACAACACAGCAAAGGCCATGGGGGCACTACGGTTCCGGGGTCAGCCCAGAAGGGGAACAAACCCAACAAGAAGACCAACCTCCTGATAAGTATTCCAAAGTGGAACACTGCAGACACCCTACAAACGGAGCCAGAGGAAAAAGGCAAACCTTTAGAGGAGCAAGCTCCTCCAACAAGTTACTACACCTACCCGACGTCCAAAACAAAACTGGAAATAGAAAAGATATTCCTAGGACCAATAATCAGCACAATGGGGGCGAGAACCTTCCTCACCCCCAAGAGGATCCAGGCAATGCCAGAGCAAGCTTGCTTCTAATGCAAGGGTCAGTCTCTGACAGTGAGAGCAGTGGGGAAGATGATGGGCATTATTGCCTCAAGCATCCCACTTATCCACATGCAAAACTGCACAAGAGACCTCTGCAAGAGTGGATCCAGATGCAGTGGTCACAAGCAACGGGGAGCTGGGAAGATGTAATGGTTGTAACAAAAAGATAGGAAGAAGAGATGAAATGGTGCAATATAGACCACATGACAATGGGAAGCATTTCACACAACCAACTCCAGCAGTGACAATCACTTAAGATGCGTCCCACACAGGATAAGGGGTGCACATGGAGCAACTAAAAATAAGGGGGCTCTCGAAGGCCGTGTAAGCGATCCAACATATAAATGTCCTAGAGCTAAAAACTGTCTTCCTAGCCCTAAAGGCCTTGCAGACGCAGCTGAAGGGAAGGACGGTCAATCAATCAATCATGTCACTTATAAAGCGCACTACATACCCGCGAGGGTCTCAAGGCGCTGGGGGAAGAGGGGGGTGGTGCTGCTACTGATCGAAGAGCCAGGTCTTGAGGAGTCTTCTGAAGGCCAGTAGGTCTTGGGTCTGTCGGAGGTTGGTGGGGAGGGTGTTCCAGGTCTTGGCGGCGAGGTGGGAGAAGGATCTGCCGCCGGCGGTCGTTTTCCGGATGCGGGGGACTGTGGTGAGGGCGAGGCTGGTCGAGCGGAGCTGGCGGGTGGGGGTGTAGAAGCTGAGTCGTCTGTTGAGGTAGGCTGGTCCGGAGTTGTGGAGTGCTTTGTGTGCGTGGGTGAGGAGCTTGAAGGTTATCCTCTTGTTGACAGGGAGCCAGTGCAGGTCTCTCAGGTGGGGTGTGATGTGGCTGCGTCGGGGGATGTCGAGGATAAGACGTGCAGAGGCGTTCTGGATGCGTTGCAGCCGTCTCAGGAGCTTAGCCGTCGTTCCTGCGTAGAGGGCGTTTCCGTAGTCCAGCCTGCTGGTGACGAGGGCCTGGGTGACTGTTTTTCTTGTTTCGGTGGGGATCCACTTGAAGATCCTGCGGAGCATTCGGAGGATGTTGAAGCAGGATGAGGAAACGGCGTTGACCTGCTTAGTCATGGAGAGGGTGGGGTCGAGGATGACCCCTAGGTTGCGTACGTGGTCGGTGGGTGGCGGGGCTGTTCCCAGTGATGTTGGCCACCAGGAGTCGTCCCAGGCTGAAGGGTTGGAACCAAGGATGAGGACCTCCGTCTTGTCCGAGTTCAGCTTCAGGCGGCTGGTCCTCATCCATTCGGCGACGGCCTTCATTCCTTCGTGGAGGTGGGCTTTGGCGGTGTGAGGGTCTTTGGTGAGGGAGAGGATCAGCTGGGTGTCGTCGGCGTAGGAGATGATGTTGAGGTTGTGCTGTCGGGCGGCGAGGGGTGCCATGTAGATGTTGAACAGCGTTGGGCTGAGGGAGGAGCCTTGGGGTACGCCGCAGATGATCTTGGTGGCCTTGGATCGGAAGGGGCGAGGCGGACGCTTTGTGTTCTGCCGGAAAGGAAGGATGTGGTCCAGTCCAGGGCCTTCTCTTGGATCCCGGCGTCGTGAAGGCGTGTTCGTAGTGTGTGGTGGCAGACCGTGTCGAAGGCGGCTGATAGGTCCAGGAGGATGAGGGCTGCTGTTTCTCCGTTGTCTAGCAGGGTCCTGATGTCATCGGTGGCGGCGATGAGGGCGGTTTCGGTGCTGTAGTTGCTGCGGAAGCCGGACTGGGAAGGGTCCAGGATGTTGTTCTCCTCGAGGTAGCGGGTCAGTTGTTTGTTGACGATTTTCTCGGTGACCTTTGCGGGGAACGGGAGCAGAGAGATGGGTCGGAAGTTCTTGAGGTCCTTGGGGTCTGCCTTGGGTTTCTTGAGTAAGGCGGTGATCTCGGCGTGCTTCCAGCTTTCCGGGAAGGTTGCTGTCTCGAAGGAGATGTTGATTATTTTCCGGAGATGGGGCGCGATGGCTGTACTGGCTTTGTTGAAGATGTGGTGAGGGCACGGGTCTAGCGGTGAACCGGAGTGGATGGTGTTCATGATCTCGCTGGTGTCCTCGTCGTTGATGTTGGTCCAGGAGAGCAGGCGGTTGGTGGTTGTGGGGGCAGTGGTCTCGGTGGTTGCCGGGGCGGTCGTGGTGTTGAAGCTGTCGTGGATGTCGGCGATTTTGCGGTGGAAGGAGGTGGCCAGTGAGTCGCACAGGTCTTGCGACGGCTGGATGTCGTTGGTGTTGGAGCTGGGGTTGGAGAGTTCCTTCACGATGTTGAAGAGCTCTTTGCTGTTGTGTGCGTTGTTGTCTAGGCGGTCTTTGAGTGAGGCCCTTTTGGCGGATCTGATGAGGTGATGGTGATTGCGGGTGGCGCTCTTGTGGGCGGCGTAGCTGTCCGCTGTCCGTTCGTGGAGCCAGATCTTCTCCAGTTTTCGGCATGTTCGTTTGGAGGCCTGGAGGTCTTTGGTGAACCAGGTGGCTTTCTTGCTGGTGTGGCTGTTGGGCGGATTCTTGAGCGGGGCGAGGGTGTTGGCGCAGTCGTCAATCCACTGTCTGAGGTTGCGGGCGGCGGTGTCGGGGTCGGAGGGTTCGGCGGGTGGGCTCAGGGCGAGGTTAGCTGGTCTTCCGTGACTCTGCTCCAGCAGCGGCGAGGCATTTGTTCGGTGCGGTGGTGCGTGGTGGGCTTCCTGTAGGTGAAGTGGATGCAGTGGTGGTCAGTCCAGTGGGGTTCGGAGGTGTGGTTGAAGGAGACGTGTGGGCTTGCGGAAAAGATGGAGTCTAGCATGTGGCCGGCGGCGTGGGTGGGTGTAGTCACGAGCTGTCTGAGTCCGAGGGTGGTGAGGTTGTCGATCAGGGTGGTGGAGTTGGTGTCCTTGTTGTTCTCGAGGTGGAAGTTCAGGTCCCCGAGGAGGATGTAGTCCGTGGAGGCGATGGCGTGTGTGCTGACGAAGTCAGCGATGGAATCGCTTAACTGTGGTCGGGGTCCGGGGGGTCTGTAGATGAGGGTTCCTCTGAGGGTGGTGTTGGGATCGGTGTGGATCTGGAAGTGCATGTGTTCGGCGGTGCTGAGGGTGTCGTCTGTGTTGGTTGAGACTCTGAGGGTGTTTCTGTGGACGATGGCGATGCCTCCTCCGACTCCGTTGGTGCGGTCCCTGCGGGTGATCTTGTATCCGTCCGGGATGGCAATGGCGATGTCGGGGGCTGAAGCGGGATTCAGCCAGGTCTCCGTCAGGAATGCGACGTCTGGGGAGGTTGAGTCGAGAAGGTCCCAGAGTTCGATGGCGTGTTTGCGGGCGGAGCGGGTGTTGAGGAGGATGCATCTGAGGTAGTTGGGTTCTTTCCTGGGTGGTGGTTTGGCGGGGCGGGTGCTGGCGAAGCTGCAGTTCCGGCAGGTGAAGGGCCCTTGGGTGCGCTTCGGGGTGGCCTGGTAGCAGGCGTGATCTTTTCCGGGGTTGAGTGCGTGGAGGGTGCTGGCGTCGTATCGGCGTCTGTTGATGTGGCGGGCGCGGGGATGCCCGGACCAGGGGGTCTGGCGCTGGGCGCGGTCACGTCGCGGACGGGCGCAGACGGGCTTGCCTTAGGCGCGCCTTCGGCGCCATAAATGGGGAGGTGGGAGGGAGGAGCAGGGAATGGGGCAGCGAATGGGCAGTGAGGGGGCGGGGCCGCAGGGGCGCAGCGGCGGGAAACAGGTACAGAAAGGAAAAAACGATCACAATCAGGGGCAGCAAGGGGGCACAGAAAGGAAAAACGATCACAATCAGGGGCAGCAAGGGGGCACAAAGGAAAAACGATCACAATCAGGGGCAGCAAGGGGGCACAGAAAGGAAAAACGATCACAATCAGGGGCAGCAAGGGGGCACAGAAAGGAAAAAAACGATCACAATCAGGGGCAGCAAGGGGGCACAGAAAGGAAAAACGATCACAATCAGGGGCAGCAAGGGGGCACAGAAAGGAAAAACGAGCACAATCAGGGGCAGCAAGGGGGCACAGAAAGGAAAAACGAGCACAATCAGGGGCAGCAGCAGGGCACACAGACGGAGCTGTGTGGTGGGGGAGCGACCTACCAGTCAAGGTCAGGGGTCGCTCTCTTCACCACGCAGCGGCCGCCATAAATGGGGAGGTGGGAGGGAGGAGCAGGGAATGGGGCAGCGAATGGGCAGTGAGGGGGCGGGGCCGCAGGGCGCAGCGGCGGGAAACAGGCACAGAAAGGAAAAAACGATCACAATCAGGGGCAGCAAGGGGGCACAGAAAGGAAAAACGATCACAATCAGGGGCAGCAAGGGGGCACAGAAAGGAAAAACGATCACAATCAGGGGCAGCAAGGGGGCACAGAAAGGAAAAACGAGCACAATCAGGGGCAGCAAGGGGGCACAGAAAGGAAAAAAACGAGCACAATCAGGGGCAGCAGCAGGGCACACAGACGGAGCTGTGTGGTGGGGGAGCGACCTACCAGTCAAGGTCAGGGGGACGCTCTCTTCACCACGCAGCGGCCGCCATAAATGGGGAGGTGGGAGGAAGGAGCAGGGAATGGGGCAGCGAATGGGCAGTGAGGGGGCGGGGCCGCAGGGGCGCAGCGGCGGGAAACAGGCACAGAAAGGAAAAACGATCACAATCAGGGGCAGCAAGGGGGCACAGAAAGGAAAAACGATCACAATCAGGGGCAGCAAGGGGGCACAAAGGAAAAACGATCACAATCAGGGGCAGCAAGGGGGCACAGAAAGGAAAAAAAAACGATCACAATCAGGGGCAGCAAGGGGGCACAGAAAGGAAAAAACGATCACAATCAGGGGCAGCAAGGGGGCACAGAAAGGAAAGAACAAGCACAATCAGGGGCAGCAAGGTGGCACAGAAAGGAAAAAAACGAGCACAATCAGGGGCAGCAGCAGGGCACACAGACGGAGCTGTGTGGTGGGGGAGCGACCTACCAGTCAAGGTCAGGGGTGCTAATCCAGACCGACATCAAGACCTTGCAAACGCAACTCAAGGAAGACGTGCTAATTCAGACTGACCACACAACCACGATGTTCTTCCTGAACAAGCAGGGAGGAACAAGGTCACATGTGCTGTCCAAACTAGCCCAAGAGATATTGAGATGGGCTACCTTGAGAGAAATAACCCTGATAAGATACACCTGCCAGACGTAGAAAACGGGGAAGCAGGCAAACATCCTTCGCACACGAAAGATAACTGAACGATTTGGGGCTCCGAGATGTCTTCTGCCTGTGGGGTACCCCACACATCAAACTATTTGCTTCCCCAGACAATGTGAAATGCCTAGACTACACGTCCAGGCACCCACACCGCCGTTCCCAGGGGAATGCCCTGTTGATAGACTGGTCGGGGAGATTTGTATATGCATTTCCACCGATTCCCTTCATACCTCTAGTCTTAAACAAGTGCAGGAGGTCATAAATGACGCTAATTTAATCACCCCACAGTGGGCAACACAAGGTTGATTCTCTGACCTAGTGGAAATGGCACAAGGATATGTAAAAAAAAAAAAACTACCAGAAACATACGACCTCTATCCATGCAAGGAGGGAAGGTTCACCACTCAAACGAGCATCCTGGCTCCTGAGGAGATAGTTCAGATACAAATTCGCAAAACGGGGAAAAAAGAATCTGAAGATGGTGACCAAGCAAAGAGGTTTCCGGGGTGTACGACTGACATCACAGGAGATGGACTCAACATCAAATGGCTACAGACTTTTCCCAGCAACAACAAAAAAAGACGACTATCAAGAAGATCCTGGACCCAACCACTAGATGGTGGAATAATGCACAGCATGTAAATCCAGAGAACGCATCAAGCTGCTAAACTACTCCTACTGGTAAGTAGCAATTTCATTTTGCACGATTATTGGTGGGCTCAGTGCAAGGATGCTCTCAGCTACCACTGATCCGGCAGCCCTATGTAGATGACTGTATTTTTAGCCATGCTACAAAACGTGTGCCTCTGGCCTAGCTCTCGAGCAGCAAGTGCCTTACGAATGAAACACTTCAGAATACAAACAATGTTTGTGCTTAAACGAGGATTTGAGCAAATATTCTTTTATTTTTTGCTTGGCTCTTAGTGGTTTTGATGAATAATTTTCTTTTGCAAGCAAAAATAATACTCGAAACCCATTTTGACATGATTGTTTGTTTCTAAAAGCAAATATGCACACACTTTTATGAGGTCTTTATGGTACGCCTTCCTCAAATTACACTTCTGTTGAACAGTACAGGAGTGAAAGCTGGTATAAATTGTACTCCTATTACCCTCCTGCATTGCAGCACTACTTATAAATTAAGTGCCATATTTGCCCTGTTCACTTTGTGTTTAACTCTTAAGCAGTACTGAGAACTGAGTGGAGCTATATTAAATATATTCTATGCAAAGCAGAGGAAAATATCCCTCTTTTAGAACACATGCATAGAGAATTTTTCACAGCAGTAATTTTGAAAACTCAACTGGAAATAACTAATTTTGGTTTAGATTTATTTTTCCTCTCTAAGGTAGCTAGGGCTGGAATAGACGTGAAAGTCTTTCTCACAGATATCTCAAACTCACTGTCAGGGTAATTTTACCTGCACAATTTAGACCTATAATTTCTCAAAATCACCATGTTGCTCACTGTGATAGCTAGACATAGCAGAAGGCTACTTTTAGGAATAGTGGAGAAATCACAGATGCACTGAATACAATTAAGTCAAAAATAGCACACTATTCATGTATATTTTATGAAGTATTAATTGCCAAATTCTGTACAGTGTAAGGACAGCCTGACTTGATTGAGTCTGGCAAGCATATGATAGGTCAGTTAAAACCACAGGGATCAGGTAAATTGCATATGCTGAAAGGTAAATCAATGTGGGGGACGTCAAGTAAAAATGTTGCCAAACCTTGGAAACTGGTAGGCTGTTGGAGCGTAGAATACGAGTCTGGCTTTCCAAAGTGTTTTATTTGAAATATTTTAGCCGTAGCAAGGTATCAAAAGCAGTCACCTTTCCACCTAGGTTCGATTAACTTCTCACTGGGCTACATCGGGGCTTTACACATGGTTATTTGACTTGTACATAGTAGCGTTAGCATGCCACAAATATTTATGGCTGGTGGAAATGTCATGGATGTCTATAGGTGGATGTAGTATAGAACCTTCCACTGTGTAGCGCAGCCATCCCACCTACCTGAAGGAAGACATTCCAGTCTGTCCCTCGACTTGCATGTCACATTCTAGCACCTATGCTGAGCAGGTGTTAAGTTTTTGGGTACGTTTGCAAACAGTCTCACAAGCTCTTCAATCTTGGCTTTAGAGTCTGAAAAATTAACTAGCCCTCAGGTCCTGGATCTTGCCATGCGTGTCAAGAGATCTCCGGAGACTCAGTCTAGAAATACCTGCAAATAGCACTGGGTGATTGAGACTACTTTTTCTTCTTTGCGTAGCAGGAGGAAGAATCTTTTTTTCAAATCACTCTGTTAATGAAGACTTTAAAAGTAACCATAGAACTTATTTAGCGATTATATTTTGTTAAGAGGTTGTTCTCACAGGGGCCAAATAACAACTTACAAATGCAAAATTTGGAGATGAAGGAACAGGTTTGTTAGGTCTCGGCCTGCACCAGCGCTTGCGCTGGTCTGGCCGAGAGTTTTAGTAAGCGGGTTTTGGAAGTGCAAACAGTGGCTTTTGCTGCGGACTAGCCTGCGTTCACGCGAGCGTGCACGCGCGAAGCCGCCATGTGGGGTTCTGTCAAGGCTCATTAAGCCTACTTTACTGCCGTCGCCTTCTGCTTACACAATGACCATCTGCTCTCTCTCTGAACGTGTTCGCTGACCTCTCTGGACGCACACCGCCCTCTCTGCTTAAACACTGACCACCTATCCTTCTTGTTTCGTTTGTCTTTAATCACGCCAAATATTTTTGTAGGTTAGCCTGTCTAAAAAACGACCATAGACCTGTTTTACCCCACCCTTGCTATTTACAAAACTATAACTACAAACATAGCGATTTACTTAGCATTTCCAATGAATGCAAATGCATCTGTGCCCACCTAGCTTGAATAAGTTAAACATGCCTGAAGTGTTCTTTTACGGACTAACAGTGCTTAGGAGAAAATACACACGACCAAAAAAGTACACCTAAAGTGGAGCTACGCTACAACAAAAAACTGTGTATCTACAAACACGTGGCTACCGCCGCTTTCATAGTGCCTAATTTGCATAATATAAAGGTCCGGTTCTTTCATGAGGCAGCAGCTTTACACTGTGTGCGTTTTGTTTACCCTGCTTAACACAAAGCTCACGAACGGTACAAATGGGGAGGGGATAGTGTTTAAAGGTAAAACTTGCGTATGTGCAAATTTTTGAAAACATGTTTAATTGTGTAATGGTAATTTATAGCCTCTTATTGTAGACGGAGCACTTAATATCTCTTTACACACGCAGAATATAAATGAAGGAAACTGGAGCTATGCTATTTATTGTATTTCTGTCTAGCTATAAATATGTGGGTAAAGTCGCCTACTAGTGCTTAATTTGTATCAAATGGAGAGCCGGTGTTTTCAATAGGCACCACTATTACATTGGGGCGTTTTAGTTTGCAAACCAGCTTTTAAAGTCTGAATCTGCTTTCTAGCTCATTGTGGAAGAATAATTAATTACCCCACACTTGATATTTATAAAACTATAATATTAAACAAAGCTATTTACTTTGCTTAAAAAAGCACTGCAACTGTGACTATAGTCCAAAGGCAACATTAAAAGAGGTGCCAGGGCTCTTATAAGGTGGCAACTTTACACAGCGTGTGTTCTGTTTAATCTGCTTAATCAGGAACGTTAATACAAATCGGGAGGGGATAGTGTTTAAAGGCCAAACATGTTGTGTTTCGGATTATGCAGCATCTTTATACAGTACATTATTTTTTATTTAGTGAAACTCCGAGCGAACTTTGTTTTTTTCCTAACTTTAGTGGTACCCTTTGTTGCTTTAACAACCTCAGCGTCCTGCTGTCCTTGATTTGCATGCCACAGATGCTGCAGACGAATAGATTACAATCTTTATCGCTCAGCTACTTCGCCCTTAATTAGCCTGTCCTGGTTTCCTTTCTCAAGTATAGGGATTTACAGATAAAGTCACACTCCAGTAGACTTTCAGGCTGCCTTTTTTCCAAAACAATTTGAGTTTAGTTGCAAACGCGTAGCTCCAGCCTTCCTTTTAAGAAAGGAAGTGCTGGTGTTTTAAATAGGCAGCAGCTTTACATTTTATATGTATTTTACTACAAACATGCATGTAACTCTACATTTGTTGTTTGTTTCTTAAATAAAAAGGTTTTTTGTGTGCTTCTTACTTCGGTTTTTTACTGACTTTAGTGGGATGGCATGTAGTTTAAAGGCCAAAAATGGAGGTACTAGTTTGTATAAAATTTGTATTGCGTAGTTGTACTTAATAGCCTCTGAGTGTTGACGAAGCACGTAATATTTAGACATACAATGAATAACTATTAGCTAATGTGGAGCTACGCTACAATTTTTTTCTGTAGAGCTCGAAACACGTACCTACCGCCGCACTTCTAGTGCTTAATTTGCAACAGAGTAAGTGCCGGTGTTTTTATCTGGCAGCAGCTTTAGACTGTTTTTTTTTTTATAATTTACGTTACCTAAAACATATAAACTACAATTACAATGTGTTTAGCTACAGCTGCTTTCCTACTGCTTAATTTGTGACGTTAGAGGCGCCGTGGCTCTGATCAAGCCGCAGCTTTACATAGTACATTTGTTTATTACGTTTATGTAACAGAGAGCACATTATTTATACAAATTAGGAGCAGATATTGTTTGAATGGCAAAAGTACTAGCGCAGTAACTTTCAGCTTCAACTCAATAGCTTTCATTGTGGCCCAATAACTTCACCTTTCTATATCCAACGAAAAGAAAATTCACTGATCCGCAGCTTGAACAATTGTTTTCTTATTATTATTACATGCTGCTGATGAGTGCCACAACCGACCAGTTTATATTTAGCATTGCGCGATCTCTGTTTATTTTGTGACGGGAAAGTGCCGTGGTTCTGTACATACAGCAGGCAGCAGCTTTACACAAAATAAGGTTGTAGGTTAGCCTGTTCAGTCTTTTTCCTACTGCTTAATTTGTGAGAAAACATGGGCCGGGGCTATCAGGCAGCAATAGCGTGCTGATTTGAGCGCCACAACCCACCAGTTTATATTCAGCATTGCACGATGTCTGTTTATTTTGTGACGGTCTTTGGACATGCAGCAGCTCCACACAAAATAATGTTGTAAGTTAGCCTGTGTGTAAAACGACCATAGACGTGTTTTACCCCACCCTTGCTTTTACAAAACTATAACGGCAAACATAGCAATTTTACTTTGCACTCTCAATCAGTGCAAATGCATCTATGCCCAGCTAGCTTGAATAAGTTAAACATGCCTGAAGTGTACTTTTGCGGAATAGCAGTACTTTGTAGAAAATACACACGATCAAAATATGACACCTAAAGTGGAGCTACGCTACAACAAAAAATTACGTGTACCTACAAACACGTGGCTACCTCCGCTCTCATAGTGCTTAATTTGAAGCAAAAACAAGCATTTGCAATGCAATAGGTCTCGCTTTTGGGACCTTATAAGTGTTTAGTTATCCAGCACAATATCCTTGGTGCAACAAATCAACTGTTGCATGGCTAAACACTTATAAGGTCCCAAAGGCGAGACCTATTGGCTATGCCAATGCTTGTTTTTGTTAATCTTGTGACCCTCCTATCCGCAGTTTGGGTATAGTTATAAAATATTCTCACAATTTTGGCACTCAAGCCTCTTAGAGCAGGATTGTGGGAATGCTTTCTGCCCCTGAGGAGAGAGGTACCCAGATGTCCTAAAAGTAAATGCTCTATGCTTTCCTGAGCATTTCCACTGCTGGTATGAATGTTCCGCTCATAGCAGTCTGCACTCCTACACCAAAGACAGTAAGTTATGGACCTACAGTGGTATACTAAAGAAAGATTAGTGTTGATAGACACAAATGTAAAATCTGCATGGTGTATTCTTGCAGGATGCTGCTTTCATTTCCATAATTTGGTAGTCTCACCGACTTGTTACAGTACTAGAAAATGTATAATGACAAAAAGTGCACATGCGTTTACGTCACTCTGCAGTCTGATGCCTTCTGTGGTCAATTCCATGTTCTAAGAGCACTGTAGCTTGTCAAAAGCGTTTTTTTTTATATGAAAAGGTCTTCAACGCCTGCACTATGCCCTCGGTTTCTTAGCTTCTTCATGCTCAGCAAGGACGCTGCCAATTGGGATCTCTGTAAAATGACTTCATAATTTGGTGCTAGAGCAAATAAACCCCTCCCTGAATTACACATGGGGATTAATAATATATTTAAGTTCTTATCTCTTAATTAGTGTTTACTTCTCTGCATACATCAGCTCCTTGAAGGTCATTTTTGGAGATCGATGTGAAAGGCTACCTAGTCTTGGGTTCTCTAATTTGTCATTTGTTCTCTCATCAGGATATCGCAAAGTAATTGTGTTTTTTTTTTTTTTTTTTGTGCATCTAAAGTTTAGCACGGACTCTTGACTACAAGAGTAATGTTTAAAAATACAGAGGTCTTTTTTTAGCTGTTTGGTTTCTGGAAATGAAAATGGTGTAGTTTGGCAAGAAAAACTTGTTTCTCCTGCCTATTATTGTTCTATAATTTAGAGGTTGTTTTTCAATAAAGATTCAAAAACATTCAATTGAAAAATATTTTTATATTAGAAAAGGAGGCGTTGGCTTGTGGTCATCAGAGGTATTGTGAGAATCCTTCAGATTTGCTTGATCAGGTGTCTAGGGAAACGAGAGTATGGCTTTGGGAAGTGCGATCACTGCATTTCTGCTTTCATCTTGGACATTATTGTGGCTATTGAGCTGGGTGATTGTCTGTGCATTGTTGCCTAGTTGAGGTAGGAGATGTGAATTCCCTTTGGGGATGTGCTTTTTAAACTTCTCACTGGGCACACTCAAAGTGCATTTGTTTGCTTTTTTTTTTCTCAGGGGGGGGCAGTCAACAACTCCTGACATATTCGCTTTTGCAGTCGCGGAGTAGAGTAGGTGCTGGTAGGGTACTCTTATGGTTTCTGATGAAGAGTTTACCAAGGTTGCATTGGAATGATCTTGTCTCAGATGCGTACATTGTAAAGTTGACATTTGAGGTACTCTCTGTTTGAGGCATGTGAGCTGTAGATCACATACTATGCATAGATCCGCCATCTGGTGTTGGGCCCGGACGTTTGCACTTTGTTTTTGTTCGAAAAAGTCTTTCCAGTCACGAGGTAGGTGACTCTTCCTTTCGGTGATAGTGCGCATGGGCATTGACTCTATTGTTAGATTGGTTTTTTCCGCCATCGGGTTCAGACGTGAATTGCTGCGCTCCGGTTCGATACCGTTCTCGGGTTCCCCTCGGTGCACAATCCACTACCCTCGACGGTATTGTTTCTCGATCGCGTATTCCTGCCTTCGCGTATCGTATCTATTTCACAACTTCAATCGGAAAACCTCGTGCGAGGCCCTTGGGCCTAGCCGCGTCGACCGAATTCGCAGTAGATGGAACGGACTCCATTCCAATTCTGCCCTGGGTGCCACTCCAAGTACCCCCGCACCGATCTTCACGACGTGTTCAATTTGTGTTTATCGCCTGAGCACAAGAAAGAGAACTGCGAAGCCTGCCGATCCTTCCGATCAAAAAAGCCGCTCTGTGACCGTCGGACTCGACGTCACAAGATGTATCAACATAAAGACTACAAGGACTCCGCTCCAGACCTGTACGGAGAAGATGTCGACGAAGAGAACCTCGAAGCACATGGAGCCGAGGAAGATGTCCGAGGAAGACTCAGACATCGAGGAACACAGTCATGCGTACTGTGAGTAAAGATACTCCTCTGCCCCAAAAAGTACCCTTTAAAAAGGCTCCGGTCCCTCCTCCACCTTCGGGCCAAGGTCGGCACCGAGATAAAGTTTCCAACGCCCTGCCTTCAGGCTCGGCACCAAAACAACTAGTAAGGCCTTCCGGCTCGGGACCGAGTCAACCTTCTTCGGGGCCCGACCCCAAGACTTCGGCACCGAAAGATAAGCTAACTGATCCCTCCAAAACTTCGGCACCGAAACACACCTCGGATCCGAAATCATTGGAGCCGAAATCCTCTGCATCAAATCCTCGGCTCTGAAAACGTCGGCACTGAAATCTTCGACGCCGAAAATTATGGCCCCAAAGGAAAAGACTGTTCCTCCTCCACCCAAGGAGACTAGTTTGGACGTTCCGCCTGCTAACACGGACCCCAAATGAAAGGAATTGGTTATTAACCCAAAAACAGGGCACCTTTATGCAAAGCTGCCAGGGATAAGAAAACCAGAATTTGAGCAATCTTATCATATCCCTCTAAAGAGAAAGAGTATGGGGACTAATACTTATCCTTCACCTCTTTCATCTTCCTCACCTCCTCCACCTATTGACCCTAACCTTCTTATAACACCCACAAATTCCCCTCAGCCACAATCACCCGTTCAGCAGGATGATGGGGATGGGGATCTAGATGATGACGCACACGGGGATGTACCACAAGATTATGCTCCCGACCCCTGGGTAGATTATAACACAGATCCTAATAACGACAACGATCCAGATCTATTCCCATCTAGACCTTCTCCTCCAGATGATAATGTGGGGTTTATAGAATTGCTTAATAGAGCTGCACAGTATCATGGGGTGCAACTCCATAAGGAGCCTCTTGAGGAAGATTTCCTATTTGAGACACTAAGTGCATCACAAAAAGCTACACATACATTACCTATGTTTAAAGGTATGTTAAAGCATGCAGATGAGGTGTTCAAAGATTCAGTACGAGCTAGGATACCCACACCTAGAGTGGACAAAAAATACAAGGCAGCTCCTACTGACTCAATTTTTTTTAGAGGTCAGGTTCCGCTAGATTCATTGGTGGTTTCAAATGCTCGGAAACGAGCAAATTCTCAGTCAACGGGAGACGCTCCGACTCCTGATAAGGAATCTAAATTAATAGATGCCTCAGGCAAGAGAGTAGCAGCACAAGCAGCCAGTCATTGGCGTATAGCTAACACACAATCACTCTTGGCAAGATATGACAGAGCTCATTTTGATGAGCTAGAACAACTGATGCAATATCTGCCTGATGAACATAAATCCAAGGCTCATGACCTCATTCAGGCAGGGAAACTTATTTCTAATACATCAATCAGGTGTGCTCTAGATGCAGCAGACACTGCTTCACGTGCTATTAACACCAGCATTCTTCTCAGACGCCATGCATGGCTTAGGGTATCAGGTCTTAAACCAGAAGTTCAAACATCCATTTTAATTCACCTTTTGATAAGCAGCATTTATTTGGTCCTACAGTGGACACATCATTAGAAAAAATGAAGGACACTGAGGTAGCCAAATCTATGGGAGCGCTACAAACACCATCCAACCGTGGCTCATTTCGCCGATCCTTTTACAGGGGAGGCTCAAAGTCCATCCCTACTGACGGGTCCTCTACCTCAGTGGTTCCCAAACTTTTGACTCCTGAGGACCCCCATTGAGTCACCACTGGAAGCCGGGGACCCCCAAGCAATTTGTAGGATTTAAATTTCAAACATTAAAACAATATTTCGAAAAAAATAAACGTGTGCACACAAAACAAATACTCGAATTACTAAGGATTTTAGGGGCATATTTACAAGCCCTATCACCATGGGAACAACACTTTTTTGCGACGTTCCTGTGGCGATGGGGGCTTCGCCTTATTTACAAGGCAGCAATAAGCCACTTAACGTGACTTAACACTGCCTGGTAAATAAGGCCCCCTTTCACGCAATGCTTAGTGGGAAAGGGGTGGGCAGTAGGTGTTGCTGTGGGCGTTCCACCGCAACACCCATAGATTTTGACGCTGCCCCCTATTTACAAGGGCAACGTAAATAGGAGGCAGCGCAAAAATTAAGACCAGGGAAAACCTGGTCTTAACTTTGTAAAACCAGGAGAAATGCTTAATTTCTCCTCGATTTTTGCTTTTTCCATGTGTGCTGCCTTGTGCAGCACACATGGAAAAAGCAAAACGCAATGGATTGTTTATGTTCAGGAAGGTGACCCTTCCTGCACATAAACAATCTTTAAAAAAAAAGTTATTTTGTAACTTCCATGTGTGCTGCATTAAGCAGCACACATAGAAGTGACAAAACAGCATTTCAAGATTGTTTATGTACAGGAAGGGGGACCTTCCTGTACATAAACGATCTTCCCCTGCACGCAGACACACTTGCACTATGGTGCTAGGGTGCCTGCGTTGGCGCTACACTGCTAAGTGTAGCGCCAGCGCAGGGGGAAACGCAGGGCTGCACCATATTCTTGTAAACATGGTGCAGCCCTGCGTTTCTGAAGTGGCGGAGTGTTTCGTTAAACCAAGGAGGCTAACAACACGCTCCGCCACTTCTGTTGTAAATATCCCCCTTAGTATTTTATATTGAAAGAATTTGGAAGGTTGGTGCTGCATCTCCGTGACTAACTTTTAAATGGTTGGTTTTATTTCGCAGTACGAGTCTCCTGCTTCTGCCAGGGCCAGACTGGAAACCCAAAGCAGCCCTGGCAAATGTTTTCAGACTAGTACCCATACGATGCACACCAAGTGCAGTGAGTGAGCCTAACCACTATAAAGGGAGCCTTGGGAGGCTCTCCCCCCAAAGAAATATAGGAAACAATGGTGCAGTCTACAACACATTTATCATTATATATTGAATTGTATTAGCTTTTAAAGAATAGTAAATGAAGACCTTACTATGCACCAGGATATGACAATCTTTGTTGGGGTTCTTCAATGATTCCCTTATCACCCTCCAACAGTGCCTCTCATCTCTCCATAGCCCCTCTGTCACATGTATTTCCTTTGTTTTATAGCATCTCTCATACCATTGTAGGATGTCAGAGCACTTTACATCACACACATATAGAGACAATGAATCATACGTATAAATCAGTGTATAGAAAATATTACATAAGGCAAAGGGGACTTCAAGGTGTAGGATTCCCATGTCATTCATGCTGGAAGGCATTTTTAAAGAGTACTTGGTCTGGAGAAGCACAAACTCATGATTCAAAACATAACAAAGTGGTTAGCATTGACTAACAAAAATGTATTTCCACCCAAATAAACATTTTCAGCAGCATCAGGATAATGAAAGACTGGGAAAAAACATAAGTTACTAACTTGTACCATGCAGTTTGCAAGCAGCTCTTTGAGTTTATAGGTCACTGTGCTAGATTACGATTGTCACTTATGAACTGCACAGTAACAAAAGAATATCTGTGAACAAAGCAGTAACCCACTGACCTATGCACAAATACTGTTTTTTAAAATGCATGGTACATGCTCTTTGCAGTAGGCATATTAACCCTCTGTGCTACATTAGATAAGTCAAAGCTGCCACTGGACAAAACTCTCATCTCTCTTCAGCAGGTACATTAATCACTGGTGTTATCTTGACACTTTTATTGTTGCTCAAAAAATGCTAATTATACAAGAAACTTTTCAGTGCTTTTAAAACTGCTGCCTGCGGACCCCCTGGATATGTCACGTACCCCTGGGGGTCCGCGGACCACAGTTTGGGAAACACTGCTCTACCTCATATAAAGGCAATAGTCAATCACCCTCTACCAGACGTTATTTTCGAGGTGGATTTCGTGGAAACTATGGCAAAGGAAGAGGGAAAGGTAATACACCCTGTACTTCCCCAGCCACAGATAAGCAGTGACTTGTTTCCCCTTTCCCCTTTCCCCGATCATCCCACACCTGTCGGGGGACGTCTCTCTCAATTTCTCCCAGTCGAATTCAATCACATCAGACAAATGGGTTTTACAAATAATCCAACGTGGTTACTGCCTGGAGCTTACAAGCAACCCTTCAAACATTCCACCACAGACACACAAACTGTCTCCAGAACATTTACACCTACTCAAACAAGAATTACAATCTCTTCTGGAAAAAGGAGCTATAGAACCCATCCCACTACAATATCAGGGGACAAGGGTGTACTCTATTTTCAAATTCCCAAAAAGGACGGTTCTCTGAGGCCTAAATTAGACCTCAGAGAATTAAACCTTTACATTCAATCAGATCACTTCCATATGGTCACTCTCCAACACGTACTTCCTCTGTTACAACAAGGCGACTTTATGTCCACTCTAGACTTAAAGGACGCGTACTTCCATAATTCAATACATCCCGCTCATCGCAAATACCTCAGGTTTGTAATAGCGGGGCAACATTATCAATTCAAAGTACTCCCATTCGGAGTAACTACTGCTCCCAGAGTATTTACCAAATGCCTGCTAGTAGTCGCTGCGCATCTGGAAAGACGACATGTTCACGTCTTCCCATATTTAGACGACTGGCTTATCAAAGCCAGCACACTCTCAAAGTGCCTACAGCACACTCAAACAACAATACGCTTATTTTTATTTTTATTTTACAGAGTTTTATATAGCGCAAACTTGACCCGAAGGTATCGGGTATCAGAGCGCTTTACATGAGCACCAGTTGCGTTACATGAGGGCACATTCATTTTTGTTAGGCACAGGGAGATTAAGTGATTTGCCCAGAATCACAGGATGTTCAGCGTCATTGCCAAGACTGGAACCCAGTTCCCCAGATTCAAGGTCGACCCCCCCCCTAGCCGTTAGGCCAACTCCTCTCTCTAATTATTGCACAACCTCGGATTTACAGTCAATCTGTCAAAATCCCATCTTCAGCCCTCCAATACACAAGCATACCTAGGGGCCTCTGTAGATGCACAAAAAGCTCTAGCCTATCCCAATCCAACCAGAATCCACAATATTCAGGCTCTCATTTCCAAATTTCAACCCAATCACTCATTACCAGCTTGGGTATTCATGCAACTACTAGGAATGATGGCATCTTGCATCATGATAGTTCCTTATGCAAGACTGCAAATGCGTCCCCTTCAAGAATATTTAGAACGTCAGTGGAATCAGTCTCACGGTCTATTGACAGATCTGGTGTTGGTGGACGGCCACACTCAACACTTTCTGCAGTGGTGGAATCCACACAACCTAACAAAGGGGCGGCCTTTCATCGACCCGATTCCACAGACCGTGCTAACAGCAGACGCATCGCTCACTGGTTGGGGAGCTCATCTCCTAACTCACACAATTCAAGGATTGTGGAGTCCAAAGGAAAAGCTTCTCCACATAAATCATCTGGAGCTGTTAGCAGTCTTCTTAGCGCTCAAAGCCTTCGAAAGTCACGTTGTAGGCAAAGCTGTCCTGATACGCACAGACAACATGACAGCAATGTATTGCATACAGAAACAGGGAGGAACACACTCTCTCCAACTGTCGCACCTTGCACAAGACATTTGGAGATGGGCCATTCATCACAAGATTTATCTCCTAGCGGAACACCTCCTAGGAGTCAACAATCAGATCGCAGATCTCAGCAGACAGCGACAACAAATTCACGAATGGGAACTTCACCCTCAAGTTCTCCTCCCCTTCTTTCAGATGTGGGGCTTTCCAGACATAGATCTGTTCGCCACACACCAAAACGCAAAATGCCCACATTTCACCTCCAGGTATCCACATCCGTTATCCAAAGGCAATGCTCTGTGGATGAACTGGTCAGGGATATTTGCTTACGCTTTTCCGCCTCTCCCACTCATTCCACTAGTGGTTCGGAAGCTCTGGCAAACATCCCTCACACTAATCCTAGTAGCTCCCACTTGGGCTCGCCAACCTTGGTTCACTACCCTCTTAGAACTATCAGTTCCTCATGCATAGATCACCATCTAGTGTTGGGCTCAGAT
This sequence comes from Calotriton arnoldi, assembly GCA_963921515.1. NCBI lineage: Eukaryota > Metazoa > Chordata > Amphibia > Caudata > Salamandridae > Calotriton > Calotriton arnoldi. Next base: position 527,035 of record CAWUFW010000075.1, on the reverse strand, counting down.
GTTTGCACTTTGTTTTTCTTCGAAGAAGTCTTCCTAGTCACGAGGTAGGTGACTCTTTTCGGTGATAGTGCGCATGGTCATCGGCTCCATCTTCAGATTGTTTTTTTCCGCCATCGGGTTTGGATGTGACTCGCTGCGCTCCGGTTCGACGCCGATCCTTCGGTTTCTCTCGGTGCATACAACACTCAACCTCGACGGTATTGTTTTCGATCGCGTTATCCATTCTTTGCAGATCTTGTTCTTACGATAAACTCTTTTTGATCGGAGAGCTCGTGATAGGCCGTTGGGCATAGCCCCCGGTTCGACTCCCAGTCGATGGAACAAACTCATTTTAAATTCTGTCCTCGGTGCCATGCGAAATATCTGCACACCGATTCACACAAGGTGTGCAACCTGTGTCTGTCACCGGAACACAGTGAACAGGACTGCGATGTGTGCCGAGCTTTCCGCTCCAAAAAGACTCTTCGCGACCATCGGGCCCGACGACGCGACATGCAGAGCCAACACACAGGCTCCATTCCGGACCTGAATCTGATGGAGGCTGACAACCCTATCGGAGCCAGGGAGGAGCAAGAACAGATCTCCCTCTCCGACGATGACTCCGAACAGGATGAAGACATCTCGCAGGGACAACGTACTGTAAGTACAGGCCCTACCTCGCCCCAACTCAACCAAAAAAGAAGGCTCCGGACCAACCCGCGCCCTCGGTCGGCACCGAGACCACGCTTCCGACGCCCCGCCTCCCAGCTCGGCAACGAAGCCTACCAAAAAGCCTTTTGGCTCCGAAAAGCCCCATTCCAAATCTGGCACCGAGCCAAAGCCTTCGGGGTCGAAGACCAAGCCCGGCTCCGATCATCACCATTCGGCACCGAAAACCACCTCGGATCCGAAGACACCAACCCCAAAACCATCGGCACCGAAAATTTCGGCGCCGAAACAGACTGATACACCAAAGTCACCTAAGAAGCATAGTTTCGGTGATCCGCTCGAAAAACCGGACCCAAAACAGAAAATTTTGGTCATACATCCAAAAACTGGCCACATTACTACCAAAGTGACTTTAAAAAGAGGTGCTACTACCGAAGAGGAATACCACATTCCATTAAAGAAGAGAACAGTTGGGACAAACCCTTCCCCTCCTCCTCCACCACCTTTACCTCAGTCTCTGCCTGTGCCAACTTCACCTGAGCACTCACCACCATATATACCCGACGATCAGGGTGATGGGGATGATACTAATGATAATCAGCCTGGACCTACAGATGTGTGGGATGACTATAAAATTGACTCGCCCACAGACAATGACCCTGACCTATACCCTACCAGGCCCTCTTCACCAGACAGCGTAGGATATATTGAATTGCTAGGCAGGGCTGCCAATTACCATGGGTTCCAGCTGCATAAGGAATCCCTTGAAGAGGATTTCCTCTTTGAAACATTAAACACCACACAAAAATCCACACATATGTTGCCCATGCTTAAAGGAATGACCAGACATGTAGACGACATATTTAGGGATCCTGTCAGGGCACGTATCCTGACCCCTACGGTGGATAAAAAATACAAACCTGCACCAACTGATCCAGTCTACATAAGAGGACAATTACCCTTAGACTCATTAGTTGTTTCTAAAGCACGCAAAAGGGCAAACTCCCAGACTACTGGAGACGCACCACCCCCAGATAAAGAGTCAAAGCTCCTTGATGCTTCAGGGAAAAGAATAGCCTCCCAGACAGCTAACTTCTGGCGCATATCTAACACACAAGCGCTGCTAGCCAGATATGACCGTGCACATTGGGATGAAATGGAACAACTTATCCAATTTTTACCCCAAGAACATAAATCTAAAGCGCAAGACCTGGTACGTGAGGGACAACTAATCTCCAACAATCAAATTAGATGCTCCCTAGATGCGGCTAATACATCTGCCAGAGCAGTGAACACTAGTGTCCTTTTAAGAAGGCATGCCTGGCTACGCATATCGGGGTTCAAACCGGAGGTTCAGACCTCAATATTGAACACACCATTCGATAAAGAACACCTGTTTGGGCCGGTGGTTGATTCTTCACTTGAGAAGATGAAGAAAGATGCCGAAGTGGCTAAATCAATGGGAGCCCTTTAGTCTCCACAAGGCCGTGCGTGGTTCCTTTCGGTGCTCCTTTTATCGAGCAGGGTCCAAAACCACTTCCTCGGACACTACATCTACCTATAAGGGCAATAACCAACCCTCAGGTTCCAAAACTTACTTCAGAGGTGGTTATAAAGGAAACAACGGCAAGGGCAGAGGTAGAGGTTCCAACACACGTACCTCCCCCTCTAATACAAAACAGTGACTTGCCCATAGTTCCCCCCGACCATTTAACACCTGTGGGGGGAAGACTGTCACAATTTCTACCAAAGTGGCAGTCAATAACAACAGACAAGTGGGTCCTCCAAATTATCCGTTCTGGTTACTGCCTGGAGTTCATCAACACTCCTCCAAACATTCCCCCAAAGTCGCACAAACTTTCACCGGATCACATACACCTTCTCAAACAAGAGGTGCAATCCCTGCTTCTAAAACAAGCTATAGAGCCCGTACCACCACAACATCAGGGGTCGGGCGTCTACTCCTTTTTCTTCCTAATTCCCAAAAAGGACGGTTCTCTCAGACCAATACTAGATCTCAGAGAACTAAATCTTTACATACAGTCAAACCACACTTCAACAGGTTCTACCCCTTTTGCAAAAGGGCGACTTTCTTTCTACTCTAGACTTAAAAGACGCCTACTTTCATAGTCCAATCCATCTGGCTCACCGCAAATTTCTCAGGTTCATAATAGCAGGTCAACACTACCAATTCAAGGTACTCCCATTCGGAGTCACCACTGCCACCAGAGTCTTCACAAAGTGTCTGGCAGTAGTAGCTGCGCATCTAAGAAGACGGAGCATACATGTCTTCTATCTGGACGACTGGCTCATCAAAGCTAGCACGTACCAACAATGCCGCAAACATACTTCCGTAACCATGCAGTTACTTCACCAGCTAGGGTTTACAGTCAATGTATTAAAATCACATCTTCAGCCAAACAAAATTCAGAACTACCTAGGAGCCACTCTGGATACTCAAAGGGCTCTAGCATTTCCCAATGCAGCCAGAATTCGAAACATTCAGGCGCTGATTCTCAAATTTCAAGCCACTCAATCACTTCCAGCTCGAGTGTTTATGCAACTGTTGGGAATGGTGGCATCTTGCATCATGATCGTTCCCCATGCCAGGCTGCACATGCGTCCACTTCAAGAATGCTTAGCCAGTCAGTGGAACCAGTCACATGGTCTATTAACCGATCTAGTGTTGGTAAGCGGCCGTACTCATCGCTCTCTGCAGTGGTGGAACACCCAAAATCTGTCAAAAGGACTGCCGTTCATAGACCCAGCTCCACAAACAGTATTAACAGCAGACGCGTCCCTAACTAGATTGGGAGCTCATCTTCAACAACTCACAGTGCAAGTCCTCTGTAGCCACCAACAAAAGTTGCTCCACATCAATCATTTAGAGCTCATGGCGATCTTTCTAGCTCTCAAGGCCTTTCAAGATCACCTCTCTGGCAAAGCTGTCTTAGTTCGAACCGACAACATGACAGCTATGTATTATATACAGTAACAGGGGGAGACACACTCTCTCCAACTGTCCCACTTAGCCCAAGACATCTGGAAGTGGGCTATTCACCACAATATCTATCTCCTAGCGGAACACCTCCGAGGAGTTAACAACCAGATTGCGGACCTCCTCAGCAGACAGAGGTATCAAATACACGAATGGGAACTTCACCCTCAAGTTCTCCACCCATACTTCCAAGCTTGGGGAGTCCCTCACATAGATCTGTTTGCAACATCCGAAAACGCAAAATGCCCAAGCTTTGCCTCCAGGTATCCACACCCGTTGTCCAAAGGCAATGCTCTATGGATGAACTGGTCAGGGATATTTGCTTACGCTTTTCCGCCTCTCCCACTCATTCCATCAGTGGTTCGGAAACTCAGACAAACATCCCTCACACTAATACTGGTAGCTCCAACATGGGCACGTCAACCATGGTTCACAACCCTGTTGGAACTCTCTCTGGTACCGCATCAAAAATTACATGTTCGAGGCATATGAGCTGCAGATCGACACACTGTGCATAGATCGCCATCTGGTGTTGGGCCCGGATGTTTGCACTTTGTTGTTGTATTGGAAAGTCTTTGGAAGTCACGAGATAGGTGACTCCTCCTTTGGACAATAGTGCGCATGGGCATCGACTCCATCTTCAGATTGTTTTTTTCCGCCATCGGGCTCGGATGTGTTTCGTCGCGCTCCAGTTCGGTGTCGACACCGTTCTAACTTTCGACGCGCAATCCTTCACCCTTTCGTCGGTATTGTTTGAGATCGCGTTCCCCTTTTCCACGCGCATCTCTACAAACTCGGATTCTTCGATTCCAGTCGTCGACGCAGGCCTTCGGGCCTAACTGCGCCACCGGGCTTTTTGGCTCATGGAAAGGACTCCCTTTAAAAAGTGTCCTCAATGTGGATCGAAGTTTCCCCACGCCGATCTTCACGAGGTGTGTAACCTCTGTCTGGCGCCGGAGGACGAGGCCAAGGACTGTCCAGCTTGCGCCTCATTCCGCTCGAAGAAAACCATACGGGATCGTCGAGCTCGAAGAAACATGGCTCGATCGTCGACATCCATTCCAGACGATATCTTCCAGGAAGGCGTCGACGTACCGGAACAAGAACAACTCGAAGAAGGCCTCGTCAGCGCCTCCGAAGCCGATGATTCCGACGTCGAAGACATCACTCCTGGGCAACGGGTCGTAAGTACTGACGTCGACCCCTCCCCATCATCCATTCCGGCAAAGGCTTCGGTACCACCTTCACCTTTGGGCCTAGGTGCACACTGGGACAAAACTTCCCACGCCCCGCCTTCGGGCTCGGCTAAGAAGTCAATAACTAAGCCTTCAGGCCGCTCGGGCTCGAGCCAGCCTACCCTCGGTGCCGACACCCCATCCCCGGCACCGAAGCCAAAAGACAAGCCACTGTCTACACCCGCACCGAAGCCAGGTTCGGCGTCGGCGCATTCGGCACCGAAACACAGCGCCGAGCCTTCGACTCCGAAAAAACCGTCGGCATCTAGTAAACATCCAGTTCCCAGAACAGCTGGCGCTCGATCTTCGGAACCGAAAAAGTTACCGGTACCGACTCCAAAGACCCCAACGGAACCGATAAAAACTCCCGTTCCAAAACCTAAAACCACTCCAAAATTGGTGCCACACACACCTTCGGAACCGAAAAAATCGATGCCGAAGCACCAGATTTCAGAGGAGGAACTTTCTCAGCCTGATCCAACCCAACAAATACTGGAAATCGACCCAGAAACAGGTCGCCTTGTGGTTAGTCCTTCCAGAAAGAGGATATTGGACACATCTACACCAGCTCCACTTCCTCTCAAGAAAAGAGACATTGCCACTTCCCCTTTTAGGATCCCTTCTCCACCCCCCCCTCCTCCACACCACATCGCTCCTATTCCATCTCCAGTACCCTCAGAATCTCCTCCACCTCAGGATGATCAGGACCCTTCTGAGTACGAAGGTGATGACCACCCTTTAGGAGAGCCCAGTCATCCTCATATTCCTACTGACCCATGGGACAACTATGGTACACCAGATGTCCCCGATACACCACAAGATGAGATCTACCCATCTAGACCATCCCCTCCAGAGGATACTATAGGGTTCACTCAGCTCATACATAGAGCTGCAGAATACCACAATGTGGATTTACATACAGACCCTATAGAGGAAGACTTCCTTCTGGACACTTTTGCACCATCTCAAAGGTCCACTTCTATTCTACCAATGCTAAAGGGGGTAATCAAGCACGCTCCTGAAGTTTTCAAAGATCCTGTCAGGGCTAGAGTCATTAACCCCAGGGTGGAAAAGAAATATAAGCCTGCCCCAGCTGACCCTGTTTACATCAAAGGGCAACTTCCCTTAGATTCCCTAGTAGTTTCCAACGCCAGGAAAAGGGCTAACTCCCAAACCTCAGGCGATGCTCCACCTCCTGATAAGGAGTCCAAGCTCCTGGACGCATCAGGTAAAAGAACGGCGTACCAGGCAGCCAATATTTGGCGAATTGCCAACACACAACTAGCTCGGTACGATAGGGCACATTATGATGAACTAGAGACCCTACTACAACACCTTCCAGATCAATACAAACAAAGAGCCACTGATCTCATTCAGGAAGGCAAAACTATAACAAATACCTCCATTCGCTGCGCTCTAGACGCCGCAGACACAGCTTCACGGGCCATCAATACCAGTGTCCTCTTACGCAGACATGCATGGCTCCGTATTTCAGGGTTCAAACCTGAGGTCCAAACTGCCATATTAAATCAGCCGTTTGACCAACAACATTTATTTGGCCCTACTGTGGATTCATCTTTAGAGAAGATGAAAAGATACCGACACCACCAAATCAATGGGAGCATTACAATCTCAAACTCCCAGAAGTTCCTTTCGTCGCTCCTCTTATAGGGGCGCCTCTAAAGGCTTTACTACAGACAACTCCTCTACGTCCTATAAAAGTCCCAGACCTCCACTACCAGAGGCTATTACAGAGGAGGCTACAGAGGTAATAATAACAAAGGTAGAGGCAAAACCCTCAATACCCGTACTGCCTCCACCTCCAAACAATGACTTCCCTCCGCTCCCCCCAGACCATTCCACTCCAGTCGGGGGAAGATTACTACAGTTCCTGCCTGTCTGGAACACCATTACCACAGACAGGTGGGTGAGACAAATCATCCAATCCGGTTATTGCCTGGAACTCACTTCAACTCCTCCAAACATACCACCCAGACAGCGTCCAATGTCAGCAGACCATTTAACGCTTCTCAAACAGGAGGTACTTTCCCTCCTACAAAAACATGCAATAGAACCAGTTCCCCTGCATCAGCAACACACAGGAGTGTACTCACTGTATTTTCTCATTCCCAAGAAGGACGGAACCCTGAGGCCCATTCTCGACCTCAGACCATTAAACCTCTACATACCGTCGGACCATTTCCATATGGTGACTCTTCAACAAGTCCTTCCTTTACTCAAACAAGGCGATTTCCTTGCCACCTTAGACCTCAAGGACGCCTACTTCCACATTCCCATTCACCCCGCCCACAAAAAATATCTTCGATTTGTAGTGGACGGTCAACATTATCAGTTCAAGGTGCTCCCATTCGGAGTCACCACAGCACCAGGGTCTTCACGAAATTTCTGGCAGTCGTGGCAGCCCACTTAAGAAGACAACAAATCCACATCTTCCCCTACTTGGACGACTGGCTCATAAAAGCCAAGTCTCATACCCAGTGTGTAAATCACACACACACACCACAATACAACTACTTCACCACTTAGGGTTCACAATAAACCTCACAAAGTCTCACCTCCAACCCTCCCACATCCAGCAATATCTAGGTGTCACAATAGACACCTCAAAGGGCCTTGCGTACCCCAATCCAGTCAGGATAGCAAGCATGCAAGCCCTTATAACAAAATTCCAGCCGCAGCACTCCCTTCCAGCTCGGGTGTTTATGCAACTAATAGGGATGATGGCATCTTGCATATTCATAGTCCCGCATGCCAGACTCCAGATGCGCCCCTTACAGGAATGCTTAGCACGTCAGTGGAACCAGGCTCTAGGTCAGCTAACAGATCTGGTGTTGGTGGAAGGCCGCACACATCGCTCTCTGCAGTGGTGGAACACCCAAAACCTTTCCAAAGGGCGACCGTTCCTAGAGCCACTTCCACAGATAGTATTAACCGCAGACGCATCGCTCACCGGATGGGGAGCTCATCTTTTACATCACACCATACAGGGCGTGTGGACACCTCAACAAAAACTACTCCACATCAATCATTTGGAGTTACTAGCAATTTTTCTGGCACTAAAATCATTCCAGAAACGCATATCAGGCAAAGCTGTGTTAGTCCGGACGGACAATGTCACAGCAATGTATTATTTACAAAAACAGGGGGGGACGCACTCTCTGCAGCTCTCTCAACTAGCTCAGACCATATTGAGATGGGCTATTCCTCAAAACATATTCCTGTTAGCTCAACATCTTCCAGGAATTCAGAATCAGATGGCAGATCTGTTAAGTCGTCAAACACAACAGATTCACGAGTGGGAACTTCACCCACAGGTTCTTCAACCATTCTTCCAAATGTGGGGGCATCCAGACATAGATCTGTACGCCACACATCACAACACAAAATGCCCAAGCTTCGCCGCCAGATATCCACACCCATTGTCCAAAGGCAATGCGATATGGATCAATTGGTCGGGCAGATTTGCGTACGCTTTTCCGCCTCTCCCACTCATTCCATTAGTGGTGCGCAAACTACAACAGCAGTCACTAACACTGATTCTAGTTGCTCCAACATGGGCCAGACAACCATGGTACACAACATTGCTGGAACTATCCGTAGTCCCGCACCAAAAACTACGCCTCTCCCCACACCTGTTAACACAGAACCATGGAGAGATCAGGCATCCAGATCCCACACAGCTCAATCTAGCGATCTGGCTCCTGAAGTCCTAGAATTCGGTTACCTCAATCTCCCACCAGATTGTATGAATGTTATCAAAGAGGCTAGGCGCCCCACCACTAGAGCCTGCTATGCAGCCATGTGGAAAATATTTGTGATATACTGTACCAATAACACAATCAATTCTCTAGATGCCTCTATTCAACACATCATATGTTACCTTCTGCATCTTCAAAGATGTAATCTAGCATACACATCCATTAGATTGCATCTCGCTGCCATAGCAGCTTACCTACAAAATAGACAACATGTGTCATTGTTTAGGATACCAGCCACCAAAGCATTTATGGAAGGCCTCAAAAGAATAATTCCTACCAGGGTACCACCCTCTCCAGTGTGGAATCTAAACATCGTCCTCACTAGATTAATGGGCCCTCCATTCGAACCTCTACATAAATGTGAGCTCCAATTTCTTACATGGAAGGTTGCTTTCCTTGTAGCCATCACATCTCTCAGGAGAGTCAGTGAATTACAGGCACTAACTATTCAGGAACCATTTTTACAACTCCATCATAATAAAGTGGTTCTCAAGACAAATCCCAAATTCCTTCCTAAAGTGATTTCTCCTTTCCACCTCAACCAATCTGTTGAGTTGCCAGTATTCTTCTCACAACCACAAACAGTAGCAGAGAGAGCTCTTCAAACTCTAGACGTCAAAAGAGCATTACTTTACTACATTGACGGAACAAAACCTTTCGCAAAACAAAACAGCTTTTTGTATCCTTCTCACCACCACATAAAGGCAATCCCATATCAAAATCTGGCATTGCAAGGTGGATTGTCAAATGTATACAAATTTGGTATCATAAAGCAAAACGTACACGATCTACTCCCCCTAAAGCCCACTCTACCCGCAAAATAGGGGCTTCCATGGCATTTTTAGGGAACATTCCCTTAGATGACATCTGCAAAGCAGCTACATGGTCTACACCGCACACATTCACAAAACACTATTGTGTAGATGTGCAAGCAAAACAACAAGCTTCTGTGGGCCAGGCTGTACTCAAAACACTATTTCAAACCACTGCAACAGATACTGGTGGTCGCCGCTAAAGGAGGATACTGCTATGCAATCTATGCACAGTGTGTCGATCTGCAGCTCATATGCCTCGAACGGAAAAAGCTACTTACCAGTATGCATCTGTTCTTGGCATGTAGAGCTGCAGATCCACACACGCCCACCCACCTCCCCGGCTACCTTTATCTGTTCCAGTATTATCTTAATTAGATACAACATACATGGACATCTTTCTGTTTCTCACAAACTCCATCATTTCCCTTCTTGGCGAAAAAACAATCTGAAGATGGAGTCGATGCCCATGCGCACTATTGTCCAAAGGAGGAGTCGATGCCCATGCGCACTATTGTCCAAAGGAGGAGTCGCCTATCTCGTGACTTCCAAAGACTTTCCAATACAACAACAAAGTGCAAGCATCCGGGCCCAACACCAGATGGCGATCTATGCACAGTGTGTGGATCTGCAGCTCTACATGCCAAGAACAGATGCATACTGGTAAGTAGCATTTTCCTTAACTACCAGTCTCCTCACACAGAGCCATGGAGAAATCAGACACCCAGATCCCAAACAATTGAACCTAGCGTTCTGGCTCCTGAAGTCATAGTTTGGTTATCTGAACCTTTCACCAGACTGTATGAACATTATTAAGGAGGCTAGAAAGCCTACCACAAGAGCCTGCTACGCAGCCAAATGGAAGCGATTTGTTATCTATTGCAATAACATCAACCCTCTTGATGCTTCCATACAAAACATTATCTGCTACCTGTTACATTTGCAACAGTCATCATTGGCCTATACATCCATCAGACTGCATCTCGCTGCAATTGCAGCCTATCTTCAAAATAGGCAACATGTATCGCTCTTTAGAGTGCCTGTAATCAAAGCAATTATGGAAGGACTGAAAAGAGTTGTACCATCAAGACTTCCACCTGCCCCAGTGAGTGTGGAATCTTAATATAGTCCTCACAAGGTTAATGGGCCCACCATTTGAACCTATGCACAGATGTGAACTACAGTTCCTCACTTGGAAAACAGCTTTCCTCATTGCAATCACTTAATTGAGGAGAGTGGGTGAACTTCAGGCACTAACCATAGAAGAACCTTTTTTTCCGGCTACACAAAGATAGTGGTTCTTCGTCCCAATCCTAAATTCCTACCTAAGGAAGTATCTGCATTTCACATAAATCAGTCGGTTGAATTACCTGTTTTCTTCCCTCAACCTGACTCCGTTGCAGAACGAGCTCTACACACCTTAGATGTTAGAAGAGCACTGTTGTATTACACTGAAAGAACGAAATCTTTTCGTAAAACCAAACAACTCTTTGTCGCTTTTGCACCACCTCACAAGGGCAATCCTATATCCAAATCAGGTATTGCTAGGTGGATTGTTAAATGTATTCAGATTTGTTATGCAAAAGCCAAAAGGACTAACGGTACCCCCTAGGGCACATTCCACTCGTAAGCTACGGGCTACTATGGCTTTCTTGGGGAACATCCCTATTACTGACATCTGCAAGGCTGCAACATGGTCCACACCACACACATTCACCAAACACTATTGTGTAGATGTGTTTAGCCAGACAACAAGCTAATGTGGGCCAAGCAGTACTTAAAACGCTGTTTCAGACAACTCCATCAGTTACAGGATAGCCACCGCTTGGGGGAGACTGCTTTATAGTCTATGCATAAGCATGTGATCTACAGCTCACATGCCTCGAACGGAAAATGCTACTTACCCAGTATGCATCTGTTCTTGGCATGTAGAGCTGTAGAGTCTCATGCGCCCACCCACCTCCCCGGGTACCTGTACCTGCTGTAGTTCTCTTGTTACTATTCATAAATACACATGGACATCTCTACTCTTTACTACTACTCCATTCTCTCACCCTCTGCGGGGAAAACAATCTGAAGATGGAGTCGATGACCATGCGCACTATCACCAAAAGGAGGAGTCCCCTACCTCGTGACTAGGAAGACTTCTTCAAAGAAAAACAAAGTGCAAACATCCGAGCCCAACACTAGATGGCGATCTATGCATAAGCATGAGACTCTACAGCTCTACATGCCAAGAACAGATGCATACTGGGTAAGTAGCATTTTCCTTCAATGTGCACGAGTAGTCCTTTCTTTTTCTTCGTTGGGTGATGTTTTCTGTGGCAGACGCTGTTTATATTTTGCACTACACTTCTCCGCATCTTATATTTTGTGTTGGTTTCTGTAAAGAAACTGACAAAATAATTTTTTCACACTTGAGTAAAATTTTGTTTATTTGGAGTTTACAATTATTTTGCCTTACCGTGAGTGGAAACAGCCACTACATAAAACCCCCATCTCTGTCAAGAAGGAAAATTAATCGCCAAAGTTACCTTTACATTTTTATTGTTGCCTGAAAACCTCTGAACATGTACATGTTCTTAGCAGCAGGCATCTTAATCCTCAGCACTACTTTAGCATCAGTGGAAACAGCCACTAGATAAAACTCCGATCTCTCTCCAGCAGGAACATTAATCGCCAAAGTTACCTTTACATTTTTATTGTTGCCTAAAAACCTCTGGACACACAAGGACATGATGTTTGCAGCAGGCATCTTAATCCTCTGCGCTACTTTAGCATCAGTGGAAACAGCCACTAGATAAAACTCCGATCACTCTCCCGCAGGAACATTAACCACCAAAGTTTCTTTTACATTTTTGTTGTTGCCTGAAAAACTACTGCAGGATTACCTCTCCCCAACTCAGCTAACATGTTTAAACCCTGGATCGCCAACGCTCCTATTGTACTGCAAGCTTCCTTCCCTCACATTCGCCTACAGATTAAGTGTCCTTAGTAATGCACAGGTCTAAGGCAAGGTGACTTCTCCCCTGCCCATCTAACGCATCCCAGGTTTTAATATGCAGCAACCTGCAAACTAATTTAAGCTTTGTTACAGGGCTGCAAGCTGACCTTTCCCCAGCCCATGTTACGTGTTTAATTAGATGCTCTTTAAATTACTCCCTTTTTTTTTTTTTACAAACCATGAACCTGGCCAGTTACAAGCGCTTCTGTTCTTTTTTTAATCTGAGGACTTTTTTAACTATGATGCACACAACTGCTTTCTGCACTATCATCTATACAGTGGGTAGCAGATTTGAATTTGCTATTAACAGAGGCATTGCTTTAATGTCGCGTCGCTGACATTTTCCACCGAGGTATGTTTAGTTTTGCAGCGTGAATCTAGGTATGTTTAGTTATGCCTCTTTGGATGCTGTTTTTCCTGTTTACCAGCGCAGCATCACCTCAGCACAGCACCAACTCAGCACCACCTGAGCATCAGTGCAGCACCACTAACTAAACATCACTCAGCACCAACTTCGCATCAGTGCAGCACCACCAACTAAACCTCACTCAGCACCATCTCAGCATCACTATGCATCACCTCAATATCTCTGCATCACCCCCACACCAGCACACCACCACCTCAGCTTCACTAAGCATCACCTCAATATGCCCTCGTAATATGGAATCCGTTGATTCGCCTCTAATATCCGTACGCTGCTTATGTTGTAATTCAGGTGCAACGTCCACCCTCACATTGTTTATGCTCCCCCTCCCCCATATAAAAACAAATACATATCAAACAAGTTACCAGCATTTCAATGACAAACAACTAGAAGACATTTTTTAAGTTAATTCATTTTTTAATACAGTCCTTCAGTTGTACTTAGTCTTCTTGGTTGGGATATGTTAAGAAAAATGCTTAAACTATTTTATTGTAACTTTTCAACATACTACACAGCAGACTCACTGCTCTACAACATAGCTTAAAAACATTGGCAAAGCTAATAGCTCTGGCTAAACACTTATAAGGTCACAAAGGCGAGACCTATTGGCTATGCAAGGGCTTGTTTGATAATTGAAGGGGTGTTAGAGTATGTAGGATTGGTGGTGGTAGGTGTGTTTGGGAGAATGTGCTTTTGAAATGGATTGCAGTGCAGGCGGATCGTTTCATAATACTCTCCAATTCAGGCTTCAAAGGTCACCTATAAGTCGGCTGTATTTGATCTATTGTCTGTAATGCTATTCAGTGTGTTCAGTACATTTGTCACGTTTGTTATTGAGACAAGGTTGATTGTGAGAGCCAACAAGTCACCTGTCCATGCCTTCATCTTGAAGAGAATATCAAGGCGTTGGTTATAAATCATATCAGTGTTTGGCTCTGTTGTTGACCAGTAAGTCAGGAGTGCGCAATGCTTAATGACTTAAGAGTTAATACCAGTTAACCAATAGGTCAGTGTTTTCCTGCTCGTTCCTGTGCTCATGGATGTTCTCAGCAGAAGTTGTTAACACTGCCATGTCCAGGCCCTTGGGTATCATCGGTCCCTGAGAGGACAGTCCCTAATATATCCCCTGTCCCTAAAATATGCGTCACTTTGCTTGCATGATGCCCTTTTTTGGTCTCGCCTAGCGTTGCAGCGCATGCGCTGCTCGCTCTGCGAGATCTATTGTCGTCGAGGCGATTTCGGAAGTGCAGTGGAAGCTCCGCCCATGCTTTTGATTGGCTCGCGTCACACTTTATGCTAAACGCTCGCTTTCGATTTGAAGTGAGGCTTGTTTGTTCCCTCCCTGTCTCCTTTTCGGCTCGCCCATCCGGACTGGATTTTGCACTCGCGGCGTAACATGGTAGGATTTAGTTGTTGGTTCAGTACTATTTTATACACACACTGTTCGGGACAAGGACAGCTACGCTGCATTTCCGGTATGTGTCTTAGTCCACTTCACGGCGTTTTCCCTTTAACAATGCGAGGCGTTGAGAGCGAGAGTGAGAGCGGGACTGCAGCCCAGAAGCTGCGCCATGACCGGCCAGTCCGAGCCGTCCTGAGGCCGCGAGCACCCACGCCATGAGCGCCTCCCTGCCGCCGGAGCGCTTTCAGCTCCGAGATCTGTGCCTGTCGCTGCTCGGCACCGGCTCCTTCCTTTGCGACATGGCTGCAGACCACACAGCACTCGCGGGACAACGGCGGGCGCTACTTGCATGCGGAGCGATTATTAGCCAACACCCCCCTCCCGCACTCGTGGGACAATGGCGTGCGTTATTTATCGAACATTTTCCCACAAAAGGGAGTGAAGAACATAACACTTGCATTGCACCTTCAGCGCTTCAGGCATTTCACTGCCGAATACCACCTGTTTATTGTTATTCAGCTCAATGATGCCTTTTTTTCCGACCTTGGAGGAATGAAAAGCTGAGGGAGTCTGCACCCGTGTTCGTGAAGTCAAACACAGTTTTTGGGAGTTGATAAATTAAGTCCACTAAGCCACCAGCCATATCTCAGCACAAAAATGTGTCTCCTGATCTGCAAGGTAAAAAAAGACAGCGCACTGTGGAATGTTGTGGGAAACACCTTGCTGGCTGCAAACGCAGCCGCCATTTTTGGAGGCGCCGGGACTTGTTGCAGAGTGTTTGCATACATGCCAATGTTTTAAAAGAGGAAAGTGGGACATTTATCATTAAAAAAAACTTAATGGAGAGAATGTATTTCTCCATTGAGGCGATTTCAGGCGTGAGACAGCCAAAATAAAACCATTTTTGGCTTAAAAAAATCCGGAGCCTCCCGCCTGAACTGGGTCTATTGGCGTGTATGCGTTTGCCAACGTCCTAAGAACCCCTGCGCAGGAATTCCGGGGCTCGGGCCAGGTTCCGAGGGCTCGCTACCAGTACCCCCACAGCTACCAATTTAACACTGCTAAGGAAGGGTTTGAGGTCTTGCCAACATCCGATAGCTACCTATTACCAGACTGCCCGGGCGGTTTCAAAAGTCGTGCCCGTATCCTGTGACCCAGCGGCTCGGGATGCTGGCTGCATTGTAAGGGCACGCCATCACATCTTGGCTTCCCCGGGCCGGCCGGCTCATGATTTTATCATAATACATGATAAAAAACAGCATACTCGTGCCTGTAAATCAAATTCGTGTTTTTATGCCTCTGTTACAGAGATCTGGGCACAAAAGCGTGTGACTAGTAATGGTGCTGACTCAGGCGTTCATCTTTCCAAAGTCAACATAATGTGTAAAGTCACAGAGAGGCAGCCAGCTTGGGAAATGGATGGTTAACTCTAACAAAAGGCGTAAGCATAATTTATGGGCTGCAGATTAATCATAACCGCCAGCTTCCCACAATCCTAACTGGCGTGTGTACCTGCCACACTTCCTCCTCCATCACACTTCTAGGCGCTGCGATCCAGGACAAGAGCACCTCTGGTCACTCGGGCACGAACTCAAAACGCTTTTCACAAAGGTCCACAAAGATCGACACCATCACAGCACGTTTCGAACTACACGCTCCTGCACCTGCCCTGTTACAATTTTCCACCCCACAACGGTGAACAAGGTGAGCTAGAAATCGCTACAATACCATGCATTGGTAACATCTGGTATTTCCATTGCTACAACGCTGCACACCTGTGACAGACAGAAAGCGCTATGCAACAATATGATTGATTTTCACAGACTGAATCTCTTGATTCTTGTAAACAGCGTAAGACACATTGGTTGCTCATTACTGCATTTTAGATTCGCTCCCGAGGTACTCGCTATATCATATATAATATTGTTTCATTATTAAATGGCATCAGTAAAAACGTGTTATGGTATACGCCTTATTTTTTGCAATGAGCAACAGAGAGCTGAGAAATGAGCGTAATTTCAATGTTGAAATCCAATAATTATACAAATGGATCGTTTTGCTGTGTCTGACTACTTTTTATTTAAAAAATTGTCTAGGAAATGTAGAAAACACACGCTTTTGGATTGTGCACAGATGCTCATGCATACACGAGTACAATAAATATTTGTTTGCCAGTATTCTATTTTCCTAAGTGCTTTTAAAACAGTCAATGCAATAGGTCTCTCATTTGCGAAATTTTAAGCTATTGGCATTGTAAATGACAATGCCTTTTATGTATCTGTTTTCAAAACCAACACATAGATAAAAGGTTTGTCATTTACAATGCCAGTAGCTCAAAGTCTCGCAAATGCGAGACCTATTGCATTGCAAATGCTTGTTGAATTGAGTCTTTTTGAGGCTTTCGGTTTTGTTCTGCTTCTTTCAGATGTGCCATGACTGGATCATTATGGTCACATTGTTGAGCATTGTCTTTTGATTCTATTGCTGTTAACTACTGGGAGGACTGCTGCGAAGGCCCTTACTAAGCTATGGTGTCTTCTGCATGTAAAAGAAAGATGTTTATGCTTTTGTTGGCCTTACATGTGAAGTCTGTTTATGCTATGATGGTTCCAATTATTATGACACACTTCCATATTCTTATCTCTTTTGGTTGAGTTGTTTGGTTGTATACCTTCAATGCCTACCAAGCGCAAGCCACAGTTCTGAACTTGTGGCTGTGCCTCTTTAGTCCTAGTTGGTCAGACAACTTTTGTTAATTGACTTGTGTGTTAATTCCATATTTTTCTAGCTGCTAATTTGGTTTGCTTTGGCCTTGGATTTTAATAGGCTTTTCATCTTTGCTTTTACCTTTGTCATCATCTCACTGATGTTTCCTGAAGTTGGTGGTTTAGCTTTTGAATTCCTTACTCATGGTGTTCAAGAGCTGTTCAGTATGCTTTGATTTTAAGAATAAACGCTACAGACTCCAGCACCCTACTCTGGGATGCGCTTCTCTTTGCTGAACACCTTACATGGTAAAGGCAGACATGTCAAAGTGTAAATATGGCTCTGATGCTAATATAAACCTGCTCCTGTGACAGGTTGTGCGGGTAACACTAAACGCTTGGATCGGCTGGTCTGTTCACTTGACTTGTTACCACGGCACGTGGTTTACATGACAAGAGATTCACGTTGCTGCATTGGTCCTAGATGAAGGAGGAGGCTTTCTTGAATTTGATTCTTAACATAGCGGAAGGGAGGTCAACTATCTTTTTGGTTTTTGGTTTTGTTTTAAAAAGAGGAAAAGAAATAAAAAAGCCTTCAAACTTCCTAACTAACAGTAAACGAAGACTAGCATCAACAGCAGTAGAATTGGGACGAAACAGATTGATATGTCATAATGGATATTGGCTCAAGCAAAGCTAACATGCACCACATCAGTTCTTGATTTCTCAGTACATCTGTCTTTCAGAATATGAAAAGGGCCAGTCTTCCCAGGATGCGGTTTCATCGATGAACCTCTTTGACTTAGGAGGCCAGTATCTTCGTGTTGGCAAGGCAGTCACTCCTCCCATGCCTCTTCTGACACCTACCACACCTGGAGGTTTGCCCCCAGCAGCAGCAGTGGCAGCTGCAGCTGCAACAGCCAAAATCACAGCTCAGGTAAGAGCATAGATTTGATGACACTTTAATGGATGTTGTAAAAATTAGTATTACATTGACTAAATCGGGGCATTGCTGTTTCCCTTTCATTTGGAATGTTTCTGAG
The DNA here is from genome assembly GCA_963921515.1 of Calotriton arnoldi. Lineage (NCBI taxonomy): Eukaryota > Metazoa > Chordata > Amphibia > Caudata > Salamandridae > Calotriton > Calotriton arnoldi. Next base: position 508,985 of record CAWUFW010000075.1, on the reverse strand, counting down.
ATGGCTAATGTAGCTACTAGACATTTGTTTTGATACAATGTATTGGTCTCTGGTATTTATGCGAAAGAAATGGGGATTTTTATATAACCAATGGCTGCTTCAGTGGGTAAAAAAGCTTTGTTGTACCAGGGTTAGCCCTTTTGCAAGGGCAATTAACTCGATACAATAGGAATTCACTGAAAATAAGACGTGAATCTGTCAAACAAATGCTTTGTCCTCTTCCAATAGTTTTATTGTATAGGAGCATTACATAAAAGAATTTAGTTTTCTTGTTAACAATCTGTAGTCCGTTACACTTTTGGCGGGACCAGGAACTCATTTTTTAAAATCTTTTTCATTTGATCTAAAGGTAAAAAGTATGTGACACTTAGTTTCACCTCTCCTACATTGTTTTTACGTAATTGTCAATAGAGCTGGATTGCATACTTAAACTGGACTTAGCATTGCACTTGGTGTGCATGGACAGTGATTCTGGGATGCTTTGCATACCCTTGCAAATTATATATTGCATATGTTGGTGCATGTTTTAAAATATAGTCCGACTTACTAGTGGTTAGCATACAGATCTCTTCTAGGGACAGAATTCCATTCCAATAACCTAACGTGATGTAATCCATCCATATACTGCCTGAATTGTTCATTTAACTAAACAATTATCATTTTTCCCTGTCTGGTTTAATGGAAGAGTTTTTGAATACCTGTGAACGTTTAGATCCTTTAAATCTTGATTTTCAAGCATATTTACAACTTGACCAATGCCATATCTTTAGTGCTGGGTCGCTTTGTAGCTTTCAGCAACCTGGTCTGCAAAAATATTTCTTAAGCCATAACACCTGTGGTCAAGGGGTTAGACAGTTCATTACTATGGTTTAAAACCTTTTAAATCAATTAACTTTTTAGGCGATTCAGGGCCTGCCACATTAGAAGCAAGATTGTTTCGATTGCTGCATCAAGGATCAGTATTGTTCTAAATACTATTTAATATATGCATGTCCGCTCCAGTGTGAGACACTTGGAAATGAAAAATTTCCTAGCTATCGTAACGGAAAGTTTCAATTCTATTAAGGACTTCGAGGCGAGGATTATGCCTTCTTTCTTCACTTTATTTTCAATAGCAGCCATTATTTAAAACGTAAACATCAACTACATTTCCCATGAACACTTGGGAAAGAAGTAGAAAAAACGTCCAATGGGGACAGACACAACATCCAGTCAGGGGGCATAGTGTCCAAACGTAGTCCCTCTTCACTGGCCCTTCTCCCTCTTTCGTCGCGTGAAGTCCGCCGTTGGATCACCTTCACGAATCCTGATTATTTGCGTCAGTTCCTACAATGACAAAGGAAAATTGTCACAACCTAGCAACATAACCACTATCAACTGCGGCAGAAAACCAGTGGAAGTAGTCCGCGTGCAGGATATTCAGTCATGTAAATCAAGACCGTCTCAAATCTCAAGTTGTATTGCTTACTCTTTATGGGGAGGGTGAAATCTTCATAAGAAAACCATAGGGTGGGATAATCCTCGCCTCCGAGCCCTTAATAGAATTGAAACTTTCCGTTACGATAGCTAGGAAATTTTTCATTCTATGTCTGCACCGGAGGCGAGGTTTATGCTTGTTTAAAGCTTGCTCACCACGAGGTGAGCCATATCCAGCACTGCCTTGAAGTAAAACCTCTTAAAGGTATAGTCCGAAGACCAGTCTGCCGCGTTGAGGATATCCTCTAAACGGGCACCCAAGCCAAATGCTTTAGAGGCCATTGCACCACGTGCCGAGTGGGCCCAAAAAATCTTAAGGGTCAATCCCTGCTTTCTGCATTACCCATCTAGCAATGGTCAGGGAGGAAACCGCCTTAAATGGCTTACACAGGGCAATGAGGAGCTGCCGCTCCCCCGGGGGACGCAACTCTTCGGTGACTTCATCATATGCCTTCGGGCATTGGACAACGCACAGCTTCTGGGATTCCGGAAATTCCGGGTAAGTTATAACTCTTGTATGACACTTCCTTCGTCTGTGGAGTGTGAACGTCACTCCGTTAAGAGAAAAAATCCTGTCTGTGATGTCTAGTGCTCTCACATCCGAGATGCGACGACGAGATGAGACAGAACAGCACACCTAGCTTAGCGGACAGTTCCTTCCTCAAAAGCAAATGGTTAGGTTGCCAGGAGAGGAACAGGTTAAGGACCTGGTTCACATCCCAAAGAGCTGAGTAGCGGGGCTCTGGTGGGAGTGAGAGTCTGATTCCCCGCAACAAACGGCACACTAGGGGGTGCATCTCAACCGCCACATCATTGAGCGAAACGTGACCGACTGAAATGGCTGACCGAAAGGTATTAACCGATCTGTAAGTGAAACCACTAGAGGCCAAGTGTGCTAGAAAATTAAGAATGTGCACTACATCTGCATCCATGGCATTAAGACTCCATCGGATGCACCAACGGGTCCATCCCCCCCATGCGGACCTGTATCTCTTGACTGTGATGTCAGCCCAGGCCTTGTACATGAAGATTTCAGCCTTTTTCCGAAAGGCCCAGGACCTCCCATCGTCCCCTGTAATCCACCACGCCATGAGAGACAAAGAGCTCTCCCGAATTAATGGGTGCAGAGCTTGGTCGGGATTCAGGAGGAGAGTTGGAAGCTGGGGGAGTGGGATTGGAGAATCCCAGAAAAGTTCCAGAAGAACTGGAAACCAAACTTTTGATCTCCAAATAGGAGTGATCAGAACCACTTGCGCACCTTGTCTCCTGACCTGCACGGAGGTCCTTGTGATCATTGTGAAAGGAGGGAAGGCGTAACCCTTCTCACGACTCCAGTCCTGGAGAAAGGCATCCGTGGCCACTGCTAGTGTGTCCGGTCTCCAGCTGAAGAAGCGGGGAAGCTGATGGTCCAATCTCGAGGCAAACAGGTCCACCGAGAAAGCACAAAGACCTCTGGGTTGAGCTTCCAAAGACTTGAGTCCTGAAAATTGTGGGACTGGAAATCAGCCTCCTGGCTCTCCTGGCCCAGTAGGTACTCCTCTGTGACCGAAATCTGATGCTCTAGGCAATACTGCCAAAAGCTGGCAGCGAGGTCCAAGAGAGCTTTGGAACGAGTGCCCCTTAAATGATTGATATAGCGGACTGCCATGATGTCCATTTTGAGGAGGACACAGGACTGGATGGAATCCTTCGTCCAGCAACAGACTGCGAAGGAGCGTGCTAGTAGCTCCAAACAGCTGATATGTAATCACCGTTCTTGTGGAGACCACAAACCTCCAGTGTAGAAAGCGCTGCATCTGGCGCCCTAGCCTGCTCTGCTGGTGTCTGATTCTATGACCAGGTCTGGGGCGGAGCCAAAGATTCCCCGGCCATTCCAGGCATCCATGTGGGCTAGCCACCATTGGATCTCTTCTCGAGCTTCTTCGGAAAGTAACACTCTGTGAGAGTAGGGTGACCCCCATGCGCAGATATGCGGCCTTCAGACGTTGCAACGCCCGATAGTGAAGGGGACCTGGGAAAATGGCCTGGATTGATGAGGAGAGGAGGCCCACCACCCGTGCCAGCTGCCTGAGAGAAACCTGTTGTTTGGCAAGAGTACGTCTCCGCTCGTGTCGAATCTTCGACACTTTCCTGGAGGGCAGAGTTAGAGTGGATGAGGTGGAGTCTATGACGAATCATAGGACGGTCAATCTCTGAGCTGGAGTTAAGACATACTTTTTCTTGTTCACCACAAAGCCCAGGCTTTGAAGGAGATCCACCGCCATTTGGAGGAGGACGGCCAGATGGTGTGGGCACTGATCCCATCAGGAGAAGATTGTCCAGATACACTATCGGATGTATTCCTCAAGCCCTCGGGTACTCCACCACCGGTTTGAGAACCTTCATTAAACACCATGGAGCTGAGGAAAGACCAAAAGGCAGGCTGGTGAACTCGTACATCTGCTGCCGCCACATGAACGGAAGAAACAGTCTGTGAGGTGGGAATATTGGAATGACGAGGTAGGCGTCCTTGAGGTCCAGCCGTACCATCCAGTCCAAGGGTCGAAGGACATTTTTTAGGAGATGAATACCCTCCATTTTGAAGTGACTGAAAACCAGCCACTCTTTGAACTCGTGGAGGTTGATCACTGGTCTCTGACCTCTGTCGGTCTTGTCGACCAGGAAGAGATTGCCGATGAATCCTCGGGGATGGGTGGTTGAAAGGAAAACAACGCCTTTGGCTAGGAGAGATGTGACCTCCTCGTCCACCAGGTCGGCCTCCCGCCCCGAGAACTGAATGGGACGGGGTCTGACTCCTTGGGAGGGTTCGCCAAAAAACTCTTATGTGAAACCCTAGATCCGTCTGAAAGACCCAAGCGTCCCCTGTGATGGAAGACCAGGTCTGGAAAAAATTCGCCAGTCGCCCCCCCTACCCTTAACCAGGGAGAACACTCACCGGGACTGGAGGCGGCCGCGGCTCCTCGGAATCCACTGCCTCTGCCACGTCAACCTCTCGTAGGGTAGAAGTTCCTGAAACTGGATTGGTCTTGAAACTGGCCTTGCTGGGAGCCTTGCCCTCTGGGAGAGTATTGATTGGAAGGGCGGCCGGTCGAGCGGCCCCTACCTTGACCAGCCCTGTGGAAAGCACGAGCAGGGAACACTTCTTTAATGGACGCTTGGGCTTTATCAAGGGAGGTAAATGTATTAACAAATTTGCCGAGTTCTTTCACTAATGGCTCCCCAAAGAACCCTCCCTGAGCAATGGCACCAGCATCTGAGTCTGCCAGATCCCCCAGCTTGGGCTCTACCTTGATGAGAAGGGAGCGGCGACGCTCTGTGGAGAAAGCGCAATTTGCGTTGTCCGAAAATATGATTGCCCTTTGTGCCCATCCCAAAAGTGTTTCCGGAGAGATCAGGGAACCCTCTTCGGCCATATGCAGTTTTTTTGTGAGGGGACCCAGGGTGTCCAGGAGCTTGTCCTGGCATGCTCGCCAGGACCTTTCAATCCCTTTTTTGGGATCTTTTATAAACTTCTTGAGGAAGGTGGCCATGCGTTTGTCAATTTCCGGAGTGAGGGCCTCTTTCCCCTCTAGGGAGGGGCATGGGCATAGGTCTCCGAATGCGCCCGCCACATAGTTTGCAACCTTCTCGGCTAGAGCCCATTTGGAAGACCGAGGGTGGATTATCTCGTCGGGGTCAAGCATATTCGAGGGAGTACTCTGAGCGCCCTGGGTGGCTTGGGAGGGGCGGAAGGGGAGCCATGGTATAGAAGGGCCGGGTTCGTCTGCATCTCCGTCCTGGTGTATTGGCGCAGAAGCATCGGGAGTTGGAGTCCCTTCCTCCACCACTTGCAAGGGAGGCTGACTGGCCAGGAAGGCCTGCTTTAGCCTGTCAAAGGCGTCCAGGTCCACTCCGGTCTCGCGTGGACTCTTGGCTGGAATTGGATCTTGGTCCGCAGAGGAGGGAAACCCCTGGGGTCTCAGGAGGAGGGATAGGAGTTGTGAGGGAACTTGATATCTCTGCACAAGCTTGGGCCAACTGCGAGTCAAATGCTCTTCTAAGGGGGCCATGGCTTCTGACACTGCCCTGTAAATAGATGCGTCTACCGCATCGTAGAAGTCATCGTCCCATGGGAGGGCTGCCAGGGGGTCCTCCACCCCTTGGGGATCCTCTTCAAAATCCATTACTCAGTAAGGTGGTGTGGGTGTCCCGAGGGAACAAACTGGGGGTAAAGCACAATAGTATTTGAGAACCTGGGAGGGAGGTTCCGTAAGTGGGAGCTGGGTGTCAGCCACAATATTTTGTTGCGAGCACCTCGCTTTTGTTTGGGTCTAAGTGCTGGGACACTTTACCCTGGTGCACAATAGTAGGGAGTGGCTGGCCTGGGTGTGTGTCCCGACAGGCCTCGGGGGCCTGAAAATGATACTGACCCTGTTTGGGCATAAACAAACATGTATACAGACTCTGCTGCCGAGCGCTAACTCCGCAGCAGAGCGTCGGTGAGAATCAGCGCGATTGGCCTTTAATTGTATGGTGAACGGCCCGATCAGCTGTACAGACTCCTGCTGGGGTGTCTTCCTCAGACGGCAAGGCTCTGGACCAACGGCTCGCTGTCATATCTCCTCTGTGAGGAAATTCAACTTGCGCACCGTGGTCCCGCAGTGCCCCCAGTGCCCCCTAGTAGCGGGAGGTCCCAACCGCAGGAACCGCACCAGTCACGACCGCGTAGGAGCGCAGAGCGTTCCCGCGGTCAAAGGGAAAAAACACCAACAGTTTAAGAAAACAAACAAATTGTACAGTAATGCGGCGAAGCCACTTTAGCGAGTATACACAATGTCAATGCCAAGAGAGTACAACATACAGATAATCATACAGTAAGCAGAACACAACAAATATACATAGGAAAAAACCCAGAAGCACTTATCTCAGCTGCGCAGCAGCGAAGAGGCAGAAGGGCCAGTGAAGAGGGTCTATGTTTAGACACTATGCCCCCTGATTGGATGTTGTGGGACTGTTTCCCCATTGTACGTTTTTTCTACTTCTTTCCCAAGTGTTCATGGGAAATGTAGTTGATGTTTACGTTTTAAATAAGGGCTGCTATTGAAAATGAAGTGAAGAAAGAAGGCATAATCCTCGCCTCAGGTCCTGACATAGAATTGAATTACATTTATGCAAACAATGTTGACTTATACCAGGACAGGTGAGCGTCACCAGAAAGGGAATGTGGATAATAGGGGGATTTGAAGCTTTGAGTGCATCTCATTCTCTTAAATTGGATGCTTTTTCCCCAAAATTCGTAGTAACATTATTAGGAAATGGAAAAGCATACTCTCCTGTAGAGTGGAGTAGAATCTGAAAGTGATACTAATCTCTTCCAACGATGAAGCCCGAAAACCAGATTTCCTTTTCAAAATGTTTGTTTTAGTAATTTTGTAGAACACTCTACCACCCTTATGTTCTTCCTGGCGCTATAGAACAAAATGTCAGCATGGGGCAGTGCCGTCCAAGGACAATTACATTTTAAACAGATTTCGTCAAAGTTTCAGAAAATTGAAAAGTTCTGAAGTAAACAAAGCGAGCGAGACATTAGGTTCCAAGCTCTATCAGCCTCTGATTTACATGCACTTCCCAAGATTAACAGGCTCCAAGCCTGTTAAACGTGGGTAATGCCTGTAAATCTGAAAAAAGGGCTCTGGTATATTGGTGTAGGGTCAATGAATTATGAAGAAACATCTGGCTTGTTCTACAGATGACTTTGTGGCAAATTTACAGGGTCTGAAATGTAACTTGTTTGGCTGTAGAGAAACAGTGAATTTGTCTGAAATGTTGAGATGGGCACCCAATGGGGAACATGCAGCAGGAATCTCGTTGCTAAATTGTGAATCAGCTGAAGCTTTTGAATCTGTTATTTAGGATTGGCCAAAAAAAGCACATTACAATAATCTAGCCTTGAACCCACAGTCACATGAATAAAATGGGATCTCATCTGCAGGAAGATGAGGTAATACCTTTCTCAAGAGAAATAGGCCAGAAGTAGTCTTAACAATCTGCGCAGAGAAGTCTAGCTTGTCATCAAATATGAAGCCCTTATTGCGCGTAGTGACTGCCGGAACAGGGCAAACTCCGAATGAATTAAGGCACCAGTTTTGAGACCATTTCAAAGGTGGCCCTTCCACAGTTAAAACTTCAGTATTCTCAAAATTAAGCTTCAGGAAGTTCTTGTTCACTCATGAAGCTGCAGCCGTCAGGTATGCCAGAATGTTGAGTAGAGATTGATGATAATCCCCAGCCATTCTTACAATGATCTGTGTGTCGTCAGCATAAATCATGACTTCTGAATTGAAAGTTCTGATAAGATTTGCTAGTCTGGTAACATTCATATTGAACAAGGTTTGCATAAGGAAATACCTTGAGGCACCTCACAAGCCAGTTTGTGGAATGGTGTTCTAAAGGAATGGAAACTGCCTAGGTATGGTCCGATAAGGATCGAATCAAGCCAGTGTCCTTCTCCCTGATACTGGCCTCTTGAGGTCTTGATATTCAGATAAAATGAGACATGTGCCAAGTAGGACCGAGAGAGCTAGTAAAATATGTGCTGCAATACCCCCCCTCATCCTAGGTCATGTGCAGCTGGTCCATTACTGGTTCAGGGACCTGCTCAAAACCCTGCTTGCACATTATCTAAAATAGCATTTGCTTCTCAGAAGTGTGCGTGTTGTTTATTCACCTATTGGCCGTTTTTGCTATAGAAGGCAGTAGAGCAGTTGGCCAGAAGTTGCTTGGAATAGGAAGATCCACATAAAATTTCGGAAGCAGCTGGACTAGAATTGCTTGTTTCCAGTAGGTGGGAACAGAAGCAGTAGAAGGAAGTGAGGGAGGTGAGAATCATCATATGACAGATTTTTGCGAGGCAAGGGTCCAGAGAGGATACACAGTTGATAGCCATTATAATGTTAACTCTGACCTGTGCAAATTGGGCAACAGTACATTTTGTAGCATTAAGGTATTTCATATCTTCAAACTCAGAAGTACCTGAAGAAGGCAAAGGTGGCTCTGAGTTGAAATTTGAATGAATTGTTTAGATTTTAGAAGTAAAAAAGTGGCAGATTCACATAACTAATAGTATTATCTTGATGGTAATGAGTGAGTTCCTTAACAGATTTAAATACACCTCTGGTTGCATTGGTTCCAGAAATTATGCATGTAGCATAACATTCAGACCAGCTTTCTTTACTAGTTTCTTCTGTTTTGTATAGTCTGACAGTAAGTAACATGTTCTGCTATCTAACTCCATTCCTATGCCAGTCTCTTTCTAACGCTTTACAAGAGCATTAGTGTCTCTAAGAGTCTGTTGTGTTTCCCTAAAAGAGTTCACTGTCCCCAGTGAAGCAGTTTTCCCAAAGCCCTCCGAAATGCAGAGATTGGTATTAACATATGTTTCCATATTTGTATCAATAATGGGACATTCTGTTGATAGCTTTGAAAAAAATTATTTATAAATTGAACGACAATTTACATCATTTTGATCATATGTGGGGCCCTTTTTTAGGTTCACGCCGACCCTGACATTAAATATAAACTTATTGTTGAGCCTATGCCTATTTAAGGTGTAATGTTTACATAAGCTGCTTTGTTTTGTTGCATCCGGTTATTTGATGAGACAATCACCTATGCATGTGAATGTGGTACTTGGAAAAAATTGTCAGTTATTCCTTTCCTGTTACTGTTTTGCTTATACTTTTATGTATCTTTTGTACTTTATTTCTATATGATGGTATTTGATTCTTGATCATTATTTGTTTCATTTTGAAAAATTAATAAAGAATTGAGATACAAAAAAAAATTAAAGTTAGATGAGATTATCGTAGCTTAGTTTCTTTTGTAGCAATCAATGTGACCTATTTTCAAACTAACTACATGGGTGAAGACTTGGTGAAAGGTGACAACATAGTTTTCAGGCCAGCAGACAGGTGTGCTGTTAATACATTTCGACAAATGTGAATTTCTAAAAAAAAAAAAAAAAAATAATAATCAATTCAGTTTCCAGACTGCTGTATAGGGAAGGTAATCAGTTAATATTCAAAGCACCACAGAATATTTGGTGGCTGAAGAGATCTGGTTATCAGCTCTAATAAACTGTCCTACAGTAAGGAGGTAAGAGGCAGGAAAGAGCAAGTGGTGAAATAACTGAAATGCCCGAGTACCCTCCTTTTCTATTTTTCCGTCCACATGCTAAATCTGAAATGAGTCAAGAACAGCTAAAGCAAAGTCTAGTCCATAGGTGTTATAGAGCACATTTCTGTAAAACCAATTAGGTTATTGTCAGATTGGTCAATGATAAGTTTGTCAATAATATGTACATGAATTTCAATCCCATTTTTGGTTAAAGAACTTGCATTCAGAAGACCAGCGTAAATGATCTGAGGAAACACATTTGATGATTTTGAATATTTGGGGACATTTGTTATAAAGGAAACTAATCCAACAATTTCAGTATCCTGGTTAGGGCACTTGCACCAGGGTTGTATTTCCTTGACATGTATAGATGCGGTCCACAGGATTTTCCGGTGATGTACGGGCCTCCTGCAAGGATATGCCTTTCGATAAGTGACGCCTTTTTTGGTGAGAATGCAGATCTGCGCTGAAGTGCTTTAAAGAAAGTGGAGCAACGGTTCACTGCTTGGGTCTGTTGACCCCTGTCAAGCAGTTTTAAAACCAATTGAAAAAGCTCACAGGCTATTCCAGATGGTTCGGTATATAGGTAAACGCAACCTTCCTGACCGGTACAGCATCCTCCCTAGCCGTGGATGTGGGCGTGGCAGGCAGCACATGGGCCAGAAGGGGCATCAGTCCTCCCAATCCTCTTCCTCTGCTGTAGCAGCCACCTAACCACTTTAGTTTGCCCTTATTGATGCCTGCTCACTTACTGGGGGCATATTAATCATTTCCTCCCAGGGTGGCAATCCATTGCATCCAAAAGATAGTCCTTTAAAATTGTTAAACAATAATATTCCCTGTCATTTTTTTGCCCTGCCAAACACCCTACACAACAGAGCATATTTCAGAGGAGCACCTGTCCATTCTACTGTGGGAGATGTGAGTGTTTTTCTCCAGTAGTGCTATCAAGAGGGTACCAGACTCAGAAAGAGGAGAGGGTGGTTGTTCTCGCAGTTTCCTTTTGCCGAAGGAGGATGGGGATCTTATGCGTATTGTGTACCTTTTGCCCCTAAAGTCCTTCCTGTAGAAAGACAAATACAAAATGCTAATGCTAGACCCAAAGCCTATCTGCCATAGTCACGGGCAAGTGGATAGTGTTCTAGGTCCTGAAGGATGCGTTTTTTTTAAATATATATATATATATATATATATATATATATATCTATATATATATCTATATATATATATAGCGTTCCTGCAGTCCCATAGACGTTAACTGCAGTTCAAGGTAGGCTAGGAGCATTTTTTAGCTTGCCATGCTCTACTTCTGCCTCGCAAGTACCCCTCAGATGTCACTGCCTACTTTAAGAGGTTTCGGAGACGAGCTTTCCCCTACCTCAACAACTGGCTGTTGAAAGCAGGTTTGCTGCAGTCTGTCGTAGACCACCTCCAGACCACAACAAACCACCTAATATCCCTGGAGTTCACTATCATGGAGCCGATGTTGCACCAATCTCCTTCATAGAGGCGTCCATTCATTTAAGCTATCCTGGACACACTGCAGTTCAGGCTGAGTAGTGATGAGATTTATTAAAGGTTGGAGACACATGTTCCCTCCTGAGCCATTTTTGATACCACAGTGGGACCTTAACTTGGTCTTGACTTTGTGTACGCCCTTCGAAACAATGCCTAGTTGCTCACTGCGTCTCCTGCCTTTGAAGATTGTCTTCCTCCTTGTAGCTACATCAGCTTGTCACATAGCTGATCTTAAAGCACTTTCAGTGCAGCTGTCACACACTACCTTTTTTCCGGACAAGTTGGTGCTGAGGACGTGGGTGGCATTGTTCCCCCACCCCAATCTGTCATTTTTAGCATACATTTTTTTAACATATGACATCATAAAAACCATTGCATCACGTCCTTGCAACCTTAGCCCCTCCCTCACTTTGTCTTTTTCCGTTTGGTGTGGGTCCCAACAGTGCTCTATTGCAGCATCCCAGTCTTTCCGTTGTCTGCTGCGATCGTGCCTGAGGTGTCATATATATTGCCTCTATGGCTATTCCAGGGTCCCCAAATTTTGTCCCAGTTCCGGGGACAACCTCGGCCTTCATAGACAACCCTTTCAACCAACATGCACTAGTCAATGTCGTGTTTACAACTATCCAGCTGTGGCACCTTTTCCGCTCCCCACAATTTGGCAGTATTACATTTCGCAATTGACGAGCCCTGTTACCCACATTCGGTTCATGCATTGTAGCTCCATTTTCCCCCCCATGCATTCAGGAGGCACCATGTCGCTCTTGGGTTGAGAGAGGATCCACACACCTCATTTAAGTATCCAACCACTGCTTCCTAAAAGGTCTGTAGTTTCGTGCAGTCCCATATCACGTGGTAGAAGGTGCCTACCTTGTTGCAACTCAGTCTACAATTAACAGTCGTGGTTTTGCCCATTTTGAATACGTGGTTGTGGAGTAGTAAGAGCGATGTAGTATTTTTAATTGCACAAGATGGAATCCTGATCTAATGACACCTTTTCGTAGAGAGGCCATGGCCTACGCCCATTTGTCATCTTAAAGTCCTCCTAGATTGTGTGTCCACTGGTCATGTAGGTGTGTTAGTGTATCGGGCATGTTATGGAATATTTTTTTATGTCAACGGGGTGGCCTTGCGTGGCATGTGTTTGTCAAGTAGTCTATTTTTAGCAGCGCAGATTCTGAGAGCTGTGTGTCCATTGGTATCTCTGTCTTAAGTGCATGTCGGATCTGTAGATATCAATATGCTTCTATGGGAGCCAGTTGGTATTCCTGTTGTAAATCTGTGAGAGGTAAAACTACCTTTGGCGCCACAGGTCTCCAGCCTTCTAGATAACTATTGGATCCGATTTGTATAAACCTGGGAGATTCCTAATGCGTGGCCTGCATAAACTTCCCCTTCCACGCCAGGTATCGAGTGACCGTATGCCAAATCTTGACCACTGTTGCAGTTGGCTCTTGAAATTTAAAAATCCTAGGGGTGCCGTAGAGTGCCCTTAAGTAACCTTACGGCTGCAGCTTGTCCACTGTGGCTGGCGTTGTTGTCAAAACTAGTGACTCTTCCACGTCTGTCCTGCAAGACTTTTTGGTTCTGAATCCGCTCTACAGACCCTCTGCCAGGCAGGTACTGCTTCAGTATCTATATTTTAAGGTTAAGAATCTGTGATTGGAAGTATTTATCAGAAGAATAAGTTACTTTCCTTCGGTAACGCTCTTTCTGGTAGATACTGTAACTGCAGATTCCGTGCTATCCTCCCACCTCCCTGTTTTGCACAGTGGCCTCTTTTTGCCATCTAACAAGGTACCAAGTTGGTAAACTGCACACTGGTACAGCCAGTTCGTTTTGCTTCTGAGAGTGCGAAAAGAGACAATCAAGAAATTGACGTAAGCACGCAGGGGTGGCGCTTCTGTGCTACTCCGCTCCATCTCTTCAAGGTGGTATAGACAGTCACCTAGTGGCGTGTGAGAGCATTGCTGCCGAAAGCTTTCTGGATCCATTCAGAGTATTTTAAGGTGAGAAATATGTGGTTAGAGTAGCCACCAAAGACTGTTACCTTAGGTAAGTCACTTCATTTCATTTACCGTTTGTTGGGAAATGCAGGAAGCTGCCGTGCTTCAAGATCACCAAGAACTACCAGTACAGAGCTCTGCAATTTGGTTTGGAAGCAAACCATGTACTCCTTTTCGAACTGCATAGCACTGGTGACTGCCTTTTCTTAATCATCAGAAAATGATCTGCCCATACTTGGCTGAGGCAGACGTACTTTTGTCAGGGCATAGTTGATGGTTTACAGATACCATGCTAAAGCCTACACACAATCCATTCAACCACATAAGCTAAGGGAAACAATCACAGCAGAGCAGACCAGCCGTTTGGTGCACGTGTACACAGTGTCCACCTGAGACAGCTTTGAAAGTGTATATACCTGGGATATGGAATATGTCTAGATCCCTCAGGTTTTTGTATATATCCTCTTTACATAAAATTGGAGCTCTTAACTAGTGGTTATTCTGGACCACTGGCATGGCTCTGGCACTAATGGAACTATGTTGGATATATTTGGACTAGATGATCAGTGCGCCAGAGAGCATGCACCGGGGAGAAGAGACTAAATAGCTCGCCTGTAGCCCTGTATTCATTCCTGTGATTGTACTAGTATAAAAAGCTGTTCATAGCGTTCCCCTCACCGCAATTGGCTCCACCATCAAGCAACATGTGGCTGCAACATTTAGAAGTAACTTGTTGGCAAACTTGGAGTTGTGAAAACAAAGATACACTATGCATAATACCATTCCATGATGCCTGCTTAGTAAACATCACTGGGTGGCTATATTCAGATGCTAAAATGTATAGCGTATCACTGCTGCAGAGATCCAAGGTGGCCCAAATAATGCATCTAAACATGACCATCTTAAAACTGTAAAACCGGGGTTACAATACCATTCTAAGATTGATGCCTAGTTAGAAACACTGGCCAAACAGGGTTTAGTACACTGCAGATTAAATGAGTGGAAGGTGAGCATCACAGTGCGTCTGTGGAGCTACAGGATACTCTTGGGGGGTGGGGGGCGTAAGGGAGAACTTAAAGGAGAACTATGAAAGGAAAACATGGAAAACTAATGGCCTGGCCCCAAACGTGGACACTGAAGCACATTCCTTTTTAGGTGGATAAGCGCAAATGATCAGGTCCCACAGAGCAGAAGAGCCAGTGGTTGAAATGGGCTGACCCATGCAGCATCAGTAGCGGCTCCTCTGCTAAGGCGGAGGAGCTTTGTTCCACTGAGCAAAAATCAAAAATAAAATGACAATAACATATCGTTATCATTTTATTTATCCTATTGCATGCAGTCAGTGGCCTGTGCGCAGCGTGGGGTGGGGCTGGCCAGAGCAGTAAAGGAGTGGTTTGCACTCCCAAAGTAAGTGGAAGCACACAGCTTTTGCCCAATCAAAATCTGTATTGAAGATAATTGGCATTTGGGTGGCACCAAAGCCCCTCTCACTATTGCTACTTTAAGCTCTTTTTCGGCTGATCACAAAGCTTGGTTACAGCTGTGCCGTCAAGCCAGATGTAAAAAAAAAAACCTCCCAACTAGTCACACTGTCCATCGAATCCAGTCCTACTCCTTTCTCAAAATCTATACCCATGCCTTCTGTGAAGGCTCGCTCTCCTTCATTATATACCCAAGGCTTTTATTACCAAACTTGGCTGCCTACCTACTGACCTCCTCTATTGCAGACACTTTACCTTCGTATTATATGTACATCCTAAAATAAAAGGAGTTTGTGTCCTATTATAAAAATGTCAGCTTAAATGATTACTAGAACAGAAACGTACTCTGTCTTATAAACCAAGAGAGAGAATTAACCTTTCCTCTAGAGGCTGGAAGCCAATTCCTCAGTTTGTTTTGTTGTTAAGAATGAGAATAACCAGCTATTGTCTATATACTTTAATTTTTGATGCATCAAGGAGCAGGTTTTTTTTTTTTAGCAACCTCCTGGCCCTATTAGGGGCATGGAGATTCAAACTTGTGTACAAGAGAGCATCGCTGTATACCACTTTGTTATAAAGTCAGGGCTTTAAATTGTATACAGACTTGTACAAGAAGCAAGTGAAGTTGGTGAGATATAATTGCTGTCTATCGCTTTTTGAATCATCAGTCTTGTTGGCCTTCCCTTTTGACGTGCTAAGCAGGAAGAGGAGAGTTGGTACCATGTAACTTGGAGCTTATTGTGGCCCTTGAGATGCAGGCCCTATGAAGCTATGTCAGAAAGGTGCGGTATATACCTTGGTATCTTGATACACTGA
This sequence comes from Calotriton arnoldi, assembly GCA_963921515.1. Classification (NCBI taxonomy): domain Eukaryota; kingdom Metazoa; phylum Chordata; class Amphibia; order Caudata; family Salamandridae; genus Calotriton; species Calotriton arnoldi. The sequence goes on along the minus strand of CAWUFW010000075.1, from coordinate 493,534 downwards.
AATATTAGAATTGAAATTTCTATTCATTGCTGTGTTTCAGCTTAAGGCCACTCCTGAAATGTTCACTAAAGAACAAGTTGCTTTCTTTCGGTATGCTCTTTCTGGTAGAGACTATATAACTGGAGAGTCCTCACCTTTTTGAATATTTCCCAGGTGCGAGACTGGATCTGGAACTTTTAAGCATTATCTCTGCGCACCAGTAGGTGGCGCCATGCGGCTCTGCACTGACGTCGTTTCGCTCTAGAAATGACCTGCGGGCCCTATTTAGGTGCCACTCCAGCACATGTACATGAGTTGCTTTCGGGCTGTTCGCACCCACAGACACAACAGCAACTTGGCTTTGATTTCTAGACTCGAGATCTTTTTAATCGGTAGAGCCCAATTCACAGATTGGGGGACTATCGGAGGGTTGGTGAGAGAGAGCATTACCGAAGGTAAGTAACTTGTTCTCCTGATAGACTTCTAACCACATATTCCTTACCTTTTGAACAGATACCAGAGCAGTACCTATTAGAAGGTGGATGTGTGAATTTGTCTCAAACCAACAAGGCCTATAGGACCGAGTGGGCGAAATGCTTTTCTCAGCAAAACGGACTGTCCAGACAGTACTTCGTGAACGTATGGAGTAACCCCTACATAGCCACCCAGCAGATGTCCAGGATAGGTACTCTGCGTGACAGCGCAGTGGTAGCAGCTTTGACCCTGGTGGAATTGGCTCACAGACCTTCGGGAGGCTTAATTTTGGCCAATGCGTAGCAGATCTTAATGCAGAGATCGATTCAACAGAAGATGGTCCATTTCTGCAGGCCTTGTCTGTTTTTCTGCCCCAGTGAACCCCACAAAGAGTTGACCTATCCGGTCTACTTTGGTACGCTCGATTGTAAAAGCTCAGGGCTCCTTGGGTGCAAGCCAAGGAGTCTCTCCTCGTTAGAGGAGAGAAGCGGAGCATAGAACGCTATATCACAACCGGTGACTTAAATAATGAGGGTTGGTCTGGAAACCATAAAAAGGCTAAAAATTGCCCTTTAACTATCAGCAAAGTCTTGCTATGCAAAGGACAAACAGAACATCAGATCACTTGGCATGGATGGGCGTAATCCACACCATACCACAGATTTGTCCTAACAGGTGTATAACGTTCTTGTCAAGGAACTCCTGGCTGCCAAGATGATCACAATCGCCTCCGGAGGAAGGTCGAAAGAGTTCAACTGTTGCAGTTTAATATCCATTAGTTTAACAAGGAACATTGGTTCCTGTGGACAATCAATATATAATAAACTGCACAATGGCAATAATCAAGGGCAAGGAGATGTCAGAAAGAGAAAAGAACATATCACAAAATATTCATGAATTCAAGTTGTTTATGTAAATGCGTGTTCGAGGCATATGAGCTGCAGATCGTACACTGTGCATTAGATCGCCACCTGGTGTTGGGCTCGGATGCTTGCACTTTGTTGTTGTCTTGGAAGAGTCTTTGTAGTCACGAGATAGGTGACTCCTCCTTTGGACGATAGTGCGCATGGGCATCGACTCCATCGTCAGATTGTTTTTTTCCGCCATCGGGTTCGGATGTAACTTTTGCGCTCCGGTTCGGTACCTATTTCTCCAAACCTTTTTCGACACGCAAATCTTCTACAACTCGACAGTATTGTTTTCGATCGCGTAATCTTCGACGCGCATCTCTCCTATTCCATTCCGGTCGTCGACGCGGGCCGTTGGGCCTATCGACGCCGTTCGGGCCTACAGCTGATGGAAAGAACTCCTTTTAAAAAATGCCCCCAATGTGGAGCAAAATTCCCACACAGTGACCATCACAAGGTCTGTAACCTGTGTTTCTCGCCCGAACACGACGAGAACACTTGCCAGGCCTGCGCCTGTTTTCGATCCAAGAAAACCATCCGTGATCGCCGGGCCCGACGACACATCATGGCGCAGAGATCAGCTCCGGCACCAGCGGACATCTTCGATGAGGGCCCTGATGTTCCGGAGGACGATTCCGAAGACCTGCAGATCGTGTCCGAAGCAGATGACTCAGAAGACCTCATCACTCCTGGTCAACGAGTGAGTACTACTGCCCCTACCCCAACTCCACCCGAAAAAACCAAGGCCCTGGTCAACACTTCGCCTGCTGGCCCCCGTCGCGACCAAAAACAAACTTCAGAAGCCCCGCCCTCGTGCTCGGCTCCGAAGCCAAAGAAAAGGCCTTTCGACAGCTCGGAACCGAGCAAACAATATCTATTGGTCCTCCAGGTGCCTTCGGCACCGGAGACCAACCCACTCCCAAGAAGAAGCCGGTACCGACCACCTCGACACCGAAACCATCGGCTCTGAAGCCAAAACCTTCGGAACCGAAAAACATTTCCGGCTCCATAGTCAAGCCAAAGGACTTTAAACCAATTCCCAAGGCCTCCGACCACAAATCCAAACCTCGTTCGGACCCGAAAAAGTCGGCGCCGAAAAAGGTTACAGAACCGGAGGAACTTTTCCGACCGGATCCTCTCGATCCTAAGCAGAAAAAGCTGCACATAGACCCTAAAACAGGACGTGTGGCTACTATTCCACACAACAAGAGGAAGTTGGACTCATCAGACACTCCTGCAGTGCCTATCAAGAAAAAAGACTGTGCCACTTCACCTATAAGGCCCTCTTCTCCTGTTCAGCCTGTTCTTCCTCCTCAACCTGTCCTTCCTCCTGAGCCAGTTCTTCCTCCTAAACCTGTCTCTCCTCCACAACCTCTAACACTTCCACCATATTCACCACCACCACAGGATACTGCTGATGATGACTTAGGGGGTGGTGGAGGCATCAATGATCCTTTCACTGATCCTGACACAGACGCACCACAGGACGATTGGGACGACTATGACGATCCAATAGGTCCCACAGACCTCCCTGCTCCCCAACCATATCCAACAAAACCATCTCCCCCAGAGGACAACATTGGTTTTGGTCAACTGGTCAATAGGGCTGCTCTATATCATGGTGTCCCCATACATTCAGACCCTGCAGAGGAGGACTTCCTTCTAGAAACTTTTGAACAGTCCCAGAAAACTGTCCAAACCCTGCCTATGTTAAAAGGGGTCATTAAACATGCCCCAGACATATTCAAAGACCCAGTCAGAACTAGAATTCTCAATCCCAGAATTGAAAAAAAGTACAAGCCCTACCCTGACGATCCCACCTACATCAAGGGGCAGCTACCCTTAGACTCACTGGTGGTGTCTAATGCTAGAAAACGCGCCAACTCCCAAACCTCCGGTGACACACCACCTCCGGATAAGGAATCTAAATTGCTAGATGCTTCTGGCAAAAGAGTCGCTGCTCAAGCAGCTAATCACTGGCGCATAGCAAATAGGGCTCACTACGACCAACTTGAGACCCTATTGCAACATTTGCCCGATCAGTACAAAACCCAAGCAAATGATTTAGTTCAGGAGGGCAAACTCATAACCAACGCATCAATTAAGTGTGCCCTAGATGCAGCTGACACAGCCGCTAGGTCTGTCAACACTAGTGTGCTACTCAGACGACATGCCTGGTTACGCATTTCAGGCTTTAAACCAGAGGTTCAAACAGCTATCCTCAACCAGCCGTTCAATCAGGAGCAACTTTTTGGACCGGCTGTAGACACCATACTAGAAAAAATGAAAAAGGACACAGAAACTGCTAAGTCCATAGGAGCATTGCAGTCTCCATCCACACGTGGTTCCTTTCGTCGCTCCTTCTATAGGGGAGCGTCCAAAAACATTGCAACAGACACCGCCTCCTCTTCATATAGAAACACCTCTCACACATCCCCCAATAGAGGATATTTTCGAGGCGGATACAGAGGAAACAACAATAAGGGTAGAGGCCGAGGTAATACCACTCGTACCTCCCCCGCTCCTAAACAGTGACTTCCCTCCACTCCCGCCAGACCATTCCACTCCGGTCGGGGGCAGACTTTCACAGTTCCTACCTGTCTGGGATTCCATCACAACAGACAAGTGGGTAAGACAAATTATCCAATATGGTTACTGCCTGGAACTTAAAGCAACCCCGCCCAATATTCCACCCAAACAGCGTCCAATGTCCACAGAACACATTACCCTCTTAAAGCAAGAGGTTCTCTCACTGCTTCAAAAGCATGCAATAGAACCAGTTCCCTTACAACATCAAGGAACAGGAGTTTACTCATTGTATTTCCTAATCCCCAAAAAGGACGGGACCCTACGGCCAATTCGCGACCTCAGACCCCTCAATCTCTACATACAGTCCGATCACTTCCATATGATCACTCTGCAACAGGTTCTTCCACTGCTACAACAAGGCGACTTCCTTGCAACACTAGATCTCAAGGACGCCTACTTCCACATTCCCATGCACCCCGCTCACCGGAAGTATCTAAGGTTTATGGTGGACGGACAACATTATCAGTTCACAGTCCTACCATTCGGGGTCACCCCCGCACTCAGAGTGTTCACAAAGTGTCTTGCAGTAGTAGCAGCACACCTAAGAAGGCAACAGATCCACGTCTTTCCATACCTAGACGACTGGCTAATAAAGGCCAAGTCATTCAACCAGTGTGTTTATCACACTCATCAAACTATCCAGCTGATACACCACTTAGGATTCACAGTAAACTACCCCAAGTCAAACCTTCACTCCTCCCACACACTTCAGTACCTAGGAGCTACAGTAGACAGCTCCAAAGCTCTGGCTTATCCAAGTCCAGCCAGGATAGCCCGCATACAAACCCTAAGCAGCAAATTTCAACCGCAGCACTCCCTCCCAGTAAGGGTATTCATGCAACTCATAGGAATGATGGCCTCTTGCATCTTTATCGTACCTCATGCAAGGCTTCAAATGCGCCCCTTACAGGAATGCCTAGCACAACAGTGGAACCAAGCTCAAGGACATCTTACAGATCTGGTGTTGGTAGACAGCCGCACACATCGCTCTCTGCAGTGGTGGAACACACGGCACCTGTCCAAAGGGCGGCCGTTCCTCGAGCCAGTTCCACAGATAGTACTAACAGCAGATGCATCACTCACCGGTTGGGGAGCCCATCTCCTACACCATACAATTCAAGGCAAATGGACCACTCAACAAAAAGTGCTCCATATCAACCATCTGGAATTATTAGCAATATTCCTAGCATTGAAATCATTCCAAGCACATCTACAACACAAGACTGTCCTGATCCGCACAGACAACATGACAGCCATGTACTACATACAAAAACAGGGGGGGACACATTCTCTGCAGCTGTCCCAGCTTGCACAACACATTTGGAGATGGGCCATTCCACAGAATATATATCTGCTAGCAGAACATCTTCCAGGGATTCACAATCATATTGCGGATCTACTAAGTCGACAGACACAGCAGATCCACGAATGGGAACTTCATCCTCAAGTTCTCCAACCCTTTTTCCACATGTGGGGCCAACCAGACATAGATCTGTTTGCCACACACGACAACGCAAAATGCCCAACCTTCGCCGCCAGGTTCCCACACCCATTGTCCAAAGGCAATGCGATATGGATGAACTGGTCAGGCAGATTTGCATACGCTTTTCCGCCACTCCCACTGATTCCCCTGGTAGTATGCAAACTCAGACAACAGTCTCTCAAAATGATCCTCGTGGCTCCCACATGGGCACGCCAACCATGGTTCACAACACTACTTGAGCTCTCAGTAGTTCCACACCAAAAACTACGCCTCTCCCCAACATTGCTAACGCAGAGCCATGGAGAGATAAAACACACCGATCCAGCACAACTGAATCTAGCGATCTGGCTCCTGAAGTCCTAGAGTTCGGTTATCTTAACCTTCCGCCAGACTGTATGAACATCATTAAAGAAGCCAGATGCCCTACTACTAGAGCTTGCTATGCATCAAAATGGAAAAGATTTGCCATCTACTGCAAAAATAATAAAATTGATCCACTGGATGCCTCCATCCAAGACATCATTTGTTATTTACTACACTTGCAAAGATGTAATCTAGCATATTCATCCATACGATTACATCTAGCAGCGCTCACCGCTTACTTACAAAACAGACAACATTTGTCTTTATTTAGAGTTCCTGCAATCAAAGCCTTTATGGAAGGACTTAAAAGAATAATCCCTCCCAGACTGCCACCCTCTCCAGTGTGGAATTTAAACATTGTCCTTACCAGGCTCATGGGTCCCCCATTTGAACTTCAGTTCCTCACATGGAAAGTTGCTTTCCTTGTCGCAATCACCTCTCTCAGAAGAGTAAGTGAGATCCAGGCTTTAACCATACAAGAACCATTCTTACAAATACATCATAACAAAGTGGTTCTTAGAACAAATCCAAAATTCCTTCCCGAAGTCATTTCTGCTTTTCATCTTAATCAGTTGAATTACCGTTTTTGTTCCAAAATCCAGACTCTGTAGCACATAGAGCTCTTCATACACTAGATGTCAAAAGAGCACTGCTTTATTACATTGACAGAACCAAGCCTTTTCGCAAAACAACTGTTTGTAGCCTTCTCCCCACCTCATAAGGGTAACCCCACCTCCAAAGCTGGGATCGCACAGTGGATAGTAAAATGCATTCAAATATGCTACCAAAAAGCTAAACGCACATTAACAGTTCCCCCAAAAGCGCATTCAACACGCAAACTAGGGGCCTCCATGGCATTCTTAGGGAACATTCCCTTAGATGACATATGTAAAGCAGCTACATGGTCTACACCACACACCTTCACCAAACACTATTGTGTTGACGTGCAGGCAAAACAACAGGCTTCTGTAGGCCAAGCTGTTCTCAAAACATTGTTTCAAACTACTGCAACAGATACAGGTGACCACCGCTAAGGGAGACACTGCTGTACAGTCTATGCACAGTGTACGATCTGCAGCTCATATGCCTCGAACGGAAAATGTTACTTACCAGTATGCATCTGTTCTTGGCATGTAGAGCTGCAGAGTCGTACTACGCCCACCCGCCTCCCCGGAACCTGTGTCTGTTCCAGTATTATCTTAATTAGATACATTTACATGGACATCTCTTACTACTTACTGACTCCATCTTTTCCCATCATGGCGAAAAGCAATCTGACGATGGAGTCGATGCCCATGCGCACTATCGTCCAAAGGAGGAGTCACCTATCTCGTGACTACAAAGACTCTTCCAAGACAACAACAAAGTGCAAGCATCCGAGCCCAACACCAGGTGGCGATCTAATGCACAGTGTACGACTCTGCAGCTCTACATGCCAAGAACAGATGCATACTGGTAAGTAGCATTTTCCATTCACATTATTCAAAATCAAGTGCATGGTGTCCCAAGTGAAAGTAGAACCTACATATCAAGGTTGTGACTTTTTGTGACATAAAACAAGGTTTCAAGAATAAAAAGACCACCATAACAGTAATATGCAATGAATGATCACAGCCTCCTAATGCAATGGTAGGGGCTGGGAAATGGTTTGCTTTGGATTTAATATCCAAGCATGAAGGTCTGGTGCAGCACTGTGCCCTTTTGTTACAACAGCAGGCCCTTCCGGAGGTGCAGCCGGATCGGAGGACAGATGCTCAAGCCCAGGAATTCTGGATACCATTCTCTTTGTGCTCAATCTGTGACGATTAGGATGACTTGCGCCTTGCCATTGATAATCTTCAGAACTCTGGGCACGAATGGTATCTGTGAGAAGTCGCACAGAGTGCCACTCCAGGCTGAACGGGGAGGAGGGGGGGCAGTGGATTGAATGGCTCGCTCTCCTTGAATGCAGGGGGCGCTGCAGCTATAAAACTGCTGTGCACCTTGCTGAGGCTGAATTGGCTGATGGTATGGGGTACCGAAGCCGCAAAATGGATAGTGCTGCTGATGCAGCTAGAAGAACAGATAAGGCCATGGGGGCAAGCTGTGGCCCTGCTCTCCTGAACTGCTCCAGAGTGGGGTTTGCCTTGTCCCCAAACAGGCAAGTCCTGTCACGGAGCATATCCATAAGGGACAAGTGAACATCACCTGAAAACCAAGTAGATCACAGCCAGGTGTGGTGGTGAATCGCAACGCTGTGCCAATGGCCCGCCTGATGTAATTGGTGGTGTCCAAACCACAATTATTCATGAACTTGGCTGCATCACAACCATCCTAAACAGCTGGGGTCAGGACAGTTCGGAGGTCTTCTGGGACACCTGGGAAGACTTTTGTCTCCGAACCCCAGACTGTGGGAATAGCAGTCAAGGAGCCAGCTGGCATTCACAAACCTGAAGGCCAAGCTGGTAGAAGAAAATACTCTTACAAAATGTCTCCCTTTGTTTGGACTCCTTACCAGTGGAGTTGTTGGGAAGGTATTCAGGTTCGTCCGACATGTAAATGCCTACGCCAGTAAACTTTCAGGGCAGAGTGCTGAAACAAAAAAAAATGCACATTCACCGATTGCAGGGTGGTGGCGTCTTGCAATCTGGCGATTGACCGGGGTTAAACAATCTTTGGTCCGAGCCCCCAAAAGGGTATCTTCCAAAAGTGTAAATGTGCCTCATTGAAGGGAAGTAGAGACTCAGTGGATGTTTGCCCCCAGCTGGGACTCTTTCGTCAAGACTTTGCTTTTGACCTCCAAGGTGGAGGGAGCTGTAGGTCAAGAACTTCTGTTGCTCTATGCATGACCATTGCATAAGAAGAGCTCTTCTTAGTGGCAGGACCAGGGGGTGAGAGGAATCCCGACTCAGGGGAGGTATCAAGACCACTTGCTTCTTGAAGGTCACCATACCAATTTTCCTCATGGTATGGTTGCACAATTTGATTAGCCGCATCATAATCATTGTCAGAATCTGTGCCAAGTAAGGAATGCAACGTATGTCTTTCCTTGTGGGGAGTGGCAAGTCGAGTAGGGGTTGTGGCCCTTCAATGGAAGCCGATTGCTGCCTCTGTCGAAGTCGTAGCAGTGCCAACTCAGTCAGAGAGTACAATGGGCACATCGCTTTCTGGTACCAATGGATTCTTCGGCGTCGAGGCTCTTGGAACCGGCATTGACCGTGATGCTGGAGGTGGAGTCTGAACATGAGCCAGAGATGACCAGTGAGGGTCCAACTGGCACCGAGGGCGAAGCCACCAGCGGCACCCAAGATGGAGAGCCTTTTGGCTCCTTGGAGTCCAAAGGCATGCCAAAGAGTTGTTAAGGGTCTAAAGAGTCGGAGCATGGCCTCACAGAACTCTTTGATGTGCCTCGGTGTCCCGGACAGCTCCGTAACTCAGGTTGTGCCAGGACAAGTTGCGGTATAGGCTCCAACATCGGTCTCAGGATTGAGATCGAGCAGCATGGAGGCACCCTTGCGCCATCTCAGGAGTAAGAGTCAAGTTAGGATTTTTTTTCTTAGACTTACTCAAACTTGGTTTGTGAGTTCGACCGACATCGGGAACAACTCCTGCAACTTCTGGACTGGGCACAGTCACTGCAGGCCTAATCCCATGAAAACCTGATATTTGTTAGTGACTGTCATTACAGGGTTTAAAACCTAGTGTTTTGGGAGATGGCATTCCCCTGTACACGAAGTATTTTGGATGAAAAGCTATCTTATGAGATGCGAGGTAGCTCCGGGTCCGTATCTGATGGCGCAGAAAGAAAGGAGTGGACGTCAGCTCACAGGAGTGGTGCCTATATAGGACCTGCACATTATTTCTGGAGCAGAACGGCAACGGCTCAAACGTTTTCTGATAGTCTGACACCTGGGGAATACTCAGAAGGTGAGGAGTCTGTGGTTAGAAGTCTCTATTAAAACAGCTAGATTGGTGGTCAAGGGCCCTTACTTGGGTGTCCTTCTACCTGTCCTCAATCCTACTTTGCCTCAGATGAACCAAGAAGGAACTCAGTTTTACCTTTGTTTGAGCTTCACCAAGTTTCATTCATGAATGCTTATATGATACTAAACTGAAACCAAGTGTGGCCGATTCCCCTCAGGGTTACTTGTAAGATGGGATGCTACCCGCGGTATCGTTAGAAAAAAATGTACCTGCATTGTAAATGCTTGGCCTAGATGTTGAGCAAGTTGGGTGACAATCCCCTGCCCTGAAAAGCATTGCGTGTAACCTAATACAAAGGCGATGGCTCATTATCCACGCATACTATTGAATGCCTTTTAGTCAGGGAGAAGTGAAACCACTTGCTAGCCAGACAAACACCCTGACCTCTTCTCTTGCTGTAGGCCAAAGAATAGAGTGGTACAAGGTGAAGGGGGGCGGGGGGGAGCAAGAGATTAGCAGCAGCATAGCAGGTCTCCTTTAACAGTAGATGGTGGTTGTATGGTGTAGGAAAGTGCCCCTTTTTAGGTAGAGCCTAGCGCAGCGCGCATGCGCTGCTCTATGGGGAGGCTTCTTGTAAGCACTCCAGACTTCCCAGAGACTTCTCCGTGTGGGTCGGGCAACTCCCACACATTCCATTGGCCTTTGCATGTGGCTTTCAATATTGAAAGTACGCAATTGGCCAAAGACGGGTGCATGTCCCGCCTTTTCTGTAAACGTTCACTCCCACGGCCTTTGGGTCTCGGGAGCGAGCAGCGGCGCGCAGTGTGGCAGCTGCATTCCTCCCTCCTCATGGATAATTAAACACAGCGCGGTCGCTTTCACTTTCGCGGCCGCGCTTGTTCTTGAGTGTCAAGAATACCCCTTTCTAAGCGTTTCGGCTTCTTGGCCAATGGGAAATGCTGCCCCCTCAGTGAACCATCAGTTGTTTAAACCTCTTGCGGTTTCTAAGATCATGCCGCTTCTATTGATTTTGGTTGCCACGATGTTCAGACATCCACGTTCTGTTTGTACTTGGATATTTATGTATGCTAAATATTGCAATTTAGAGCTAAGGCAGTACTCAAACGCATTTTTATTTCTTCCTTGCAGCGCGCGCGCACCACTCGCGGGCACCCTTACAGCGCACGCACATCGCACACCACTCGCGGGATGTGGGACTCGCAGGGCGGCAGCTGCAGTGTCTCCTTGTTATTATTACTTTCTGCCGCCGCTTCTATTTAATGCTGCAGCGAGCTTTCCTTTACCGGCACTCATTGTGCTAGCTACAGAGCTGCTTAGAATGTGGGTGCACTGTAATCTTCTTCAAGTTCTGGGTGCCTTTAATCATCGCGGCAGCTCACGGACACCACGCTTCTGGTTTCAGCATAGCGGCCACACAACTTTACTTTTATCTACATGGTGGCAAAACGCAGGCAAGGCAAACCCTTTTAATTGGAATATTTGATTATTGCAATGCTTGTTTTTTGAAGGAATAATTAATTAACTGTGGTAAATGCCATCCACGGCCGGCGAGCTTCTGGTTTCAGCATGGCAGCCACACGCATAACTTTACTTTAATTTCTTCTACAAAATGCCATGCTTCCAGTTCCAGGCGCCTTTGATCAGTGCGGTAGCTGTGAGCACAGCGCTCGCCTCATGGAGATTTGGCCACAGATAACCCGGTTTGTCAGGGGAAATGTTTGGATCATCTTTGAAATGTGAACACTGCACGAACACATTCCTGTATGTGAAGTGGCATGGCAAGTTTGACTTTAGGTGTAGAGGCGGTTCTCAATGTTTGCAATAGAGAGGTAGACAGTACACGCTTAAGTGCTTCAGGCCTTGCAAGAGGAATGGAAGCCCTACTGTGTAGATCTGTCCATTTGTATTTTACGTATGTTATACTTTTTAATAGAGAAATCGTGTTTCATGGACATCTTGATCGTGGCCAGGTGTTCGTATATTATACTTATTATAAAGAAGTCGACTTTCTATAATGCACTCTACCCCGCTAACCCCCATAACAGATGCAGGCACTGTTAACAAACTTTGAAGCTTCCTGTGTTTACTTGTTACCGCCTCCCCGATTCAAAGTTGTCATATTCCCTTTCACTGTGACTTTAAACGTTGACAGTATACATAGAGCAAACAAAGAATGAGAGTGACGTACATACAGGGTTATTTATTTATGTTTCGATTTTCCTGTATAGAGGTTGCAACCTCGGCTATTTAAAAAACACGTAATCAATCTAATAAATAAAAAGTTGCAAGAGCAAGTGGACAATGGTGCCCGGCTAGGATCAGTTCAACATGTTTGAATTGTTTTCTTCAACGAGTTTGGACAGTCCAACCCCTTGTGCGCTCTACAATACTACCGCCTTGGTCGCCAATATGAAGAGTCTTGTGTAAGTTGCGCACGTGACTGGTATGTGGAGCGCAGAAGCAGTGCTACTTGGTGAGTATGTTGTAAGAAATAGCCTTGTATCAGGTTTCTCCACTGTTTTCAGTCACTGAGGTGACATAAATGCTCCAAGTCACTTACCCAGCCTCCCAGTTTAGTTTCCCTTTCGCTGGGTCAATCTGCTCGCTCACTCGTCAAGCTCACGCATTGTTCAAATTCACTTTCTCTCTGCTCATTTTCAAGCCACTCCGTAAACGTACTCGTCTACTCCCTCAATCACTGACTGTGACTTTCACTCTCATTCACTCATGCACACCCGCCCTCCCTTCTACCCACAACTACTCACGCAACCACAAACTTACACACTCGCACACCCCATCCCTCACTACCCCGTTCTTGTTAAGTAGTGACCCTTGCATGTTAACAGCAGACTGCTCTTTCTGCACTTCATTCAGTGACTGCAGTACCAGAAAGAAGTATGCTTTTCCAAGGTTTAGAACCACCAATTAGCATAATGATAACATCTCTGAGTATTACATCACACAACATCTGACATCACAGGACATAACACTTAATGACACGGGTGTGTTCTAAAGGGGCCATACAGGGAAGGGAAAAACAGTTCTCTTTACCTAGTACTGGCACTACATATCCAGCAACAATCGCCAACAATGTTTCATTGTCTGCCATAGGTCTGAGACCTATTGTGACATCATTCACAGGATGGCCATATGAAGTATCAAAAATGCTTATTACTTTATTATAACTTTTCAACATGCTGCACAGCAGGTACACTGCTCTACAACATAGCCTAAACACATTGGCAAAGCCAATAGGTCTGGCAAAACACTTATAAGGTCCCAAAGGCGAGACCTATTGGCTATGCCAATGCTTGTTTACATGGTCACCCTCACTTTTTGCCTGGTAAATGTGATTTCGACTGAAAGTGCACTGGGTTCCTGCTAACCAGGTTCGCGGTGCCAGAGCTCTTTCCCAAAACTGTAAAATTGTTCCCCCAATTGGCAAAACCTTAGCACCCTCTGTAAGTCCTCAGTAAATGGTACCCTGGTACCAAGGGCCTGAGTTACTAAAGGGGGCTGCAGCATGAATTGTGCCACCCAAAGGGACCCCTCACCAAGCACATGCAAGACTGCCATTGCAAGCTGCGTGTCGTGGTGCAGACAAAAGTGAAAACATGGCATGTCACACATCCCTGTGTGCGATGTCCCCTACCACTGCGTGTAGTATTTTTAAGTCACCCCTACAGCAGGGAGGCCAGCCCTAAGACAGGGTGCTGAATATTACATGAGGGCATAACTGCATGAGCAGATATGCCCCTGTGCTGGTCAGCCATTTTAATGACATGTGCTGGACACTGGTGAAAACGAGTTCCCCCGCTACATGATGGCTTCAGTGAAAATAGGAATGTTTGGTATCAAACATTTTTTATTGGTGAACCCACACTGTTGCCAGTGTCTGATTTACCAATACATGCACTCAGAGGGCACCATAGAGGTGCCCCCTGAAAACCTACCAGCCTCTGGTGTCCTTGCAGACTGGTTTCTGCCAGCCTGCCATCGGAGACGCTTTTCTGACCTTCTAGGGTGAGAGCCTTTTGCTTTCTGGAGACCCAGAACTAAAGCCTGTCTGGGAAGAGGGTGTAACACCACCTACCACAGGATGACCTGCTGATTAGCCTTACCTTGGGTGGAAAGCCTCAAAGGCTACCCCCTTTGAAATGAAAATCTTACTCCCCCTCACAGGAGAGGAAGCTGACCCCTTTGTCCAGGATCCCCGTGGCACCTGGGCAGGCAGGATAATTAGCTAGTCAGGTAGGCGTGCCACCTCTAGGCTAGTGTGAGGTAGACACAGTTTTTCAGAAGTAGCCATCTTTGTAATGGCATACTTGAGAATTCTGGGCCAGGGTTATGCCCATTTCTCTTGTATGGTATTTCCGTGTATAGTCCTAATCATGTGAATAGTCCCGCCCATGTGCGTGGACCCTGGAGCACTTCATTAGATATATCTTCTTAAGTTGTCATCTTCTGCCTCTCTTCAGGAAGGCCTGTATAGACACTTAAGAAACAAAGACAATAATGCAGCCTAACCAACTAGGCTACGCTGGCCATTACTTCATCTTGAAGTGAAAAAAGATAGCCAGTTTAACTTTTTAAATTTAGCAATTTGCTGAGTTTTACACACAGAAAACTCTCCTTCACAAAACTCCTTTCTTTTTTTTCATGATAAAGATGAAAAGGAATGGATAGAGAAGCCCCCATAGGCTGCCATTATATGTCTGCAAATGGATACCGTGCCTTTAAGAGTCTCCAGAGACCCCCGGTATCCCATGATGCACAGCCAGAGGCAGTTACTTTCAGTTCTTTTTTCCGGCTCCTGCTAGCAGGACCCTGGAGCATTGAGCTCTACCTTTTTTGGTATTACATTACAAACTTAGTTATATATTGGGATTTTTGAAGTTTCACTCGACGTCTTTGGCCTTTATCTACCTTCTGCTGTAGTTTTTTGGCAGATTTTCTGCAGTTTTCTTGTCATAATGCCATCCCTATTTGACAAGTGTCCTGACTGTGGTAGGAAGAAGGCCAAGTCTGATGCTCACAGAGTCTGTATTCTGTGTTTGCCTGTGTCTCATGTGCCTGACACCTGTTCTATTTGTAAGACCTTTTCCAGGCGCACCCTGCGTGACAGGGAGAAAATTCGGCTCCAAGGGTTGGAGCAGAGAAGACCGAAGGCAGCATCTTCAGCCTCTGGGCAAGGAGAGGGTAAGTCCTCTACCAAGACCCATGCTTCGACCTCTGGGGGGCTCCCCAGTCGAAAAACGGCAGAAAAACGACGCCGGTCCCGATCGAAGTCGAGAGCAGGTATGACGACTATATGCTCTCCGTCGATTCAGGGCTCTGGGTCGAAGCGACGTCGACGTTCAACGTCTAGGAGAAGAACGACGAGATCGCCGTCGCGGGTTTCCCCGTGTTCGACGTCGACTCAACGAAGATCGCCGTCGAGGCATCGTCGTCGATCGGAGTCTCACGGACAACGGCGGTCGCCGTTGATGCGTCGCCGCCGATCGACGTCTACGAGAAGGTCAACGTCGAGGAGAAGATCGAAGTCGACGTCGAGGGGTCAACACCGACGTTCGACGTCGAGGCACCGCTCTGGGACTCGCTCCGTAGTGAGCCTATCGTCGTCGACAGGAAGTTCGCATTCCAGACGACGTCGACGCTCGCCATCGAGCAGTGGATCGACGTCGAGGGGGAGGTCTGAGGTTGAGTCCAGGGCCCCGTCCTCTCGGCCAGCCCGAAAACGGAGGAGGTTGGTCTCTTCTTCAGGTTCGGAGTACTCACGTACCTATTCACCATCCAGGACACCTCCTGCTCCTCGTCAACCGGTGACACCTCCGCCAAGTCCTCCTCCTCCTCCTGCTCCTCCTGCTCCTCCTCCTCCTCCTCCTCCTCCACCGCCTCCTCCGCCTCAGCCTGGGCCCACGGCTCCTCAGCCCACGCGCCCTGTGGAACCTCGAAGACCAAGAACACGGTCTCGCTCGAGACATCGTTCCCATAGACACCACCGGTCTTCCACACGATCCCGTCGTCATCGATATGTGAGATCTCGCTCCCGGCATACCAGGGATACGTCTTCCACGAGTACGGGGAGGTACTCACCTACTCTAACGGATTCTCCCCCTCAGAGGGTGTCTCCTGTTGACGATATCTCCACCTTCCAGGAGGTTCTAGTCAGAGGTGCTTCAAAGCTGAACATTCCCCTGTCTACTCCTGTGCCGTCGACATCGGTGATATTTGAAACTCTCCAGCAGAGACAAACATCACGTCCATTGCTCCCGTTGGTGCCTGGTTTGGAGGAACCGGCTATGGAGCTGTTTTTGACGCCAGCTTCTATAAAATCTGCACCTTCCAGGTTACAGAAAAAATATCGCCCACCTGAGTCTGATCCTGCCTTCCTCCGACTGGACCCCACCCCGGACTCAGTCATAGTGGTGGCGGCACGGAAACAGCATGCTACGGCACCGACTTCCACGGTGCCACCGGATAAGGAAAGCCGTAAGCTGAATTCGGTGGGGAGAAAAGCTTGCAGCACCGCGGCTACATCCATGAAGGCGGCCAGCTCTACGGCCTTGCTGGGCCGTTATGACAGATCCCTATGGGAGTCCCTTCAACAATTTGTGGATCTCCTGCCCAGAGACAAGCGGGAAGATTTTCAGGAGATAGTGAATGAGGGCCTGATGGTTTCTAATCAAGTCATCAGCGCTGCAGCGGATTCTTCACTCCTGGCAGCCCACAGATATTGCCACGGAATTGCTCTACGGAGACATGCTTGGCTTCGTCTTACTTCTCTGAAGCCGGAGGCGCAACAGCGCATTTCCAATCTTCAGTTCTCTGGCACAACTCTCTTTGGCTCTCATGCGGACGACGAGATGGCCCGCATGAAGACTGAAATGGAGACTTTGAAGGCTGTAGGTTTAGAAAAACCTAAAGAACAGCGAAAAACCTTCCGCCCTTTCCAGCGGCGTTATTCCTCTCAGAGGTTTCAGCAGTCTCAGGGCCGTCAGTCCAACCAACAACAGCAGTTTCAGCGGGTTTTTTTCAGCCGTTTCGGAAACGCCAACAGTGAGGACGATCCAACCAGCAGTCTGGACAAGGGACCAAGGCTCCTGCTGGTTCCAAGCCCTGAAGGGTTTCTTCCCCCTAGTCCGTTATCCACTCCGGTGGGGGGAAGCATTCAAAACTATCTGGCAGAGTGGCAGAAAATAACTCAGGACAATTGGGTGCTGAATATTGTTCGCAGTGGATACTCGCTACGTTTTACAAGTCCTCCTCCGTCGATTCCTCCAACTTGATCACGCTACATGCTACGTGAGTTGGAGAGGGAGGCCAACACCCTCTTACAGAAAAGGGCGATCGAACCGGTTCCTCTGGCACAAAGAGGAACAGGACTGTATTCTCGGTTCTTTCTAGTCCGCAAGAAAGACCAGAACGAGTTCAGACCCATCCTCGACTTGCGACAGGCCAACAAATGGGTTCGCAGAGAAAAGTTTCGGATGTTGTCCTTGCATCAAATCTACCCTCAACTTCATCAGGGAGACTGGCTATGCGCAATAGATCTGCAAGACCTATATTTTCACGTGCCCATAGCAAGGAAACATCGCAAGTTCCTGCGATTCACCGTAGGCAACAACCACATCAATACTCCGTGCTTCCCTTCGGCCTGAAGTCAGCGCCTCGGACATTTTCCAAATGCATGGCCGTAGTTGCTGCACATCTAAGGAAGAACAAGGTGTTTGTCTACCCATATCTTGACGATTGGCTGATCAAGGCAGCTACGTCTCAGGAAGCGCAACTGCATTTCAATTGGACTTCCAATCTCCTTCGTTTTGGCCTCCACATCAACCTCACGAAGTCTGTCTCGACTCCTGTCCAATGTCTACAGTACCTGGGAGCCACCATCGATGCACGCACAGCAAACGTGTGTCCTTCGGAGGAGAGACGCTTATCGATCCTTCGGAAGGCTCAGGCTCTCATGACCATGCCCTCCCCGATGGTGAGGAAGGTATCTTCTCTCCTGGGCTCCATGGCCTCCTGTATCTTCCTCACTCCAAATGCACGCCTCCATATGAGACCCCTGCAAGAATGTCTGGAGGATCAGTGGGACCAGAAACTGGGGGATTGGGAAGACAGGATTCAGCGGTCACGGCAGGCCCTCCAGTCCATCCGATGGTGGTGTTCTCCCCGCAATCTCCTCCGGGGGATTCCCTTCCACAAGGAGATACCGACACGAACCATAGTGACGGATGCGTCTCTCCACGGCTGGGGTGCACATTCCGACCACCTTCAGATACAGGGCACGTGGTCCAGGAAAGAGGTCACGTACCACATCAACTTCCTGGAACTTCGAGCAGTTCATTTGGCGCTGAAAGCCTTCCAGCCGTCGTTTCACACCAGTTCCCTGCTTGTTCAGACGGACAATACGACCACAATGTTCTACCTCAACAAGCAGGGGGGCTCGAGATTTCGAGTGTTATCTCGGGAAGCCCAGACCATCTGGAACTGGCTGTTAGCCAGGAACCTGACCATCACAGCAACTCACCTCCCAGGTGTTCAGAATGCTCAGGCAGACGCGCTCAGCAGAATCATTCACGAAAATCACGAATGGGTCTTAAACGACGAAGTGGTGCGAGACATCTTCGAAAGATGGGGTACTCCAGAAGTCGATCTGTTCGCTACCGCAGAAAACAGCAAATGCCGCGACTTCGCCTCCAGGTTTTATCAACCAGGGACTCTGGGGGAATGCCCTATGGATCAACTGGTCAGGCGGCTTTCTCTACGCTTTTCCGCCAATTCCCCTGATCCCGACAGTACTGATCAAGCTCTCGCAATCACGGGCCAAGATGATCCTTATTGCTCCGGAGTGGCCCCGTCAGTGGTGGTTCACAGACCTACTACACCGGTCTCTCCTGCCACATCTCCGTCTTCCATGCCGGCCGGACCTTCTGACGAAGTTCGGCGGGCAGATGGTGCACCCCAACCTCTCGTCGTTGAATTTGGCGGCATGGCTCCTGAGTTAGTACAGTACGGACATTTGAATCTCCCTCAGGACTGTATGGAGATATTGAAGGAGGCCAAACGACCATCCACACGCACGTCCTATGCATATAAATGGAAGAGATTTTGCATGTGGTGTGCATCTAAGAACGTGGATCCTACCTCCTGCAAGGAAGATGTCATCCTTCCTTACTTGCTCTACTTGGCTCATTCTGGCCTTCAGTTTCATTCGATCAGAGTTCACCTGGCAGCTTCAACTGCTTATAGGAAATGTCCTTCACAAACTTCCTTTTTTAAAATCCCAGTCATCAGAGATTTTCTTGAAGGATTGAAGAAAGTATTTCCTCCCATTAGGCGTCCTTCGCCTCCCTGGGAGCTCAATGTGGTCCTTTCACGACTGATGAGGGAACCGTTTGAACCCATTCATAAGGCCTCTCTTCAGCATCTGTCTTGGAAGACGGCTTTCCTTGTGGCCATAACTTCTGCCCGCAGGGTTAACGAACTTCAGGCATTGTGTTGTAAAGAGCCTTATACAGTCTTTCATTCCTCTAAGGTAGTTATGAGGACTCAACCTAAGTTCCTCCCTAAAGTTGTTACAGAGTTTCATGTGAACCAAACTATTACATTGCCTACATTTTTTCAGAATCCCTCTTCTCCTGCTGAGAGGTCGCTTCATTCCCTGGATGTTAGGAGGGTCTTGAAGTTCTACTTGGACAAGACTTAGGATATCCGTAGATCAGACCAGTTATTTGTAAACTATGGCTCTGTCCGAACTGGTCTAGCTACCTCCAAACAATCCATTTCTAGGTGGATTGTTTCCTGTATTCAGCTGTGTTATCAGAAAGCCAACAAGACTTTGGTTAGTAAGCCTAGGGCTCACTCTACCAGAGGTAAAGCGGCACTGCGGCTTTACTTCGTAACGTACCCATTTCGGAAATCTGTAAGGCTGCCACTTGGAAGTCAGTCCATACATTTACTAAGCACTACTGCCTAGACACTGATGCTAGGGCAGATGCTCAGGTCGGGCAGGCTTCACTTCGAAATCTATTTGCACAATAGTGCGGCTGTTCTCTGTTTCTTCCACTGCTGGAGAGTTTTTTTGGGATGGGCTTGCTAGTCTATTCACATGATTATAACTATACACGGGAATCCCCTACAAGAGAAGGAGTAGTTTCTTACCTGTAACTCCAGTTCTCTTGTAGGGGTATTTCCGTGATAGTCATAAGCAACCCGCCCGCCTCCCTGGTGGCAGATACAGTTGTCCCCAAGTCTCAGCAGGCTCTGCTTCTTTACGCCTTCAAAAAGAACTGAAAGTAACTGCCTCTGGCTGTGCATCATGGGATACCGGGGGTCTCTGGAGACTCTTAAAGGCACGGTATCCATTTGCAAACATATAATCGTAGCCTATGGGGGCTTCTCTATCCATTCCTTTTCATCTCTATCATGAAAAGAAAGGAGTTTTGTGAAGGAGAGTTTTCTATGTGTAAAACTCAGCAAATTGCTAAATTTAAAAAGTTAAACTGGCTATCTTTTTTCACTTCAAGATGAAGTAATGGCCAGCGTCGCCTAGTTGGTTAGGCTACATTATTGTCTTTGTTTCTTAAGTGCCTATACAGGCCTTCCTGAAGAGAGGCAGAAGATGACAACTTAAGAAGATATATCTAATGAAGTGCTCCGGGGTCCACGCACATGGGCGGGACTATTCACATGATTATGACTATCACGGAAATACCCCTACAAGAGAACTGGAGTTACAGGTAAGAAACTACTCCTTCCCACTGGAACTGGTCATATAGGGGAGATAGTGACCGCAAGGGTCATTGGCTACTCCCCTAACGCCCCTAAATTCAGCATTTAGGGGAGTGCCTGGCGCCAGAAAAGCAGATCCTGATGACCTATGAAGAGGGACACGAAGAGCCGCAAAAGCAGACTGCAGAGAGCACCTGGCTTGGCCCCAGCCCAGCTGTCTGCCATTCTCTGCCTAATCTGTGCCAAAGAGGACTCGTCCTGCAGCTGTGTGCCTCTAAAACCCTGTGAGGACTGCCTGCCTTTAAGAAAGATTCGAGACCACCCGTGAACAGCGGACTTGTTCCAAAGAAGGCTCTGAGGCTTCTGGAACCGCCCAAAGACCCCTGAAGCAGGCACTGCACCCATTGCCTCCAGTCTGAGTTGAAGTGGGCCAACGGTGTGAACACTATTTCCCAGTCCCTGAGAGCTCTAGTCCATTGCGGTTTCACCCCGTCCAGGACTCCCCACGTCGCCAGCAGCCTCTGCACACAGGCACCCTCAACCGCTACTGCTCTGATAAGGAAAGACCTGATGCCTAAGCACACCCCTACACCCGTCGCCCCTGGGCCTTGGAAAAGAAGGGCAAGGACGGTATTGAACAAGCTTTGCAGAGAGATAGCTAGGTGCAGTGCTCAGTAAGGACTTGTGAGTCAGGCAGCAAACTTTGAAGATGATTCTCTTGCGAATCGGTAGCCAATGAAGCGAGTGCGAAAGAGGGGCAGATGGCGTTCTGGCTGGAAGATTGAGGATGAGACGTGCTGCTATATTTTGGACAACTTGCAATATACTTAAAGCAGTCTCATTTATGGAAGCCAGTAGAGCACTGCAATAAATACCAGTATTTGTAAAGCACGAACAATTACCCCGAAGGGTGTCAAGGCGCTGGGGGCCGTCGCGGAGATTAAGCGAGCTATTGCCCAGAGTCACATGGTGCTGGGTAACCTGGCGCCGGAGATCAAACCGTGAGCCCCCGTGTTCCGGAGTCAGCCGCCCTGGCCGCTGTGCCACACCTCTTCCACAATAGACCAAGTGACTGAGTGCTTGGACAAGTGTTTTTCTCACAGAATGAGGGAGTGGGGGGAGACTCCGTAATAAACGTAGCATGTGAAAACTAGTGGCAGTAACCTGATTTTTCATGGTAAATGCTTGGTCGAGGTGTACGCCCAGATTTCTTACAACCAGTTTGGGGGAAGGGACAGGACCAATTTATGATGCCACCATTCGGGTGACACAAACTGCTGAGCCTTGCCAAACAACATAATTTCGGTTTTGTTAGCGTTCAGTTGGAGACAATTCGCAGTCATCCAGTATGCAATAGCAATCAAGCCTGCTGCGAAACTGGCTTTAACATTCTTTAGGTCATGATCCAAAGTAAATATCAACTGTTTGTCGTCCGCATGTGAAAAGGATAGAAAGCCAAACTTTCTGGCAAGATTGGCAAGGGGGGGGGCCATATATATTAAAAAGCATGGGGCTCAAACAGGACTCCTGGGACACCCCTTTATCCACTTTCACAGTGCGCGATTTCTAAGCTCCCAAGGAAATAGTTTGAGTGCAATCCATTAAAAAGTCCTTGAGCCTTGATACTGCCGTCCCATGAATTCCTACCTCCTGTAATCTCAGCAGCATTTTAGAATGAGAAAGTGTTGAATGCCGTTGAGCGGTCCAACAGCACAAGCAGTGAAAGGGGTGTTATCAAGATAACATCTAATGTGATCGGTCACTGCAGCAAAGCTGTCTCGGTGCTGTAAAAGGGTCTAAAATCCGATTGTGAAGAGTACAGCAGCTAATTTGTTCCAAAGTACTCCCTGAGTTGGATATTAATCGGACTATCCAATAATTTGCCCAATAGTGGAGTAAGAGAGATAGGTCTATAGTTGGTCAGATCCGTAGGTGGTAAATTCGGCTTTCTCTGAATGGGAGTAACTAGTGCTACTTTCCAAGCCAAGGGAAATTTACCCGAGAAGATTGATAGATTGAATAATAAGCAAGTAGCAGGGGCAAGTTGAGGACAGGGAAGCGGTCATGTAAGCTGGACAGATATCAAAGGGGGACACAGATTTAGCCTTAGCTAATGCTTTCTGGATAGACTCTGGCCACAATGGCTTAAATTCGCTTAAGGTGGGGCTATTGGTGGAGCACGGGGTCCGGTCTTAAGCTCCTCACTGTATTTGTCAATAGTATTTGGGAAATTCTGAAAAATTTTATTAATTTTACTTTGAAAATGATCTGCTAAGGAATCGCAGAGGAATTGTGATGGTGCAATATATATATATATATAGAGCGCGAGAGAGAGAGAACAGTGCAGAACTCTGAAATATCAGTGTCCACCTTTGAAAGTGAAAAAAATATATTTAAAAACGAACTTACTTAAACGATTTTTCGATGATGCCTAAACATATATAAAGATAATTGCTATTTTTTATAAATTTGGGTGGATCTCCTTCTTGAGTTGTTGTCATTTATTAATCATTGTGTGTCTTTGCAAGTGTCTTCCCTAAGGCTACTCGACCACACTACCCCCTAATAGAGCACTTTAGGATTGCATAGAAAGCCCCTGTCCACTAGTAAGGGAACCCCTGGACTCTTTACACGGTATGTGAACTTCTTGATATATCACATAAAGAGCCTGCTTCCTACATTTGGCAGGAACTGTTGTATGTGTGTGCACTCTGGTTGGGCAAAGTCAGTCAGGTCTGCAGTCTTCACTTCTATCTCTACTTAAACCAACGTGAGGATTAGTTGAGCAATAGAAACATGTGAGAAACGTTTTCAGATGTAGAAGTGAAGTGGTTATGTTTACAGAAGTATCAATAACTGTCTAAATTGTGTGATTTTTATGAGTTGATGCATGTGTAATTTTTTGTTTGCAGGAAGCGGTTACTGGAACTGGTGTCTTAGCTTCATTAGGTTCTCCTGGTTTGGTGTCTCCAGCACTGACATTAGCACAGCCCCTGGGGGCATTACCGCAGGCTGTCATGGCAGCACAGGCACCTGGCGTCATTACAGGTGAGAAGATACGCATATATGAACTCTTTCACTGAAGACTGGCTCCATCGCCTAACACAAGACAGCAGCCAGTACATCACCAGGCTGCTTTCTGTGGTCACCGACTGAGGTTTATTCTTAACAGGCACTGGATGTTGAATCAGTACTGAATGCAATGTCTTGCTGTCAGGGTTACCTGTAATCTAGACCACTTAAGTAGTGAAGATAATTTGTGTAATGTTTTATTGTTACCCAATCATGTCCAGCTCTAAGAAAGTGTGTATTGAAATAGTTGACTTTAAAAGAGTTCATAAACTAGCTTAAGATTTCTTCTCTGCAAATCATTGTACTTAATTGGGTTATGTCACAAAATTGTGCTTTTATGACTTGAAATTCAGACATTTCTAGGAGATATTTTCAGTGTGAACTTAACAACATTTGGGTATTGAGAACCACATTTTAGAAATCTAATTATCTAATTTAGTCTGTCAAATGGACTAAGCTTTTATAAGGTTTACAGCTATACTTGATTTGAGACGATGACAGCAGCACACAGCTTTCTTGGCCACAAATTGTGAATTACTTTATTGCTTTGTAGGTGTGACACCAGCACGACCTCCCATCCCAATCACTATTCCTCAAGTCGGTATTGTGAACCCAGTGCTGTCTAGTCCTCCCACGCTGAGCCTGCTGGAAATAAAGAAGGAGAAGGATGAAGAGGAGATCTTGATGGAAGCTGAGCGGCCAGAGATGCTTAGCGAGCAAGAGCACATGAGTATATCAGGAAGCAGTGCCCGTCACATGGTCATGCAGAAACTCATGCGCAAACAGGAGGTAAGGAGGCACCACCTTGTCCAGGTGCTCGGATAAAGCGAGCCTTAAAACAAAGCTTATGACCGCAGTAGTCGTGTTAAGCAATAGGCCTATTACAGTTTTGAAAAAGAAATGCTTCTCTTTATGACCCACAATATCACAGCCTGCTTCCTCTATATGCATATCCTTTGTTAATCTCTTGACATCCTGCACTGGGACTGTATTTGTAGTGAAATTTGTTACCTATCTTCAGGACTCCCTTCTATGTGACATTTGAATGCTCAGCTTCGTTAAATATAACTCCACTTTTGTGATCTAAAAATATACCACCCAGGATTAAGCGACTTTCCTTGCTACTGCCTTTCACACTTACAACCTTTTGCAGTAAATAAGAGGGTGAAGCCGATGTGCATGCAATTACAGGTCTCTCTCGCAGGTGACCTTAAAGTTCATCATTCAGGATAAGAGGTGGAGTCTCACCAACCCTACTGATCGGCATGCTGAGTGTCTACTTGGGTAATATGAAGGCCCTGCTTCTTACAGGCTACCCCTCTCAATTTTGGTTGCATTGATGCCAGCTTAGCTACAGCAAAGGTCACCATTGTCAGTTAGATTATATCCTTCACTTAGTTCAGCCTTAACATGAGATATACCCCATCCGTTGTTTGACTGCACTAAACCAAGGCAGCTCTAGTGACATTCTGCAAGCTTGTATGTAAGACAGCTACTGGGGTACACCGCATGCTTTTTGAATGGATTAATCTCTTCCAGCCTCCTCTTGGAAAGATGAATAATTTGACCTGAATGTTCTACAGAACCTGTGTGCTGGTGCCAAAGCTGCTTTCTCTCTTCTCTCTTTTGACATTGCTGTAAATCCTACTAACTGGTCGAGAACAGGAGAGAGACCAGAATAGTTATCTTTATGGTCAATCTTTCTTCCAGCTTATTGGCTCTTAATTGACACCATCCTGTTTTCTTCATTTTTATTTATTTTATAGCGCTGTCCACCATAGTGCAAGTCAAAGTAAATTAAATCAAAACAAATAATTATTCATAGATATTTAGTGATAACAAGTATGAAAATCTATTTGCAGACAAGTGTTAACAGTTATGAAGGGGTAATGGCAAATATGTATATCTGAATACAGGTGAATGATAACTTAAGACAATGAAGGTCGGAAGATGTAGGTGTCAACACGTCGTTCGAAAAATTGGAAGGCATTAATTGACCATTGCCTTAGAGAAGCATATGATCAGGATTTAGAAGTGTGTAGAGGATTACGGAATGCAGTGGTTAACGTTGTCTAGTACATTTTGGTTTTCAAGCCAATTTTAATTGTTTGAGGGTGCCAGCCATCGGTTTGTGGGAAGAAAATTATATATAATAGGGGAATTTGTTAAGCACAAATGTTTCAGCTTGGGAACAAAATGTGTAGATTGAATTGAGATTAAAGGAGAGCTTGATACTCAGACTCTTTGTTTCTCCAGTGTGAACAAGATCAGAGGGGGAGGTAGGTTGGGGTGTTGAGTAGCAAAGCTTTATATCTGAGGCAAGCTGTTTTGTAGATACTCCATGCCATGCCTCTGGATGAAGCCAGTTTAGTGAGGTCGTAATTGGTTTGATGTCAGTTTTTCTTACCAGAAATGAATAGAGCTCCAGAGTGACAACTTTTAATGGTGTAAGTTGGGATTGGGGTAGGCTATTTAGTAAAGAGTTTTTGTATTTGATTCTGGACATGACTAAAACTTGCACCAGATTATTATTATTTTAATCAGATTTAGCACAAAAATTTCAATTTGCACTCCTGACTTAGGAACTGCACACTCCCCGTGTTTCTCACATAACTAAGGGTAGGGGGGAAGGAAGGTCTTTTCTAAAAAGTGCCCTCACACACCCCAAAGGATGTCATGCTTCATCATTGGGCCTGCTCCTCGTCGGGCGGCGCTGCAATGCCTGACGGGCACTCGCGAGGCAGCTTTGGCGGAGATCTTTATGGATGAAGCCGTATGGTGAGTGCGGGTGTGTGGGCTAGGTAGTGCAGTGAGTGTGTAGGTTAAAATAGGTCTAGGGCAGCCTAAACTAATGTGTTTATTCTAGGGGCACTAGCCTAATTAAAAATAATGAGCCTTCAGCTGGATGTAATGATCCTATAGGGCTGGTGTGGTGCATAGGTCGACATGCTTCATGCCAAATTAGCCCCTAACGGGTCAGGTGGCACTTCATCAGGACCAAAAAGGGTGATTTAAAGGTACTTAAATGATCCCGAGGTAGAAAGACCGGGCCCGGAGCCTGGGTAGGACGGACGCTAGTTGCACTTGCACCCTGCCATCAGAGCAACGAAGTGCTCTGCTATACCAGTCAGTACAAGCCCTAATCTCTTGGGGTCTTTCTACCTTGGGATCATTTAACCCAGGGCGTTCAACTGCTTCTGGTTACCAGTTAGAAATTACTGAACCAGGTTTGCGGTAGTGCTTAAGTACCTTTAAATCGCCCTTTTTTGGTCCTGATGAAGTGCCACTAGACCCGTTAGGGGCTAATTTGGCATGAAACATGTCGACCCTATGCACCACACCAGCCCTAAGGGATCATTACATCCAGTTGGGGCTCATTATTTTAAATTAGGCTAGTGCCCCATTAGTTTAGGCTGCCCTAGACCTATTTTAACCTACACACTCACTGCACTACCTAACCCACACACCCGCACTCGCCCTACGGCTTCATCCATAAAAAGATCTCCGCCAAAGAGCCCCTTCGCGGGTGCCCGTCTGGCATTGCAGCACCAGCCTGACGAGGAGCAGGCCTAATGATGAAGCATGACATCCTTCGGGGTGTGTGATGGCACTTTTTAGAAAAGACCTTCTTTCCCCCCCTTCCCTTAGGAACTGCACACCCCCGTGTTTCTCACTATTGCCTTGGAGCATGTGTGCAGGACCTGCTTAAATATAGCTCCTGGTTCCTCTTGTTTAAGTTAGTTATAATGTGGGAATCTAGATTGAGTTTAGAGTCAAGTAAAACTAAGTGTAACTAAAGTGTAGGATTTTAATTTCATATACGATTCTAGGTGCATTCCTAAATGTGCTGATAAATATTGGCTTATTTGTCCCATTTCTTGTTTCTTGCTCTAAACAGTTATCCAAATGTTTAGGTGCTGTGATTCATGTGCATACCGGTTTGCAAGTTTGCTATTCCCTGAATAGCCGCATGGAAGGGTATTTTTGCTAATGGCGGTAACCTTGCTATTGATGATTTCTGAGTGAACTACTACTCTACAAGGTGATACAATGTGTTAGAAACCTTTTCCATGTTTGCAGTTAGTACATTGGCTATTTGTTATATGGGGTGAGGCCTCTTCCACTCCTTTTCCGCTACATTTTTCTTTTCCACACCGACTTAACACTGCTACCATTGGCATCTTACCTTAAGGTGCGTTATATTGTGGTTTAAGCCTATGCACAACTCAATAAATATAGATGTTTAAAAATTAAATGAGTTTTTCAAAGTAAGCAACCAAATAAAGTTATGGTCTGTCTTAATATTTGCTTGGTAACTGTTGATGATATCCTGAAATTTAGCAATGGTACTTTATTTTCTTCTCTGATTTTCAGTCCACCGTAATGGTGCTCAGGAACATGGTGGACCCAAGGGACATAGACGATGACCTGGAAGGAGAGGTGACAGAAGAGTGCGGCAAATTTGGAGCAGTGAACCGGGTTATAATTTACCAGGAGAAGCAGGGAGAAGAGGAGGATGCTGAAATCATTGTGAAGATCTTTGTCGAATTTTCAATGCTCTCTGAAACCCATAAAGCCATCAATGCATTGAACGGCCGTTGGTTTGCTGGCAGGAAGGTAGTAGCGGAGGTCTATGACCAAGAAAGGTTCGACAACAGTGATCTCTCGGCATGAACAGACTTTTAACTTATCTTTTTTTTTTTTTTCAACATTGTAGAAATATGTGAGTAAAAGTTTTCCAGTATGTCTTACTGAAAGCGGCTTTGTTTAGTGTTGTGTGTGAATGGACGAGTGCACGACTGGGTGAACGGGAATACTTGTTTTTTTATTGTTTTCTTTTTTTAAGAATAATCAGATACTCTCCTGGCTGCCTTTGTAGCCAAAGTGAAACTTTGAGCCTTTTTGTTTTCACACCACATTCTAGTATGCCAGCTCTGAAGTCCAGCAACATGGATAGGGATGCTAGTAGCTCATGTGATCTCCATACAGTTGTCAGTTCCTGCTAAAGGTTTTGCAATCCTACACCCTACTGCTTATGTTATTAACGTTACTTATGTACTTGGTGCTTTGAGTGCACAGTACAAACTGCTGCTGTGATTTCTTTTCTAGTGTGCAGGGACTCCCTTATTCAGTTTTCAATTGTCTTAGCCTTCAGATATTGTGACCCAAAATGCATCCTTGAATGACATCTCCCAATTGCATAGTTTTAATATTTATAATCCCTCAAATGCCTATACAATTGTAAATCACCATCTCAGCCTGTGTGGAGACATCCTGATAGATCATGCAATCACTTCCCTTGTCAATTTAAAACACTTGGCTTCATGTTGCGCTCTGCTGCACATGGTCATCGTTCTTGGGATGTAGAAATGCTGACCATTACCAGTATGTCTTTCTTGAATTAAGACCCCAGTTTTTATCTAATAATTTACCTCGGTGTCAAAGCATACCTTGTTCTCGGCCTATGGTTTGCACTCAAAACTGCTAATAATACTGTAGAAAGTGTCAAATTTGGCTCATTTTTAACCACCTTCATACAAATTCCAATATTAGCAATACTGTTTGGCGAGTCTCAGTGCGTCAAAGTTGGCCATGCTGTCAGACCTCTCCAGTATAAAAGGTAGTGCTGTTGAGCAGAAGAAAGCAATTCTAATCCCTCAAAAGGAGCAATAAAATACAAAGGGTTAGTGTCACTGAAAGAGCCTAAGCCGTGCGAGTGGTAAGGCTACATTTCTATTATTGGCTCTGACCTCTTGGTCTCTATAGTCTAAGGGATAACGAAGCAGTCTCCCAAATTAAAGTAGATTTATCCTGAGAAGGCTATACGCACTCATATAAAGAGTCAATATTTTTTTCACCTCCTTTAACCTCTGGGTCAGTCTGGAAACTTTAATAAGTATTCATTCACTTCACAAGAGCAAACAGAAGGATATAATAATAATTTGGGAGTAGGCTATATAGCATCCCATTTATTGTTCATTCGCTTTAGTTTGTCAAGGTAGTTTTCAGTAGTTACAATCATTTACGTCAGACAACACACTAATAACTATGTAAAAATCGTCTCCTGCGTTGATTATAAAGGCAGTTTTGTGCTTCAGTAAAGTCAGATTTTGAGGGTTAAATTTTGATGTAAAGAATATTTTGATTTCCACAAGGTTATACCATAAAAGCACAATTGTTAGATGGTTCAGGCTCTCCAGAAACGTTTAGACCAATTCCGGACAGCATTCAAAGGATCTTACTTGTTTTCTCCTAGATATTGTTTGCATAATATTATTTCTATATAAGAAGTGAATGTTTCACAACATCTATTTATAAACCCCGAAATATACTGTAGTCTGCTAAGTAAGAAATCGCATAGCATTAACATGATTTTGTTTTATGTTACTGCCTTGTAGTCCCCCTGTAGCACTCAAGCATTTGGAACATTCACTGTCAACTCTGCACTTCAAAACAAAACAATAGACGTAAAACACAGAAGAACTGGGAAATAGCTTTTAAAGATAAAATGAATTGAATTATTGTATATAACCTCCTTCTAATGACACCCGCAGAAATACATGCGAATATGAACTGCGACTTAGATTACGTAGTAGAAATTTACAAGTATTAAGCACCGGCTAACCCCTTCCCATGCATTGAGTATATGCTGAGCCAGCGCTTGGTGTGCTATAAGTGATGTGATGGTGGTTCGGACATTTCGAACCTGATTACCTGTTGTCCAGTGTGGTGGTGACTCGAGTACTCATGATGGAAAAGTTTTCTCCTCATTGAAAGGATTTTATTTTTCTTGTATAATAAATTGTGAAACTGGAATTATTTCTTGTTTATGTGATTTTGTTTCAATTACCACTCCAGTAACAGATTTCACCACCGAAGCTCCCTTACTCCACGACATCAAACACTACCACCACCTATTTTCACAGCAGTCTATTCTGTCGGACCACTCTGATTCAGATAAGATCCACATCACCAAGACTCTCGGCACGCCAGGCATGGGGGTGATCATTTGGAAGAATATCACGTGGACCCCTAGGTTGCTGACTCAGTCTTATCCTGTTCAGGCCCCCACACACCTCTTATGGCACCACTGCATATTACGCAGTTATCCAAAGGGTGGCGCAACACCATATTGGGCTCCAGGCAACAGGTGATGCGCTGCCTCCAGACAAGGAGTGCAAGAAGATTGTACGGCAGGAAACAAGTGGCTATAAGGACAGTCACTCACTGGAGCATTACCGACTCAGTTGGACTGCTCTCTAAATGCAACTGTTCTCAATGGGGGGAAGATGGAGGAGTTGGTCAAGCACCTCCCAGAGGTGTATCACAAAGGGGGACAAGAACTTGTCCCAGACGGAAAAATAATTCCAACCTTCAATATTCAGTCCATTCTGGACCCTATTGAGACTGCCTCCATGGAGATAAATACTAGTATCCTACTTAGATGCCACACTTGGTTCAGTGTGCCTGGACCAGGGTAAAGTTGCAACAGCACCTCAATAGGGTCTCGCTCTATGGTGAGCATCTTTTTGCAGTAGGCATGAGCAAATGAATATGGTGAGACCGCTTTACAGACCCAA
The DNA here is from genome assembly GCA_963921515.1 of Calotriton arnoldi. Lineage (NCBI taxonomy): Eukaryota > Metazoa > Chordata > Amphibia > Caudata > Salamandridae > Calotriton > Calotriton arnoldi. Next base: position 462,422 of record CAWUFW010000075.1, on the reverse strand, counting down.
ACACCCAGGTCTCCCTTTCAAACGCAGCAGGTAAGAGGAGGTTGGAAGACTTCACCACCTACCTAAAGTTCGGCATACCAGAAACACCAGTCCTTTCAGGATAGCCAGGGACCCAGATACTTAAGCAGAGTTGGTTAACATGGAAAAAGCATAGGTAAAGGAAGAGGCGGCTCTGGCAAGGGCGCCACAGCCTCCAAATAGTGACTCGTCCTTCATTACCGCTCCAATCGCACTACACCTGTCCGAGATGAGTAGGGATGGGGTACAGGGGGATTAAGGTTATTGCTGCCACAATAAAAGGAAATAATCTCAGTCAACAAGTGGTTCCTCTTGTGGTGCACACCACCAACATATCTCATTGCCACGCAGTGAGTAAAGACCTAAATCTATTGCAAGAAAAAGTAAAGCTGCTCCTCGCCAAAGGTGCCATCAAACTTGTGGCCCCTCACCAGCAGGGCCAAAGGGTCTACTTCTGGTGCTTTTAGACATCCAGAACTCTAGGACCTCATGTGCCAGATTGCTAGATTCAAATGCTAAAGTCTGGTTACCTTAAACATTTAGAGGAAAGTGTGTAGATCTTGTGTGAGGCATGTAAACCCACCACGTGAGCCTGCTATGCTGCAAAGTAGGAAATATTTGTATGTTGCTGCTTAGCAAAGCATGTAAACCCTCTTAAAGTGTTGGTTCAAGATATTTGCTACTTACTGCATTTGACAAAGGTGGGATTGGCATACACTTATGTTCATTTGTGTACACTTCACTGCAGTGGAATACAAAACAGATAACATTTGCCTCTTTACAGTATCTGTGATCACGGCCTTCATTAAGGCCATTAAGAGTGAATCATCCAAGCACTCTGACGGCTCTAGCTTGGAATTTAAATATAGTTATCTCGATACTAATGGTACCTGTTGCAAAGTCATCCTGTGCCCTGGGCACCCCCAACTTTATGCTGACTGATATTGGTAGTAACTGACCCTGGGCTCTGGCTAACCAGGCCAGTGCTATGCTGCAAACACACTTAGAATACAGTGAAAACACCTACATACACTAGGGTAAACTATGGGTTAGAGTCCCCATATGATTGGCATGACCTCCCCTATAAGGCCCTAGTACATTATAGGGCAGGGGGATTGAAACTACCTTAAAGTCCGTAGTATATAATAGGGTGTGCCAGTTTAAAGGCCAGCAGCCTTTCTACACTTGCACGTGTGCACTGCTGAAGCCTGAGGTCAGTTTAAAATTAGCCCTGTGTTGCAGGACTGCTTTTAAAATGCAAATTGTGCCCAAACTCTACTTTGGTGTTTGTGGCACTTACAAATTAATAAACTACAATATTTGGGCATATTAGGTACACAGAGGGTCTCCTCTAGGTGTCCCTTGTAGGTATTTATAAGGAGCGTCCCTATAAAATGGTTTTCATTTGCCCTGGGGTTAGTGAAATTGCACATTCACTCCCCACATTGCAGTGAAGTGCGTCCCAAAATCGTCTTTTGTGCGAAGAGCACTGTGGAGTGAGGACCTGCAATATTTTGACATATTCAGGACCCCTAAAGTCATCTCTAGGGGTGGAGGGCCTGTAGATATAAGCAGGTTCCCTATAAAACATGCTTTATAAGCCCTTGTGTTGGAGAAATTTCCCAGTTCATTTTCTTCCATTGCAGATCCCTAGCCCCATAGGTTAATATGGCAAGATGTTATTAAGTAAAAACTGAAGAAAGGAAAGCCATAAAGATATTTTTAGGGACTCAGTAGAATGGTATTGATAAATCCAACAATATGATATGGTTGAAATTATCCTAAAATGTACAGACAAGAAGTTATAAGACTTTCTTGTCTGTAAGCCAAAATTCAGCCCTCTAGTTCTCTGATTAGCCAGGCTGCTTTGATAAGGTGATAAGTAGCCCAGGGGGTGAGAGAGCCATACTGGGAGCAGAAGGGTTCTGCTACATAGGAATGCTATGGCAGGGGTCGTGGTCGTAAATCATCCTCTTCAAGGAGAGGCGGGGACAGACGGTGTAAGTCGAGTCCAGGTACAGCACCAACCCTTTGAAGCCAGCCAGATGGCAGACTTAAGGCAGGAATTTCCGGATGCAATGGGGAAGGGGCCTATGTAGATTAGCCATCCTGTAGGCTGTGTTAACTAGCTCTTGCTTCTCTGCTGAAAATTCTGGCATTGAACTTTGGAGAAATGGTGCTTTCTGGGAGGCCATTGTGCCACACTTTAAAGGAAGTGGTCATGCTCTGGGGTGTTGCCCTGCACCTCATTGGACAGGAGTGCCCTCCTGCTTGACCCCAGAGAACACTGACTAAGTATCTGAGAGAGGGAGCGCCTCTCGGATCTGCTGCTTGAAACTTAAAGAAGAAAAAAGGGTGCATGCTGGAAGTTTGATTTGCACCAACCAGGCCCTGCACTCTGAAGACTGCGCCTGCTGCATTATCTGGAACTACAGCACTTTGGATGTACCTTGCTTCAAGAGGAATAAAGCGGGGACGCCATGCATGAAGCTTGATTTGCACCATCAGTCCCTGCATTCTGACAGACTGTTCCTGCTGCATTATCTGGAACTACAGCTCTTTGGTTCTACCTTGTTTCAAGAGGAATAAAGAGTGGGCTCCCTGCAAGCGACAGGTTAACAGAGCTCACCTTCATCAACTCCACCAAGAGTACCCTGCCTGTAGTGTATCCAGTGGACTATTAAGGGTGTTGTCCAGGTACATTGTGAGAATCGTGGTCCCAACCTTTCAAGGACCATCTTGAAGTTTCCAGACCCTTGAATTGTGTTTTGGACACTTTGGACTCGCAAGAGGAACTTCAGGAAGAAGTTCCTCACTGAATTCGCCCTACTGGAGGAGGCTGCACAACGTCTGGTGAGAAATCCTCCAGAAAAGTGTCAAGGTAAAATCTTGACCAGTTCCTCCCGCTTAGTGTATCGGACCAGGGCTCCATCGTGGTCTGCCTCAAACTTTTACTTTGTCCCGGTCAGTGGCAACCAAATGTCCAAAAGTGGCACTATTGGTTTCTAAGCACTAGAAAATGTTTAATCTTTAAAAAGTCACATCTCTGGTTCCCTACAGTGATATATTTTCGTTTTGGTGTAATTTCAAAGATAAAAATATTTGCTATTTCTATAAATTGGTGTTGGATTTTTATTTGGTGTGGTGTCTTAATTATTTACTGAATTTGTGTTTTTAAATGCTTTACATACCTGTCTTTGAAGTTAAGCCTGCCTGCTCGCAGCCAAGCTACAAGGGTTGAGCATGTGAATAATTTTCTAAGACCTATTCTGAGCCCTATATTGTTTGTGGTATTATTGCCAGTAGTAAATGCCTATCTGCCACTACTAATAATCCACTTTCCAACTGTACCTTCTTTTGTGCCACTACAATCTTGCTACGGACTGTCTGTGAACTGCAAGCACTAACATTGGAGGAACTTTTTATTCAGGTGCTCAGGGTTTTTAATAACAAACCCCAAGTTTCTTCCAAAAGTGTTTTCTCCTTATCACGTAAACTGGACAACTGAGTTGCCCATTCGCACAACCAGAAACAGTGCCAAAAAAAGAAAACTTGGTCTCAAACAAGCAGTAATCTACTATATTGGCATGACTAAATCCCCACCAGAAACAAATCTCACATGGGAAACACCAGTCCGAAGGGTGGTATTGTAGATGGATTGTTAAGTGTATACAAACATGCTACGGTTAAGCGCATACACTACAAGTAGTGCCTTGAGCGCATACCAAACTAAATACTATCGCCTTCTTAAGGAACGTTACTTACCCTTTAACCGTCTGTTTGTAGCTTGTAGTGCTGTAGCTTCACATGTTCCTTCCGTTCTACCTGGAAGTGAGCCATGAAACAGCATGTTTTTCACTTTTTTCTTCACAATGCATACATTGTCTTAGTTCACTTCACTCCACTGACATTAATCACTCACCGCCAAAACAGACTTTGTCCTGGTGCATTGTGGGCTAAGAGTCGTGAGGCTTTTTGACTGAAAAAGTCTTCAAACAAAAACAGTCAATGCCTTCATCCAACACTAGATGGCATGGCAGGAGTATACAAAGTATGTGCATCTCTGCAGCAGTGGTCTTCCAAATTTTTAATGCTAACCAACCCACACCCCCCTTTTTTTTTGTTTCCGGGGAGGAAAAAGAATCCTCTGGCCCTCAGAATTTTTCAGAATTATTCTATTATCTTGGCAACGTTTAAATATGTCTAGACTTCTTTAAACATTGCAGTTAAATTCTGTTACCATTTTAAAACTTTTATCAGATACATGATTGCCAAAAATTCTATTCTGGTCAGGCAGGTCTTACTAAAGTATCCACAGTGTGGAGCTGGGGGTTTTGAAGAATATTTGGAATCCCTTCCCTTTTGACACCTACTCCCAGCTCAGATAAATGACAAAAGCCGTTAGTGATGGCCCATTACAGAGCGGCTTACAAGCACTCATTTTTCCCACTTACAAAAACAAAAAAGCACTGTTATGAGCATAATGCTTCTTTTGGCCAGAGCCTGCCCCCCCTTCCCCCCCCCCCTCCTGGGATCACTTGAGGCCCCCCCAGTTTGAAGACCCCTGCTCTACAGCAGTACAAGCTAAGAACAAATGGTTATAGGGTAACATTTTCCTTTCATTACCAGCACTCGCAATAAAGAATTCATCATAAGGAGTAAAACCTATTAGCAATCAGTATAGAACACATGAGTATCAAATGCAATATATAAACAAGCATTTGCAATGCAATAGGTCTCGCATCTACCCGAGTTTAAGCTATTGGCATTGTAAGTGACAATGCCTTTTATTTATGTTTTAAAAAGGAAAACAAAAATAAAAGGCATTGTTTGCAAATTCAATAGCTCAAACTCTCCTAAATGCGAGACCTATTGAATTGCAAATGCTTGTAAGATTAGTGAGTAGAAACACTCACTTTCGGCCCCTGCGGCAAATTAATTAAATAAACAAGCGCGGCCACTAAAGTGAAAGCGGACCGCGCTGCAAATAAATAAAAAAATAGTGCTTACAGACTTTATGAAGGAGACCGTGTAACGCCACAAGTAAAAGATCCAGTCCTCATGAGAGGTAACAAGGAGGGACTAACAAGCCTCATTATCAATCGGAAGCCAGGATTTACCAAGGACAATGACACCAGCCAATCAAAAATATGGGCGGAGAGAAGGCGAGGCTTCCACAGCATACTCGACTACTGCATGCCTCGCAGAGCGAGCAGTGCTTGCGCGCTGCCGCTAGGCTCGACCTAAAAATATTTACAATGACATCCAAGACAATAAAATAGAGCGTTTAGTAAGGTGGATGGATGTCTCTACAGGTCTTCCAGATTGAGTCTGAATACTGAATGGCAGGGAGTGCTTTGAGGGTATGCCAAGGTAATTTAGAAATAAGAAATTGGCACATACGAATAGGAAAAGAAGCATGGGCACAACTAGTAGGTCTTTCCTTTTGGCTGCTAATGTGCATCTGTTGGCAGTGCTTTTAGACGATGCTGTTCAAGCTTTGGCAAAAAAGAATACTTTTTGCCAATGCAGAGCAGCATCGGCAAACAAAAAGGCGTCATGAGGCGGCCATCATTTTTTTTTTTTTTTACTGATCCAAGATGGGGCACTCCAGTCTTGGAGTGGTAAATTAAAAAAAAAAAAAGTTACATGTGCACACCCTTTGAAAAAGAAGTGGCCAGGCAAATTCAAGGTCCGAAAAAGAAGAAAAAAATGTAAATGAAATAAACAAATACAGAAAGTGAGAGGTGAGATAGTTGGGGAGAGCTTGGGGAGCAATGTTGGTGCAAGCAGGTGTGGTGGATTAAAAAGTGAATCTTAGTGGGGTGAGGCACCGAGAGGAGATGCAGTCATACAGGGGAGCAATGGAGGGAGGGGGACACAAGAATCTTGGAGGTAATGGATTAAAAATATTTAAAAAACCAAAATCAGACTGAGGACTAAGGAAGCAATGGACGAGCTGGACGGTGGTAGCAACACGGACAACGTGGGCGAGCCTAAAAAGGACACGAGCAGCAGCAGAGTGATGAGCAAAGGTATACATAGATTTAAAAGTGTAGGCCCTTGGGAATGTATCAAAAAAGGGGATGTTTTAGTCTTGAATATCAAGAAAGAGGGATTAAATCAGAGCGCTCTAGGAAACAAGTTCTCATATCTTCGGAACACAGTTGGAGAAAGATTTGAGCTTTGGTCAAAGGTTCCTTTAGTACCAGCTGGCCCCAAAACAAGCCTCTGAGCTTCTAAGAGATCTGAGACTACCTGACATCTTTACTTTTGGTGATATTGGGGAGAGTGAGAAAGAAGGATGCTTGCACCAGACATGTCTGTTTTTATATGAACCTTGCTTTTATAGGTAGCCATTGTGTACAGTGGGAGCTGGAGAGATGTGGTCAATACATTTGGTTTTCAGGGCCAGACAACCATCTTCATGAAGAGATTGTTCAGAAGAGCAAGACACATTTTAGATATGCCAGTAAGAGGAAAAACTATGTAATGTAGTGGATTGGATAATAGTTTTGAGGTCTTCTGCAATAATGAGGTTTTGCAGTGTCATTCCTTTATTCATTCACATGGTGTGCACTATTCTGCTATCTATAAGTTGGGTCTCAAAAATGTTTTATATGTTCCTTTTTTCCCCCTTCTTGCTCTTGGATGCAACCAGGAGCGGAGTATAGCCATCCCTCTGATGTCAGATATACGCCTGCAATGCCCCAGTACTTTTTGTTGTTGTCTCTGTTTGAAAGCATGAAACCCAGTTCCATATCGGAGAGCACGTCATCGATGGAAGTGGAGAAAAAGGAGAAGGAATTCTTCAAGGTCCATTAAGAACTCAACAAGACACCAAAAAACACCTAGGAAATGATGTTTTTTCCATTTGTCTTCGACAATCTGGGTCGGAAAATGTACAATTGAGGTTTGAGTGTTCTTGTAAGAGATGGAAAATACCCCCTTTATGTTTGGCCCCGACTGCCACCACACGCACACCCAAAAAGACTAGCCCAAGATGTTTGAACATGTAAATACCAAGGTGGGCACACTGTGCTATGATGCAGTCACATGCCTAGCAGGACTCCCTTAAGTAACTAGAACTGAAATAAATACTCAAAAAACGGAAGTGACATAGTGGGTAGAGGATCTGTGTCAAACTCAGAGGAGGTGCTACAAACGAAACCTAGGCACATAACCCATAGAAAAAACACATGTCCACAATGTCTCAGGGACCGAACCAAAGCTTTTGGGTGGGCTTTAAGTCCACAAAAAAATACTCAATTGCAAAACCACCTAGAGTCAAAGGGAAGCAAAAGAACAAAGCGCTCCACAGGTCGAAACATAAAGACACCGTTGTTGAGGACAAGCCTTCAAAGTACGACTGGACTTTGAAAAGGGATCGCAACCAGGGGAAAGCAAAGGAGTTGAAGGAGAACAGCTCGACCCCGAAAAGGATAAACACTTCACACTGCACAACGTTTACAGTCGAAAGAAATATTGACTCCAAATCGGAAAGGGAGCCCTAATAAAGTAGTAGTTTGGCATCTCTCTTAAGGGGTTCAGGATCCCTGCTTGGAAAGAAGAGAGTAGGAGAGAAGAGCAAACTCACTTCTATAAACAAGTGGAACATTTGGATTCAATATTAGAAACAACAAATACTCCAGAAGAGAGTTGGCGGGAATTAGATGCAGATTTGCCAAGACAGGGCATCAACTCTTACCCCTTGGCCATCACCCCCAAATGACATCCATATATAATGCACTGATCAAAAGGGCTTCTGACACGAGTACAATTACCGGCTAACAGAGACAATCTGGTTTCCTACTAAAAACCTAACTCCCTGTTTAAAGAAACATCCCACATTTACCTAAGCTGCCTAGCATTATAGATCCGGGCTGAGGCCTTTATAGGACCTGCCTGTACTAAATCAATCATGCCCAGAGTAGAGAAAAAATATATAAGCAAGCCCCCATTACATTAAAGGTGAGGTTTCAGCAGAATCCATTATATGCACCACTGCTAGAAAGAAAGCTAGTGCACTTATATCTACATGCCCCACCGCCAAAGAAAGACATTAAAAGAATAGAGTCAGGGGGAAGGAAAATGGAGAGATCTTCAAACACACACTGACTCATAATTAACGCCAAAGCCCTTCTGAATAGATAGGTTCTCTGTCTCTTCCCACTGCTCGTGCCCCTAATAAAAACACTCCCTGACCAGTACAAAGAATAGGTCCAAGTCTCTAATACAGGAGGCAAATCCATAGTACATCCATGACTAAAGTTACCTCTTGATGCAGCAGAGACAGCAAGTAGGCAAATGTGCACAAACACTACACCCAGGAGACCTGTATGGCGGAGAGTCTCGGCTTTAAATAGGTGGTTCAAGCCTTAATTACCAGCATGTCATTTACTGGGCAAAGTTTGGGGCAACCTTAAATGAATCCCTATAACTAATGAAAAAGCACAATGAGACACCAAAGTAATGGGAGCCCTGCAATTTAGAGGTACATTAAAGAGCGGCATTACACCTACTAGGAGACCAATGGGCAGAAAAGGTTTCCAAGTCTGCAACAAACCAAAGTTCCACAGCTCACTGCCACCCAGGGAACAGGCACTACACTGCAATTCCAACAGTATCAGGCAGTCCTTTTGAGGCAGAACCAAGGGGAAAGGCTAAATTACCAGAGGGTCGTCCGCAGTCACTAAGTGCCATGATAGAAGTACCCCAAACACATGTAGGGGGAGATTAGAAGGGCTCCTCTAGAAGTGGAAAGAGAGAACCTCTGACAAATGGGTACTAAACATAATACAACACAGATGTAGGTCAGAACTACAGGATATACCACCAAATGTAAATCTAACGGAAAAAAGGACTTACAAAGCACAGGAATTGAGACTTTTAGAAGAGGAGATAAAATAACTATTTGAAAAGGGATGGGTAGAAGAAGTGCCAGTAAAAGCATAACCAGGCAGTGCACACTATACTTCCACATCCCAAAATGAGACTTGGCATCGAGGCTCACTATAGATCTCCAATTCCTAAATAGTTCATAAAAGCGCCGAATTTCGAGGTGACCACACCGCAGGATGGTAACTGAATGCTAAAGGAATGTCAATACATGGCTACCATAGACTTCAAGTACATCTACTTCCATTTCCCTCTGAGTGGAAAACCGCAAGAAATAGCTCTAGATTGTGGTAAACAAGTCACATTTCCAGTTCAAAGTCCTTTCATTTGGGATAAAGTTGGCACACAGGGTTTTAACAAAACTCCTTGCAGTGTGGCCGCTCACTTGAGAAAGCAGGGTACTGAGGTGTACCCCTATCTCGACAACTGGCTGTTAAAGGAGAGTTCACTAAGAAAATGCAAAGACTATACAGAAAGCAATACACAAACTGTGATTATCCATAAATATGGAGAAAGTGCTCCCACTGCCCATGAGAGAACGGGTGGGTGAATCTAAACTATGAAAAAGGGGAGGGCCTTCCTTGTGCAACAGAGTATTAGCATTGACAGAGTAGCTCACCTCTAGCAGAATGGACAGCCTGTATTAGTTGCAGATGTTCTCTTGGGAGCCTAGACTAAACCCTGCATGCGGGCTTTTGTGGACAGGACGATTGCCTGCTGCCGTTGTCCCGCCCCCGGGGACTCTGCCTTTCTCTCCCAGCATTCCTCTCCTGACAGCCAAACTGATTCCCAGTCCAGTGGGGTGCTAGGGAATGCGCTCCAGTTCAAAGAGACTGGACACCTTTGGGAAGAGGATCTTTCTTGCAGCAGCCTGGCATTGCAGTCAGTGAACGCTGCATGTCCCTTAGGCCAATACATTTATGCCTTGTGGGGCTCAGTTGCGCAACTGCTGCCCATTCTCCCAGAAGAGGGCCTGGTCATGTTGAACCAGGCATTACTAGATGGTTGGGGCGCAGGGAAGTTTACAGTCCGTGTGGACTGGACACCACCGGCTCACTAGGCAGGGCCATGGCCTCAACGGTGGCGCTCTGCCACCTTGCCTGGCTGAGACAGACTAGATTTTCAGGGGATGTTCATTCTTCCTTGACAGACATGCCCTTTGATGGCTCCTGCCAATTCAGCAATAAGGCTGCCACGGTGCTTGAGCACTTTAAGGAGCATCTAGTCCCCGCCAGATCCCCAGGCCTCATTGGATGCAGCGCTCCTCCTTTTGCCCTTTCCATGGCCACGACCAGAGCTTTCAAACCCGCCCACAATTCTAACCTTGCTCCCCACGCCAACAGCCTTACAAGTCTTTTTTTTATCCGGGGATGCAGGCCCCACAGAGGACGTGGAACCCATACCCAGCTGCCCCTTCCCCCCCCCACCTCCTCTCTGGCTGCCGCACCCTCCAAACCTGTCTGATGGGCCCTCAATGCAGCACACCCATCCTGGTGGTGGCAGGATCAGGCACCACCTGCCCCAATGACCAGCAATAACCTCCGATAAGGGGGTGCTCCAAATTCTTCAGCAGCGTTATACCCTTCCTGGAAACCTTTCCACCATCTTCGGAACAGCACAACCTAGGATGTGCAGGCCCTGTTGGCTAAAGGAGCCATCAAGAGGATGCCCGCATCAGAAGTAAGGCGTGGTTGCTATGCCGGCTACTTTCTGGTGCTGAAAACAAACGAAGGTCTCCGTCCAATCCTAGATCTTCGCTATCCTACAGAAAGAGAAATTCAAGATGCTCATTTCGGCTTGGGTCCTGTGTGCCTGGGATCCTTGAGACTGCATGGTAGCGCTGGACCTCGAGGAAGCGTATTTCAACATTTATGTTCTGCAGGCCCACAGGCTCACGGTAGGCCAGGAGCATTTCAAGTTCATTGTGCTCCTCTTTTTGCTCACCAGTGCCCCTCTGGTGTTAACAAAAGTGGTGACAGTGGTCACAGTACATCTGCAGGGGGTTCTAGTCTTTCCAACCTCGACGGCTGGCTGTTGGTGTGCTCACCCCAGGCAGTTGTTGCCCACTTCGAGACTACGGCAAACCTTTCTCATTCATTGGGGTTCACTATCAACATCCTTCTCAGGCGCTCCCTTTTATCTGAGGTATTCTGGAGATTGTGCAGTTCTGCACTTAACATCTGGGGTGGAGAGTTTGGAACGTTTGGGCTATGATCCTGATGTCTCAGTCTTGGACCTCAGTGAGTCTGAATATGAGGTTGCTGGGTATGATGGCATCCTGCATCCTCCTGATGAAACAAGCCAGATGGCACATGTGGGCTCTGAAGTCCCAGTGGACACAGCACCAGGGAATCTCGCAGATCTTGGAGGAGCCTGTTAAAGATCTGCAGTGGTGGTTGATGAGCCGCGATTAGATCAGCTGCAGACTCTTCCTTTCCCACCAGGAGCTGACCAGAGTGACTGATATATCACTTCTGGGTTGGGGTGGCCACCTGGGAGAGGTGGAGATCAGAGAAGACTTGTCTGCGGCAGAATCGAAGCTCCACATCAACCTTCTGTAGCTGAGGGCTATCCGCTTGGCATTGAAAGCCTTCCTCCCATCCATCAGGGGAAAACTGGTTCAGATGTTTATGGACAACACTACCGCCATGTGGTACTGCAACAACATCTTCCTGGTTGTACTACACCTGGAGGGATCTCTGAGTGCCAGGGTATATTAACTCAGCCATTATTGCCTCATAGACCATGGATAGCATCTGCAGAATAGGGGAACCTTGGCTCGATCTGTTCACCACTGTTTAGAATGTGCAATGTCAGCAGTTTTGTATGTTGGAGTTTACAAAGAGCACCTCTCGCTAGAGGCCTCATTCCGCTTAGACTGGAACTTGGGACTCCTGTGTGTTTTTCTGCCGATACCCCTCCTGCCAGAACTCCCAAGAAGATCTGCACCGACTGGACTCCAGTCATCCTGGTGGGTCCAGACTAGGCACAGAGAATTTGGTACCCAGAACTCCGGGGCATGCGCATTCATCCACCGATCAGGTTGCCCTTTCAGGAGCATCTCCTGTTGCAGCAGCAAGACCGGATCTTGCACTCAAACCTGCACACTCCTCACCTTGATGCCTAGATATTGAGTGGTGACAGTTGACTGTTTTTAAACTTCCTACCAAAATCTGTGATGTTATTCTGGCAGCAATGTGTCCCTCGATAAAGAGCGTATACAGCTGTTGTTGTGACAAGTTTGTGGCTTGGTGCACCTCTTGAAAAGCTGACCCATTTGCTGCCGCTCCCTCCATGTCAGAGGGACTTTTGTTTGTATTATCCTTAGCCCAGCAAAGCCTTGCCCTGGGCACAGTTAAAAGTTACCTGGATGCTGTGGGGCTAAGATAGTCACTGATGGTTTCTTATATCTGGGAATTTACGCCACAACTAACCCAACAGCATTTTATGAACATAATTTGGCCCCTCCCCTGCGTCGCTTCCAGTCCGACGTGCAACACTGGAAAACCCTGGCCCTTACCCTATTGGGCAGGGCCGCCTTATATAAAATGATGGCGCTTCCCCGATTTGTGTATGCCCTACAGAACACACCCTATTTGGTTCCGACAGTATTTCAACGCCATTGAATCTGAAGTAAGCACTCTACTCTGGAACAATGGTACTCCCCGTATAGCATTGGCTAAGCTCACGAAAAGCTGGTACGATGGAGGTTTAGCCCTGCCAGCAATCAAGAGCTATTACTGGGCCTCCCAACTAGTGGTCACTAATCACTGGGTACACCGGCCAGGAACGGACCCAGCCTACAGGATGGATAGACAATATGCTCCCCGGTAATTACCCCAGGGCAATTTATGGAGGGAGGAAATATGCACCACAATACACCAACTTCCACCACCATCGATATATGGCACACGGCGACGGCCGCCTTGGGGTGGAAATCTAGAATCACACGAGTCACCCCATTACTAGACTCAGACCGGCTGGCAGTGTTGTCGAAATACCCAGGATTCGACAAGTGGGACTTGATTGGTCTCTCGAGGGTTGGCGATATGTGGGTAGGGGGCAGGGTGGTCACCTTCAGTGATCTCCAACGGGATTACGAATTACATAGTGGAGAAACTTTCAGATACCGCCACGCCCGTAATGCACTACAAAGGGCGATACCAAAAGGTACTGAGCTGCCGGTCCCCTCGCCCCTAGAGGATAGACTTCTAGACGATTACCTTCAGGGAAAGGCTATTTCACTGACGTACAGAAAAATACTAAACAATACACCTGATACACTGGGGAGAATTTGTGCTAAATGGGAGGAGGATATTGGGGACATTAGGGATGAAGATTGGCAGGAGGCTTTGGCGTCCCCCCGGGAGGTTGCGATCCGATCCCTTTTTAAATTTATCCAACTCAAACTCCTGCACAGAGCGTACTACACCAGTTCGGTGCTTGTCAAAATGGGTGCCCTAGGCTCCCCTGCCTGCCCTAGGGGATGTGGTCAAGCTGGTACCTACCTGCACCAGTGGTGGGAATGCCCGATTCTTCAGACATACTGGGGGAAGGTCACATCAGCACTGTTTTTAACCTGTCATAAAACTTTGGAGGTCTCGCCCCGCTGGTGCCTTCTTAATATATGGGATGCAACAGACCTATCGAGAACTGAGAGTGTGTGGGTCTCCCTGGGTTGTATGGTTGCGAAACGTAACATAGCAAGAACGTGGAAGGGGGTAACTGAGCCCAAATTCCGGCATTGGGAATCTGATATGGATTGGTGCATGCAGTCGGAGAGGGTTGTATATGAAAGTAGAGGATGCCCACAAAAATGGACTAAAATCTGGGGAGCTTGGAACGTTAGTAGAGGGACGATATGCACACCGTTCAACAACGTATCCCCACTGTTGGCTGACCACGAGGGAGAATGTTTAGATCACAAAGGATTTAATACGGCAGGGGGCTAGTTGTTGGTCCTATGTAACGTCATGACGAATACTGTACTAATGCACTGGAGATGTTGGAAATTAATGAGACTGCACTGCACCTTGTTGTGTTTTTGTTTCTTCTGTCTTCCTTTTTGTTTATTCAATAAAAAGATCTTTTAAAAATAAAAAGATCTTTTAAAAATAAAAAAGTTAGCTGGATGCTATCTGAGTCTTCTTGCTGTTGCCAGATCAGCCCTCTTCATTTCAGTCACCTGTTGTGGCATGTTTTCTTAAGTGCTTACATTATCTGTTTCCACCTACCCTTTTTCTTATGCCCCATTTGGGACCTTAATTTGGTCTTAACTTTTTCTTGTGTTCCCCTTTTAAGCCCATGCACAGCTGCTCTTTGAAACTTCCGATGCTTAAGACAGCCTTTGAAGTGGCAATTATGTTGAGCAGAAAGATAAGCAAGCTTCAAGCTTTTTTTTGTTAACCCTCCTTACACCAGATTCTACCCAGACAAACTGGTTCTTCGGATCTGGGCCTCTTTCCTACCAAAAGTGATGACCCCTTTCCATGTTGGCCAGAACATCATGCTGCTGACATTTTTGCTCCACCTCATGCCTCCAAGAAGGAGGCGGCTCTATCGCCTGGACTCTAAAAGAGCCCCCTCCTTTTACATTGATCGTACTAAAGAACACTGGATGGACAATCAGCTCTTTATTGGGTTCGCTGGAGCGAAAAAAGGCAAGGCAGTGCAGAAATGGACCATCTCCCGTTGGATTGTACTCCGCATAAAAATGTACTATGCATTTGGCAAGAAGCAGCTTCCTGAGGGCTTGCAGGCTCATTCCACAGAGCCAAAGCGGCCACTACTGTGTTAGTGTGTGGAGTGCCTGTCCTGGACATCTGTCAGGCTGCTATGTGGGCGTCACTCCAACACGTTCACAAAATACTATTAACTGGACAGTCAGGTCCGTCAAGATGGGCATTTTGCTTGTTTAGGATTTTTTGGTTTGAGTCATTTTGCAGACCAACCTTCAGGAAGGTATTGCTTGGGTATCTATTCTAAGCTGAGGAATCTGCGATTAGAAGTCTCTAACTGCAGATTCCTCACCGACCTTCCCATCCTCCCCACTCTTCGAAATGGGCTCTTCACCCAATAGATCTTGTTAGTTTCTGCACACTGGTCACACATCTTTCAGTTGTGGCTCTTCGTTTTTGTCACAGAAATACTCACAAAAGAAACTGATATCAACTCGCTGGACAGGCGCATGTATGGGCGCCACGCATGTCTCTTCCAATGTTGACAACATCAACATGAAGCCACTTGATGCCACCTACTGGTGCGCAGAGGTACTGTTCAAGATTTTCCGAATCCAGACTTGACACTTGAGGTTAGATAAAGTATCTACCAGAAAAAGCATTACTGAGTTAACTAACTTGTTCTGTAGGCACCTGGGACTACCTCACAGATTCATGGAAGTCCTGACGGGAAAAAAAATTAAACAGTCAAGTGAAATGGATTCACCTACAAGTACAAAAAAGTAAAAATAATACCTAACAGGTACACCACCAACATTATGTACCTATGCCCCTAACAGATGGAAAGCTGTTGTACACCTGTATTAAGATACATCTATCAACTATTGTTGCATACACCAGAGGCACTATACGAAAGAGCTTCTTTGCCACACCAGTCATCAAAAGATTTTTAGGAGTAGAGAGGATTGCTCTACCAGGGTCGGCATCCAACACCAATGTGGAATCTTAAACTGGTACTAACAAGAGCACCATTCGAGCCTATGAACAAAGCAGGTCTGAAATCCCCAAAACCGCCTTCCTGGTTGACATGCTCACTGCGAAGAGTCAGTGAATTACAAGTACTTACAGGAACCTTCCTTGAAAACCAAAAGGAGGGGGGGGGGGGGGCACTTATGAAGACAACCCCACATTTCCTCCCAAAAGTATTATCACATTTACACGTTAATCAAGCAGTACAGTTACTATCTTTTTGCAACAAAAACCCAGATAGAAAAATCCCTGCACACTGGTTGTGAGGAGAGCAGTAATGTATTGTGCATGAAGCAAAACTGTGTAGGAATGGTCACCATCGCAAGATGGATAGTGCAGACCATCCAGACATGCTATAGGGTAGAAGGGCTGATATGAACTTAAGTACAAAGTGAGGAAATAATATAAAAGGTAGGATGAAAAGCCCTAGGATAGTACAGGCCATGATGAGGTGAAAAAAGAAACTGAAGATGGCTTTCACTTACTGGGGCATTGTGGTCTTATGTCTGAAGTCATACTGGCATGACTATACCCATCTACTTACTCTAATAAGTACCAGAGATTAATTTGTACATGAATGAGTGCTGGTACCCAAAACACCGCTAAGAATTATGTGGCCTGCACAATTAAATGTTGCCGTGCCGAATACCAAGGCTGCACAGTCTTAAATCCACGTCATGCCTTTTAATTCACTACCAGACACTCTGCCCTTTTATCTTACGCTTGCAGTTTCCTACATTGTCCCTTTTTGACAGTTTTTCCTATTTCTCTTCTTCCATCTTTCGGCTTTGCGTGTTTTCCCCTCTATTGTCTTGGTAAATGTCTGAGGTGGAAAAATAAGTGGCGTGGCCTCCACCGGCTCAAATTAAGCACTGGTAAGCACACTTTTCATTTATCCCTCTCTGTACTCTCGAGTTATTGGATATTCCTCACAATGGTCAACCAGAGTGAAGGTTAAGCCTAGAATGAAACTCAGTAATTCAGTACTTTCGGTTATTGATTTGCTGCTAAGGGTGTCGGGACTGAGATGAAATGTCTGGATGAGGTGAGATGAACATCAATTCTGTGTTGAGTTTAAGGTGAGTGAGTCATGCAGGCATTTTGCTCTCAAATGTTCATTGCTAGGGAAGAAAACAAAGTCTGGAGACAAGACAGGCAGTTCTGAGTGTCATTGCTTGAGTACCTTCTTGAGAAGCATCATTGTGGATGACTCCCAGATGTGTCTTCACAGAGGCTTAGATAGTTGCTGCTGTCGCAGCTGGAAGTATACTACAAAGTAGTAGGGGCACCCTGGGCCTGCGGTTCAACCATTGTTACTTGTGAAGTGGGATTTGTGGGCTTCTGTTTAACATAAATAACTAAAACTACTGCTCTCCCTCGTACTCCTACTCTACATCACGCTTCTCTCTCGATTGACACAGTGGCTCTCCAAGTAACAGGGATAAACTGATGCGCTGGCTTCAATACACAACATCCGGCCTGCAGTCTCTACCCAACCCTTTCACACCCTACCCTGTGACGAGCTGTGGAAGGGTGGGGTGTCATAGCGCCAGTGTTTGATTGACACTTAGCCCTAGGTGCTTCTGTCTGCACCAGGGGCTAAGTTTCCTTCCTTGTCAGGAGGTGGAGGTCCCTAGTCTTGCACACTATTGCCAGGGCTACTGGAATTATGCGGCAGGAGAGGGACAAATTATGCGACAGGGTTGAGTAAATTATGGGGCAAGAAAAGGCAGATTATGCGGCATATTGTAGAACATTTTGGAATAGTATTACTTAATTATTTCTAAACTTGGGAGCATAACTGGGCATTGGTTGCACCTCATTAGTACCAGTTTAACACCCAAATATAGCAATAAGCAACAGAAAGGTGACGCATCCATCTCTGCAAAGGGCCTTCCCAGAGACGTTTTAAGGCATGGGCAAAGTGGGCTCTGGCCCAGGGCCCCAGCCTTTCGGGGCCCCCTGATAGAGCCATCTCTGTTCTTCAGAGAGTTTTGCCCTGATGACCATGAATAATTCTTAAACAGGTGGTTTTAAATACAGTTTTCCTTTAATTTATTTTTTAATGTGGGTGACGTGTGAGAATCTATTACAGACTGTTAGACTTGGCTTTTTCAGCGGGTTTACCCCCAGACTTTTTGCTTTTTGGCCTCCTGTTTTTGACCCTGTTTTTGTTGGTTTTAGGACTCTGGGCACTTTACCACTGTTAATCAGTGCTAAAGTGCATATGCTCTCTGTGTAAATCGTGTTATGGATGGGTGTTTCCATGATTGGATATTTGATTTACCTGTTAGCCCCTAGTAAAGTGCACTGCGTGTGCCAGGGCTGGTGAATCAAATGCTACTCGGGGGGGCCTGCAGCACTGGTTGTGCCACCCCGTGAGTAGCCCTGAAAACAGTAACTCAGACCTGCCATTGCAGAAGTCTGCGCGCAGTTTGTACTGCCATGTCGACTTGGCCAGTGCACACACTGGCCGGTCCCTAACCTTCCCTTTTCTTACATGTCAGACACCCCTCAGGTAGGCCCAAGGTACCCCTGTGGGCAGGGTGCAGTGTATGTGAAAGGTGGGACATGCCCTGGTGTGTGTGGCATGTCCTGATAGTGAATTACAGCCAATTTAGTTTTTCACTATTGCAAGGCTACCAGTTCCCCATAGGATAGAATGGGAGGTTTGTTTATAACATCTTATAAACATAACTGGCCCAGGGAATTCGGTAAGAAAATAGAATTTAGTATGCCTGAACTCAGAATCTAAAGATGCATCTTTTAGTGAAGGTGATTTTTACATTCTGTGTTTGAAAATACCACTTTTAGAAAGTAGGTATTTTCTTGCTCAGTCATCCCGTGTGCCTCTTTGGAATGTGGATTGCCTGTCTGGGTTTTGGATGACAGAAGGCTGGGGGAGCAGGAGGGGCGCCAGATGGTCTAGGTAGGTCAGGAAAGGGCTGAAGAGACCTGGGTTACGATGGGGGAAGGGGGAGGAGATTTCCTTGCACCTCAAAGGGCCTGCTCTGCCTCTGAACAAAGGCCGTCTCCACCTCCTGCCAGGAATTCACACCAGAGAAGGCAGAACTGGTCCTGACTGGGCACAGGCCCTCTCTGCCTAAGAGATCAAAGGATTTTGGGACATAAATGCTGGGTCCCAGACCCCTGAACTTTAGAACTCATCTGGACAAGAAGTCTGCCAAGAAGAAGAGCTGGAGAAGCTGCGAAAAGGAACGACTGCTTTGCTGGGTGCTTTGCTGGGCTGACCTGCAGTGGCTGCTTCTGTCTTGGGCAGTGAAAGGCCTGGACTGGACTTTCTGCAACCTAATTTGTGAGTCTCTCCAAGGGCTTGAGGTAGAGCTTGCCCCCTGTTCACGAAGTCTCAGGAACAGCAAAGACTTCAAGTTCTTCGACCCGCAGCACTGGGGACTGTGTGTTTTGTGCTGCAGCAAGAAGAACGCCAACTCAACGTCGTCTAAGACGCCGCTGCCGACTCCGTGTCCTGAAGGCACCGCAGAGAGCACCGCCGCAACGCCGCACCGCAACCCTGGTCTCACCGATGACGCCTGTTGACGCCGCCACCGAGCCGCTGCTTGCACCGCGACCTGTGGGCACCGCACTCCGCACCGCCTCACTTCACGCCGAAGCTTTGGCACCGCAGAGAGCACTGCCGCAACGCCGCACCGCGACCCTGATCTCACCGACGACGCCTGTTGACGCCGCCACCGAGCCGCTGCTCGCACTGCGACCTGTGGGCACCGCTCTCCGCACCGCCTTGCTTCACGAGGACGCCTTGGCCTTCCTGACGCCGCCACTTCCCGCCGAAATCGACGCCGCTGCTTGCACCGTGGTTCGAGGGCACCGCTCGTAAGTCACACGACGCACCGCCCTCATCCTGCACCGCAACCTTGGCCTACTGACGCCGGCGCCATCGACTCCAGTTCGTCAGCCGACGACAGCGCTTCAGCAACGACGACGCTGCTTGCACCGTGACCTGCTAGCACCGTGGCGAGCACCGCCTTCATCTCGCACCGCGACCCTGGTCTCACTGACGACGCCATCTGACGCCGTCACCGAGCCGCTGCTCGCACCGCGACCTGGGGGCACCGCACGCTGCACTGCTGCGCTTCGCACCACAGAACTAGACGTCTGCCGGCGCCAGCGCTCCTGATTCCATCAGAGAGGAGCTCGACCTGCAACGCGAGTGACTTCAAGGGCCTCAACGCCCTGCATCTCTCACAGGTACTGTTTGCGGGTCTTCCCGACACCGTAGCTGGCCCGCGACCAGCGAGAACTGTTGGATTTGTTGTTCACGACGCCGTGGTAGCCCGGACGGAGCTATCCACACAAGGAACTCTTTTTAATCAGTGTATTTTTGGAACTGTGAACTTTTAAGTGTAGTATTGTGGATTTTTATCGTTTTTGGTCTTGTCTTAAGTATATAAAAATATTGAATATTTTTCTAAACTGGTGTGGTGTCCTTTTGTAGTGCTTACGCTGTATTACTGTTGGTTATGTGCAAATGCTTTAAACACTGCCTCTAAGATAAGCCTGGCTGCTCGTGCCAAGCTACCAAGGGGGTGAGCAGGGGTTATTTTAGACGTGTAACTCCCTTATCCTGACTAGAGTGGTGGTTTTTGCCTGGCTTTGGCCCACGCCTACCAAAAATCCCATTTCTAACATTGGTTGTCAGCGGTGAGGATAGGACTTGTGTTTGCACTTGACTTACAGTGATTGGTGTGCGCTACTACCATATTGCAGACCATTACGTACCACCTACAGGTTCTTTTTCTTTTTGGCCTATTTTTGATCTTGCCAGTTTGAACTTGCTACTTCAACATGCCTGAATCTAGAGTATCATCAATGGCATCAGTAGAAATTGCCATTGAGGAAGATCGATTGGAAGTATAATGTCAAGGAGTTAAAATCGATTTGCAAGAACCTGAAAGTCCAGGTCAGAGGTCTCACTAGGAAGGAGGAGCTACAAAAGGCGCTGAGGGCCTGGGTAGCAGCCAGACATGCCAGTGGGCAATCTGGTGATCTCAATGGAGAGGTGGAGGAGCCTGTTCCTAGGGTGGATGTGCTTTTGGGTGGGAGGGGACCCTTCAGGCAAAGCAGCAGTGGCCTGTCCCCAGAGGAGCTGGAGGACAGGCGGGAAGCAAGGAAGTTCGAATTAGAGAAACTCAGGATGGAAAGTGAGAGGGAAGACAAAAGAATAGCCATGGAGGAAAAGAAGATGATCTTAGACCATGAGTTTAAAATGAGAGAGCTGGACTGGGAAGCCAGTAGGGCTAGGCCCAGCCCAGATGCTGGCAGCAAAAGTGTTAGGTCCAGTATTGAGGATGAGGTACACACACACACACACAGATTTGGGGCCCTGCTTCAAGGAGGGGGTTGACATACACCAGGGGGTTCAGGATTGTGAGGTTACTCCAGTGGTGCGTAGTGTCCCTGAGGTGGATTGGGGAACTGGCACAGGGGATCATTTTCCTGGTAGTGGGAGGGACACTCTACTGACTCTAGATGAGAGGTGCAGGGAGAGGGGTTCCCCCATGATAGAAGCCCTGGTAAGTGAGTATGAAGACCAGCCAGAAGAGTATGGGTTGAGAGACAGCAACAGTCAGTCACTGTCTCGCCGGTCTTGTGAGAATGATGTGGGGTACTTGTCTGAGGCACTGGATGGTTGGGTGAAGGGTAGTTTGGTTAACACCTGTGTGGGGCTGTGTGATTCAATTGTTGGAGAGCATATTTTAAGTCCCTGTTTTCCAGAGCTATGCCAACACCCAGTGGAGTGAGAGTTTTCTGACCCCAGGGAGCTTGCACTGGAGGCAGACCTTTGGTGGATTCCAGAGGGACTGGAGAAGCATCTGGGGGTGACCCGGAAGGAAGTGGCTTAGGTATTTCCCAACCAAGGGTGGTGGGAAAGGTTCGTGGTCGCCCAGATGGGTCCCGGTGTCGTGGGAAGGGTGTAGGGACTCACGTCCTGTCTCCGCGGAGAAGGAGTGGGAAGGGGCTGCGGCCCAAGGTGCCCGAAACCCGGTCCCAGAGCCTGGGTGGTTCCAGGAGGGAACACCAGGTGTGGAGCCTAGGCTGTACTGATAGGCCATCCGTTGAGGGGGATCTCCTAGAGTCAGGAGAACCTGGAGCATCTGTAAACGGAGCTCCAGTGGTTCTGGTGTCTGGCGGTGCCGCTCCTAAGTGGAGGGTCCAGAAGTCCAGAGTGAGGGTTGAAAGGGGGATGTGTTCCCCAGTGGGAGAACCAGTGAGTCAGGGGCCAGCCAGAAGGGCTGAGCCTCCTAGCAGTGACCATGGTGACACCACTTCTGTCCTGGGGGATCTTCGCGCACTGTCAGATGGACAGAGGTCAGGAGATCTGCGCCAGGCAGACTGTCACACAACGCATGAGTCATGTGTTACCCTCAGGGGGGGGCATGCGTGCTCCCAAGGAAGTCCTGGTGTGCCGGGCAGGTGCTCAGCTGCAGGGTTTAGTCCCTGGGTTGGGAAGCCAGGTTCAGGTCCTACCTGACCTGGAGGGAAGGACGACTGTAAGCAGTGTCCTGACCGGGTTGTCTTCTAGGGGTACCACTCCAGGTGGGAGGGTGCAGAACTCTGGAAGGGGGTGCAGAGGGAGGGAGTCCTCGCCTCTGACCCCGGTTCAACTGGAGGGTTTAGACCCTAGGTTGGGAGACCAGTTGCTGGAGGGAGGTCCTGAACTGGTGGGCAAGTTGGGCAGGACACCTGCCACAGGTGCCCTGACAATTTTTAAAGGACCAGTAGGTCAGGGGTTGCCAGCTCTGAGGTCCGAGCACCCCAGGACTGACCCGGGTGAGGCCACTTCGGGCCTAGGGGGGTCTTCATGCTCTGTCAGGTGGACAGGAGGCTGGAGACCTGCGCCAGGCGGATTCTGGCACAACTCATGAGGGGTGTACTCCCCCGGAAGTCCTGGGTTGCCCGGCACAGGTCCAGCCTAAGGGTACAGGCCCTGGGTTGGAGGACCAGGTTCAGGGTGTCCCCCCCCTGGCCTGGGGGAAGGGGCAACTGCTAACAGTGCCACTACCAGTTTGTCTTCTGGGGGTGCCGCTCCAGGTGGGAGGGTACAGTGCCCCAGGGAGGAGGACCGGGTGTGGGAGAGTCTACCCCAGTCCCTGGTTCAGCCTCAGGGTACAGACCCTGGGCTGGTGTACCAGTTGCAGGATAGCACCCCATAACTGGTGGGTGAATTGTGCAGAACGCCTGCCACAGGTGGCCTGACAATTCTGGAGTTGAGGGGGACTGCTCCCGGTGGGGGATGCAGTGCCCCAGGGAGGAGGACAGGGTGTGGGAGAGGCCACCCCAGTCCTGTGTCCAGCCTCAGGGTACAGACCCCAGGCTGGTGTATCAGTTGCAGGATAGCACCCCTGAACTGGTGGGCGATTTGTGCAAGGCACCTGCAACAGGTGCCCTGACAATTCTGGAAGGGGGTACCGCTCCAGGTGGGAGGGTACAGAGCCCCTGGGAGGAAGAGCGGGGGTGGGAAAGCCTACCCCAGTCTCCTGTCCAGCCGCCGGGTAGAGACCCTAGGCTGGTGGGTCAGTGCCAGGATGTCATCCCTGGCCTGACAAGAGGGAGAGTGGACAAAGGGTGCCAGGCACCTGGGGCTACCGCCCCCCACTCTCTGACGCCACAGAGGTTAAAGAGCCCTGAGAGGCATAAGGCCTGGGTCTCCCCACTGACAACTGTCGGTAGCCACTGTGGCTTACTGTCCTGGTGGACAGCGTTGCCCCTGGGAGGAGGACAGGAGTCACAGCCCCGGGGTGGACTGGGCCACACCACTGTGTTGGCCATGTGGGCACTGTCAGCCTGTTGGGACACATCTGTGAGCAAAGTAAGTTTAGGCGCTGCACAGATGGGGTTCACAGGTGAAGAGAAGAGTACCCCATGGGTCAGCTTAGTGGGCCCTGAGAGTATGGATAGAGGGATCCAACTGGGTTTGGGAAGGCGTAGAACCAGAACGTGCCCCCGCTGTTGTGGGCCAGGTCTATGTTCTATCGCCCCAAGCAGGGAAGTCCATCAAGGGATTGATTAGTCTACCCTGGCTTTAGGCTGGGAGGGGGTTGTGTTAGACTTGGCTTTTTCAGCGGGTTTACCCCCAGACTTTTTGCTTTTTGGCCTCCTGTTTTTGACCCTGTTTTTGTTGGTTTTAGGATTCTGGGCACTTTACCACTGCTAATCAGTGCTAAAGTGCATATGCTCTCTGTGTAAATCGTGTTATGGATGGGTGTTTCCATGATTGGATATTTGATTTACCTGTTAGCCCCTAGTAAAGTGCACTGCATGTGCCAGGGCTAGTGAATCAAATGCTACTCGGGGGGGGGGGGGGCCTGCAGCACTGGTTGTGCCACCCCGTGAGTAGCCCTGAAAACAGTAACTCAGACCTGCCATTGCAGAAGTCTGCGTGCAGTTTGTACTGCCATGTCGACTTGGCCAGTGCACACACTGGCCGGTCCCTAACCTTCCCTTTTCTTACATGTCAGACACCCCTCAGGTAGGCCCAAGGTACCCCTGTGGGCAGGGTGCAGTGTATGTGAAAGGTGGGACATGCCCTGGTGTGTGTGGCATGTCCTGATAGTGAATTACAGCCAATTTCGTTTTTTACTATTGCAAGGCTACCAGTTCCCCATAGGATAGAATGGGAGGTTTGTTTATAACATCTTATAAACATAACTGGCCCAGGGAATTCGGTAAGAAAATAGAATTTAGTATGCCTGAACTCAGAATCTAAAGATGCATCTTTTAGTGAAGGTGATTTTTACATTCTGTGTTTGAAAATACCACTTTTAGAAAGTAGGTATTTTCTTGCTCAGTCATCCCGTGTCCCTCTTTGGAATGTGGATTGCCTGTCTGGGTTTTGGATGACAGAAGGCTGGGGGAGCAGGAGGGGCGCCAGATGGTCTAGGTAGGTCAGGAAAGGGCTGAAGAGACCTGGGTTACGATGGGGGAAGGGGGAGGAGATTTCCTTGCACCTCAAAGGGCCTGCTCTGCCTCTGAACAAAGGCCGTCTCCACCTCCTGCCAGGAATTCACACCAGAGAAGGCAGAACTGGTCCTGACTGGGCACAGGCCATCTCTGCCTAAGAGATCAAAGGATTTTGGGACATAAATGCTGGGTCCCAGACCCCTGAACTTTAGAACTCAGCTGGACAAGAAGACTGCCAAGAAGAAGAGCCGGAGAAGCTGCGAAAAGGAACGACTGCTTTGCTGGGCTGACCTGCAGTGGCTGCTTCTGTCTTGGGCAGTGAAAGGCCTGGACTGGACTTTCTGCAACCTAATTTGTGAGTCTCTCCAAGGGCTTGAGGTAGAGCTTGCCCCCTGTTCACGAAGTCTCAGCAACAGCAAAGACTTCAAGTTCTTCGACCCGCAGCACTGGGGACTGTGTGTTTTGTGCTGCAGCAAGAAGAACGCCAACTCAACAACGTCTACGACGCCGCTGCCGACTCCGTGTCCTGAAGGCACCGCAGAGAGCACCGCCGCAACGCCGCACCGCAACCCTGGTCTCACCGACGACGCCTGTTGACGCCGACACCGAGCCGCTGCTTGCACCGCGACCTGTGGGCACCGCACTCCACACCGCCTTGCTTCACGCCGAAGCTTTGGCACCGCAGAGAGCACCGCCGCGATGCCGCACCGCAACCCTGGTCTCACCGACGACGCCTGTAGACGCCGCCACCGAGCCGCTGCTTGCACCGCGACCTGTGGGCACCGCACTCCGCACCGCCTCGCGCCGAAGCTTTGGCACCGCAGAGGGCACCGCCGCAACACCGCACCGCAACCCTGGTCTCACCGACGCCTGTTGACGCCGCCACCGAGCCGCTGCTCGCACCGCGACCTGTGGACACCGCACTCCGCACCGCCTTGCTTCACGAGGACGCCTTGGCCTTCCTGACGCCGCCACTTCCCGCCGAAATCGATGCCGCTGCTTGCACAGTGGTTCGAGGGTACCGCTCGTAAGTCACACGACGCACCGCCCTCATCCTGCACCGCAACCTTGGCCTACTGACGCCGGCGCCATCGACTCCAGTTCGTCAGCCGACAACAGCGATTCAGCAACGACTACGACGCTGCTTGCACCGTGACCTGCTAGCACAGTGGCGAGCACCGCCTTCATCTCGCACCGCGACCCTGGTCTCACTGACGACACCATCTGACGCCGTCACCGAGCCGCTGCTCGCACCGTGACCTGGGGGCACCGCACGCTGCGCTTCGCACCGCAGCACTAGACGTCTCCCGGCGCCAGCGCTCCTGATTCCATCAGAGAGGAGCTCGACCTGCAACGCGAGTGACTTCAAGGGCCTCAACGCCCTGCATCTCTCACAGGTACTGTTTGCGGGTCTTCCCGACACCGTAGCTGGCCCGCGACCAGCCAGAACTGTTGGATTTGTTGTTCACGACGCCGTGGTAGCCCGGACGGAGCTATCCACACAAGGAACTCTTTTTAATCAGCGTATTTTTGGAACTGTGAACTTTTAAGTGTAGTATTGTGGATTTTTATCGTTTTTGGTCTTGTCTTAAGTATATAAAAATATTGGATATTTTTCTAAACTGGTGTGGTGTCCTTTTGTAGTGCTTACGCTGTATTACTGTTGGTTATGTGCAAATGCTTTACACACTGCCTCTAAGATAAGCCTGGCTGCTCATGCCAAGCTACCAAGGGGGTGAGCAGGGGTTATTTTAGACGTGTAACTCCCTTATCCTGACTAGAGTGGTGGTTTTTGCCTGGCTTTGGACCACGCCCAAGCCTACCAAAAATCCCATTTCTAACACAGACATTTTGCTTCATGCAATGTCCATAAAAAAAGTTTCTTTTAGATCAAAACAGGATCTCACGTATGAGAAATGGGAGGGTGTCGCAGAGATTATTTGCAGTAATATTAATGAGCTGCTGCTGTGTTACAATATTGAAAAAAAAAATCACTATTCCTGAATATTAGATGTAAACAAATTACGAATTTGGACCAGTGTGCTTGTACGCTGTCAGTGACCTAGCCAGAGAGGGCATGAAAGAGCTGAAACTGGATCAGAAATTCAAAGCTGTTCCAAACAGGGGCCCCCAAAATACGCTTGGCCCAGGGCCCCCAAAATCCTTAAAGTGTCCCTGGGCCTTCCACTGTGCAACAACAGGTGTGGCTGGATATTTAGTGACTTTTTAACCGTTTGAGCTAGAAACATTTTTTTGTTAAAATCTGCAGATTATGCAGCAGATTATGGATTATGTGGCAAATGAGGCAAATCCAAAATTATGCAAAAATTGTGGCGGCTGCACAATCTGATAATTCTAGTCTTCCTGACGACTGCTTTGCCAGGCTTATGACCTCCCAGGCCTCGGGGCTCTGAGATTGTCTGCCCAGTGAATGCTGAATGAAGACAGCCTGGCTGCACTTACACATTAGCACAGCATGTAAAAAAAAAAAGTGAACATGACTTGGGGTGAGTGCTTCTTGGACCGCCATCATCTAGTGTCTTCGTAACCTTTGTTTGTGGCATGAGTAGACGTAGATACACACTCTGTACACATTTCTTCCATCTAGTGTTGGGCTTGGACGTGTGCAACATGTTTTTCTTTGAAGAGTTCTTTTGAGTCACAAAGTATAGTGACTCCTATTGCTGATAATGCAAATGGGCATTGGCTTCATTGTTCGGCCGTGTCTCCACCTAGCTCCGGTTCGACACCTCGCAGTAATCCTCTTCAAGCACTTTAGGGTTGTACATTCCTGTCCGTGAAAACAATCTGTGCTTTTAGTACATTTCGGTGTCAGTGCGACCTTCGTTAGACTCTGCTACCAGGGTCTACTCGAAGCACCCTTTCGGGGCATACTCCATCGTTATTCCCCGAAAATGGGGACTGCGTAATGGAAAGGATTCTATTCTAAAACTGTCCAGGGTCGTGCAAAGTATCCCTGGACAGACCTCCCCCAGGTTCACAACCTTTGTCTGTCCCCGGAGCACAATGAGGCATCCTGCTTTGCATGCCTCACCTTCCATAATAAAAAGATTTTACAGTACCGACACGATCAACGCCTCGCTCAACGACCCATGGCACAGCGAGAGGGACACCCCCGATCTCTTCGGGGACTGAGATGTCAAGAAGGACACAAGGCCAGGGCCTTCGGGCGAATAGACTAATCATTTCAGTCCTCAACTGAGCTACCATTCGGAGTCCGAGACTGAAGAATGTTTGGTCCAAACACAGAAGACATTGCCTGTGAGTACGTCATTCCTCCCTCCACCACTTCCCCGTCATTAAACCAAGGTTGAGCACTGCTCTCGAGGGGGTTGGGGCGTCAAACCCTGAAGGGCAGTGTCAGGCTTCCGGTCCACCACTGCCAGAGGGCCATGGTCAGCACCGAAGACATGCCTTGGATCCAACTCCAAGCCAGCCTCCGGCAAGCACCAGGATCAGGGCACTAGCCCCCTACCTCCTAGACCCTGTCCTTCTCTTCATCCATATCCCTCCTCCTCCACTTCCATCCTCTCGCTCTCCTCCTCTCCCTGCTTCATCTCAAACACTTGGAGCGCCTCCCACTGAATCACCAGAGGGTCCCTACATTCATACATTAAACGGGGCAGTCTGTTACCCACTGGATCCCTACAAGTCCCCATTTGACCCTTAGCCCCATCATAACCCATGGGACGACTATGATGTCGACCCACATGCGGACACACTAGAATCTTTACCCTGCCAAGTCAACGCACCTCCACCAGACGATTCTGTCGACCTGCTCGCCAGGTATGATAGGCACACTGGGACAAAATGGAGGAGCTCCTCCAAGATCTCCCAGAACAGTAGAAGAAACGTGGACAAAAGCTTGTTTCCGAGGGAAGACCACTGTTCGGTGTGCCCTGCTGAAATTGCAGCGTGGGGTATGAACTTCAGCTTCCTTATTCACCGCCATGCCTGGCTGCGTGTCTCTGGCTTCAGGATAGAAGTATAGCAGCATCTGCTCAACCTTCCCTTCGGGCACCTCTTTGGACCACAGGTTGACTAGATGCTTAAGAAGATCTAAAAGGACCACCAAAACAGCGAAGGTTATGAGGGCTTTCCAGACACGTCCTCACTGGGGTTCCTTTCGCAGGTCCCAGTACAGAAGCGGCAGAGGAAAAGGCAGCACGACTAAGGGAGCTGTCCCTGACTAACAGTAACGTGCTTCCCCCTCTCCCGATCACACTAAAACTCACTGCAAACCCCACCAGACATCCCTCCACACAGACACATCCTCCCCCAGAAGATCAGGGCCTCCTTCAAGAGCCTTCAGCAATAACCGACAGCGGGAGGAGGGTTATGGGGCAAACAAAGCAGAGGAGGTGGAAGGGAGTACCAGATTGGGGCAGAGGGAGTTGTGAAGAATAAATAGTACCTCGATCAAAGCGCGAGCAGCGGACAGGCACTAATTAAGTTGATTCAATTTGTGCTTGTCCCATGCTAACAGAAAGGAACGGAAGTGATGCTTAGCCCTCACTGGCCAATAAGGAGGCAGCAAAGAAAAGTGACACTGTAGAGAACAAATGGTAAGCAATGGGCTGGCTCTAAGCCCTTTATTGTAAACAATAGTCTCACAAGAGTGAGTGCATGCGCTGTCGCAGGCTCAACCTAAGACGTTGCACACTTCCTAGCCCAACAATAGATGGTAGGAGTATGCACAGCATGTGAATCTACAGCACTACATGACACAAACAGAAGCTTACAGGGTAAGTAACATTTTCCTTTTTAATATAATCACAAAATGAAGTTTAAAGACTTAATCTTTAAACTTCATTTTAAAATACTATTTGGAGGAGAAATTAAAGGAGGCGGAGCCCGACATCCCCTATCAAGGAGTCGCAGCTGATAGCACAGAAAAGTTTGAATGAGCAATTAAATTTAAAGGACATTGAGCTGATTACAAGAAGGCACCTCAAGCTAGTCTTGCACCACTACAGGTAAACTATTTACCTGAATGACTAGTTTTTGTTTTAGAAGTAAGCTGCTCTAATATCTATTTGGAGTCAAATAAGACAAAAACAATGGTGTGGTTATGCATAACTCCTACAACTCCTGAGGAAAATGAGGTTAGAAAATGACATGGTGTCCCACTGCAGCTCCAATTTAACAACTTGTATAGCTCAGCTGGGGAGGGGGTTTGCTGACTATTTCGAAAAATGAGAAAGGAGTCTTGCTCGTTAGCCTAATCTCATTGAATGTGCATGGATATGAGAGGTTAAATGGTGACTCAGAAGTTTCAGGATTTATGAGCTCACTCAAATTTTTTTTTGTCCCAGAGAGGAGTGGCTTTGCAATCCCCCTTCCTCAGAGGCAGTATTGACTGTAATAAACTTTCCCTGGGGAATCCGAGTGGGTGTCCCTTAGAAGAGGCTGGCTGGTCGAGTGTGTTTTTTAAAAATATATTTTTATTAATTTCACATTGTTAAAAGTCGCATACAATACTTGATCAACATTTCGCCAGATTATACAGTACTTTGAGACCAATAGGGAGAATAAACTAGGTGCAATCACAGCGCTTCTAGAGACTGCTGTCCAGTGCGTCGCAGTTCCATTTCCACCGATGGGGAAACACATAGGTCACCTCTATATACATTCCATTTGCCCCATTTTCTGTCCCATTTCTTTGGACACCCTCTCGATTTATATACCTCTTTCTCAGCTATCATACATTTGTCAAACTCCCTTGCCCACACTCGATGAGAAGGCCTATCCGCCACTCCCCACTGCTTCGCAATCTTGCGTTTGACTAAGGTGTAGCCCAATGTAGTTAGTTGCTATTCCACTCCTCTGAGGTGTAGTAACTTTTATAGCTATGACTATGGACTGGGAATTGTTCAATATAGGTACACAGCTGGATAACATTCTTGCTGTCTCTTTTGATGGAGTAGAGCATGTAACAAGGCATCTTCTGAAACGTTCAATCTGAGGGTAAATCTCAGCAAAAATATAAATTTGACTTGCACAGTGGGAGACAGCGGCTGACTGCAAATAATGATATGAAAATGAGAACCTAATAAAAGTTGCATATGCACAACATAAAAATTCATTTTTATTGGCTTTATTATTTGCCTGTTGTGAGAATAACATTTTAGGGATTTCCTAATTGGATTTACTGAAAATAGATTTTAAGAAGAAAATGCCTCTTTAACAGACTGGAGTACAAACATGGCTTTAAGTGTGTGTTAACTTTTGTTTACGTTACAGGTAGGGGAGTACTTCTATACCTTCTGACATCAGGGGCGTAACACAGGCCTCCGCAGCCCCCACCCGGGGTCGAGTCGGGCCCAGGCCTAGCACCTGTGGGTGACGCACCCCCAGTGGCTGCTCATCGGCTATGGCGGAAGAGGGTCGCCCCACTGCTTTCAAGCAGTGCAAGAAGAGGAAACATAACATGATGATAACTTTCTGATGTACTCGTACTGTATTTCCTTTGCAGGCGGGAGGGTGGGTGGGGCTGCTCTACTCACGGAGCAGGTCAGGGGCGGAGTGGAATGCCCACTTAAATGCGCAATGACTGTTTGGTCGGCCCTCTCAGGCCGCCCAAAGCAGTCCTGCACACATCCCTGTTCGCAATGCAGGCTGCATTACAGCCTGCATGGAGAACATGCCCACCCCTCCAGCCCCTGGCTAAATGCCTTGTCACAGCGCTCAAGAACAATCACAACGCCGCATTGCAGCGTTGTGATTGGCTTAGGGGAGGGATCCTGGCTGCCTGTTTCCTGTTCCTGGAAGCAGACTCAGGAGAGCAGGAGCACAAGATGCAGGACCCGGCCTTGAGGTAAGATTTAAAAAAATATATATTTACAACCCCCGCTCCCCCCCGCATCCCCGCCCCCTCCAATGTCCTTTGCCGGGTTTCCTGCCTCCCAGCTGTCCAGTCCCCCCCCCCGCAGCACTACATAATGGTGGCCAGAGGCAAGCCCGTCTCTGTCCGTCCGTCCCTGGACGGCGCCCAGCACCAAGGACCCTTCCTCTCGGACACTCCACCGCTACGACACCAGCACCCGCCTCGCCATCAACCCTGGACGCCACACCGCCTGCCATCTAGCAACACTGTAGCATTCTCTTGCACCCTGCGCCTGTCAAAACTGCAAACGCACATTTTGCCAAATCAGCACACCAGCGCCTCCTGCCGCACAGCCGACCAACAGCACAGCCGACCGGCTCAACTGCAACCTCCTCAACTTGCGGTCCCTCCACAAACACGCAACAGAAATCTGGGACCTCCTCGACGCCACCTCTTTAGACATCACTTTCTTCAGGGAAACCTGGACCAACCTCTGCTCCGGACTGTACATCGCCATCACCATCCACGACGGCTACAAATTCATCCACACGGACCACCCCGAGCGGCCAGGAGGAGTGTTAGACTTGGCATCTTTTGGCATGTTTCCCCTGAGTTTTTGCTTTCTGACCTCTCGGTTTTGACTCTGTTTTTGCTGGCGTATTGTTTCTGCTCACTTTTCTCACTGCTGATCAGTGGTAAAGTGCAAGTGCTCCTGTGGTAAATTGTGTTATGGATTGGTGTTTCCATGATTGGCCTGTTTGATTTATGTGTCAGTCCCTAGTAAAGTGCTCTGCGTGTGCCAGGGCCTGTAAATCAAATGCTGTTGGTGGGCTGCAGCACTGGATTGTGCCACCCACACAAACAGCCCGTAAAAGGTAACTCTGGCCTGCCATTGCAGAGCCTGTGTGCAGTCTGGTTCTGCCATGTCGACTTGGCAAGTCCACCCACTTTCCAGGCCCTAACCTTCCCTTTTCTTACATGTCAGTCACCCCTCAGGTAGGCCCAAGGTACCTCTCGGGGCAGGGTGCAGTGTATGTGAAAGGTAGGACATGCCCTGGTGCGTGTGGCATGCCCTGATAGTGAATTACTGCCCATTTCGTTGTTTACTATTGCAAGGCTACCTGTTACCCATAGGACAGAATAGGGAGTTTGTTTATAACATCTTATAAACATAACTGGCCCGGGGAATTAGGTAGGAAAATAGAGCTTCGTATGCCTGAACTCAGAATCTAAAGATGCATCTTTTAGTGAAGGTGATTTTTACATTCTGTGTTTGAAAATACCACTTTTAGAAAGTAGGTATTTTCTTGCTCAGTCATCCCGTGTGCCTCTGCTGGAATGTGGATTGCCTGTCTGGGTTTTGGATGACAGAAGGCTGGGGAGCAGGAGTGGCTCCAGATAGTCTAGGCCAGGAAAGGGCTGAATAGACCTGGGCTGCAATTGGGGAAGGGGGAGGAGATTTCCTTGCACCTCAAAGGGCCTGGTCTGCCTCTGGCCATGCCGTCTCCACCTCCTGCCAGGAAGTCACACCAGAGAGGGGAGAACTGGTTCTGACTGGGCACAGACACTCTCTGCCTAAGAGATCAAAGGATTTTGGGATATAAATATTGGGGCCCAGACCCCTGACTTTTAGAACTCTTTTGGACCAAGAAGACTGCCAAGAAGAAGAGCTGGAGAAGCTGTGAGGAGGAACTACCACTTTGCTGTGTGCTTTGCTGTGTTGGCCTCCAGTGGCTGCTTCTGTCTTGGGCAGTGAAAGGACTGGACTGGAATTTCTGCAATCTACTTTCGTGAGTTTCTCCAACGGTTTGAGGTAGAGCTTACCCCCTGTTCAAGAAGTCTCAGGAACAGCAAAGACTTCAAGCTCTTCTGCCCTCAGCACTGGGGACTGTGTGTTTTGTGCTGCAACCAGACGACGACGACGACGACGACGACGCTGCTGACTCAGTGTCCTGAAGGCACCGCAGAGGGCACCGCCGCACCGCAACCCTGGTCTCACCGACGACGCCTGCTGACGCCGCCACCGAGCCGCTGCTCGCACCGCGACATGTGGGCACCGCACTCCGCACCACCTCGCTTCACGACGACGCCTTGGTAGCCCCGACGACGCCGCTCCACGCCGAAATCTACGCCGCTGCTTACATTGTGGTTCGAGGGCACCGCTCGTAAAGTTACACGACGCACCGCCCTCATCCCGCACCGCAGCCTTGGCCTGCCATCGACTCCAGTTCGTCAGCCGACGACAGCGCTTCAGCAACGACGACGACGCTGCTTGCACCGCGACCTGCCAGCACCGCGACGAGCACCGCATTCACTTCGCACCGCGACCCTGGTCTCACCGACGATGCCATCTGACGCCGCCACCGAGCCGCTGCTCGCACTGCCACCTGAGGGCACTGCACGCCGTACCGCTGCACTTCGCACCGCAGCACCCGACGCCTGCCGACACCAGCGCTCCTGATTTCAACAGAGAGGAGTTCGATCTGCAACGCGTGTCACTTCGAGGGCCCCAACGACTCCTGCACCGACCTCCGGAATCAACGCCTGCGGACGCCGTGCTTTCGGAAGCTCATCGAGAGGTCGCCGACGCACTGCATTTCTAAAAGGTACTGTTTGAGGGTCTTCCCGACACCGTAGCTGGCCCGCGACGCCGCGGTCAGCCAGAACTGTTTGGATTTGTTTGCTCACGACGCCGTGATAGCCCCGGACGGAGCTATCGACATTAAGGAACTGTTTTTCAAGCATATTTTGATAACTGAAGATTTTTAAGTACTGTATTGTGGATTTTTATCGTTTTTGGCCTTGTCTTAAGTATTTAAAAATATTGGATATTTTTCTAAATCTGGTGTGGTATCCTTTTGTAGTGCTTACACTGTATTACTGTTGGTTATGTGCAAATGCTTTGCACACTGCCTCTAAGATAAGCCTGACTGCTCGTGCCAAGCTACCAAGGGGGTGAGCAGGGGTTATTTTAGGAGTGTATTTCCCTTATCCTGACTAGAGGGGTGGTTTCTGCCTGGCTTTGGCACATGCCCTAGCCTACCAAAAATCCAATTTCTAACATTGGTTGTCAGCGGTGAGGATAGGACTTGCGTTTGCACTTGACTTACAGTGACTGGTGTGCACTACCACCATATCGCAGACCATTACGTGCCACATACTGGTTCTTTTTCTTTTTGGCCTATTTTTGATCTTGCCAGTTTGAACTTGCTACTTCATCATGCCTGAATCAAGAGCATCGTCTGTTGCATCCCTGGAAATTGCCTTTGAGGAGGATAGGTTGGAATCCTACAATGTTAGGGAATTGAAATCAATTTGCAAAAATCTAAAAGTCCACGTCAGAGGCCTCACGAGGAAGGAGGAGCTACAAAAGGCGCTGAGGGCCTGGGTAGCAGCCAGACATGCCAGCGAGCAGTCTGGTGATCTCAGTGGAGAGGCGGAGGAGCCTATTCCTAGGGTGGATGTGCATTTGGGAGGGGGGGGAACCCTCCAGGCCAGGCAGCAGTGACCTGTCCCCATGAGAGCTGGAGGACAGGCGGGAAGCAAGGAGAGTTACAGTAGAACTGGAGAAGCTCAAGTTAGCCATGGAGGAGAAAAGGATGATGTTAGAGCATGAGTTCAGGATAAAGGAGCTGGATCAGAGGAGTAGAGCCAGCTCAGATGGTGGCAGCAACCCGTCAAGACAGGCAGACAGGATTGTGCACATCCCCAAGAATGTAGGCAAAGAATTCAAGGTGGTTACAGGGTTACGAGGGTTAACATACAAAGGTGGTTTCAGGGTTATGAGGCAGCGATGCACATGAATGGGGTCCCCGAGGGGAAATGGGCAGCAGGATTGTGGCCTCTCTTCCCAGAAGAAGCAAGGAATACTTTAATAGCTTTGGGTAAGGGGTATCACCTCACCTATCCAGACATTAAGGACGTCCTTCTCACTAAGTATGGTCTCACTCCTGAAAAGTACAGGGATCAGTTCAGGTCCAGTAAGAAGTCCGACGCCAACACTTGGTTGGAATGTGTAAATATGTTTTGCAGGTCACTGGATGGCTGGGTGAAGGGCAGTAATGTGACAGATTTTCAGGGGCTCTACAATTTGATTGCATGGGAGCACTTGTCTAGTCTATGCTTTGCAGATCTGCGCCAGCACCTAGTTGATAGTAAGCTGACTGACCCCAGGAAGCTTGCTATGGAGGCGGACCGCTGGGTCAGTACCAGGGTCCACAGGAAAGCGTATGGGGGAGACTCAGCCAAAGGTGGGCAGGGTCCCCAGCAGAAAAGTGGGGGGGACAAAGGTAAAACACCGGAGTTCTCTAAAGGGCCCCAAACTAACACCCAGGGTAAAGGTTCCCATCCCCCAGGAGATGAGAAACAAGGGGTCCCGTCAGGAAAGCCTGAGACCAGCCCCCGCAAGTGTTTTGCATGTGACCAGGTGGGTCACATGAAGGGGGACCCCAAGTGCCCTAAGGGGGCACAGCCACCCACCCGTGGGCAGTCCAAGGTGTTGGCTAGTGTAGCGCTTGGGGAGGAGGAGTACCCACAGGAGGGTGGGGACCCCGCAGAAATGACCCTCGTCTCACTAGGGGACAGTGAGATGGTCCCAGGAAACCCAGTGCCCCCTAACACAAAGAAATACAGCACCTGGGTGACCATCAATGGAAAAAGGGTAGAGGCTCTCAGAGATACTGGAGCCAGTGTGACCTCAGTCCGGTGTCACCTGGTCTCTGAGAAGCAGGTAGTCCCAGGGGCATTCCACCAAGTCATTGCGGTGGACAATTCAGAGCGCCAGTGTCTGGTGGCACAGGTTCCCTTTGAGTGGGGGGGGGGGGTCTCAGGTCCCTTGAGGGTGGTTGTGAGCCCTACCATGCCTGTAGATTGTCTGCTAGGAAACGACCTGGAGCAGTCCTTCTGGAAGGAGGTTGAGCTCAGGTCTCACTTGGAGATGCTTGGGTTGCCAGAGTGGGCATGCGTGTCCACTCGGTCAATGGCAGCCAGGAAGGGTAGTCAAGAGGACTTGGAGCCTGAAACAGTGGCCCAAGTCCCTGCCCAGAGAAAGGGCCGGGGGCGCGGGAAACCGGCCCCTGAAGTTCCCACGGACCGGGAGGAGGCAGACCTTGAGGGGGACGCCCCGGTGCCTACAGGGGAGCAGGTAGCTGAACTGGGGGACATCTCTGAGCTGACCCATTGGCAGCAAGAAGGGGGTCCCACCAGGGAGGAATTCTGCAAGGAGCAGAAGGAGCGCCCTTCTCTGGAGGGTCTGCGGCGTCAGGCTGCAGACCAGGCAGCTGGTGATCAGTCCGGATCACATTGGATCTACTGGGAGAATGATCTCCTGTACAGTGAGCCTAAGGTCGCTGAGCCTGGGTCAGCCCGTGTGCTGGTGGTACCCCAGCGCTTCAGGACCTTCCTACTGGGTCTGGCTCATGACGTGCCTCTGGCAGGACATTTGGGGCAGGACAAGACCTTTGACAGGCTTGTCACCCACTTCTTCTGGCCCCAAATGCGAAGGCAGTCAGATGGACATTGCAGGTCTTGCCAAACTTGCCAGGCAAGTGGTAAGAGTGGGAGGAAGGTCAAAGCTCCTCTCCAACCTTTTCCAGTGGTTGGAACGCCCTTCGAAAGGGTAGGGATGGACATTGTGGGGCCACTGGATCCCAAGACAGCCATGGGCAACAGGTACATCCTGGTCTTGGTGGACCATGCCACCCGGTACCCGGAGGCAATCCCTCTCAGGACAACGACTGCTCCAGTGGTGTGCCGGGCGTTAATGGGGATCTTTTCCCGAGTGGGGTTCCCCAGAGAGGTGGTTTCTGACAGGGGGACCAATTTCACATCCAAGTATATGACATCCCTTTGGAAGGAGTGTGGTGTAACCTACGAGTTCACCACCCCTTACCACCCACAAGGTAACGGTCTGGTGGAGAGATTCAACCAGACCTTGAAGGGCATGATTAAGGGTCTAACAGAACCAATGAGGCGTAAGTGGGACGTCCTCTTGCCGTGCCTTTTCTTTGCATACAGGGAGGTACCACAGAAGTCTCTTGGGTTCAGTCCCTTTGAGCTTCTGTATGGTCACCCTGTGAGAGGACCTCTGAGTTTGGTGAAGGAAGGCTGGGAGGCAGCTCCCAGGAAAACTCCCCAGGATCTGTTTAGTTACATGCTGGCCTTCGGAAACCAAACTGCCCGCTTCAGGAAACTCGCGCAGGCGAACCTAGAAGCCAGCCAGGAAGAAATGAGGAAGTGGTATGACCAGAATGCCACTCTGGTCGAATTTCAACCTGGGCAAAAAGTGTGGGTCATGGCCCCAGTGGAACCTTGTGCCTTGCAGGACAAATGGACTGGGCCATTTGAGGTGGTGGAGCGCAAAAGTGATTTCACCTACCTGGTGGATTTGCGGGCTCCAAGGAACTCTTTGAGGGTCCTCCACGTGAACCGCCTCAAGCCCCACTTCGAGAGGTCCAAAGTGAGCATGCTCTTGGCGACAGATGATGGGGTGGAAGAGGAGAGTGAACCTCTCCCTGACCTCCTGTCTACCAAGGAGCGTGATGGGTCAGTGGAAGGTGTGTTCCTCTCCCCTACACTGACTCCAGAGCAGCAGAGCAACTGTCACCAGTTGTTAGGACAGTTTGCCCCACTGATCTCCCTGACCCCAGGTGTTACTCACTGGTGTACCCATGACGTGGACACCGGCGACAGCCCTCCTGTGAAGCACAAGATTTACAGGTTGACTGACCGAGTCAAGGCCAGCATTAAAGAGGAGGTCTCTAAGATGTTGGCGTTAGGGGTGATCGAGCCTTCCAACAGTCCTTGGGTAAGCCCAGTGGTCTTGGTCCCAAAGGCTGCAGCACCCTGTGCCACTCCAGAACTGCGGTTTTGTGTGGGTGGACTACCGTGGGCTCAATGCAGTCACCAGGACTGACGCACACCCCATCCCCAGAGCGGATGAGCTCATTGATCGGTTGGGAGCTGCCAAGTTCCTCAGCACGTTTGATTTAACGTCTGGGTACTGGCAGATTGCCTTAACCGATGGGGCCAAAGAGAGGTCAGATTTTTCAACCCCAGAAGGACATTACCAGTTCCGGGTGATGCCCTTTGGGTTGAAGAATGCCCCTGCCACCTTTCAGAGGTTGTTCAACCAGGTGGTGGCTGGGCTGGAGGATTCCAGTGCCGCCTACCTGGATGACATCGCAGTGTTCAGTTCCAGCTGGGAAGAACACTTGCAGCACCTCGGTGAAGTGTTGAAGGCGCTGCAGAGGGCAGGCCTCACGATCAAGGCCAGTAAGTGCCAGATCGGGCAGGGTTCAGTGGTGTACTTGGGACACCAGGTAGGAAGCGGCCAGGTGGCGCACCTACAACCCAAGATTGACACCATTCTGGTTTGGGAGCCCCCCCAAGACCCAGACAGAGGTGAGGGCCTTCTTAGGACTCACCGGGTACTACAGGAGGTTTGTTAAGGGGTATGGCACCATTCTTACCCCCTTAACAGAGCTGACTTCCAGGAAGCAGCCCAAGAAGGTGATCTGGACTGAGTCCTACCAGCAGGCTTTTGATGCCCTGAAGGCCGCCATGTGCACGGCACCGGTGCTCAAGGCCCCCCGACTTCTCCAAGGAATTCGTTGTGCAGACTGACGCTTCAGAGCATGGAGTGGGAGCGGTGCTCTCACAATTGAACGAAGAGGGCCTAGACCAGCCTGTAGTCTTCCTTAGCCGGAGACTACTCCCCAGGGAACAGAGGTGGAGTGCCACAGAAAGGGAAACTTTCGCTGTGGTCTGGGCACTGAAGAAGCTGAGACCATACCTGTTTGGGACTCACTTCCGGGTTCAGAAAGACCACAGGCCCCTCAGATGGTTGATGCAAATGAGGGGTGAGAATCCAAAACTGCTGAGGTGGTCCATCTCCCTACAGGGAATGGACTTTACGGTGGAACACCGTCCTGGCACAGAACACGCCAATGCAGATGGTCTGTCCAGGTCCTTCCGCCTTAGTGAAGAGAACTCCCAGGAGGGTGGGTAGATCTCCCTACTTTCAGCTGGAGGGGACATGTGTTAGACTTGGTATCCTTTGGCGTGTTTCCACTGAGTTTTTGCTTTCTGACCTCCCGGTTTTGAGACTGTTTTTGCTGGCGTAGTGTTTTTGCGCACTTTTCTCACTGCTGATCAGTGGTAAAGTGCAAGTGATCCTGTGGTAAATTGTGTTAGGGATTGGTGTTTCCATGATTGGCCTGTTTGATTTATGTGTCAGTCCCTAGTAAAGTGCACTGCGTGT
The DNA here is from genome assembly GCA_963921515.1 of Calotriton arnoldi. Lineage (NCBI taxonomy): Eukaryota > Metazoa > Chordata > Amphibia > Caudata > Salamandridae > Calotriton > Calotriton arnoldi. The sequence continues at coordinate 422,752 of CAWUFW010000075.1, read as the reverse complement.
GCCAGGGCCTGTAAATAAAATGCTGTTGGTGGGCTGCAGCACTGGATTGTGCCACCCACACAAACAGCCCGTAAACGGTAACACTGGCCTGCCATTGCAGAGCCTGTGTGCAGTCTGGTACTGCCATGTCGACTTGGCAAGTGCACCCACTCGCCAGGCCCTAACCTTCCCTTTTCTTACATGTCAGTCACCCCTCAGGTAGGCCCAAGGTACCCCTGTGGGCAGGGTACAGTGTATGTGAAAGGTAGGACATGCCCTGGTGCGTGTGGCATGCCCTGATAGTGAATTACTGCCCATTTCGTTTTTCACTATTGCAAGGCTACCTGTTCCCCATAGGATAGAATGGGAGGTTTGTTTATAACATCTTATAAACATAACTGGCCTGGGGAATTAGGTAGGAAAATAGAGTTTAGTATGCCTGAACTCAGAATCTAAAGATGCATCTTTTAGTGAAGGTGATTTTTACATTCTGTGTTTGAAAATACCACTTTTAGAAAGTAGGTATTTTCTTGCTCAGTCATCCCGTGTGCCTCTGCTGGAATGTGGATTGCCTGTCTGGGTTTTGGATGACAGAAGGCTGGGGAGCAGGAGTGGCTCCAGATAGTCTAGGTGGGTCAGGAAAGGGCTGAATAGACCTGGGCTGCAATTGGGGAAGGGGGAGGAGATTTCCTTGCACCTCAAAGGGCCTGGTCTGCCTCTGACCATGCCGTCTCCACCTCCTGCCACGAAGTCACACCAGAGAGGGGAGAACTGGTTCTGGCTGGGCACAGACACTCGCTGCCTAAGAGATCAATGGATTTTGGGATCTAAATATTGGGGCCCAGACCCCTGACTTTTAGAACTCTTTTGGACCAAGAAGACTGCCAAGAAGAAGAGCTGGAGAAGCTGGAGGAACTACCACTTTGCTGTGTGCTTTGCTGTGTTGGCCTGCAGTGGCTGCTTCTGTCTTGGGCAGTGAAAGGACTGGACTGGACTTTCTGCAATCTACTTTTATGAGTTTCTCCAAGGGCTTGGGGTAGAGCTTGCCCCCTGTTCAAGAAGTCTCAGGAATAGCAAAGACTTCAAGCTCTTCTGCCCTCAGCACTGGGGACTGTGTGTTTTGTTCTGCAACAGAAGAAAAAGCAACCCGACGACGCCGTTGCCGACTCCGTGTCCTGAAGGCACCGCAGCGGGCACTGCCGCAACGCCGCACCACGACCCTGGTCTCACCGACGACGCCTGCTGACGCCGCCACCGAGCCACTGCTCGCACCGCGACCTGTGGGCACCGCACTCCGCACCGCCTCGCTTCACTACGACGCCTTGGTAGCCCTGATGACGACGCTCCACGCCGAAATCTACGCCGCTGCTTGCACCGTGGTTCGAGGGCACCGCTCGTAAAGTTACACGACGCACCGCCCTCATCCCACACCGCAGCCTTGGCCTACCGACGCCGGCGCCATCGACTCCAGTTCGTCAGCCGACGACAGCGCTTCAGCAACGACGACGCCGCTGCTTGCACCGCGACCTGCCAGCACCGCGACGAGCACCGCATTCACTTTGCACCGCGACCCTGGTCTCACCGACGACGCAATCTGATGCCGCCACCGAGCCGCTGCTCGCACCGCGACCTGAGGGCACCGCACACCGTACTGCTGCACTTCGCACCGCAGCACCCGACGCCTGCCAACGCCAGCGCTCCTGATTTCAACAGAGAGGAGTTCGATCTGCAACGCGTGTGACTTCGAGGGCCCCGACGACTCCTGCACCGACCTCTGGAACCGACGCCTGCGGACGCCGTGCTTTCGGAAGCTCAACGAGAGGTTGCCGACGCTCTGCATTTCTAAAAGGTACTGTTTGCGGGTCTTCCCAACACCGTAGCTGGCCCGCGACGCGCGGTCAGACAGAACTGTTTGGATTTGTTGGCTCACGACGCCGTGATAGCCCCGGACGGAGCTATCGACATCAAGGAACTGTTTTTCAAGCATATTTTGATAACTGAAGATTTTTAAGTACTATATTGTGGATTTTTATCGTTTTTGGTCTTGTCTTAAGTATATAAAAATATTGGATATTTTTCTAAAACTGGTGTGGTGTCCTTTTGTAGTGCTTACACTGTATTACTGTTGGTTATGTGCAAATGCTTTACACACTGCCTCTAAGATCAGCCTGACTGCTCGTGCCAAGCTACCAAGGGGGTGAGCAGGGGTTATTTTAGGAGTGTAACTCCCTTATCCTGACTAGAGTGGTGGTTTCTGCCTGGCTTTGGCACATGCCCTAGCCTACCAAAAATCCCATTTCTAACAAGGAGGCATTGCCATTATCTGAAGAAGCACACTCCGACTGACCACGCACTCTAATGACCTGATGGTGACCATGGCACACCTCCACTTCCAGATCGGGACCAACCCCAGCACCACCCTCCGCGGCACCCTCATCTACAGGTATCCCGGGCCACGAACCCCCTTTCACCAATGCCATTGTAGACCTCATCGCACCCCAGGCTCTCCCATCCACCGACTAAATCCTACTCGGAGACCTCAAGTTCCACCTGGACAACCCCAGTGACCAGAACATCACCACCCTCCTGGGGAACCTCACCAACATCGGACTCAAGCAGCTAGTCACCGCACCAACCCCCATAGCCTGACACACGCTTGAGCCCGTCTTCTCCACCAGCGGGAGCTTCAACTACAGCCCCACCACCGTACACCAGCGCCATCATTGCCCCACCCCTCGCAGCTGGATCAAGACCACCGAAGAACTTCCCGTCAACTCCCTCAGCACCACCACTCCGCCAGCACTTACAGACACCAACACCGCAGCGCGCAACCTCCACTGATGGATCTCCAACTGCTCCGACACCCTGGCAATGCTCAAGAAAAGACCAGGCAAACAACACTCCAAGAAGGCCAACTGGTTCACTCCAGCCCTCCACTAGGCAAGGCCCACCTACAGAAGTCTTGAGAAGAGATGGTGCCACAACATCAATCAACTCCGCAACACAGTCACCCTTGCACCATGGCGCAAGGGTACCTGCATTGGCGCATGGCAGCCATTGTGCGCCAACGTAGGGGAAAAAGACAGGGGGCTTATTCATGAGACCCTTCTGACAGTTTCACCCCACTGGTGCGTCATTTTCTTGACGTAATTGCAGCGTGATTCCTGCACCACGTTGCTCCGTATTTGCAAAGTGACACATCTAGGCATATGCGTGACCTTGTGAAGCCCCGTGCCACATTATACCTGCATCAGGTATGATGTATGCAGTGTGGGCGTTCCCACGCAACAAAGCCTCATAGGAGTGGTGCAGTGAAATCCATCAGATTTCACTGCAACAGTTGTAGGACGCCACTGCGTCAGTACCTTACGCCTGCATCATGTCAGGCGTAAGGGTAACGCAGTGCCACAGGGATAGGCTGACCCCATGCATTGCTGGAGTTGCCTCATGCTTGTGACACTACTGCAGCAATGTGTGACTTTAGCGCTGACCGATACGTCAGGATTCCAGACGTATCTATCATTAATTGCGACATGGAGCGCTGTGCAGTGAATACAGTGCATCCATGGTGTCGCAAGAAGGGCGTAGTGAAAAGTGTTGCAAAGCTGTTTTGTCGCAGCGATGCAACACTTTTCATGAATGCGCCCTATCTTATTGATGGTGCGCATTCCTGCCCTGTAGTTTTGTTGCAGGGCAGCGCAGCAACATTCCTTGCAGCGCTGTCCAGCACTAAAACCTTCTGAAATGAGTCCCCAAGTGTTTGCACCATTTTTAAGACCAGCTATTTTCTGGTCTTCAAAAACTGCCTCTAACTGCAGTTAGAGGCAGTTTTTTTGGTTTTGCACCATACAAATAATTCCTTGTAAATATTGCAAAATGGGGTTAGCAGCAGTTTTTGCACGGGAATTCCTACCTTGCATCTCCATTCCGTTAAGTCCCGCTAACAGAAGTGGCAATACTAAAAATTCACGTTTGCGCCGGAAAACTGCTGCTAACTGCGGATAGCGGCAACTTGGGGAGAGGAGTTGGCCTACCGGCCAGGGCGGTCAACCTCAAATCCCAGGAACTGGGTTCGAGTCTCGGCAATGACGCTGAACATCCTGTGATTCTGGGCAAATCACTTAATCTCCTCGTGACTAACAAAAAAATGAATGTGTCCTCATGTAATGCAACTGGTGCTATGTAAAGGGCTCTGATACCCGATACCTTTGGGTCAAGTTCGCACTATATAAAACTCCGTAAAATAAAAATAAATAAATAAAATAAAACTTGTAAATACGGCGATTAAAAAACAAGCAGCCGTAACGTCAAAGAATTGACACTACTGCAGCGTTAACTCCTTGTACATATGCCCCTTGGTCTGTTGGCTTAGTCAGCTAATGTGACTGGGTGTGGTTCATGCTGGAGTACTGGGATGCGCGTGTGTTGCTTGTGGAAGATGGAGAAGGCGTGAGAGTTGTGTAATTTAGTAAAGTGTGGTGAGTGTCTGGGGACATTGTTTGAGTGTAGTTATGAGGACAGGGTTTGTGTTGGAATCTGGTCAAGGGAATTTTGACTTGAGCTGATGTATGGTTAAACTTTCCTTTTGTGTTGGTTTTGTGCCTTGAATCTTGCCGACTTGGGGATTAAGGGGAAATCCTTTGTTGAAGGAAGTCAGTGGGTTCTGTGTCCTGGCTGTCAGATAACTGGTCATCCTTGACTAGATGTCTTGTGTGCATAAATGTTGTGAGGTGTCAAAATGAGTGTGCAAGACGTGGTGCTATGGCCTCATGTCTGAGGAGATCACAAGACTTGCATGTCTTAGACCATTGTGCAATGGTAGTCCTGTCCTTGTTGTCTCATTTCTTTGTTTGACATGAGGTGTGGAAAGCCTCATGTCTTGATTATTCACAGAGTTTCTATGGCTGCTTGTTGATTGTCTATGTGTCTACATGGGTGTGAGAAATCATGACCTGTTTGCGGTGTCCTCCCACTATTTGCCCTCCTTTTTCCCACCAGATGCTGGTTTTCTGACTCTGCCCTGGGCTCTGCTAACCAGGCCCAGGGCCTGCGCTCTGTCTTACAAGTATACGGTACACTTACAATTGGCCATGACATACCTTAAAAGTCCCTAGTAGATAATAGGGCCAGGAGTGCAATCTCCCTATAAGTCCCTAGTATATAATAGGGCATGGAGGTTTAGAGGCCCAGCAGATTTCCTGCACTTGCGCACTGCTGTGTGCCTGCTGTCCTTTCAAAGGCAGTCCTGTTTTGCAGCCTGACTTTAAAAGTAAATTCTAACAATTGGCATTGACAGACCCTAAAAGTTCCTAGTATATAATAGGGCTGGGGGTTCAAACTACCTATAAGTCCCTAGTATATAATAGGGCATGGAGGTTTAGAGGCCCAGCAGATTTCCTGCACTTGCGCACTGCTGTGTGCCTGCTGTCCTTTCAAAGGCAGTCCTGTTTTGCAGCCTGACTTTAAAAGTAAATTCTAACAATTGGCATTGACAGACCCTAAAAGTTCCTAGTATATAATAGGGCTGGGGGTTCAAACTACCTATAAGTCCCTAGCATATAATAGGGCATGGAAGTTTAGAGGCCCAGCAGATTTCCTGCACTTGCATGTGTGCACTGCTGAATGCCTGCTGTCATTTTAAATGCATCCTACTTTGCAGACTGTCTTTAAAAGTAAATTGTACGTAAATTCGACTTTAGTAGTATGGGCACTTTAAAAGTGATAATCTATCGTATTTAAAAAATATTTTTTTTTTTTTTTTTTTAACGTTTTAGGCACGTGGTGGGGGCCATGTAACTATAAGCAAGAACCTTATAGAAGATGTTTTATATGCCCTGGTGAGGAAAAAACTGCCTATGTCATTTTTCCTCATTGTAGATACTTTGCTCCATAGGCTAACATTGCAATATTTTATTTAGGTATAACTATTGCTAGGAAAGGAGTACAATATCATTCAAAGGCTTAAATGATTGGTATTGATAAGTTCAACGACTTGCCACTATTGAATGTATCATAACTAGTGCAGAAGAGAAGTTATAGAACTTTCTCTTCTGTAAGCCACAATCCAGCCTTCTAGTGGTCTCTGCTGATTGGCCAGCCCTAGCCAGGCTGGTTTGATTAGGTGATAAGTGGCCTGGCCGGCCCAGAGGTTATCTGATGGAGAGAGCTCTGAAACTGCGGAGGATTGGTCATAAAGAGGAGGCTGGGTAAATCAAACTGAGCTCAAAGACAGAGTAGATCATTAAGGAATGTGAGGTGTACCTACCACCCACATTCTGTGCCCCAGCCAGATAGCAGGCTTATGACAGGAATTTGCAGCTGTCTGGGGGAGAAGAGCTAATGGAAATGGGCCACACTGAGGATTGGTTTAGCCAGCTCTTACTCCTCTGGAGAGTAATCATCCATGTTGGATTTTGGAAGTGCAGAGTTTTGTGAGACAAGAAGATGCCACACGTTGGAGGAAATTGGCATGCTTTTGGGTGGCATCCAGCATCTCATTGGACAGAGGTGCCCCCGTGCGTGTCTCCCCAGACCACTGGATAAATATGTGACAGCTGCATAGTCTCTCAGATCTGCTGCCTGAAACTATAAGGAGAAGGACTGCCCCGCTGAAATCTGGATCTGCACCCAAAGGCCTGCACTCTGAATAACTGCTGCTGTACAATCTGATACTAAAGCCCTGGAGACTGTGCCTTGCTTCAAGAAGGATTAAGGAGTGGACTCCCTGCAAGCTACAGATTAATGGAGCCCACCTGCATTATTCTCCACCAAGAGTCCCCATCCTGGAGTTCGTCCAGTGGACTTTTAAGGATGTGGCCAGTTGCATTGTGGGAATTGTAGTCAAGACATCCCAGAGACCATCTAGGAGATTTCAGACCTTTGGATTGGTGTTTTGGACACTTTGAACCAACAAGGAGACCTTCAGGAAGCACCTCCTGAAGTTTGGAGAGCTTTTGTGAAAAAGCTCCATGAGGTGACCGACCCAACGTCGAGAGACAAGCCGACTACCTTCAACCGCGACTGGGCCAGGATTTCAGGTTCGTCCTGCAGAAAGCTCCGGAGCTCCAGACTTCCAGGAGTTGACAGGGGCTTTGCAGAAAGTCAAGCCAGCGAACCCTCACCAAATCTGGCCTGCTGTGGAGGGTCGAGTGACGTTGGAAGAAAAAGATCCAGAAAAGTGTGAAGGTAAAATTTTGACCGGGGCCTCCTGCTTAGTGTATCCGACCAGGGCTCCATCACAGTTGGCCTCAAACTTTTACTTTGTCGCGGTCAAGCGCAACCAGATGTCCCAGAGTGACGCTGTATGTTTTTAAGCATTATAAAGTGGTTAATCTTTCAATATTCATATCTCCGGTTCCCTACATTGGATTTTTGTTGTTTTGATGTCTATTTGTTAAATATAAATATTTCCCATTTGTATAAGTTAGTGTGGGATTTTTATTGTGTGTTGTGTCTTACTTATTTGATGTATTGGTGTTTTTAAATGCTTTACACTCCTGTCTTCTAAGTTTGACCTGACTGCTCATTGTCAGCTACCAAGGGTTGAGCAAGGGGCTGATTTACTGAGACCTTTACTGGACCCTATACTGTGTTGGTGGCCTTTTTACTAGTGGTAGGTGCATACTTAGGCCTTACCAATAAACCACTTTCCAAGAATGGATATTGGAGAGTTTAGCAGGTTGTTGTTGGGTGAGTGTGTAAGCTACACATGTTGGAGAATGAATGGCTGAATCTGTGCAAGGGAATGACTGTATGTTTTGTTTGCAAGAAAAGGATTTTCCTGTGTGTCCTCATTACCTGAATGTCTGAGCTGGTGTCTGAAATGCTGACAGTGACTGATGTACTAGAAAGTTGGTGTGTAGGGGTGGGCGGAGTTCATGGAGTTGTACTCTGCGGAATTCCCCATCGTACAAAACAAATTCAGTGAAATTCCGCTGACCTGTAATTAGAATAACAGTCAGTACATATAGTACTGGCAATGCTAAGAGGTCTGGCGTATAACTTAAAGTACCTCTTACAAGCAACAAACACAGTGCATTCTGAGATTTAAAGGGCACCCGAAATAATTACGGAGTGCCCTCTATACACTGCAGTTAATTGAAAAGCACTCACTCTCACACCGCCATCCAAGTTCCCAGCGTACACCCGATCTGAACCTGCAGTCGGAGTCTGAGCAACACCTAAAGAGTAGTCCTTAATTTGAGCCGGTGGTTTCCGGTGCTCCGCACCGGCACTTAATTAGTTTCTGCTGCTGACACAGGCACTTAATTGTCAACACAGCACTTATGACAGTCTGCCACATGGTGGCGCTGCTCATCTAATTTACAGATGAGCAGAACAACGGTTGTTTGTGAATACAATATACATTAAAAATTACTAATACCTGCCTCCCCAGCCATTCCTTTAGCTTTGGGGACATGGAATAATCTGGTGGTGCAAGCTGCAGTGGCCTCCTAGTCAGGGCCCTGGCACTTATTATTTTACAAATTAAGCACTGCTGAAGAGCGGGGGTGGGCTTCTCAGGGATCCCTCTGCATTCCTGCCACATCTGGTGTGAGGTTTGGGGTTTGTGGTGTCAGGCCCTGGTGGGCGCTACACCTATGGCTGGGGGTTGGAGGAATATGGGCCAACGGGAGCCTTTGTTCTGCTGAAAGGGTTATTGGCCTGGTTGTCATGGGTGCAAGTTGCTCCAACACCCTTTTCTGGTACAGATTTGTGACCAGTACTTGGAGTGTGATCTTCGACAAGGATCCAGTCTTCATCCTGAGTGCTCAGTGGGGGTTTTTGAGGCTTGCCGGGGTGGTTGAGGGGTGGGGGGGTGGGTGTGGAGTAGGTGGATCAAAAGGAGAGGCAGGTGAAAGGGTTAATTCCCCCATGGGATGTAGGGTCCGGTTTGGACGTGTATTTGCAGGGCTGTTTGTGGGGGCCAGTGCGGGCAAAGAGGCGAAGGCGATCTCTGGCCCGTCCGATGGCTTTTGTCCGGTTACCGGATAGTGACAACAGCCAAGCACTGATTTGGTTTAGCAGGGGCCAGGGGGTAGACATAAATGTAGCGGGGGTGGTCCTACCGTGCCAGGCAGGCCTCGGGCCTGTAATAGGGGGAGAGAGAATAATCACACAGCCACACTAGTCATTGGGTCTTTGCCGTCAGCCACGAGCGCTGACGTCATGTTTATGAAATACTCCCTGGTCCGCGCCCGGCCCAGGAAGTTGAAAGTGATACATTGTAGGGGTTGAGCCGGGTGGCTCACTACATCCCTTCCCTCCAAAATTTGTTCAAACAAATTAAAATAAAAAATGACACAAAATAAACTAACATAATAAACAGTGGTGCTATAGAGTCTCTGCATGTTCAACGTGGTCCTCTGTCCATTAACACAAAGTCTTTCAGCTTCTGACTCGACCTTGGATTCTCTCTCAGCTGGTACGGATGTCCTTGCTGGGGTATATTCACTTCTAGCCTTTTTGGAGTCTCCCCTCTCTGTCTTTCTTGCCCACACTCTATCCCCTTCTTCTGTGTGTTCGTCTCCCGATGTTGTTCCACTCTCTGCTGTTACATCGGGATTGCTCTGGGAACTCCTCTGTTCTACCTCCTCATGGGCCTCTTGTGTTGGAAACACTAGCTTCTTGAACCAGAACACATTTCTCGCTATTCTCCTTTCCCCTCTTCTTGCCGTTCTCATCGTTCCTTGCACATCGATTACTTCCCATGGTTCTTTTTCAAACGGCGTTCTGAATTTCCATCCTGGGTGTCTATCTTTCACCACCACTCTGTCTCCTCTGCAGATTGCTACCCCTCTGGCTCGTCTTCTTTTGCTGGCCTGTTCATTGTGTTGCCTTTTAAACTGTGCCACAGCGCTGTCCATTATTTCGGGCACCCATTGTTCACTCACTGGCACAATGTCTCTGACAGCTCTTTTCATTATGAGGTCGCTGGGTGAGCATCCTGTTGTACTATGTGGCGTTTGTCGATAAGCCCGCAGGAATCTTTGCAGACACCCCTCGAGGTCTTCTCGTTGATCTACACCAATTCTCAGAGCCTTATTGATCGTTCTCATGAACCTCTCTACTTCGCCGTTGGCTTGAGGCCATTGAGGAGTTACCTTCCCATGGTGGATGTTATATTGCTCGAGATACTCTTTGAACTCCTGGCCCTGAAAAGGAGGTCCGTTGTCAGTGCGTATCTCTTTGGGCATACCTAGTAGAGCAAATGTCTTTTCCATCACTGGTTTGATGTTTTCAAACGCTGTGGACCTCACCACTTCAACCACAGGGAATTTGGAATAGCTGTCCACCATGACCACCGTGGATCTTCCATCCGGGAAACTCCCAAAGTCCATGCTTATAGCTGCCCATGGCTTAGTGCTCGGTGGTTCAGTGATCACTGGGGGAACCGGTGCATCTCCTCCTGTTATTAGACACGCATGACAACTTCTTACTTTCTCCTCGATCATGTGTTTCACCCCATGAAACCACACCTTTGATCGTATGCGAGCTTTGGTTTTCTCGATTCCTTGATGCCTTGGTGTGCTAGGTCCACCATCCTTTTCCACAGTCTGGCTGGCATCACTATTTTCGTGCCTCGGAGAATCAATCCTTCGCTACTTTCGCTGAGTTCTTCTCGACACCTCCACACTCCCGTTCGTGCTTCTCTTTCTTCCTCCGTCATCCCACCAGCTCCCTCCTAGAAATTCTTCCATTGATGACTGCGCAGTGTCTTTGACTGCCGCCAGGCACGCATCTTCTCCAGTTGCCACCACTATTTCCTCTAGTGAGAGTGCTCGCGGACAGGCAGCGTCGGTTATCTGTTTGATGAATGATTCAGCCACATCATCTGCCTCTTTGTGGAAGTTAGGATTTATCGCCAAGGGATGTCGAGACAGGTAATCCGCTGGATTGTTCACTCCTGGCCTGTACACCACCTCAAAGTTGTAATGTTGAATCTGGACGGCCCATCTTTCAATGCGCGGCGGCCCACTTCTTGCCGTCCCTCCGAACAACAGAACCAGAGGCTTGTGGTCCGTTACCACTTTGAACTTATGTCCACACAGATAGATGTCGAAGTGCTGACATGTTATTATGCAAGAGAGGAGGCCCCACAACCAAAGGGAACAGGGCACTGCTATACAGTAAAGAGAACAGGAATTCCCCTTGAAACCTTATAACAGACACACTCATACACAAACTCACTTCAATTTCCTATTCCCTGTGAATAGTATCAACATAAAAATACAGTGGAACCCACCCTCCAGGCTTGTATATCACCAATTATGAGATTGAACATCAAGGGATGTTTTTGAGTATTTAATTAAAAAAAAGAATATTTTACTTCATATCTAATTGTCATTTTTTACTTCTTATAATCAAAACATTTAAAATTTCATAAAATTCATATGTAGCATGAAATATACAGTTTAAAAACAATGTGTACGGTATATAAAAAACGCTTTTCAAGATATCTGTAATGACAAAAGAAGAATATCTTAATGGGGAACCCTTTTTGCAAAGTTCAGAAAAAGCTGTTGCATTAGCTGATCCGACAATTCACGTCAAGTTTGTGTCCGGGTTAATGCGAGAGTCCATTCATTCCAGTAATTCCTCGTGGTCGGATTCAGCAGTACTCCGCGTCGACGTGTTTCGGTGGAAACAACTACTAAAAACCACCTTCCTCAGGACAGAAGTAATAAGGATTTTCTCCTCCTCGAGATGCTAACAATGTGTAATCACTTTTGGTGATACGTGTTCAATCGATATACAGCAGGATATTATAAAACTTGTGGCTTTGTTTAATTCTCCACAATCTTGATTCAGAACAGGAAAATACCTTTTAGTAATTCTCCTCTGACCAATCTAGTCTCATGTATATGTAGATTCTGTGTCCTAAATTTTGTAGGGACAGTATATCTCCTACTCATGCATTCTTGTTACACTATCCACAGCTTCTTTAGTATTGCTGCAACTTTCCAATACAGATGCCAAAACCACACCCCGGGATTCAATTCTTTTGGGGTTGTACAAAACTCGACCCTTCACATTTAGGCGTCTGAGTCAGATTCGGTCACTGACGCAGACGCCTGAATGTGAAGGGTCGAGTTCCGTACAACCCAAAAAGAATTGAATCCCGGGGTGTGGTTTTGGCATCGGTATCGGAAAGTTGCAGCAATACTAAAGAAGCTGTGGATAGTGTAACAAGAATGCATGAGTAGGAGATATACTGTCCCTACAAAATTTAGGACACAGAGTCTACATATACATGAGACTAGATTGGTCCAGAGGAGAATTACTAAAAGGTATTTTCCTGTTCTGAATCAAGATTGTGGGCGAATTAAACAAAGCCACAAATTTTATAATATCCTGCTGCATATCGATTGAACACGTATCACCAAAAGTGATTACACATTGTTAGCATCTCGAGGGGGGAGGAAAAATCCCTTATTACTTTCTGTCCTGAGGAAGGTGGTTTTTAGTAGTGGTTTCCACCGAAACGCGTCGATGCTGAGTACTGCTGAATCCAACCATGAGGAATTACTGGAATAAATGGACTCTCACATTCACCAGTAAACAAACTTGATGTGAATTGTTGGATCAGCTAATGCAACAGCTTTTTCTGAACTGTGCAAAAAGGGTTCCCCGTTAAGATATTCTTCTTTTGTCATTATAGATATCTTGAAAAGCGTTTTAATATACTGTACACATTGTTTTTAAACTGTACATTGCATGCTACATATGAATTTTATGAAATTTTAAATGTTTTGATTATAAGAAGTAAAAATGACAATTTGATATGAAGTAAAATATTATTTTTATTAAATACTCAAAACATCCCTTGATGTTCGATCTCATAATTGGTGGTATACAAGCCTGGAGGGTGGGTTCCACTGTATTTTTATGTTGATTCTATTCACAGAGAATAGGAAATTGAAGTGAGTTTGTGTAGGAGTGTGTCTGTTATAGGGTTTCCAAGGGGAATTCCTGTTCTCTTTACTGAAGTGCTGACATGCCCATCGAATGGCCAACCCCTCTCTCTCAATCTGTGCGTACCTGGTCTCCACAGCTGTTAGTGCTCGGCTGGCGTACGCGATGGTCACCCCTTCTTCCCTGCCGTCCTGCTGAAGGAGGACTGCACCTAATCCTACCGGGCTGGCATCCACTACGAGTTCTGTCGGGTTTCCTGGTTTGAAGTATGCTACCGTCGCTCCCTTTAAAAGTGCTCCTTTGACCTCCATAAATGCTTTCGCAGCTTCACTGGTCCATTGCCACTTTACATCTTTCTTGGTGAGCGCTCTCAGCGGCTCCGATATCGTAGCCAGGTGTGGAATGAATCGTCCGCAGTAGTTCGCCATCCCTAGGAAGCTTCTCATTTCTGTTTGGTTTTGAGGTGTTGTCGCAGCTCGAATAGCTTCTACCTTTGCCGGGTCCACTTGTAGTCCATGTGTCAAATATTTGTATCCAAAGAACTCAACCTCGTTAGTGTAGAATGCACATTTTTCCCTGTGCAACGTCAGTACTTGATCCAATAGCCTTTGCAGTGTTGCTCTCAGGCGTTCATGGTGTTCCTCTAGGGATTTTGAGAATATCAGCACATCATCGCTGACATTTATCACTCCCACTAACCCAGCAAGGCTTCACGAATAGCGTCCTGAAATACCTCAGCCACCGACGACACCCCGAAACTGAGTCGCTTGAACATTCTCAAATCAACGTGTGTGGAGTACGTGGTAATGTAGCGACTGGCTTCATCCAGTAACAGCTGGTGATATCGCGAGTTCAGATCGACTTTTGAAAACCATTTGGCTCCGTTGATGTCTGCCACTATTTCATCTATTGTAGGAGTTATGTGCCTCTCTCTCTTAATTGCTTTATTTGGCAAGCGCATATCTACGCATAGACGAATGGCACCAGGTTGTTTGGGCTTTGGTGCGATTACAAGCGGTGACACCCAGGGGGTGGGTCCCGACACCTTCTCAATCACCCCTGCCTTTTCCAGCTTCTCCAACTCAGCCTCTACCAGCGGCCGCAGGTGGAATGGCACTCTTCTGTGTCGCAGGGCTACTGGTTTTTATTGTTTTGTCGATGTGAAGTTTAACCTTTACTCCTTTCAGGCAGCCGAGCCCCCTGAAAAGACTTGGAAACACCGCCATGATGTCGTCGGCATGCGATTGGTGTATCTGTCGTGCGAACATCACCAACCCCAGGTCTTCTGCCGAGTGGCAACCCAGCAATGTCCCCGCACTGTCTTTAGTCACGTGAAACTTAGTCGTCGTCGATATCTCTCCGTGGGTAACTTTCACTTCAATCACGCCCTGTAACGGTATGGGTGTGTCTCTCCCATATGTGAAGATTCTCGCTCTCGTGCTGAGGAGGGGCGGTTTGGGTATGAGTTGTTCGTATTGTTCAGCGTCTAGGATGTTTACTGACGCTCCCGTATCTATTAACGCTGTGACTTTGTTTTCCCCTATGCATATCTGGCACATTAGCGGTGGTCTCTTCTTCGGATTCGTTCTTCCTGTGTATGATATGATGAACACTTCGTTGTCCTCGTCGTCTTCTGTAATATTCATCCTCTGGCACCTGCTCTCCACATCATCTGTTGCCTCCGCCGTTTGTACCACATGCTTGTTGGTCCCAAATTTCTTCGGTTTACCTCCTGGGGTGGACGGTCTTGTCGCACTCATGCATACCTTCGCGAAATGTCCAATCTTGCCACACCTCAAACACGGTTTGCCTTGTGCGGGGCATCCCTGCAGTGGATGATTGTCCAGTCCGCAGTTGCCACAAACTCGGCCTCCTGGGAGGCCACTTGCACCTCCTCTTCCTCGGCCAGACCCCTTCCGAATAGCCTCGACTCTCTCCTCCTTGATCGCGCCGGAATGCGTTTGCGGGTTTCCCATTGATCTTCACGCCAGCGCAGACTCCATATCTCCTGCCCGTGCATCTGCTAATTCATGAGATTTCCCCAAGACCAATATATCATCCAGCGATATCCCTGTCTGTCGTAGAATCAATTTCTGTAAATCCGACGACTTGCATCCCTGGATCAGTTGCGCCCTTATTTCCAGCTGCTTGTCGATTCCCGTGCAGGAACTAGCCAGCTTCCTCAGCCACGCAAAAAACATGTCCACGGATTCTTCTTCCCTTTGTTTCGCTTGCCACAATTTGAAGTGTTCAAAATCAGGATTTACCTGAGGGTCGAAGTAGCGGTCCAGGGCCCTTACCGCTTTGTCGTAGTCATTTCTGTCGCCAGTGTCTGGTAGATCTTGAAACAGCTCATACAATTCATCACTGCTCATGTGCAACATGATGGACTTTTTGACTGCGCCATCTGTTTCGCGCACTGCGACGAAGTAGTTTTCTAATTGTCCGATCCATTTGCGTCACCTCGGCGCTGATGTAGCTGGGTCGGAAAATTGACTGAATGGCGGTAGTGCGTTCAGTGCTGTACGAGAGCTTTGATCCCCGGCCCCTTGTGCACCACCGTCTGCCTGCACCGACATTGTTCTGGACTTTGTTGAGCCCTTCGCTGCTTCTGCGGTCACGTGTTCTTGTGCAGTGATCCCCTTGACCTCAGCCTGTTCCCTTGCTTCTCCCCTTCAGGCCTTCAATCCACTGTCTTATCTCAGTGACTCTCCCCACATGGGCTCACCCTGCATCACGTGCTTCTTCCGCTTTAGCTGATGTGATTTTTTTTTTTAATGTGGTGTCACTACTTCCTTTCCTCTTTTCCTCCTCTATTTTCCTTATATATTATTATTTTTTCCGAGTGCTCCTCCTCGCACCCCTCCAGGTATCCTCGCGCGCCCTGCCGTGCCCTGCAGGGTCGCGCTGCTCGCCTCTCCCCTGCTGCGCTGCCACATGGTTACTGGGCGCGTCTCCTACGCTGACTCCGCAACTGCAGGGATCGGCTTCGCTCTTCAAAGTGAGGCGCGCTACCTGCACCCGCACCGTGCGTAGCCGCGCACTCACCCGCTGGGCTTGCTCAGGCTGCACTCCTCGCCGGCGGCAGCTGCTCAACCAGTCGCAATGCCGCACCGCACCAGTGGACGTCCCCTGCGCGATGGTCGCTTCCTCGCCTGTTCGCTGCCTACCACTGCAGCTCCTCAGCTCACAGCCGACCGTGGTGATGGGATCACGTCACTGGATACCGCTCTCGATGTCACAGTAATCTTGACTCGCCATCACGCTGTCGGTTCTTCCGCCTCGTCACCAATGTAGCGGGTGTGGTCCTACCGTGCCAGGCAGGCCTCGGGCCTATAATAGGGGGAGGGAGAATAATCACACAGCCACACTAGTCACTGGGTCTGTGCCGTCAGCCACGAGCGCTGACGTCGCGTTTATTAAATACTCCCCGGTCCGCGCCCGACCCAGGAAGTTGAAAGTGATACATTGTAGGGGTTGAGCTGGGTGGCTCACTACAATAAACATGCCATCTTGTAAAAAGAGGAAAGTGGGGGATTTTAAGAAAAAATAGGGAGAATATGTTTTTTCTGTTGAAATCTATTTAAGCAGCAGGCAATTGCAGGCAGGAAGCAGTGCGGGGAGAGGGTGTGGTTTAAAGGCTAGGGCGGCTGACTTTGAAGCTGGGGAACCAGGATCAAGTCTCAGAATTACAGGGCTTTCCTGATGCCTGATAATGCAGTCAGCTCAGCTGAGCCCATCCCGCAGTTCTACGTAACTTTCAGGCTCAGCCTCGCAACTAAAATGTTATTAGATTATTAATATTCTATTAAAATCAACATCATGTCAGTATTAGTCATGAACTATACCTGAGCGGCAGAGGACTGGGGACTCTTCTTGCAGCACAGCACGGCCTCGAAGGCAGTCAGATCTTTTGGGATCCGATCCTGCCTCTTCTGCGATGACTCAAGCCACTAATTGGACAAGAATTTCAAGAATTATTCGGAAGCCAATCTGGAGAAAAACTGACTTGTGTTAAAGGGGAAGCAGCTGACGGCGCTAGGTGGGAGTTTGGGCGGAGGGAGGGAAGGATGTGTGTTCAGGGGGTGTCACTAGAGGTCACAAGGGGCATCACACACAACACCTTGTGTGTAGAGATAGAGGCCTGGTATCAACCTGAGAGGAGCCTTATCACTACTCTGGGACAGGAGTGCAGCTCAGGAAGGGTGGGAGAGGGGAACTCGGCACTGTCCTGTGGGGGGCGAAGGGGGTGTCTAGTGTCACTTACTGATTGCAGCTCGCCACCTCTACGGGCGAAGTGCACTAGCATCGTTTAGTAACGCACTTTAGCGCACAGCTCCAGCACGTCACACGCCCGCCCACGTAGGGGACACTTCAGCCACTCACTCTTCTTGTGCTAGCGCACTGAAGCAGACTGCCTGGGCGCTTTACAACAACAAGTCTAACAAGCATTTGCAATGCAATAGGTCTCGCATTTACCAGAGTTTCGTAAATGCGACACAGATTGCATTACAAATGCTAGTTTGTAAAAACGCTCATGCGGCACTTTAACTTTGATGTCCGCCGCGCACCTTTCTTTAGATGAGCCCTGTCTAAAGAAAGGGCGTGGCCATCATTAAAGTGAAAGCACAGTATGGGGCACTTTTACAACAAAAAGCATTTGTTTGTCTTTCACTTTAATGGCGGCCACGCCCCTTTCTTTAGACACAGCTCGTCTAAGGAAAGGGGCCCGGCTGACATTAAAGTGTAAGTGCGGCATGGGGCAATTTAAAAAAAAAAAAAAAAAAAAAAATTCAATAAATATTTTTAAAAAAATTAAAAAAGGGCCGCGTTTGGCGCAGCAAATAAAGCAAAGGCACGGCCGCCACTATCAGCGTGGCGTGCTATGTAAAACAATTAAGAAATAAAGCGTTGCGAGAGAGCCTGTCCTGGCAAGAGAAAACCATTAAACGAAATAGTGCTCGTAGGCTGTAATTAAAGCCTACCAAGCAACAAAAATGCAAAAGGGGGTGTCCTTATGGGAGGTTACAAATGAAGACAAGGCGGTACTAAGGTGGGACTAACAAGCCTATGAAATCAGAAGCCAGCATTTACAAATGACAATGACACAAGCCGATGGAAAATATGGGCGGAGTGTGGGCAGGGCTTCAAGTCCATACTCTAATACAGCATGCCTCGCAGAGCAGCGCATGTGCTGCCTAGGCTTGACCTAAATAGGGCCATCCCCTCAGCAACATGGATTAAGTGATTGAATGAGAAGGCATGAGTGGACGTGAGCAAGTATGGAAGACGCATTTACACAAACACTTCCTGTCACCACAAAATATCATGTATCGAATATGTGATGGGAAAAAAAAATCATGCAACAGCAAGGTGCAATATATTCTGGACATGAGGGAAAGCACACACACACACGCACACACACACACGCATTTGTAGATAGTTAACTAGTGCTGTGTAGCTAGAGTGTAAGATCAAATGCATCCAAAGACCTCTTCTGCCAGCAACAGGTGTCATTTATGTAATGTATGGGAGAGAAGGAATTCACTGAAACAGCATCAAGACTCAGCAATCCCGTACTGGGGAGGTACAGCACCCAGAAGCACGTTCTGTCAGCAAAAGGTGCCATAGATTTAGAGAATTAAAGAGCGGCTACACACGGACCATTCCACTCTTCAAAAGGTGCTGTGGGTTCTAATTGAGAAAATAGAGGAATATAGAAGCGAACTTCCTGCAGAAAAAATCACGCCTTAGACCTCCTCCTGGTGAGATGTCTCATCGCAGGCGGTTGCCAACGCTCGTGTTGAGAAATCTGCTATTCGCCTTTGGGAAGCTGCCCCTTGAGTAGAATGTCTACTCCAGCGGTAGAAAGCTGCAGCTCCCTCTGGCGCGACGCGTAGTGCTGTTTGCGCTGATTTAACAGCACGCGGCAAACTCCCGGTGCTAAAAATCAGTTCGAGCAGCGCGACTTAACAGATTCCGCCACTGGCGGAACTCTGTGGAGCGCAGCAGAGTTTTTCTGGCACTTCGCAGAGTTCCACAGAGTAAAACTACGCGAACTCCGCCCAGGAGTAGTGGAAAGCCTCTTATGAGGACTGTTAATGGATGAGAAAGTACAGCCAAGAACCCCAAGAGGCACCAAGAATTTAGTGTGTGGGAGTAATTGCACAAAAAGCAGTGATTCTTCTCAGCAACAAGTGCAATAGAATGTTTCTGAGAACTTGTCAGCGAGGGAAAATGCAGTTTTCTGCTAGCAACAGGTGTAATTCATCTAGTGTGGGAGAGGGAACACGTACACGGGTGCATATCCTGTCATCAATAGGTGTCATGGATGTAGTGTGTGAAAGTAAATGCAGTTCCCTGACAGCAACAGGGGTCATGGATCTAGTGTGGGAGAGTTAAAGCAGTTTCCCATCAGAAACAGGCACCATGGATCTAGTGTGGGAGAGTTGATGCAGGTTTCTGTCAAAAACAGATACCCTTTGATCTACTGTGTGAGAATTGATGCAGTTCCCGGTCAGCAACAGGTGCCATGCATCTTGTATGTGAGAGAAAATGCAGCTCCCTGTTAACAACAGGTATGGTAGATTTAGTATGTGACATTGAATGCAGTTCCCATCAGCAACAGGTGTAGTTCACCTAGTGTGCAAATGTGAATGCTGTTTCTTGTCAGCAACAAAGTTCGTGAATCTAGTGTGCGTGGGTGAATGCAGTTTCCTGTCAGCAACGGGTGCCATGGATATAGCATTTGAAAGCAAATGCAGTTCCTTGTCAGCTGCAGGCATTGTGGATCTGGTGTGTGAAAATTAATGGTGTTCCCTGTCAGCAACAGGTGTTGTGGATCTTGTGCGTGTGAGTGAATGCAGTGTCCTGCCATGAGCAGATGTCATACATGTAGTGTGAAAGTGAAGGCAGCGACAGTTGCAGAGAAAGTTTATGCTGTTTCCTGTCAAAAAAAGGTGTCGTGGATCTAGTGTGTGCGAGTAAATGCAGTTTCTTGTCAGCATCAAGTGTTGTAGATCTAGGGTGCGAGTCAATGTAGCATTGTGTCAGCAGCATGTGTTGTGGATTTAGTGTGAGAGTGAATGCAGCCTCCTGCCAACAGGAGGAGTCATGGATCTAGTGTGTGAGAGTAAATACTGTCTTCTGCAAACATTAGGTGCCGTGGATCGAGTGTGAGATACTGAATGCAGTTCCCTGTCAGCAACAGGTGTCCTGGTTCTAGTGTGAGAGACTGAATGCAGTTCCCTGTTAGGTGTCCTGGAGCTAGTGTGTGAGAGTGAATGCAGTTCCCTGTCAGCAACAGGTGTCCTGGTTCTAGTGTGAGAGACTGAATGCAGTTCCCCGTTAGGTGTCCTGGATCTAGTATGTGAGAGTGAATGCAGGTCCCTGTCAGCAAACAGGTGTCCTGGTTCTAGTGTGAGAGTGAATGCAGTTCCCTGTTAGGTGTCCTGGATCTAGTGTGTGAGAGTGAATGCAGTTCCCTGTCAGCAAACAGGTGTCCTGGTTCTAGTGTGAGAGACTGAATGCAGTTCCACGTTAGGTGTCCTGGATCTAGTGTGTGAGAGTGAATGCAGTTCCCTGTCAGCAACAGGTGTCCTGGTTCTAGTGTGAGAGACTGAATGCAGTTCCCTGTTAGGTGTCCTGGAGCTAGTGTGTGAGAGTGAATGCAGTTCCCTGTCAGCAACAGGTGTCCTGGTTCTAGTGTGAGAGACTGAATGCAGTTCCCCGTTAGGTGTCCTGGATCTAGTATGTGAGAGTGAATGCAGGTCCCTGTCAGCAAACAGGTGTCCTGGTTCTAGTGTGAGAGTGAATGCAGTTCCCTGTTAGGTGTCCTGGATCTAGTGTGTGAGAGTGAATGCAGTTCCCTGTCAGCAAACAGGTGTCCTGGTTCTAGTGTGAGACTGAATGCAGTCCCGGGCAGGTGTCCTGGATCTGGTGTGTGAGAGTGAATGCAGTTCCCCGTCAGGTGTCCTGGATCTAGTGTGTGAGAGTGAATGCAGTTCCCCGTCAGCAACAGGTGTCCTGGTTCTAGTGAGAGACTGAATGCAGTTCCGCGTTAGATGCCCTGTATCTAGTATGTGAGAGTGAATGCAGTTCCCTGTCAGCAAACAGGTGTCCTGGTTATAGTGTGAGAGATTGAATGCAGTTCCCCGTTAGGTGTCCTGGATCTAGTGTGAGAGTGTGAATGCAGTTCCCTGTCAGCAAACAGGTGTCCTGGTTATAGTGTGAGAGATTGAATGCAGTTCCCGTTGGGTGTCCTGGATCTAGTGTGAGAGTGAATGCAGTTCCCTGTCAGCAAACAGGTGTCCTGGTTCTAGTGTGAGAGACTGAATGCAGTTCCCCGTTAGGTGTCTAGGATCTAGTGTGTGAGAGTGAATGCAGTTCCCTGTCAGCAACAGGTGTCTTGGTTCTAGTGTGAGAGTGAATGCAGTTCCCTGTTAGGTGTCCTGGATCTAGTGTGTGAGAGTGAATGCAGTTCCCTGTCAGCAAAACAGGTGTCCTGGTTCTAGTGTGAGACTGAATGCAGTTCCCTGTTAGGTGTCATGGATCTAGTATGTGAGAGTGAATGCAGTTCCCTGTCAGCAAACAGGTGTCCTGGTTATAGTGTGAGGGACTGAATGCAGTTCCCCGTTAGGTGTCATGGATCTAGTATGTGAGAGTAAATGCAGTTCCCTGTCAGCAAACCGGTGTCCTGGTTATAGTGTGATAGACTGAATGCAGTTCCACGTTAGGTGTCCTGGATCTAGTGTGTGAGAGTGAATGCAGTTCCCTGTCAGCAACAGGTG
Organism: Calotriton arnoldi; assembly: GCA_963921515.1. NCBI lineage: Eukaryota > Metazoa > Chordata > Amphibia > Caudata > Salamandridae > Calotriton > Calotriton arnoldi. The sequence continues at coordinate 401,069 of CAWUFW010000075.1, read as the reverse complement.
TCCTGGTTCTAGTGAGAGACTGAATGCAGTTCCCCGTTAGATGTCCTGTATCTAGTATGTGAGAGTGAATGCAGTTCCCTGTCAGCAAACAGGTGTCCTGGTTATAGTGTGAGAGATTGAATGCAGTTCCCCGTTAGGTGTCCTGGATCTAGTGTGTGAGAGTGAATGCAGTTCCCTGTCAGCAACAGGTGTCTTGGTTCTAGTGTGAGAGTGAATGCAGTTCCCTGTTAGGTGTCCTGGATCTAGTGTGTGAGAGTGAATGCAGTTCCCTGTCAGCAAAACAGGTGTCCTGGTTCTAGTGTGAGACTGAATGGAGTCCCGGGCAGGTGTACTGGATCTGGTGTGTGAGAGTGAATGCAGTTCCCTGTCAGCAACAGGTGTCCTGAATTTAGTGTGAGAGACTGAATGCAGTTCCCCGTCAGGTGTCCTGGATCTAGTGTGTGAGAGTGAATGCAGTTCCCTGTCAGCAACAGGTGTCCTGGTTCTAGTGATAGACTGAATGCAGTTCCCCGTTAGATGTCCTGTATCTAGTATGTGAGAGTGAATGCAGTTCCCTGTCAGCAAACAGGTGTCCTGGTTATAGTGTGAGAGATTGAATGCAGTTCCCTGTTAGGTGTCCTGGATCTAGTGTGTGAGAGTGAATGCAGTTCCCTGTCAGCAAACAGGTGTCCTGGCTCTAGTGTGAGACTGAATGCAGTCCCGGGCAGGTGTCCTGGATCTGATGTGTGAGAGTGAATGCAGTTCCCTGTCAGCAACAGGTGTCCTGTATCTAGTGTGAGAGACTGAATGCAGTCCCGGGCAGGTGTCCTGGATCTAGTGTGAGAGACTGAATGCAGTTCCCCGTTAGGTGTCCTGGATCTAGTGTGTGAGAGTGAATGCAGTTCCCTCTCAGCAAAAAGGTGTCCTGGATCTAGTGTGAGACTGAATGCAGTCCCAGTATGGTGTCCTGGATCTGGTGTGTGAGAGTGAATGCAGTTCCCTGTCAGCAACAGGTGTCCTGGATCTAGTGTGTGAGACTGAATGCAGTTCCCTGTTGGGTGTCCTGGATCTAGTGTGTGAGAGTGAATGCAGTTCCCTGTCAGCAAACAGGTGTCCTGGTTCTAGTGTGAGACTGAAAGCAGTCCCGGGCAGGTGTCCTGGATCTGGTTTGTGAGAGTGAATGCACCTCCCTGTCAGCAAACAGGTGTCCTGGATTTAGTGTGAGAGACTGAATGCAGTTCCCTGTTAGGTGTCATGGATCTAGTATGTGAGAGTGAATGCAGTTCCCTGTCAGCAAACAGGTGTCCTGGTTATAGTGTGAGGGACTGAATGCAGTTCCCCGTTAGGTGTCATGGATCTAGTATGTGAGAGTAAATGCAGTTCCCTGTCAGCAAACCGGTGTCCTGGTTATAGTGTGATGGACTGAATGCAGTTCCACGTTAGGTGTCCTGGATCTAGTGTGTGAGAGTGAATGCAGTTCCCTGTCAGCAAACAGGTGTCCTAGTTCTAGTGTGAGACTGAATGCAGTGCCGGGCAGGTGTCCTGGATCTGGTGTGTGAGAGTGAATGCAGTTCTATGTCAGCAACAGGTGTCCTGGATCTAGTGTGAGAGTGAATGCAGTTCCCTGTCAGCAAACAGGTGTCCTAGTTCTAGTGTGAGACTGAATGCAGTGCCGGGCAGGTGTCCTGGATCTAGTGTGTGAGAGTAAATGCAGTTCCCTGTCAGCAAACAGGTGTCCTGGATCTAGTGTGAGAGTGAATGCAGTTCCCTGTCAGCAAACAGGTGTCCTGGTTCTAGTGTGAGACTGAATGCAGTCCCGGGCAGGTGTCCTGGATCTAGTGTGAGAGACAGAATGCAGTTCCCCGTTAGGTGTCTAGGATGTAGTGTGTGAGAGTGAATGCAGTTCCCGGTCAGCAACAGGTGTCTTGGTTCTAGTGTGAGAGTGAATGCAGTTCCCTGTTAGGTGTCCTGGATCTAGTGTGTGAGAGTGAATGCAGTTACCTGTCAGCAAACAGGTGTCCTGGTTCTAGTGTGAGACTGAATGCAGTCCCGGGCAGGTGTCCTGGATCTAGTGTGAGAACCTGAATGCAGTTCCCCGTTAGGTGTCTAGGATCTAGTGTGTGAGAGTGAATGCAGTTCCCTGTTAGGTGTCCTGGATCTAGTGTGTGAGAGTGAATGCAGGTCCCTGTCAGCAAACAGGTGTCCTGGATCTAGTGTGTGAGAGTGAATGCGGTTCCCTGTCAGCAAAACAGGTGTCCTGGTTCTAGTGTGAGACTGAATGCAGTCCCGGGCAGGTGTACTGGATCTGGTGTGTGAGAGTGAATGCAGTTCCCTGTCAGCAACAGGTGTCCTGGATTTAGTGTGAGAGACTGAATGCAGTTCCCCGTCAGGTGTCCTGGATCTAGTGTGTGAGAGTGAATGCAGTTCCCTGTCAGCAAACAGGTGTCCTGGTTCTAGTGTGAGACTGAATGCAGTCCCGGGCAGGTGTCCTGGATCTGGTGTGTGAGAGTGAATGCAGTTCCCCGTCAGGTGTCCTGGATCTAGTGTGTGAGAGTGAATGCAGTTCCCCGTCAGCAACAGGTGTCCTGGTTCTAGTGAGAGACTGAATGCAGTTCCGCGTTAGATGTCCTGTATCTAGTATGTGAGAGTGAATGCAGTTCCCTGTCAGCAAACAGGTGTCCTGGTTATAGTGTGAGAGATTGAATGCAGTTCCCCGTTAGGTGTCCTGGATCTAGTGTGAGAGTGTGAATGCAGTTCCCTGTCAGCAAACAGGTGTCCTGGTTATAGTGTGAGAGATTGAATGCAGTTCCCCGTTGGGTGTCCTGGATCTAGTGTGAGAGTGAATGCAGTTCCCTGTCAGCAAACAGGTGTCCTGGTTCTAGTGTGAGAGACTGAATGCAGTTCCCCGTTAGGTGTCTAGGATCTAGTGTGTGAGAGTGAATGCAGTTCCCTGTCAGCAACAGGTGTCTTGGTTCTAGTGTGAGAGTGAATGCAGTTCCCTGTTAGGTGTCCTGGATCTAGTGTGTGAGAGTGAATGCAGTTCCCTGTCAGCAAAACAGGTGTCCTGGTTCTAGTGTGAGACTGAATGCAGTTCCCTGTTAGGTGTCATGGATCTAGTATGTGAGAGTGAATGCAGTTCCCTGTCAGCAAACAGGTGTCCTGGTTATAGTGTGAGGGACTGAATGCAGTTCCCCGTTAGGTGTCATGGATCTAGTATGTGAGAGTAAATGCAGTTCCCTGTCAGCAAACCGGTGTCCTGGTTATAGTGTGATAGACTGAATGCAGTTCCACGTTAGGTGTCCTGGATCTAGTGTGTGAGAGTGAATGCAGTTCCCTGTCAGCAACAGGTGTCCTGGTTCTAGTGAGAGACTGAATGCAGTTCCCCGTTAGATGTCCTGTATCTAGTATGTGAGAGTGAATGCAGTTCCCTGTCAGCAAACAGGTGTCCTGGTTATAGTGTGAGAGATTGAATGCAGTTCCCCGTTAGGTGTCCTGGATCTAGTGTGTGAGAGTGAATGCAGTTCCCTGTCAGCAACAGGTGTCTTGGTTCTAGTGTGAGAGTGAATGCAGTTCCCTGTTAGGTGTCCTGGATCTAGTGTGTGAGAGTGAATGCAGTTCCCTGTCAGCAAAACAGGTGTCCTGGTTCTAGTGTGAGACTGAATGGAGTCCCGGGCAGGTGTACTGGATCTGGTGTGTGAGAGTGAATGCAGTTCCCTGTCAGCAACAGGTGTCCTGAATTTAGTGTGAGAGACTGAATGCAGTTCCCCGTCAGGTGTCCTGGATCTAGTGTGTGAGAGTGAATGCAGTTCCCTGTCAGCAACAGGTGTCCTGGTTCTAGTGATAGACTGAATGCAGTTCCCCGTTAGATGTCCTGTATCTAGTATGTGAGAGTGAATGCAGTTCCCTGTCAGCAAACAGGTGTCCTGGTTATAGTGTGAGAGATTGAATGCAGTTCCCCGTTAGGTGTCCTGGATCTAGTGTGTGAGAGTGAATGCAGTTCCCTGTCAGCAAACAGGTGTCCTGGCTCTAGTGTGAGACTGAATGCAGTCCCGGGCAGGTGTCCTGGATCTGATGTGTGAGAGTGAATGCAGTTCCCTGTCAGCAACAGGTGTCCTGTATCTAGTGTGAGAGACTGAATGCAGTCCCGGGCAGGTGTCCTGGATCTAGTGTGAGAGACTGAATGCAGTTCCCCGTTAGGTGTCCTGGATCTAGTGTGTGAGAGTGAATGCAGTTCCCTCTCAGCAAAAAGGTGTCCTGGATCTAGTGTGAGACTGAATGCAGTCCCAGTATGGTGTCCTGGATCTGGTGTGTGAGAGTGAATGCAGTTCCCTGTCAGCAACAGGTGTCCTGGATCTAGTGTGTGAGACTGAATGCAGTTCCCTGTTGGGTGTCCTGGATCTAGTGTGTGAGAGTGAATGCAGTTCCCTGTCAGCAAACAGGTGTCCTGGTTCTAGTGTGAGACTGAAAGCAGTCCCGGGCAGGTGTCCTGGATCTGGTTTGTGAGAGTGAATGCACCTCCCTGTCAGCAAACAGGTGTCCTGGATTTAGTGTGAGAGACTGAATGCAGTTCCCTGTTAGGTGTCATGGATCTAGTATGTGAGAGTGAATGCAGTTCCCTGTCAGCAAACAGGTGTCCTGGTTATAGTGTGAGGGACTGAATGCAGTTCCCCGTTAGGTGTCATGGATCTAGTATGTGAGAGTAAATGCAGTTCCCTGTCAGCAAACCGGTGTCCTGGTTATAGTGTGATGGACTGAATGCAGTTCCACGTTAGGTGTCCTGGATCTAGTGTGTGAGAGTGAATGCAGTTCCCTGTCAGCAAACAGGTGTCCTAGTTCTAGTGTGAGACTGAATGCAGTGCCGGGCAGGTGTCCTGGATCTGGTGTGTGAGAGTGAATGCAGTTCTATGTCAGCAACAGGTGTCCTGGATCTAGTGTGAGAGTGAATGCAGTTCCCTGTCAGCAAACAGGTGTCCTAGTTCTAGTGTGAGACTGAATGCAGTGCCGGGCAGGTGTCCTGGATCTAGTGTGTGAGAGTAAATGCAGTTCCCTGTCAGCAAACAGGTGTCCTGGATCTAGTGTGAGAGTGAATGCAGTTCCCTGTCAGCAAACAGGTGTCCTGGTTCTAGTGTGAGACTGAATGCAGTCCCGGGCAGGTGTCCTGGATCTAGTGTGAGAGACTGAATGCAGTTCCCCGTTAGGTGTCTAGGATGTAGTGTGTGAGAGTGAATGCAGTTCCCGGTCAGCAACAGGTGTCTTGGTTCTAGTGTGAGAGTGAATGCAGTTCCCTGTTAGGTGTCCTGGATCTAGTGTGTGAGAGTGAATGCAGTTACCTGTCAGCAAACAGGTGTCCTGGTTCTAGTGTGAGACTGAATGCAGTCCCGGGCAGGTGTCCTGGATCTAGTGTGAGAACCTGAATGCAGTTCCCCGTTAGGTGTCTAGGATCTAGTGTGTGAGAGTGAATGCAGTTCCCTGTTAGGTGTCCTGGATCTAGTGTGTGAGAGTGAATGCAGGTCCCTGTCAGCAAACAGGTGTCCTGGATCTAGTGTGTGAGAGTGAATGCGGTTCCCTGTCAGCAAAACAGGTGTCCTGGTTCTAGTGTGAGACTGAATGCAGTCCCGGGCAGGTGTACTGGATCTGGTGTGTGAGAGTGAATGCAGTTCCCTGTCAGCAACAGGTGTCCTGGATTTAGTGTGAGAGACTGAATGCAGTTCCCCGTCAGGTGTCCTGGATCTAGTGTGTGAGAGTGAATGCAGTTCCCTGTCAGCAAACAGGTGTCCTGGTTCTAGTGTGAGACTGAATGTAGTCCTGTGCAGGTGTCCTGGATCTAGTGTGAGAGTGAATGCAGTTCCCTGTCAGCAAACAGGTGTCCTGGTTCCAGTGTGAGACTGAATGCAATCCCGGGCAGGTGTCCTGGACCTAGTGTGAGAGACTGAATGTAGTTCCCCCTTAGGTGTCCTGGATCTAGTGTGTGAGAGTGAATGCAGTTCCCTGTCAGCATACAGGTGTCCTGGATCTAGTGTGAGAGTGAATGCAGTAACCTGTCAGCAAACAGGTGTCCTGGTTCTAGTGTGAGACTGAATGCAGTCCCATGATGGTGTCCTGGATCTGGTGTGTGAGAGTGAATGCAGTTCCCTGTCAGCAACAGGTGTCCTGGATCTAGTGTGTGAGACTGAATGCAGTTCCCTGTTAGGTGTCCTGGATCTAGTGTGTAAGAGTGAATGCAGTTCCATGTCAGCAAACAGATGTCCTGGATCTAGTGTGAGAGTGAATGCAGTTCCCTGTTAGGTGTCCTGGATCTAGTGTGTGAGAGTGAATGCAGTTCCCTGTCAGCAAACAGGTGTCCTGGTTCTAGTGTGAGACTGAATGCAGTCCCGGGCAGGTGTCCTAGATCTGGTGTGTGAGAGTGAATGCAGTTCCCTGTCAGCAACAGGTGTGCTGGATTTAGTGTGAGAAACTGAATGCAGTTCCCCGTTAGGTGTCCTGGATCTAGTGTGTGAGAGTGAATGCAGTTCCCTGTCAGCAACAGGTGTCCTGGTTCTAGTGTGAGAGACTGAATGCAGTTCCCGTTAGGTGTCCTGGCTCTAGTATGTGAGAGTGAATGCAGTTCCCTGTCAGCAAACAGGTGGCCTGGTTATAGTGTGAGAGACTGAATGCAGTTCCCCGTTAGGTGTCCTGGATCTAGTGTGTGAGAGTGAATGCAGTTCCCTGTCAGCAAACAGGTGTCCTGGTTCTAGTGTGAGACTGAATGCAGTCCCGGCAAGGTGTCCTGGATCTGGTGTGTGAGAGTGAATGCAGTTCCCTGTCAGCAAACAGGTGTCCTGGATCTAGTGTGAGAGTGAGTTCAGTTCCCTGTCAGCAAACAGGTGTCCTGGTTCTAGTTTGAGACTGAATGCAGTCCCGGGCAGGTGTCCTGGATCTAGTGTGAGACACTGAATGCAGTTCCCCATTAGGTGTCTAGGATCTAGTGTGTGAGAGTGAATGCAGTTCCCTGTCAGCAACAGGTGTCTTGGTTTTAGTGTGAGAGTGAATGCAGTTCCCTGTTAGGTGTCCTGGATCTAGTGTGTGAGAGTGAATGCAGTTCCCTGTCAGCAACAGGTGTCCTGGATTTAGTGTGAGAGACTGAATGCAGTTCCCCGTCAGGTGTCCTGGATCTAGTGTGTGAGAGTGAATGCAGTTCCCTGTCAGCAAACAGGTGTCCTGGTTCTAGTGTGAGACTGAATGTAGTCCTGTGCAGGTGTCCTGGATCTAGTGTGAGAGTGAATGCAGTTCCCTGTCAGCAACAGGTGTCCTGGATCTAGTGTGTGAGACTGAATGCAGTTCCCTGTTAGGTGTCCTGGATCTAGTGTGTAAGAGTGAATGCAGTTCCATGTCAGCAAACAGATGTCCTGGATCTAGTGTGAGAGTGAATGCAGTTCCCTGTTAGGTGTCCTGGATCTAGTGTGTGAAAGTGAATGCAGTTCCCTGTCAGCAAACAGGTGTCCTGGTTCTAGTGTGAGAGACTGAATGCAGTTCCCCGTTAGGTGTCCTGGATCTAGTGTGTGAGAGTGAATGCAGTTCCCTGTCAGCAAACAGGTGTCCTGGTTCTAGTGTGAGAGACTGAATGCAGTTCCACGTTAGGTGTCCTGGATCTAGTGTGTGAGAGTGAATGCAGTTCCCTGTCACCAAACAGGTGTCCTAGTTCTAGTGTGAGACTGAATGCAGTGCCGGGCAGGTGTCCTGGATCTGGTGTGTGAGAGTGAATGCAGTTACATGTCAGAAACAGGTGTCCTGGTTCTAGTGTGAGACTGAATGCAGTCCTGGGCAGGTGTCCTGGTTCTAGTGTGTGAGAGTGAATGCAGTTCCCTGTCAGCAACAGGTGTCCTGGTTCTAGTGTGAGAGACTGAATGCAGTTCCCCGTTAGGTATCCTGGATCTAGTATGTGAGAGTGAATGCAGTTCCCTGTCAGCAAACAGGTGTTCTGGTTATAGTGTGAGAGACTGAATGCAGTTACCTGTTAGGTGTCCTGGATCTAGTGTGTGAGAGTGAATGCAGTTCCCTGTCAGCAAACAGGTGTCCTGGTTCTAGTGTGAGACCGAATGCAGTCCCAGGCAGGTGTCCTTGATCTGGTGTGTGAGTGTGAATGCAGTTCCCTGTCAGCAACAGGTGTCCTGGATCTAGTGAGTGAGACTGAATGCAGTTCCCTGTTAGGTGACCTGGATCTAGTGTGTGAGAGTGAATGCAGTTCCCTGTCAGCAAACAGGTGTCCTGGTTCTAGTGTGAGACTGAATGCAGTCCCAGGCAGGTGTCCTGGATCTGGTGTGTGAGAGTGAATGCAGCTCCCTGTCAGCAAACAGGTGTCCTGGTTCTAGTGTGAGACTGAATGCAGTCCCGGGCAGGTGTCCTGGATCTGGTGTGTCAGAGTGAATGCAGCTCCCTGTCAGCAACAGGTGTCCTGGATCTAGTGTGAGAGACTGAATGCAGTTCCCTGTTAGGTGACCTGGATCTAGTGTGTGAGAGTGAATGCAGTTCCCTGTCAGCAAACAGGTGTCCTGGTTCTAGTGTGAGACTGAATGCAGTCCCGGGCAGGTGTCCTGGATCTAGTGTGAGAGACTGAATGCAGTTCCCCGTTAGGTGTCCTGGATCTAGTGTGTGAGAGTGAATGCAGTTCCCTCTCAGCAAAAAGGTGTCCTGGATCTAGTGTGAGAGTGAATGCAGTTCCCTGTCAGCAAACAGGTGTCCTGGTTCTAGTGTGAGACTGAATGCAGTCCCAGTATGGTGTCCTGGATCTGGTGTGTGAGAGTGAATGCAGTTCCCTGTCAGCAACAGGTGTCCTGGATCTAGTGTGTGAGACTGAATGCAGTTCTCTGTTGGGTGTCCTGGATCTAGTGTGTGAGAGTGAATGCAGTTCCCTGTCAGCAAACAGGTGTCCTGGATCTAGTGTGAAAGTGACTGCAGTTCCCTGTCAGCAAACAGGTGTCCTGGTTCTAGTGTGAGACTGAATGCAGTCCCGGGCAGGTGTACTGGATCTGGTGTGTGAGAGTGAATGCAGTTCCCTGTCAGCAACAGGTGTCCTGGATTTAGTGTGAGAGACTGAATGCAGTTCCCCGTCAGGTGTCCTGGATCTAGTGTGTGAGAGTGAATGCAGTTCCCTGTCAGCAAACAGGTGTCCTGGTTCTAGTGTGAGACTGAATGTAGTCCTGTGCAGGTGTCCTGGATCTAGTGTGAGAGTGAATGCAGTTCCCTGTCAGCAACAGGTGTCCTGGATCTAGTGTGTGAGACTGAATGCAGTTCCCTGTTAGGTGTCCTGGATCTAGTGTGTAAGAGTGAATGCAGTTCCATGTCAGCAAACAGATGTCCTGGATCTAGTGTGAGAGTGAATGCAGTGCCCTGTTAGGTGTCCTGGATCTAGTGTGTGAGAGTGAATGCAGTTCCCTGTCAGCAAACAGGTGTCCTGGTTCTAGTGTGAGAGACTGAATGCAGTCCCGGGCAGGTGTCCTAGATCTGGTGTGTGAGAGTGAATGCAGTTCCCTGTCAGCAACAGGTGTGCTGGATTTAGTGTGAGAAACTGAATGCAGTTCCCCGTTAGGTGTCCTGGATCTAGTGTGTGAGAGTGAATGCAGTTCCCTGTCAGCAACAGGTGTCCTGGTTCTAGTGTGAGAGACTGAATGCAGTTCCCCGTTAGGTGTCCTGGCTCTAGTATGTGAGAGTGAATGCAGTTCCCTGTCAGCAAACAGGTGGCCTGGTTATAGTGTGAGAGACTGAATGCAGTTCCCCGTTAGGTGTCCTGGATCTAGTGTGTGAGAGTGAATGCAGTTCCTTGTCAGCAAACAGGTGTCCTGGTTCTAGTGTGAGACTGAATGCAGTCCCGGCAAGGTGTCCTGGATCTGGTGTGTGAGAGTGAATGCAGTTCCCTGTCAGCAAACAGGTGTCCTGGATCTAGTGTGAGAGTGAGTTCAGTTCCCTGTCAGCAAACAGGTGTCCTGGTTCTAGTTTGAGACTGAATGCAGTCCCGGGCAGGTGTCCTGGATCTAGTGTGAGACACTGAATGCAGTTCCCCATTAGGTGTCTAGGATCTAGTGTGTGAGAGTGAATGCAGTTCCCTGTCAGCAACAGGTGTCTTGGTTTTAGTGTGAGAGTGAATGCAGTTCCCTGTTAGGTGTCCTGGATCTAGTGTGTGAGAGTGAATGCAGTTCCCTGTCAGCAAACAGGTGTCCTGGTTCTAGTGTGAGACTGAATGCAGTCCTGGGCAGGTGTCCTGGTTCTAGTGTGTGAGAGTGAATGCAGTTCCCTGTCAGCAACAGGTGTCCTGGTTCTAGTGTGAGAGACTGAATGCAGTTCCCCGTTAGGTATCCTGGATCTAGTATGTGAGAGTGAATGCAGTTCCCTGTCAGCAAACAGGTGTTCTGGTTATAGTGTGAGAGACTGAATGCAGTTACCCGTTAGGTGTCCTGGATCTAGTGTGTGAGAGTGAATGCAGTTCCCTGTCAGCAAACAGGTGTCCTGGTTCTAGTGTGAGACTGAATGCAGTCCCAGGCAGGTGTCCTTGATCTGGTGTGTGAGTGTGAATGCAGTTCCCTGTCAGCAACAGGTGTCCTGGATCTAGTGAGTGAGACTGAATGCAGTTCCCTGTTAGGTGTCCTGGATCTAGTGTGTGAGAGTGAATGCAGTTCCCTGTCAGCAAACAGGTGTCCTGGATCTAGTGTGAGAGTGAATGCAGTTCCCTGTCAGCAAACAGGTGTCTTGGTTCTAGTGTGAGACTGAATGCAGTCCCAGGCAGGTGTCCTGGATCTGGTGTGTGAGAGTGAATGCAGCTCCCTGTCAGCAAACAGGTGTCCTGGTTCTAGTGTGAGACTGAATGCAGTCCCGGGCAGGTGTCCTGGATCTGGTGTGTCAGAGTGAATGCAGCTCCCTGTCAGCAACAGGTGTCCTGGATCTAGTGTGAGAGACTGAATGCAGTTCCCTGTTAGGTGACCTGGATCTAGTGTGTGAGAGTGAATGCAGTTCCCTGTCAGCAAACAGGTGTCCTGGTTCTAGTGTGAGACTGAATGCAGTCCCGGGCAGGTGTCCTGGATCTAGTGTGAGAGACTGAATGCAGTTCCCCGTTAGGTGTCCTGGATCTAGTGTGTGAGAGTGAATGCAGTTCCCTCTCAGCAAAAGGTGTCCTGGATCTAGTGTGAGAGTGAATGCAGTTCCCTGTCAGCAAACAGGTGTCCTGGTTCTAGTGTGAGACTGAATGCAGTCCCAGTATGGTGTCCTGGATCTGGTGTGTGAGAGTGAATGCAGTTCCCTGTCAGCAACAGGTGTCCTGGATCTAGTGTGTGAGACTGAATGCAGTTCTCTGTTGGGTGTCCTGGATCTAGTGTGTGAGAGTGAATGCAGTTCCCTGTCAGCAAACAGGTGTCCTGGATCTAGTGTGAAAGTGAATGCAGTTCCCTGTCAGCAAACAGGTGTCCTGGTTCTAGTGTGAGAGACTGAATGCAGTTCCCCGTTAGGTGTCCTGGATCTAGTGTGTGAGAGTGAATGCAGTTCCCTGTCAGCAAACAGGTGTCCTGGTTCTAGTGTGAGAGACTGAATGCAGTTCCACGTTAGGTGTCCTGGATCTAGTGTGTGAGAGTGAATGCAGTTCCCTGTCACCAAACAGGTGTCCTAGTTCTAGTGTGAGACTGAATGCAGTGCCGGGCAGGTGTCCTGGATCTGGTGTGTGAGAGTGAATGCAGTTACATGTCAGAAACAGGTGTCCTGGATCTAGTGTGAGAGACTGAAAGCAGTTCCCCTTTAGGTGTCCTGGATCTAGTGTGTGAGAGTAAATGCAGTTCCCTGTCAGCAAACAGGTGTCCTGGATCTAGTGTGAGAGTGAATGCAGTTCCCTGTCAGCAAACAGGTGTCCTGGTTCTAGTGTGAGACTGAATGCAGTCCCGGGCAGGTGTCCTGGATCTAGTGTGAGAGACTGAATGCAGTTCCCCGTTAGGTGTCTAGGATGTAGTGTGTGAGAGTGAATGCAGTTCCCAGTCAGCAACAGGTGTCTTGGTTCTAGTGTGAGAGTGAATGCAGTTCCCTGTTAGGTGTCCTGGATCTAGTGTGTGAGAGTGAATGCAGGTCCCTGTCAGCAAACAGGTGTCCTGGTTCTAGTGTGAGAGACTGAATGCAGTTCCCCGTTAGGCATCAAGTATCTAGTGTGTGAGAGTGATGGAGTTCCCTGTCAGCAACAGGCAGTGGCGTAGCTAGGCACTCTGCCGCCCGTGGCGGTCCCTGCCTTTTGCCGCCGCCGAGCGCCTAAGAGCAGGGGGGGTGCTGGCGATAAATTTACCTGCCGCCCCCAAATCTCGTGCCGCCCGGGGCGTACCGCCCCCTCCGCCCCCCCCTTGCTACGCCAGTGGCAACAGGTGTCTTGGTTCTAGTGTGAGAGTGAATGCAGTTCCCTGTTAGGTGTCCTGGATCTAGTGTGTGAGAGTGAATGCAGTTCCCTGTCAGTAAAACAGGTGTCCTGGTTCTAGTGTGAGACTGAATGCAGTCCCGGGCAGGTGTACTGGATCTGGTGTGTGTGTGAATGCAGTTCCCTGTCAGCAACAGGTGTCCTGGATTTAGTGTGAGAGACTGAATGCAGTTCCCCGTCAGGTGTCCTGGATCTAGTGTGTGAGAGTGAATGCAGTTCCCTGTCAGCAAACAGGTGTCCTGGTTCTAGTGTGAGACTGAATGTAGTCCCGAGCAGGTGTCCTGGATCTAGTGTGAGAGTGAATGCAGTTACCTGTCAGCAAACAGGTGTCCTGGTTCCAGTGTGAGACTGAATGCAGTCCCGGGCAGGTGTCCTGGACCTAGTGTGAGAGACTGAAAGCAGTTCCCCTTTAGGTGTCCTGGATCTAGTGTGTGAGAGTGAATGCAGTTCCCTGTCAGCAAACAGGTGTCCTGGATCTAGTGTGAGAGTGAATGCAGTAACCTGTCAGCAAACAGGTGTCCTGGTTCTAGTGTGAGACTGAATGCAATCCTATGATGGTGTCCTGGATCTGGTGTGTGAGAGTGAATGCAGGTCCCTGTGAGCAACAGGTGTCCTGGATCTACTGTGTGAGACGGAATGCAGTTCCCTGTTAGGTGTCCTGGATCTAGTGTGTGAGAGTGAATGCAGTTCCATGTCAGCAAACAGATGTCCTGGTTCTAGTGTGAGACTGAATGCAGTCCTGGGCAGGTGTCCTGGATCTGGTGTGTGAGAGTGAATGCAGTTCCCTGTCAGCAACAGGTGTCCTGGATTTAGTGTGAGAAACTGAATGCAGTTCCCCGTTAGGTTTCCTGGATCTAGTGTGTGAGAGTGAATGCAGTTCCCTGTCAGCAACAGGTGTCCTGGTTCTAGTGTGAGAGACTGAATGCAGTTTCCCGTTAGGTGTCCTGGATCTAGTATGTGAGAGTGAATGCAGTTCCCTGTCAGCAAACAGGTGGCCTGGTTATAGTGTGAGAGACTGAATGCAGTTCCCCGTTAGGTGTCCTGGATCTAGTGTGTGAGAGTGAATGCAGTTCCCTGTCAGCAAACAGGTGTCCTGGTTCTAGTGTGAGACTGAATGCAGTCCCGGGCAGGTGTCCTGGATCTGGTGTGTGAGAGTGAATGCAGTTCCCTGTCAGCAACAGGTGTCCTGGATCTAGTGTGAGAGACTGAATGCAGTTCCCCGTTAGGTGTCCTGGATCTAGTGTGTGAGAGTAAATGCAGTTCCCTGTCAGCAAACAGGTGTCCTGGATCTAGTGTGAGAGTGAATGCAGTTCCCTGTCAGCAAACAGGTGTCCTGGTTCTAGTGTGAGACTGAATGCAGTCCCAGGCAGGTGTCCTGGATCTGGTGTGTGAGAGTGAATGCAGTTCCCTGTCAGCAACAGGTGTCCTGGATCTAGTGTGTGAGACTGAATGCAGTTCCCTGTTAGGTGTCCTGGATCTAGTGTGCGAGAGTGAATGCAGTTCCCTGTCAGCAAACAGGTGTCCTGCATCTAGTGTGAGAGTGAATGCAGTTCCCTGTCAGCAAACAGGTGTCCTGGTTCTAGTGTGAGACTGAATGCAGTCCCGGGCAGGTGTCCTGGATCTGGTGTGTGAGAGTGAATGCAGTTCCCTGTCAGCAACAGGTGTCCTGGATTTGGTGTGAGAGACTGAATGCAGTTCCCCGTTAGGTGTCCTGGATCTAGTGTGTGAGAGTGAATGCAGTTCCCTGTCAGCAAAAGGTGTCCTGGTTCTAGTGTGAGCGACTGAATGCAGTTCCCCTTTAGGTGTACTGGATCTAGTATGTGAGAGTGAATGCAGTTCCCTGTCAGAAAACAGGTGTCCTGGTTATAGTGTGAGAGACTGAATGCAGTTACCCGTTAGGTGTCCTGGATCTAATTTGAGAGTGAATGCAGTTCCCTGTCAGCAAACAGGTGTCCTGGTTCTAGTGTGAGACTGAATGCAGTCCCGGGCAGTTGTCCTGGATCTGGTGTGTGAGAGTGAATGCAGTTCCCTGTCAGCAATAGGTTTCCTGGATCTAGTGTGTGAGACTGAATGCAGTTCCCTGTTAGGTGTCCTGGATCTAGTGTTGAGAGTAAATGCAGTTCCCTGTCAGAAAACAGGTGTCCTGGTTATAGTGTGAGAGACTGAATGCAGTTACCCGTTAGGTGTCCTGGATCTAATTTGAGAGTGAATGCAGTTCCCTGTCAGCAAACAGGTGTCCTGGTTCTAGTGTGAGACTGAATGCAGTCCCGGGCAGTTGTCCTGGATCTGGTGTGTGAGAGTGAATGCAGTTCCCTGTCAGCAATAGGTTTCCTGGATCTAGTGTGTGAGACTGAATGCAGTTCCCTGTTAGGTGTCCTGGATCTAGTGTTGAGAGTAAATGCAGTTCCCTGTCAGCAAACAGGTGTCCTGGATCTAGTGTGAGAGACTGAATGCAGTTCCCGGTTAGGTGTCCTGGATCTAGTGTGTGAGAGTGAATGCAGTTCCCTGTCAGCAAACAGGTGTCCTGGATCTAGTGTGAGAGTGAATGCAGTTCCCTGTCAGCAAACAGGTGTCCTGGTTCTAGTGTGAGACTGAATGCAGTCCCAGGCAGGTGTCCTGGATCTGGTGTGTGAGAGTGAATGCAGTTCCCTATCAGCAACAGGTGTGCTGGATCCAGTGTGAGTGAATGCAATTCCCTGTTAGGTGTCCTGGAGCTAGTGTGTGAGAGTGAACGCAGTTTCGTGTCAGCAACGGGTGCCGTGGACCTAATGGTGCGGTCCCTGTTCAACCTCACACCAACAATTTTAAAAAAACGGGAGGACAGCAGATCCAGAGTCCAAAAAACATGAGATTCCTGAACTTTGGCCAATCAAGTCTTCTGACGTTGTGGAAAGAACACGTGAGTTTTTATCCATCATGTTCAGCAGATGAGAGGACACAGACAGAATGGACGACGTGCTGTGCAGAAACATTAAAATAGTGTTCATGTTTTGAAAAACAGCCGCTAACCAGCGTAGATTTTATAAAGAGTTTTCATGATTTCTGTTAAAAGGCGGACTGGCAATACCGACTTTTGCAACAATTTCACGAATATTCTACAAAGATATCTTGCACGTGGAATACACATATCATATAAGATATTATCCCTCCACAAGGATTCCTAGGGGCGAGTAGAAATTGAATTCTAAATTAAAGCTCGAGCAATTTATTTTTGATAAAACATAGGCATGCTTGTCCACGAGCATTGCAGGTTAGCCAAGAGCGCTTTGCATGCTGGGCCTTGTAGTTTCTATTTATACACAGTAACCAGGAACTGTATGCAAGAGTGCTTGCTCTGCGCAACAGGCGTCTTACTGGACCATGAAACACCTGTTGAATATGAGTACAGTGATCATATGTAGCATGAAAACAGTACAGGTAGTCTGCGGAACATACTTTAACATTACATCATTAGCAGGTTATGTCTCTCTTGTGATTAAAAATCTCTTATTCTATGCAGTACTGGCTTTCTTTTGTTTTTTGACGGCCGACTGACAATAGTGAAATATTTACTAAGAAGTATAAAAAAAAAAGTATCTCTGAGACATTTCCCACGGTACAGCGTGCCTGTCCACAGAAAAACGCCTGTGTCTTTATCCCTTTGGTCTCAGGCACCTCAGAAGCAGCCGGCACACAACAAAAAATTAAAGTGAAAGCGCGCACGGCGTGCAGAAAATAAAAAAATATTTTCAATGCCATAGGTCTCGCATTTAAATGCGAGACCTATGGCATTGGAAAGAAGTGGCCGCCATTGTCCCAGCTGCTTGAAAAGAAAAAGCGCGCATGGCGTGCTGAAAGGAAGCAAAGCACGCCGTGCGGGCAGTAAGAGAAACTCTATAAAGAAAATAGTGCTTACAGACTTAAGAAAATGTACCGTGTAACAATCGAAGTAAAAGGGCCAGTCGCCATGGGAGGTTACAAATGAAGACAAGGCAGGACTAGCAAGCCAATTACTGAATCAGAAGCCTGCATTTACAAAGGACAAAGACAGAAGCCAATGACAAATATGGGTGGAGAGTGTGTTGGAATGAAAATGCTTTCGCTGCTTTGATTATGCACTAATCCATGTAAAGTTAGCATTCGTGGCACCATTTTATGTTTGGCCGCCATTTTGAGTTATGATCGAAACTAATGCCTGCCTCTCCGAGGAACTGTTTGTGGTGATTTTCATTTCTCCAAGGCTGTGCCTTGCCTTGCTAATGAATACACTGTTCTTGTTAGCGCATACCTTTCCCAGCAGATAGCGGCTTTCTCCCACCCGTCTAGAGGCTGGCATGGACAGAATGACCTTCACATATAGATAGTGTGCGCCCATCCTCAGAATCAAAACTTATCTTCTGTACTCCTTTGTTCAGCTGCATCTGCCCGGAAATTTCCATTGTGGGCGTATCTTTAATGGTTCTGAATTGTACATAATGTATCTCCATGTTTGCTAATGTAAGTCCCTCTCTGCAGCACTCCTAGGCGACTGGGCAGACCGGGCTCTACTCGAGTGTATCTGAATAAACATGTACTGGTTTGTATTCTCTACTGTCTGACCGACTCTTCATTTGGTACGGAAGGCTGAGGGGTGGTCGCGAGTGACCCGGGTGACTCTAATCGGGTCACTTCCTTCAGTTGGCCCATCCCCTCCTGAGGACAGGTGGGGCGGTTGAGGCTACTGTCGGGTCGGACAGACAGATCAGGGATCCCTGCACGAGAGAGTTCCTGTACTCGCAGCTGCCCCTTCTGTCCTGCCGGACGGTGCCTCGCCCAGCTGTCATCCCGACTAGAGTCCTGAACGGCGAAACCCTTGGATCTGACTGTTTGGTCCGAAGAGTCGGCAGTGGAGAATAGATTTGTTTGACCTGCATATATCAGGTGAGTTTGTTTGATCCTTTGTGGATATGGCGCCATTTTTGGTTTGTATTTGATACGGTCTGATGACCGTTCTTGGATAAGCGCTTGTATTTGTTTTGGTTCTTTGTGAACATGGTACCAATTTGGTTTGTATTCAATATGGTCAGAGGACCGTCTTTGGGGAAAAAGCACTTGCAACTGCTTTGACAGGCAAAATAACGAATTTGGTCCCCTTTTGAAAATGCCTGGGATTAGTCGATTCTTGGTTTCTTGTTGTCGTTGTTCTGCAGATGCTCGATTGGAATAAGCTCAACCGGCACCTCCGGAAGGTACCCCTAATTTTGACATGTACGTGAAGCATGGTCTTGGCCCTCATATGATTAGTACATTATGGCACAAATATACGAGGGACAATGCCGAGTTGCAATGGCCGCTGACTGGCACTTTTGATGAACAAAAAATATTTTTTTACAGGAAAAATTATTTGCGAAACTAAGTAGGCAGTCTATGTTTAATTCTCTTCGAACGTGGCAGAAGGAGGCCAAACAGACGATTAAAGATGGAAAAGGATGCACGAAAGGGGAGAATGTAAACATTGACTCAGAAAGCTGTAGCACATGATAGAGAGAAACAGGAGGTAGGGATTGAACTTGAAGATAGGAGGTTTCGATTAAATATTGATAAATCTTATGTAGCCCAAGAAGAAAAGGATACCTTTGTGGAAGAATTGTTGGATACCCGACCCCCACCTCAATACGCCCCGCAGAGGATACATCATGCTATTCCCTCACAGTCCCAGTCTCCTGTTCCTTCTGTCTCTGCTGTTTCCGCTCCTGCTACTGTTGCTCAGACTGCTTTGGCCATGGCACCTCCTGCCTTTTCTTTGTCCTCGCCGTCTGTGGCAACTATTAATGTTAGTACTCCTGCCACACCTATTGTTTCAGCGTCCCTTTCGCCAGCTCTTACACCTGCGACACAGCCAGCAGCGACTTTAGTGCTTGTTACTTCCATTGCTACTCCCACTCTGTTTTTCCATCCCCCGACATTAGTGATTAGTGGGACACCAGTACGTGGATTTGAGGATAGGGACTGGACGAAATTTAAGGAGCGCATGGGTCCGTATGTGCGGTCTGAAATGGGAGATGCAGAGAAGAAGGTAGTGGCTAACCAGGCTGCGCAGTGGGCCCGAAACCCCATTTATAGTGTGGGAGATGTGTGGAATGTGATGAAAGATTATGAGCCTTTTGTACAACAGCATGCCCTTAAGCATATGTCTGCTACTCTAATTAGTCTTTGGGAGCAGTGTTTCAAGGATGCAGCACCACAGATTTTATATGATATTAAAGATCATGTATATGTCACTAATATGGGGCCTGATCAAGTGTTTGGTAGTATTACGACATTGGTTGCTTATCGGGGTAGACTACTTGAGAAGAGCCCCCCTCCGGTATCACAGTTCCCGATGCGAGAGGTTCATCCTATATATCACCCCGAAATACCAGAGTTAATGGATCAGCACGGTATTGTCACTAGACCAGGTGTGGCGGCTCGTTTCCAAGAACAATGGGTTTATACTCCATGGAAAAGGAGTGAAGTCTTGTCTCTTAAGACTCAGTTACCTGATCCTAGGAAGAATCCAACTGCATAATATAAAGAATGACTGAAGCCGCCTCCTCCACTGTGATGACTCTGGCTGATATTGAACTATTTTTTGGTCTTCTTGTTCCGGTTGATGTTTGGAGACAGGTGCATACTCAAGACCATGTTGCAGAGTTGGGGGGTACGTGGTACCAAATTAAAGTCTGGGATCAGGAAAGGAAGCCTGGTAATAAGCCTAAGGCAGAGATACTTGCTTTGCCAGGCCGCATTATCACGTACATGCATTCTCTTATTCCACCGAGAAAGGTAGATTGGGATAAGTTGTCGGCTTGTCGACAAAAGAAAGACGAGAGCGTATCTGATTTTTTCACTCGGTTTGAAGGGGTGTTTTTGGATTATAGTGAGCAGGATTTGTCTATTGAGGGAGGTGTTCGGTTGTTTGTTAATAGATTTGTTTCGAATTTGCTTCCCGAAATTGCGACTCGATTGCAGGCTTCCGAAAGCACATGATCCACCTCTTCCCTTTCTGTTATATTGAATATGGCACAGTATTATGAGCATAGGGAGAATGAGGAAAAGGAAAGGACAGAGAGGAAGCACAAAGATTTGAAGACAAAGGTGTTGTTGCAGCAGGCTTCTAGAGGGAATGGTAGAGAACGTGGTGGTTTGGCCCGACAGCTTCCACGCACTAGTAGGCAGCCAAACACTATGCCCATGGGTCCGAATCAGTGCGTGTACTGTAAAGAGGAGGGACACTGGCGAAGCGAGTGTCCCGTGTTATTGCAGAAGGTAGCAACCCCTAGGGGACGAGATTCTCGTGGGCGGGGCAGTGGAGCTGGTGGGGCTGAGAGGCCTCAGAACACAGCGGTCAGTATTATCATGATGATTATGACACAGATGAGGTGACGGGAATGTCTTACAGCTAGGACAGCCAGGGACAGAGTGAGGGACCAGTTCCGATACCTGTAGATCAACGCGGTCCTTACGTTACTGAGGAATTGCATGGCGCGGCTAAGGAATTTTTGGTGGATACAGGTGCAACAAACAGTTCTATTTCTCGCTCTTTGGTCCCTAGGGCGGCTCTGCCTGGCCATAATAATGTTTCGGTAGGTTTCTCTGGTGTACCGGTTGTGAGCCCCATTTCAAAACCTCTTGCCTTGACTATTGGTCCTTTCACTGTGGACTCACCGTTCTTGTTGACACCCAATTGCGGAGAAAATTTGATGGGTTTGGATTTGTTGAAGAAATTGCATGCTACGATTTATTGTTCCCCGGTAGGAGTTTATATGACAATGGGTCCGGATGTGGCATGTGCTAAACAGTGTCTGTCCAAAGATGCGCCCCTTCCCGTTGAATTTAAAGATGTGCCACCCACTGTGTGGGCTGCGGGCGACACAGATGTGGGACTGTTACAGATATCGCCCATTTCGATACAGGTTAAAGACAATGCCATTTTGCCTCGTATCCCTCGGTATAAAATACCGCAGGCAGGTGAGCGAGCCTTATTGCAAATCGTTCAGGATTTGATTAAGAAAGGAGTGGTTGAGGAGCCCACTGCTAATATTTGTAATAGCCCTATTCTCCCCATTCTTAAACGGACACCTTCGGGTTCCTCTGACGACCATGCAGATGTTTATCGTTTTGTCATTGATTTGCGCGAAGTTAATAAAATAGTAGTTCCCCAGTTTCCTGTGGTTCCTGACATTACTACCCTCCTGACAACGATTCCTTCCACTGCAAAATTCTTTTCTGTCATTGACTTGAAGAATGCATTTTTCAGTGTTCCTATCCATCCAGATAGCAGGTATTTATTCAGTTTTACACTAGCTGGCAGAAGCTTTAGATTCTGTTGAGCTCCTCAGGGCTATACTGAGAGTCCAAGTATCTATAGTCAAGCTTTAAAGAGCCAATTGGATTCCCTTTCACTTCCTATAGGTGAGGTAATGCTTCAGTACGTTGATGATCTCATCGCTTCTGACACGGAACAAGGTTGCAGGGACAGTACAGTCAAATTGTTATTGCATTTGGCACAGCATGGCCATAAAGTGTCCCTTTCCAAGTTTCAGTATTTTCGACAGGAGGTCCCCTATTTAGGTCACCTACTGTCAAAGGAGGGTAGGAGATTGACTCCTGACCCCGCACCCAGTTCGCAACCACCATTGCCGACCTCGTAGCACCCCACGCCATCACCTCGACGGACAACATGCTACTCGGAGACCTTAACTTCCACCTCGACAACCGCAGTGACCCGACTCCATCACCCTCCAGGACAACCTCTCCAACCTCGGACTGAAGCAGCTCGTCAACACCCCCACTCACAGAGCAGGACACACCCTCGACCCCATCTTCGCAGGAGGGACCAACATCCACTTCAGCCACACCTCGCAGCCCCTCTGGACGGACCACCACTGCGTACACTTCACCTTCAACACCACCACCGCACCCAAACCCGCCCCGCGCCCGCCACGAAGGAACTGGATCAAGATCACAGAGGAACACCTCAACACCACCCTCCTCCTAGACCCCCCCTGCGCCACGACAGACACCAACTCCGCAGCCAATGAACTCCACCGCTGGATCTCCAGCTGCGCCGACAAGCTCGCACCGCTCCGCCACCCCGCCAAACCACGCCCCCTGAAGGCCACCTGGTTCACCACTGAACTTCAAGAAGCCAGGCGTTCCTGCAGACGCCTCGAGAAAACCTGGCGAAACCGGAAAACCATGGATGACCTGAACAGCTACAGGAGCGCCCTGAAGGAATACCACCAGCGCATAAGAGACACCAAGCAGACTTTCATCAAGAACAAGATCCACACAAACGCAACCAACACCAAGGAACTGTTCAACGTCATACAGCAATTCACCAAACCCCACACCGAAACCATGGACATCACACCATCCCAGGAACTCTGCAACAAGCTCAGCTCCTACTTCCATCTGAAAATCAAGGCCCTCTACAACAACTTCAGCGAACAGACGCCGGACACCACCGACCCCACCACCACCGACGAGCCGACCATCACAACCTGGAATCCCGCCACCGTTGAACACACCACCACGACTATGAAGAACACCCACTCGGGAGCCCCCACGGACCCCTGCCCACCACACATCTACCACAGGGCCGCCGCCATTGCACCCGAACTAGGACGGACTATCAACGCCTCCTTCAAAGCCGGCATCTCCTCAAGAAGCCCACGGCAGACCCGACGGACCTGAAAAACTACCGGCCCATCTCTCTCCTCCCCTTCGCTGCCAAAGTCACCGAGAGACTCGTAAACACTCAGCTGACCGCCTTCATTGAAGAGAACTCCATCCTAGACCCCTCTCAGTCCGGATTCTGCAGGAACCATAGCACCGAGACCGCCCTCCTAGCCGCCACCGATGACATCCGCATGCGACTCGACCAGGGCCACTCTGCGGCCCTCATCCTACTAGACCTCTCCGCAGCCTTCGACACCATCTCACATCGCACTCTCACAGCCAGACTCCACGACGCGGGGGTACATGGAACCGCCCTCAACTGGATCCAGTCCTTTCTCTCCGGCAGAACCCAGAGGATCAGACTCCCTCCTTTCCTCTCCGAACACACAGAAATCAACTGCGGAGTGCCCCAAGGATCATCGCTCAGCCCCACACTTTTCAACCTCTACATGGCCCCCCTCGCCGCCATCGTCAGACAACATGGGCTCAGCATAGTATCATACGCCGACGACACCCAGCTCATCCTCTCCCTCACGAAGAACCCCCTAGACACCAGACTCTGCTTCCAGGAAGGAATGAAGGATGTGGTGGCCTGGATGAAAGATAGCTGCCTGAAGCTCAACTCGGAGAAGATGGAGGTCCTCATCCTCGGACCCTCCACCTCCGCTTGGGACAACACCTGGTGGCCCTCCGCCCTCGGGAATCCACCCACCCCTACAGACCACGCACGGGACCTCGGCATAATCCTCGACTCCTCCCTCACCATGACCCGCCAGATCAACTCCGTCGACTCCACCAGTTTCAACTGCCTTCGCATCCTCCGCAAGACCTTCAAATGGATACCCCCGGAATGCAGGAAAACCATCACCCACGCACTCATAACCAGCAGTCTGGACTACGGCAACGCCCTCTATGCCGGAATCAACAGAACCCTCCTACACAAACTCCAAATGATCCAGAACGCCGCAGCCAGACTCGTCCTCGGGACCCCACGACACGAACACATGACCCAACACCTACGAGACCTCCACTGGCTCCCCGTCGAGAAGAG
Organism: Calotriton arnoldi; assembly: GCA_963921515.1. Lineage (NCBI taxonomy): Eukaryota > Metazoa > Chordata > Amphibia > Caudata > Salamandridae > Calotriton > Calotriton arnoldi. The sequence goes on along the minus strand of CAWUFW010000075.1, from coordinate 377,946 downwards.
AGTAACCTTCAAACTGCTCACCCACGCCTACAAATCCCTCCACAACATCGGACCCAAATACCTCAACGAGAGAGTCTCCTTCCACGTACCCAAAAGGGACCTCCGCTCCGCCGACCTCACCCTGGCAGAAGCCCCCCGCATCCGCAGAAGCAGAGCAGGCGGAAGAGCCTTCTCCTACATCGCAGCCAAGGCCTGGAACAAGCTCCCTGTCAATATCAGACGCTCCCCTACCCTGCACACCTTCAGGAAAAACCTCAAGACCTGGCTCTTCGACTGACCGGAGCTGCACTCCCCTCCCCCCCCAGCGCCTTGAGACCCTCACGGGTGAGTAGCGCGCTTTATAAAACCCTGATTGATTGGTTAAAATGCCCATCCCACAGACTCGGAAGGCTATGCGTGCTTTCATTGGTATCACTTCCTATTGTAGGCAGTGGATACCTAACTATTCCTTACTAAACAAACCCTTGCTGGCACTAACAACTAAAGATGTGCATGAGCCCCTGCCTTGGACGCCTGAATGTCGGCATTCTTTTGAGCAATTAAAAACTGCGCTTTGTTCGGCTCCAGTGTTTGGTACCCCTAACTACGCTAAATCCGTTGTGTTGTACGCCCACGAGACGGCTGGTTGTGCACTTTGTTTTAACACAAAGATTTGGAGATAAGCAACGGCTGTGTGCTTACTTCTCTGCTGTTCTTGACCCTGTCGCAAGAGCCCTCCCGAGCTGTCTAAGAGCGGTCACGGCTGTGGCCGTCTCTATCAGACAATCGGCTGGACTCGTGCTTTATTACTAACCTCACAGTTATGGTACCCCATGTTGGACTGAAAATGCGTCTAGCTGACTCCTTCTAGCATTGTGCGAGTTAAGTTAGCATTTGAGGCACCATTTTGTATTCAGCCGCCATTTTGTACTATGATTGAAATTAAGCTTCTGTCTCATACTGTCTGCCTCAGCAGAAAGCAGCCTGGATTGTTTCTCTTTATTATTCAAGGTTGAGCTTTGCTGCACTAATGAATAGATCGTTCTGCCACTGCATGCCTTTCCCAGTAGGTAGGCCTGCTCCCACTCTCAGAGAGACGGGCACGGGCAGAGTAACCTTGAAACCAAGATAGCATGTATCCAGTCTCAGGATTGTAGCCCATCCTTCTGTACCTTCTTTGTTCATCAGCTCCCAGAATGGAAAATTCCAGTCTGGGCGGGTCTTTAGGGGTGCTGGAAATGTATATCTTGTATTACCATGTTGGCGGGAGTCAGTACTTCTACAGCAATCTAAGGAGGCTGGTCAGACTGGACTCCACTCGAGTGTATGACTAATAAATAACTTTGGTTTGTATTCTCTACTGTCTGACCGACTCTTCATTTGTATGGAAGGCTGAGAGGTGGTCACGAGTGACCCGGCTGGCCCTAATCAGGTCACTTCCTTCAGTTGGCACCCGAACAGGGACCCCATCGGATGAGTGACCCTTCCTTGCCCGCGGACGGGTGAGGAGGACGGGGCCACATCGGGTCAGACGGGCGGACCGGGGAGCCCTGCACGAGAGACTCTGGTACTCGCAGCTGCCCCATCCAGTGGTCATCCCGACTGGGGTCCTGAACGGCGAAACCTTTGGATCTGACCGTTTGGTCCGAAGAGTCGGCAGTGGAGAATAAATTCGTTTGACCTGTGTGCACCAGGTGAGTTTGATTTGTTTTTGTGGCTATGGCGCCACTTTGGTTTGTGTTTAGTACGGTCTGAGGATCGTTTTTGGACAATCGCTTGAATTTGTTTGAGTTCTTTGTGAACATGGTACCACTTTGGTTTGGATTTGGTGAGGTCTGAGGAACAACTTTGGTAAGATATTTGCAAATATCTGCTCGGCATAAATAGTGAACACGTTTTCGTTTAAAAATGCCCTGTTTCAGTAAGTTGTGCTGTGTGAGTTGTCGTTGTTCTACTGATGCTCGATTGGAAGAGAGTCAACCTGCGCCTCCGGAAGGCACTTCAAATTTTGAAATGTATGTCAGGCATGGCCTTGGCCCTTTTATGTTTAGTATATTATGGCACAAATATACGAGGATATCACATTAAATTCGGGTGGTTGAGAGACAGGAAATTTCGGCGGTGAAAGACAGAGGAAGACGGTTGTTAGTTAGCAGGTACGTGTAAGGGAGATAGAAGGAAGCAGTATGGGTAGTGCAGAATGGGAAGGGGTGACTGGGGGCGTGTGTGGATGTGTGATGAGGATTTGGGCGAGTCGAGTGGGAGGAAGTACAGGGGTGAGTTTGGTGAAGGGAGAGAAAGCGGGGTGTCAGTATGGAGGAGATCGGAAGGGGGTGAGATTGAATCAGTTCGTTGTTGTTAATTAATGAGGGGTTTGAACGGAGGGCGTATGAATGGAGGAGAATGACGGGAGGGGAAACGAAAGTGTTTATGAGATGGGAGGTAGAAATAGATTGATACGAAGTTACATGAAACTAAGCAAAGGGAAGGGATCGAGTTCTGCTAGAAATATTCAAGAAGTGGTTCATGGAAATGCTGCATAGTGTATTACTGAATCTAATGACAGCCAGTGATTGAGATGAGTTATACAATTAATATTAAATAATATCTTTTTTGTAAAAGCATGGAGGAATGGAACAATAATATATGTTTTATTGTCATTTTCAGTTACCCCTGACGAAGGGCCTGAGTGGCCTGAAATGCATTGGGTTTTTAATAAACTGCTTTGATGAACCTGCGCTTGTACGTGTTCTTGTATAGAGGTTCGGATGGCCCAACTAGAACATGAGAATCTATGGAAAATGCATTTCCTTGCATGCGGATTTGAACAGTTTCAATAATTAACAAATGTATGGATGACTTTTGGAGTAAATGTGGAAAAACGGAAAATAATTGATAAAGGAATTAATACAGAGGCAGTATTGGCTGTGCCAGTGGTTTGGGGCGGAATGTCGCCCCATCGCAATGTTGACAAATATACGAGGGACAATGCCGAGTTGCAGTGGCCGTTGACAGGCACTTTTGATGAGCAAAAGCATAATTTTCTGCAGGATAAATTGCGAAAAGAAGTAGGCAGTCAATGTTTGATTCTCTTAGAACATGGCAAAAGGAAGCTAAACAGAGACGAATGAGAGCAGAAAAAGAGGCCCGAAAGGGATGGATGCAGACAGTGACTCAGAAAGCTGTTGCGTATGATAAAGAGAAGACTGAGAAGGGGATAGAGTGTGCCGATAGGAAGTTTCGATTGCAATGTGAAAAGTCTTATGTGGTTCGAGAAGAAAATGATACGTTTGTGGAGGAATTGTTAGACACCCGACCTCCACCTCCATACGCCCGCAGAGAATATACCCTGCCATGCCACAGTCTCAGTCGTCTTCTGCCCCTGCTGTCTCTGTTTCTTCTGTTACCGACCCAGCTGCCTTGGCTGCCGCGCCCCCTGTCATTTCTGTGGCTTCGCCTCTGCGCCTGCGATAACTGCTAGTCTCCCTGCTACGCCTATTGTGTCAATGTCTCTCCTCTCTCCAGCCCTTACACCCACAACACAGCCATTAACGACATTGGTGCCTGCTCCTTCTGCTATCACTCCTTCCCTTTTCCTTCATTCCCTGACAGTACTGGGTAGCGGAACACCTGTACGTGGACCAGGGGACGGGGACTGGGCAACTGCTAGGGAGCGACCGGGTCGGTTATTGATACGATCTGATGTGGGAGAGGAAGAGAAAAGGGCGGTAGCCAATCAGGCAGCTCAGTGGGCTCGTAACCCCATTTACAGTGTAGAGGATGTGTGGGAGGTGATGAAAGACTATGAGCCTTTTGTCCAGCAGCATGCCCTTAAGCACATGTTGGCTACTTTGCTTGGGCTTTGGTAGCAGTGTTTTAACGAGGCAGCGCCAGATTATCTAGGATCATGTCTATGTAGCTGACATATGCAAAAAGAACAATTGATGGACAGAATGCAGAACAATGTCTTATATTCACCCCAGTACAGAGATCTGAGCCTAAATCCATCATTGTTTTGCTCACCATGCCATTCCAGTTTGAACCCAGCCATATGCAAATCAGTCCAGCCCGAACTGCCAGGCCAGGTCCTCCCTGGACTGGAAACAAACATCCTAGGACCGGTTTCGGGGTTTCACCCCTCATCAGCCAGGATAGCTTGAATCCAGTGGCATGGAGAGCACGGGACCCACGTCTGGGCATACCCGTCCCACTCTGGGTGACAAATGCAAAACGAACAATTGATGGACAGAATGCAGAACACTGTCATACATTCACTCCAGTACAGAGATCTGGGCCTAAATCCATCATTTTTTTGCTCACCATGCCATTCCAGTTTGAACCTAGCCATATGCAAATCAGTCTTGACCTTGCACCCAATGGGAACAGTCCAGCCCGAACTGCCAGGCCAGGTCTAGACTGATTTGCATATGGCCAGTTCTAAACTGGGGTGGCATGGTGAGCAAAAGAAGGATGGATTTAACCCAGATCTCTTGACTGGGGGTGAATGTTTTGCTTTGTTTTGCATTCCGTCCATCAATTGTGTGTGTTTTGCTTTCTCGCCCTAAGTGCGCCAGGTCTGCCCAGACGTGGGTCCTGAGCTCACTGTGCCACTGGAATCAAGCTATCCTGGCTGATGAGGGGTGAAACCCCGAAACCGGTCCTAGGATGCTTGTTTCCGGTCCAGGGAGGATCTGGCTTGGCAGCTCGGGCTGGACTGTTCCCATGAGGCACAGGGTCTAGACTGATTTGCATATGGCCAGGTCTAAACTGGGGTGGCATGGTGAGCAAAAGAAGGATGGATTTAACCCAGATCTCTTGACTGGGGGTGAATGTTTTGCTTTGTTCTGCATTCCGTCAATCAATTGTGTGTCTTTTGCTTTCTCGCCCTAAGTGCGCCAGGTATGCCCAGACTTGGGTCCTGGGCTCACTGTGCCACTGGAATCAAGCTATCCTGGCTGATGAGGGGTGAAGCCCCGAAACTGGTCCTAGGATGCTTGTTTCCGGTCTAGGGAGGACCTGGCTTGGCAGTTTGGGCTGGACTGTTCCCATGAGGCACAGGGTCAAGACTGATTTGCATATGGCCAGGTCTAAACTGGGGTTGCATGGTGAGCAAAAGAAGGATGGATTTAACCCAGATCTTTTGACTGGGGGTGAATGTTTTGCTTTGTTCTGCATTCCGTCCATCAATTGTGTGTCTTTTGCTTTCTCGCCCTAAGTGCGCCAGGTCTGCCCAGACATGGGTCCTGGGCTCACTGTGCCACTGGAATCAAGCTATCCTGCCTGATGAGGGGTGAAACCCCGAAACCGGTCCTAGGATGCTTGTTTCCGGTCCAGGGAGGACCTGGCTTGGCAGTTCGGGCTGGACTGTTCCCATGAGGCACAGAGTCAAGACTGATTTGCATATGGCCAGGTTTAAACTGGGGTGGCATGGTGAGCAAAAGAAGGATGGATTTAGCCCAGATCTCTTGACTGGGGGTGAATGTTTTGCTTTGTTCTGCATTCCGTCCATCAATTGTGTGTTTTTTGCTATGTAGCTGACAAGGCACCTGGTCAGGTGTTTGGTAATGTTGCGAAGATGGTTGCTTACCGGAGTAGGTTGCTTGATAAGAGCCAGAAGATGGTGTCTCAGTTTCCAATGAGGGAGGTGCACCCCATATATCACCCAGAAATACCAGAGCAGCGAGACCAGCATGATGATGTTATCAGACCAAAGGTAGAGGCTCGGTTCCAAGAGCAATGGGTTTATACTCCATGGAAGAGGAGTGAGGTGTTATCCCTTAAGACTCAGTTACCCAACCCTAGGAAAAACCCTACCGCATATTTTAAGGAATTGACAGAGGCCGCTTCGTCGACAGTGATGACGCTAGCAGATATTGAAATGTTCTTTGGTTTACTGGTGCCCGTTGACATTTGGAGGCAGGTACACACACAGGACCACGGTGCCGAATTGGGTGGTACCTGGGATCAACTTAGAGCATGGGATCAGGAGAGGAAGCCTGGTGAGAAGCCTAGGGCTGAAATACTAGCTTTGCCTGGCCGAATTATCTCTTATATGCACTCTTATTCCACCGAGAAGGGTAGATTGGGACAAGTTAACAGCATGTCGTCAGAAGAAGGATGAAAGTGTCTGACATTTTCACTCGGTTTGAGGGTGTGTTTTTGGACTTTAGCGGAGAGGATTTGTCAGTGGAAGGGGGTGTCCGATTGTTCGTTAACAGATTTGTTACAAATTTGCTCCCAGATATTGCGGCTCGGTTGCAGGCTTCGGAGAGCACTTGGACGACATCCTCCCCTTCTGTAATATTGAGTATGGCACAGTATTATGAACACAGGGAGAACGAAGAGAAGGAGAAGGTGGAAAAGAAGCACAAGGAGTTGAAGACGAAGGTGTTGTTATAGCAGGCGTCTAGGGGAAATGGAAGGGGACGTGGTGCTAGTCCGGCCCGGCAGCTTTCCCGTACTAGCAGGAACACTGCGCCAGTAGGGCCGAATCAGTGTGCGTACTGCAAGGAGGAGGGGCACTGGCGTAGGGAGTGTCCGGTGTTATTACAGAAAGTTGCGGCCCCCAGAGGACGAGGTTCTCGTTGCCGGGGCCGTGAAGAAGGTGATCAGGATAAGGTTCGGGAGGATAGGACATCGCAGGGTCTCTCAGACCAGAACTATTTTGATGACCCTCGAGGGAGATGGTATTACCATGACGATTATGATCTGGATGAAGTGACAGGGATGTCTCACAGCTAGGACAGCCAGGGACAGGGTGAGGGACCAGTCCAGATACCTGTAGATCAGTGCGGTCCTTATGTCACCACAGATCTGCAAGGCTCAGTTAAGAAATTCTTGGTGGATACAGGTGCAATGAATAGCTCTGTTTCTTGCTCGCTGGTCCCCGGGGCAGCTCTGTCTGGCCCAAACAATGTTTCGGTAGGATTTTCTGGTGTACCGGTTGTAAGCCCCATTTCCAAACCTCTAGCCTTGACTGTCGGTCCTTTTACTGTGGATTCACCGTTCCTATTGACATCAAATTGTGGAGAAAATTTAATGGGCTTAGATTTATTAAAGACGTTTTATGCGACCATTTATTGCTCTCCCATTGTTACATGACAATGGGTCTGAATGTGGTCATCTCTAAGCAGTGCCTGTTCAAAGATGCGCCCCTGGGCGTGGCTTGAACTCCGATGGGGTAGGACGCACGCTGCTGGTGCTCCGTCCTCCGGGGTCGGTTTAAGGCGCTTAGGGAGCGATCTTCGGCACGGGGGGCACAGGAGGTGTCCCTCCCCTTCCTAAGCAAGTACTCCGCGGCAGCTCCAGACCTGAGGTGGGGGCCCTCGGGCTCGTACACGCCAGACAGTGGAGGCAGTGCGGAGAGCCCGACCGCCATCTTGACGGCGCATCGGAGCAGAGGCCCGGAGGCTGGGGTGGCGCTGGAGAGCGAGGCTGCGGAGCGGTCGCTGCCCTGCAGGTGAGAGGAGCCGGGCGGCGTACCGAGAGGACCCTCGGCTGAGCGGTGTGGGCGCCGAGACGGTGGTAGACTCCGGGGGCCGGGCGGGTTAGCGGTACGGAGGCCCGGCCCGCCATCTTGCAGACGCGGTGAGGCAGAGCCCGGGAGCCGGACAGACGCCGGCGGACAACTGATGTGCCCCGAGTCTGGCGCATTGCAAGCTCCGTGGAGACGAGGTACCGGGCCTGCTGGGTGGCTCCGCTGCTTTCCTGGAGCCCATAGCCTGGCGTCAGAGCAGTCCACCGGCCGCTGGCGCCTGGAGGCGGAGGCCCGAGAGCTGGAGAAGGCCCTGCAGTAGGCGGCGGCTACCTGTGGAGCCTGGTGCGGAGTGCAGAGCGGCCCGGGGGCAATCAATAGTGACATATACAACTTCCCTGGAGGTGCTCCGGAATATCTGGAGGTGAGGTGCGGGGGGTGCAGATCCCGGGGGGGGAGGAGATACCATGCTGTTGTGTGACTGAACTGCCCCCGGGATCGTAGAAGGGCCCCAAATCGGTGGATGCTGGCCTGTTCCCCCCAACAGCCTGTGAGGAGGTGGCGTTACTTTTGGAGCGGGACATAACGCGCAGGGGGGCAGCTGAGGCCTGCATGGGCTGGGGTCCCCTGCCTCCCTAACCCGGATCTTGCCCATTCTGAGTGTGGTTGGGAGAGTCTTGCCTCTTGGGCATGGAGTGGCCTCCCCTCCCGCATAGCCGCACTAATGCGTACGCAGCCCACGGTCTACGACGCTGCCGTATCGCGAGGCTGGTTCGAGGGACGAGTCTGAGGGTGCGGCGGCGCTGGTGGAGGGAGCAGCCCTTTGCGATCCTGAGGGCCCTCTAAGGGGAGACCCCCGAGCTAACCTGCCTGGCTGGGCAGAGCCCGATAGTGGGTGCTATCTTTGGAAGTCCGCAGTAAGGAGCTGGCCTGAGCGGAGCTGAACCGGCCGTCTATCGCTCCTGAGTGTTCCCTGGGGCCTGCCCACGCGCTGGAGAGGGGGATCAGTACTGGGCTACACGGCGACATCTGCGAAGGCCGCACTGAGCACGGCACCAACAGCATGACCAGGCCTCGAACGGGGAAGCCTGCAGCGCCCCCCGCCACCAAGGACACCTCGGTCAAGGAGCTGTGGCACAAGCGCACCCAGTCACCCCCGCCGGAGGCCTCTGAAATGGCGTCCGCCCTGACGGACCCCGAACCGGGCACTATCACGCAGGCGGATCTGGCCACTTTCTTGCAGGAGATAAAGTCGGAGATCTCTTCCCTTAAGACGGAGGTTAAAACCTACCTGACAGATGTACGCCGGGATGTCACCGAAATCGGCAATCGCGTCGACGATATGGAGCGCACCATAGACTCTCGTACTGAAGACCTCGAGGATCTTCGCCGCAGGGTCCAGGCGCTTGAAGAGCAGAACGTAGAGCTCCAGATCAAACAGGAGGATTTAGAAAATCTGAGCCGCCGGAACAATCTCCGCATACGGGGGGTGCCACGGGGGGCAGAAGGAGCAGACATACTCACTTACATTGCGGATCTCCTCCACGCTGTCCGAGGTGACGACGATATCTCCCCCCAACATTGGATCGGGCGCATCGAGTGGCTCCCCCGCGAGGCAACTCCAACCTGGTCCCTGGCATCCTGACCAGAGTCCACTTCTATGCGGAGAAAGAGGCTATTCTCAAGGCCTCCAGGGCGACTGAAAAGCTGGAATATGGAGGCCACACTATTCAGATCTTTCAGGACCTCTCGCCTCTCACTCTGCGCCGGCGTCGGGATTTCCAGCCAGTGACTGCCAAGCTGAAGGCGTCCAATATCAAATATCAATGGGGGCACCCTCTCGCTTTAATCTTTCAATGGGAGGGAAGGCGACGGTCCCTACGTTCATTGCGGGAGGCACTCCAGCTGCTCCACCTTTCGCAGGATTCGCGGCCTGCCTCGCCCTCCCTTGCCGACTCAGACTCCCAGATATCGCTGCGCCCTGAATGGTCCAAGGTGAAGCGTCACGGCTCAGGATCATCTGTGACCCACTCGGCCTCTAGTCAAGCTAAGCAGGACATAATCCGCCATTTGAAAGCATTGGAGGAGCCCCAGTTGCCATCGGAGAAGAGGCCTGGCCCCGCGTCCCCTTTGCCTTCGGGCCCAGGTGTTGGAGAAAGACTATTGATCACCACCCATGTATCCCGTCCTGCCGGGCGGAATTCCTGACCACACACATACCCCTCCACCGGGAGACAGAGCCTGCCCCTGTCCTGCGGCCACCCGGTCCTACTTAAGGCCCGGGCACTGGATGAAACGCCTATGTACTGTACACCGGAATTCCCCCGAAGGACACTCCTGGGGGCTCTGAGGACCTCCGGGGACATCCTGGACTTGCCTTTCTTGGCAGGTCGGACCTCCTACGATGTCTCAGTCAATGATTGAAGGTTGACACGCTATCTATCTTTTGCAAGGCTGGTTTTCCTGTACCATCTAACTTGAGACAACGCAACGTTTCTTACCAGCAGGCCACTATGATACCTACTACCATGTTTTACACCTGTTTCTACAGGACTTTAAGAATACCCACCTATGTTCACTATGGCATAAACAGATTCCTTTATCGTAATGGTATTAGCCTCTGGGCCTCACTCTACACCTGTTGCCTACATGGGTTCTATACCTTTGCGCTGACTACCAGAAGTGCGTCTTACATATTGGGGGACGCTGTGTATAGTGGTTAGGCTGATTCAGGGTCTCGTTGTTATTACTTGAATTCACCATATTCCCCGTACTTGCCTCATAACCTAGCAATGTCTGTGCAGTTGTGCTTTCTCCTCTGGCGCTACTCCAAGACCACTGTCAGCAAGTCGTTGTGCTGCTAGTAAGCATGCTTAGTTCTTGTTCCTATTCAGTGCTGAGGGTATCCACAGGTGTTCCATCTGCCGGGATGGGCCTACTATGCCACAATCATACCACTCTCTATATCTTACCTTAAACCAGTAGCCCATATGGGCTATATGCTCCCGCACTAATTGACAGACGACGGCCGCACACACCTGACGGGGCAGTAAGTAACCTTTAAGCTGCTCAGGGTACAAGTGGTATTGTTTGAGCTCATTCCACCTATCATGTTAACCTACTACCCTTGCAAAGTGTGCTTCCATGAGCTTTCCTCCCTGGCACGGCTTAGCGCTCACTCCCAGCAAGTGTCTGCACTACCGGATAGCATGCTTAGCTTATGCCTTTATCTGGCGCTGAGAACACCCTTAGGTGTTACTTATACCGCATCAGGCCTGCCGGGCTACCTTAGTACCTGTTGCTGTGCGTCCCATACTCCAGTTACCCCAGGCCGCAACTCTGACTCTATAAATTGTTACCAATACCCTAATTGGATACGGTGAGCAGCTTTTTCTTTCAGCCCGGACGGGGTGAGCCTGTCCTGCACATTTGGTGCTAGTTCAGGAGGCAACCTATGATTTGGCTGACCACTTGGGCCGCGTGTCTTCGCTCCAGCTGGCGTGGCATGGTCAAACCCATCTGGAACAGGTGGCTCCGGACCTGACTGTCCAAGCACCCCTCGGGCTGCTAGACTGGTTCTCGGCCTCTCCCGCTCCTTGCTCTCCATTGAGGGTGTTATCTCTCCCGGCATAATGCGGGCAGAGAATCTGCCAGGCTCCCCGTCCTAATACCGCAGTTGGATGAACAGACTGACCCCAGGGGGGCGGCGGCTGCCCCGGCTGCCTGGATCCACGTTCCCCCCCCCACCATGTCCTTAGTCCAAATGAGGAGTGACTTCCTCAGAGCCGCCCTGGTTCTCACCATTGGGCCGCTCCAGGGCTGGGACTGGTTCTTTATGGCCCAGTTGGCCACCATGTTGCTGGTTATTTTGTATTCTCTGTGTCTACTTTCTTTTCCTCCCTCACCCTCTCTTCTTCTTCTCTCTCTGGTCCTGTGGGAACGGGGCCTGTTACGGGGCTCCACTATGGTTCATTGGCCGGACTCCTTGAGACAGGTTCGGGCGCCAGGCGTCCATTTAAGAGGGAATGGCTTTGGACACTAACTTCGCTCCCCCGTCGAGATCCATACCTTCAGGGGGGAGTTTATCTGGAACACGGGCAGGAGGCGAGGGCGAGTTTATGTCAGAGCGTGCTCCATCCTATTTGACCAATGGCGCAACTTAAATGTCTGTCCCTTAATGTTCGGGGCCTAAACTCCCCAAACAAGCGAAGACAAATTTGGAGATACCTCCTCTTAAGCGACCCCGATGTTATTTTCTTGCAGGAGACTCACCTCCTTCCTGCAGATACCTCGCGCATGTCCCACCCTAAATATCCTACGCAGGTTTGGGCCTCTGCACAAACTAAGACTGCGGGGTGGCCATCCTTTTCAAAGCTGGTATCCCAATACAAATCACCCGTACTACGCGAGACAGGGAAGGTCGATATCTTAAGACAGTGCTCACGACCCGGGGCAACCCTCTAACGTTACTTAACGTTTACGCTCCTAATCAAGCACAGGATGTCTTCCTCCGAGATCTTTTCCGATCGCATTTATCCCAGGAGGACGGACCCGTCATCATTGGGGGTGATTTTAACTTAGTGTGGGATCCTGGCTTAGACCGCACCGCTTCTTTGTATCAAGGCACTGGGGCCATGTCCGCGACGCTCAAGCAAGATATACAGGCCCAGGCCTAGTGGACGCTTGGCGATACCGGGAGCCCGACACGCAAGATTACTCCTTTTATTCCCATGTCCACCGATCTTATTCCCGCATCGATTATTTTTTTATTTCCCAAACACTCGCTAGAGCCTTGGAATCGGCGGTGATCTCGGACATATCGGTTTCTGATCATGCCCACGTGGAAATCACCCTGGCGGGGATGGGCAGACCTCCGGGCTCCGCTCCACGTTGGCGCCTCCCTCCCCAAGTCCTGCGCGATCCGGTGGACGTAGACGAACTGAAACAAGCTATACACTCCTACTTCACCCATAATGATCTCCCGGAAACCCCTATTTCTCTTCTGTGGGATGCCTTTAAAGCTACGATCCGGGGCACCATCACCTCTATTTCCATAGCCCGTAGAAGGGAGGCCCGATTTGGTAGAGGACAACCTCGGCCGCGACATTAAAGCACTGGAGCGGCAAACCCACGCGGCACTCTCTCGCGAGGAAGAAGCTTGCGTCACTTCGGGGACAACTTAAAGCCCTTCGAGTGAACAAGGCGGAACACGCCCTCCTCGCCTTAAAGCAGAAATTCTATGGAGGAGGTAATAAGGTGGGTTCTATGCTAGCACGCCACCTCCGCCTTCGGATATCCCGTAATCACATTGCCAAAATTACCCTGCCGGACGGAGGGTGGTCTATTTCAGAAAGTGCCAAACAAAGGGAATTCCATGGGTTCTTTTCTGACTTATATACTGCGGGTGACACTTGTGTGGACCAAATAAACCCCTTCCTGGATTCTTGTCCCTGGACATCTCTAGGCCCCTTCCACCGGAACCAGCTGGAAGAGTGCATTACAGCGGATGAATTATCAAACGCCCTAAAGAGTATGCCGATGGGGAAATCACCCAGCCCTGACGGCCTGACACTGGCCTTTTACCGCCTCTTTCTCCCAGAACTTCAGGCACCCTTGTTGCGCCTTTTTAATTTGTTCGCTGAAACTGGCTCTGTGACCCCGTCGATGGCTGAGGCGGAGATTGTACTCATCCCGAAGCCCGGGAAAGATCATACTGTATGTGCATCTTTCCGACCGATATCTCTTCTAAATGTTGATGCCAAGCTCTATACTAAAATCCTAGCCCGACGCTTGGCTCCCCTCCTCCCGAGCCTAATTGAACCCGACCAAGTGGGCTTCATACAAGAACGTCACGGAGCGGATAACCTACGGAGAATTGCCCATCTGGTACAAAAGGTTCACCACCACGCCATGCCTGCCTTCTTACTCTCCCTTGACGCCGAGAAGGCCTTCGACCGGGTCGACTGGTCTTTTCTGTGGGCGGTCCTCCACCGTATAGGCCTAGGACCTCTCATGATAGCCCGCATCATGGCACCGTATGCTGACCCTAATGCGAGAATTCGTGTGAATGGGCTCCTGACTCCTTCTTTTTCCATCCGAAGAGGCACTCGCCAGGGTTGTCCGCTATCACCGTTGCTTTTTGCACTTGCCGTGGAGCCCCTGGCGATTACCATCCGACAGTCAGAGGATGTTAGGGGTATCCACATGGGTGGGGTGGACCATAAGATTCCCTCTTCGCAGATGATCTACTTTTGACGCTCACGGAGCCCGCGACCTCCCTCCCGGCGCTCTTGGACACCCTTTCCCAATTTGAGTTGGTGTCGGGTCTCAAGATTATCTTCCAAAATCGCGTGAACTCAACCTCACTCTCCCTCCCCAGCAGTTAGAAGGGCTTCAGACAGTCATCCCCTTCCAATGGGCCTCAAAGTCCATCCGGTATTTGGGTATCAATATCACAGCTACTCTCGACACTTGGACGCAAGCCAACTGGCCTGCATGTAGAACCACTGTGCGAGAGGACCTCCGCCTTTGGAAAGCACTACCCCTCTCTTGGCTGGGGCGCCTTAACGCAGTTAAAATGTCCATACTTTCAAAGGTCCTATATATATTTCAAGCGCTCCCGACGCCAATCCCCCATAGAGATATCCTGGGCCTCCAAAGAGAAATAGTTACCTTCATTTGGGGCGGAGGAAGGCCGCGTCTATCCACCAGAGTCCTGATGCTACCACAAGATCGTGGGGGCCTAGTGTGTCCGGATCTTCTGGCATACTACTGGGCATCACATCTACGTTATATATCGGAGTGGTCGGTTCGGGCCAGTGAAAAACACTGGTTCCACATGGACCGGGCGGTGGCCTGTCGCCCGTTGTGGGATCTAGCTTGGCTGAAGAAAAGCGCTCGACATCCCAGTGCTTATATCCCCAAGCCCATGCGCACGGTATTGGAAATATGGGACAGAATCGCTGTACCCCGAGGCCTCACCACATTCCCCTCCCCCCTCACTCCAGTGGCGCTTAATGCAGACTTTCCCCCAGCTTCTAGCATACCCTCTTTTCGAGCGTGGGAGACAGGGGAGTGCCGCATCATTGAGCAACTCTTCGAGAAGGGGGTTTTCAAGTCGTTTGAACAGTGTCGGGCAGACTTCAACCTCCCTGTGACCACTCGGTTGGAATACTTTCAAATCCGCCACTGGCTTCGGGCCCCGTCCTATATAGAGGGCGCCACGCGCCAGCTTACACCATTCGAACTTCTGGTTAGAGCATTTGATGGGTCTGGAGGACTGATCTCTCGGACCTATAAGGTCCTTCAACACTCACAAGCGGTCTCGCCCCACACCTATCAACGCCAGTGGCAAAGGGATGTTGAGAATGAACTTCTCCCTGACCGGTGGGTGCAGCTCTGGCGGGACATTCGGCGCATACTTAAAAGTACGATACAACAAGAATCGGCATATAAACGTATGACGCGCTGGTACTACACCCCTCTTAGACTGCAGAGAATGTTCCCTGGAGTTGCCCCCAATTGCTGGCGTTGCTCGACGGCTCAGGGCTCCTTCATTCACTTCTGGTGAGAGTGCCCACTAATTATTCCATACTGGTCGGAGATACTGAACCACATTAGGGTAATTTTAGGAAAACAGAAAACAGATGACAGACCAAGGTCCAGCTCAACTAATCCACATGTACAGTCAATTGAAAGATGGTGCATAAACACTTCCTACACCCGTCATCCAAAGGTGCAAATCACAGCCAAAGTTTTCAAAAGAAGAACGGAAGGTGCACTCGCAGGGAAGTCAAACACGTAAGCAATAATTCCAAAATATTTCCTTTATTCGTTTAATCTTTAAAACTGGCACACAGCTGTGTGCCAGTTTTAAAGATTAAACGAATAAAGGAAATATTTTTGGAATTATTGCTTACGTGTTTGACTTCCCTGCGAGTGCACCTTCCGTTCTTCTTTTTTTGAAACACATTAGGGTAATAGTGGGGTTTCCCCTCCCCAATGATCCGGGAGTTCTCATCCTAGGCCTCCGCCCCACCACACTTAAAGCAATGACGCATATGGACTGGCGTCTGATATTTCAAATGCTTACTGTTGCAAAGCAAGTCATCGCGTCTCACTGGAAAAGGGCCTATACTCCTCCCTCCGCCATGTGGTTTACGAGAATCTGGCAGGTCATGGCGATGGAACTCCTTTCCCACAGACTGGCACACACACATGCTAAATTTCAGCGCACTTGGCAGCCCTTGGTCCAGTACCTGACCCGGTTGGAGCACGCTAGATTGGTACCCCCTCGACTGCGCGCCCTTCAACTCTTTGAAGACCCAATACTTCTCAGAGGGGACGCCCAAGACGCCGACACAGCCTAAAAAACGAGAACCCCATATGCTTTCCCGACGCTTCACGCCAGAAAGCCAACCACCGGTCTATTATGGATTGCCTCCACATGCCCCGGGCTCCTCCCTCTTTCGTGCCATCTGACCAGAGAGATGTTTCCCCCAATCTGCTCCCTAGTTCCCTCTTATCTTTTTCTTTCTTTCTTCCTTTCTTCTTCTTCATAAATCTGCTTGCTTCTTCTTGGTCGAATCTACTTTGCGAAGTCTGCAGACCAGCATGTCAGACCTCCCACATACCATCTTCTCACACACAACGCGAACATTTACCAGTAGCGGTGGGTCTGAGAAGACTAAATGCGAAGTGCAAACATTCTCTCCAGCATAGCAGCTGAGACAGCCCTCTCTTACTTCGTTAATGGGTTGACCTATAACGCCTACCATAAATAGCCCGCAAATGCAAGGGCCCATGTTCTGTTGCAACTGTATATTAGTGAGTTCTATATTACGCCTGTATGGGTGTAGTACAGTTAGCGTATACTGGCAGGACTGCTTCTACCCAATAGCTGATGATTATTATACTGTACCTGCAAACATTTATTGCCCTACTGTTCATAGCTCTATCTAACGCGGCCGGCCCAAAGTGGTTGTAGGCGGCTTGCTGTGTATCTCCCTTACCCAGTCTTAAGAGTTACTGTCTTGATAACTTGCACTGCCGGCCCTGTTGGGGATGTAGGCGGAATGCTGTGGAGATGACCTTTACTCTTTAATAAAGATCTTTAAAAAAAAAAAAAAGATGCGCCCCTTCCTGCTGAGTTTAAGGATGTCGCCCACTTTGTGGGCAACAGGTGACACGGATGTAGGACTCTTGCAAATTCCCCCAATTTCCGTTAAAGTTAAAGACAATGCCATTTTGCCTCGTATTCCCCAGTACAAAATTCCACAAGCGGGGGAGCGGGCTTTGCTGCGAATTTTACAAGATCTGATCTGATCAGATGTTTATCGTTTTGTGATTGATTTGCGCGCAGTTAATAAAATAGTGGTTCCTCAGTTCCCGGTGGTCCCTGACATTACTGCCCTTTTGACAATGATTCCTTCCTCTGCTAAATTCTTCTCTGTCATTGATTTGAAAAATGTGTTCTTTAGTATACCGATCCATCCTGACAGCCGACATTTGTTCGGTTTTACTCTAGCTGGCAGAAGCTTTAGATTCTGTTGCGCTCCACAGGGATATACTGAGAGCCCTAGTATATATAGCCAAGCCTTGAAAGCCCAATTGGACTCCCTCACGCTTCCCCCAGGTAATGTATTGCTTCAATATGTGGATGACATACTAATAGCCTCTGACACCGAACAGGGATGTAAAGACAGTACGGTTAAGTTGTTGCTACATTTGGCTCACCATGGACATAAAGTGTCCCTTTCTAAATTTTAATACTGTCGACAGGAGGTCCCCTATTTAGGTCACCTACTGTCGAAGGAGGGTAGGAGATTGACCCCTGAGCGCATTAGCGCCTTTGTTAAAATGCCTATCCCTAAAACTCAGAGGGATGTGCGCGCTTTTATTGGCATCACTTCCTACTGTCGCCATTGGATCCCTAATTATTCATTACTAATAAAGCCCTTGCTTGCGCTAAC
Source organism: Calotriton arnoldi (assembly GCA_963921515.1). Classification (NCBI taxonomy): domain Eukaryota; kingdom Metazoa; phylum Chordata; class Amphibia; order Caudata; family Salamandridae; genus Calotriton; species Calotriton arnoldi. The sequence goes on along the minus strand of CAWUFW010000075.1, from coordinate 360,522 downwards.
CACTAAAGATGTGCATGAGCCCCTGCCTTGGACGCCTGATTGTCAGCAGTCTTTTGAGCAATTAAAAGTTGTGCTTTGCTTCGCACCTGTGCTTGGTATGCCTGATTACCTGAAACCGTTCGTGCTGTATGTACACGAGACGGCTGGCTGTGCGCTCTCTGTTTTAACACAGGCCTTTGGATCCAGTCGCCAGAGCCCTCCCGAGCTGTCTAAGAGCGGTCGCGGCTGTGGCCGTCTCTATAAGGCAATCGGTTGGGCTCGTACTTGATACTGACCTCACAGTCATGGTGCCCTATGCTGTGGATACCCTATTGAATAAGACCAAGACACAGCACCTTACCAGTGCACGTCTGACCAGTTATGAGCTAACTCTCTTTGCACCACATGTCACAATTAAAAGATGTGCCACTTTGAACCCAGCCACATTACTAGCCCTCCCTTCTGAGAGTGAGGAAATTGACATACATGATGGTATTTTTCGGACATAGGACGAGACGAAGGGACGGGTAGACCTGACTGATGTTCCCTTATCTGACCCCCAAGGGGAACTATATGTCGATGGCTCTTGTTTCAAATTACCAGATGGCACTACCACTGCAGCGTATGCACTTACTATACTGCATAAGGTAGTTGAGACATCACGAGTTCCCTATCAGTCTGCTCAGGCAGCTGAACTGGTCGCCCTTATTAGAGCTTGTGAATTGAGCGAGGGGCTGGCTGTTAATATTTATACTGACAGCCAGTATGCCTTCGGGGTCGCCCATAATTTTGGGCCGCTCTGGGCAGAGAGAGGGTTCCTTACTTCCCATGGGACATGCGTTCAGCATGGCCCTCTTATACATAGGCTTCTGTCCGCCTTGACACTTCCTAAGAAATTGGCTATTGTGAAGTGCAGCACCCATAAGGCGATTACTGATGACGTGGGAAAGGGGAATGCATTTGCAGACCAGACAGCTAAGGAGACAGCTCGAACAAAGATGAAAAGGATGTTTGTAGCGGGTCCCGCCAGGTGGGTGCCCTAGGTCACTATGTTTGAGGATACGCTAGACAATGTGAAAGAAATCCAGTGAGGCAACGGTTGAGGAGTTAGCAGTATGGCAGGAAAGCACAGCATGCTTAGATGAGGATGGGTGTTGGACGGATAAGTCAGGAAAACAGAGATGGATGTTACCAGACGCATATGTCCTCCCTGTGGTCACTATGGCGCACGGGCCAGCCCACATCAGTGCAAGGGGTATTTGTAGACTGTTAGATCCTGTATGGCAGAATGATAACATTCCCAAGGTTGCTGCTCATCTAGTTAAATACTGTATGGTATGCATGATGTATAATCCTGGAAAAGGCACCCCTGCACCGCCTGGTAATTTTGCACCCCCTTCCTTCCCTTTCGAGGTCCTTCAGATGGATTTCATCGAAATGGAACAAGCCAACAAGCTGAAATATGTGTTAGTGGTTGTTTGTGCATTCAGTAAATGGGTCGAGGCTTACCCCACTAAAGAGAATACAGCCATGGCGACGGCGAAGGCACTCCTAAAGGAGTTCTTCCCTCGTTTTGGTTTGCCCCATTTGATTTGGAGTGACAACGGATGTCACTTCAATTCAAAGGTTATTCAGTTGGTGTGTGATGGTCTGCACAACAAACAAACATTTCATGCTGCAAACCACCCCAGTCAGCAGGTCTGGTTGAGAAGTACAACGGTACTCTCAAACTGAAATTGGCAAATATTCAGGAGAGCACAGGATTGCAGTGGCCAGATGCTTTGCCATTAGCTCTTTTGTCTACAAGAGCTACAGCTCACTCCAGGACAGGGTTGTCGCCGTACGAGGTCGTGTTCGGGCGCCCGGCGAATGTCTGGGGCGTCCCGCGACCTCAACGGTTTTCAGAGATTGAATACCCTTTGCTGGTGGATTATCTGTATGAGTTGACTAAAAACTTGCGTTCTATTCACCAACAGATCCACGAAGCCCTACCATCAGCACCCGAGGGGCCAGGACACGATATTCGGCCTGGGGACTTTGTGTTGATCCGACACTTCCAGAGGAAAGGCAGTTTGGAGCCCCTGTGGAAGGGGCCTGCACAGGTGCTCCTCGCCACCCGCACCGCCGTGAAGGTGGCCGGCCGAAAGAACTGGATCCACTACCAACACTGCCACAAGGTGCCCCCCCTCTACCCTACGACCAATGGGTGCTTGACGGAGTCAGTGACTCTGAAAGTGATCAGGTGCCTCGTTTCGTTCCTTTCTCGGATGCCCGGCTGACATGGGCACAAACGGAGGAAGAAAACGACGCAGTGTTGGACGAGGCAGTGCCTCCGGAGATCAGGGCCATCCAGGAGCCCCAGTCTACTGGCCCAGCTGTGCTTGAGCCCCAGTCCATTGGCCCCTGAGCTCCTTTTTGCTGACCCTTCTGTTCCTGGAATAGCTAGGTATAATCTGCGCCCCCGACGGAGGAACAGTGCACCAAAGGAAGAGTCAGATTAGCAGGGATGGACTCGATAAGTCAGGCAACAGTAGCATAGGGAGAGACGAGATTGGTGCATTGTTCAAACATTGGACAGGATTGATCGAGTGTGCTCCCCTGGGAAGGGGGGGTGCCTCCTGGGAAGGGGGGGTGCCTTATCCTGAGCGACGTGGGATTCTTCAAGAAAGAGCTGGTCTGACAGCTCCACCGCGGGTGCTCAACAGCGCCAACGATTGATGAACAATAGGAGTCTACCAGTGAGGCTCTGACGGACACTGGGAACATTTGCCCCTTTCTTGTCTTCTTGTCATTGGCTCCATTGCATGTCCTTTCCTCTGGTTAAAATGTATCCATTTGGTCAGCCCATTGAGGAGGAGGAACAGCCCTTTGCAGCCTCACGTTTTGGGCAGAGTGGGTCTGGTTGGTCTAGTTGGTCTACAAGGAGTAAAATAGTTTTCATAGTAATTGTTCTGATTTCTCTGATAACAGTTCTCGGAATAGTATGGTTCCTTGAAGAGAAATATCCTGTGCACTCTTTGATTGGTACAACGCCTGTCCCCCCTGAACACGTTTGTCACTTTGGCCCCACATAAAGGTGAACATAGGAAAACGTACGTAGATAATGTGTTTTTGCAAACACTCCACCAAGCCCATGATACATCTAACGTTACAAACTGTTGGATATGTGGACTGCTTCCTTCTGTTACACATAAGAGTGATAGCCTGTTGTCGCTGCCTATGTCTTATTTAGGCAGTTGTGAGGGATGGTTCGAATTGTTCTCTATGGTATACATTCATTATCATTCTTGTACTATGAACATGACATCTGCCGATTATCACACAGTGTTAGAATACATACCTGTCCACCAAGGATTTACCCCGGGAGAACAAGGGACCTCTGATACATTATCCCCAACGGCCTGCATGAATGTATATGAGAGAGAGAAAAATGTAACATGGCTTCAAAATGAAATGTTGGATTTCCAGGGATTTAATGTCACTGAATACTTTCGCTCGTTCCAGATGCGCAATATTACTCAGGATGAGGCAATACCATTGCCAGTAGTCAACACAACAGCTGGGTTTTGTGTTCGAGGGTTTGGGAAGGTGAAAGTGGGTGAGAGTAATTGCAACTATACATATACATTAAGCCGAGTAATGGCCCGCCTTTGCTCCCACCACATAATATCTACTTTGTTTGTGGATCTCAAGCTTATGTTTGGCTTCCTAGGAGATGGTCAGGTGTATGTTACCTCTCTTTCCTCCTCCCCCCAGTGTACATAGCACCGTCCAGTTATCATAAGGACTATCGATTGCAGCGTAGGAGTGCCCATCTGTCCCGAATTAGAAGGGTTATTAACACAGACGACATAGACCAGACAGACACTACTCTGCAGCAGTTCACAGATGCTATGAAGGGTATTTTGCCCTTTTGGGGCCCTATGTCCAATAGCCTTAACATTTGTCGATTCACCAGGGTCGTGGAAGGGGTCATTAACACCACAGCAGGGATTTTGACAAATATTACAGCTGAGCTCCAGGCTACGAGGCTTGTTGCTCTTCAGAACAGGATGGTGTTAGACGTCATCCTTGCTGATCGGGGAGGGGCCTGTCGAGTCATCGGCAGCAGTTGTTGTGTGTACATACCGGATCACGCCCCTAATGTATATGCTGCTATACAGCAGTTGCATAGGCTCACATCTGATATCCACCAAGAGAATGGTACCTGGACCCTTTCTGGTTGGTTCTGGGGTTTAATAGCATCCTGGGGGGTGGAAGATTCTTATCTTTCTGATAGCAATTGCAGGTGTCATTTTCGCATGTTGCCTATGCGTACATTGCCTTCCTGCTTGCTGTGCTTACTGTTTTGGAAAATTGACACCCACACCGAAGGCCCCAATACATGATGCTAAGTCTTCGGCCATGATGATGCAGGCTGTCCACGACCTAATGTCCATTGATGAAGGTATTTTTGAATATTGATAATGTGTTTATTAACATATAATAATGGTCTTCTTAATTTGCACGTAGTTATTGGTTTCTTAGCACTAGACAAAATTGTTAGCAAATGCTAAAAGGAGGGTCTGTTGGACTGAAAATGCGTCTAGCTGACTCCTTCTAGCATTGTGCGAGTTAGGTTAGCATTTGTGGCACCATTTTGTATTCAGCCGCCATTTTGTACTATGATTGAAATTAAGCTTCTGTCTCATACTGTCTGCCTCAGCAGAAAGCAGCCTCGATTGTTTCTCTTTATTATTCAAGGTTGAGCTTTGCTGCACTAATGAATAGATCGTTCTGCCACTGCATGCCTTTCCCAGTAGGTAGGCTTGCTCCCACTCTCAGAGAGACGGGCACAGGCAGAGTAATCTTGAAACCAAGATAGCATGTACCCAGTCTCAGGATTGTAGCCCATCCTTCTGTACCTTTTTTGTTCATCAGCTCCCAGACTGGAAAATTCCAGTCTGGGCGGGTCTTTAGGGGTGCTGGAAATGTATATCTTGTATTACCATGTTGGCGGGAGTCAGTCCCTCTACAGCAATCTAAGGAGGCTGGTCAGACTGGACTCCACTCGAGTGTATGACTAATGAATAACTTTGGTTTGTATTCTCTACTGTCTGACCGACTCTTCATTTGTATGGAAGGCTGAGAGGAGGTCGCGAGTGACCCGGGTGGCCCTAATCGGGTCACTTCCTTCACTCATGCTGTCGACACGCTTTTGAATAAGACAATGACACAGCACCTCACCAGCCCACGTCTTACTGGTTACGAATTGACTCTTTGCAAAACACATCACGATCAAAAGATGTGCCACTCTGAATCCAGCCACGTTACTGCCCCTCCCTTCTGAGAACGAAGAAAATGAGAAACATGTTTGTATCTTCTGGCCGGAAGAAGAGACGAAAGGACGGGTAGACTTGACTGATGTTCCCTTATCTGACCCACAAGGGGAACTGTATGTTGATGGCTCTTGTTTCAAATTACCAGATGGCACTGCAACTGCTGCTTATGCTATCACCACACTGCGTACAGTCGTAGAGAAATTACGTGTCCCCTATCAGTCAGCCCAAGCAGCTGAGTTAGCCGCCCTTATTCGAGCTTGTGAATTGAGCGAGGAACTGGTTGTCAATATTTATTCTGACAACCAGTATGCCTTTGGAGTCGCGCACAATTTCGGGTGACTCTGGGCAAAGAGAGGGTTCCTTCCTGCCCATGGTGCAAAGATCCAACACGGTCACCTTATATTGAGGCTTTTGTCTGCTTTGACCCTCCCCAAGAAGTTGGCAATAGTGAAGTGTAGCGCCCATAAGAAAATTACTGATGATGTAGGAAGGGGTAATGCGTTTGCAGATCAGACAGCTAAGGAGACAGCTCGAACTAAAATTAAAAGAATGTTTGTAGCAGGCCCTGCTGGGTGGGTGCCTGAAGTCACCATTTTTGAGGACACGCTTGAGAACGTGAAAGAGATACAGTGTGAGGCCACAATAGAAGAATTAGCAATATGGCAAGAAAGTACAGCACAATTGAACGATGAGGGATGTTGGATTGATAAGTCTGGGAAACAGAGATGGATGCTGCCAGATGCATATGTACTTCCTGTGGTTACGATGGCCCATGGCCCAGCCCATATCAGCGCTAAAGGTATTTGCAAGTTATTAGACCCTGTGTGGCAGAATGACAACATCTCGAAAACTGCCACCCACTTGGTGAAATACTGTATGGTATGCATGATGCACAATCCTGGAAAAGGTACCCCTACACCACCTGGTAATTTTGCACCACCCGCTTTCCCTTTTGAGGTCCTTCAGATAGATTATATCGAATTAGACAGGGTCAATAACTTGAAGTACGTGTTGGTGATTGTCTGTGCATTCAGTAAATGGGTTGAGGCTTACCCCACTAAAGACAATACAGCCGTTACGACTGCAAAGGTTCTCCTGAAGGAGTACTTTCCTCGTTTCAGCTTGCCCCGTTTGATCTGGAGTGATAACGGAAGTCATTTTAATGCCAGGGTGAGCCAGTTAATTTGTGACGGGTTGTGTGTCAAACAGAAGTTTCATGCTGCCAATCATCCACAGTCAACAGGTTTGGTTGAGAAGTACAACGGTACTCTCAAACTCAAATTGGCAATAATTCAGGAGACCACAGGATTGAAATGGCTGGATGCTTTACCATTAGCTCTTTTGTCAGTAAGAACAACAGCACATTCTAGGACAGGATTGTCACCGTACGAGGTTGTGTTTGGACGCCCGGCAAATGTCTGGGGCGTCCCGCGCCCTCGTCGGTTTTCCGATATAGAGTACCCATTGTTAATAGATTACCTTTGCCAGTTAACTGAAAATTTGCTTTCTATTCACCAACAGATCCGGGACTCCTTACCAGCTACGCCAGAGGGGCCCGGACACGATATTCAGCCTGGGGATTATATCCTCATCAAGAACTTCCAGCGGAAAAAGAGTTTGGAACCGCATTGGAAGGGACCCGAGCTGGTCCTCTTATCCACCCGTACAGCAGTCAAAGTCATCGGCCGAAAGAACTGGGTGCACTCCACTCACTGCTGCAGGGTACCTCTGCCCTTGCCCTATGACCAGTGCGTGAGGGACGGGATTGGGGACTCTGAGTGCGAGAAGGTGCCTCAGTTTGTCCCCTTCAGCGATGCTAAGCTTACTTGGACCAGAACGGATGAGGAGAATGATGACGTGATGCATGCAGCAGTACCACCGGAAATAATAGCTGGCTATCTTCAGCGCTAGACATTGTTGCCCCTCTTAGACCTGTCTCTTCCTCTAGGCAGAGACCATCTGCCCCTTGGTTCTCCCCTGAGCTCCGTGCTGAGAAAAGCCACTGCAAAAAACTGGAACGCTCCTGGAGAGTATCCTATGACCCCACAGCGAAGATGGCAAATAAAAAAGCCTTGAAAAACTTTCACAAACTCAAGCCCCCCTGTTTGAGAGACTATTTCTCCAATAAGATCCAACTAGCGGGGAATTCAGCTAGAACTCTCTTTAAAATTGTTCAAGAGTTTACTAAGCCCTCCGCCACTGCCAGCACAGTGCTCCCTACTGCCACTCTGTGCACAGGACTGTCGGACTTCTTTCAGGATAAAATCCACACTATATACACCTCCTTTCCCCCCCCCCCCCACCACAGTCCACCTCAGAGCCAACGGTTGTTCCGGTCAGCAAGGATGTAATGACCACTTTCCACCCTCTCACTCTTGATGCTTCACTGCGAAAACTCTTAACTTGTAAATCAGGGTCACCCGGCGATCCATGTCTGGCTTAGTTTTTTAAACTCCTGGCACCCAGCATTAATACCCCATTGAATCAGATCTGGAATTCCTCGTTGAGCTCAGGGATCTTCCCGGAAGTATGGAAACAGGCTTACCTTCTGCCGATCCTTAAACCGGATGCTGATCCCGCTGCTTTTAAAAATTTTAGACCCATTTCCCTGCTACCGGCACCTGCAAAAATTCTCGAACAAATAGTCCAAGAGCAACTCTCCAACCATCCGGAATCTAGCAACCATTTTCATGACTCCCAATCCGGCTTCAGAGCTGGCTACAGCACGGAGACTGCCCTCCTTGAAGTATCCGAGAGTATTCGCAAGAGCATCGATCTGGGCAAAGCAGCTATGCTTGTGCTACTCGATCTGTCCGCGGCCTTCGACACGGTGGCCCATCCCATTCTGTTGGATAAGTTAAGAGACATGGGTATTCAGGGCACGGTTCTGTCCTGGATCCGGTCCTTTCTGGGGAACCGGTCTCAACAGGTCTTTCTCCGTTCTTTCATCTCGGACGAGAAGCCCCTGCTCTGCGGGGTTCCCCAGGGCTCGGCCTTGAGCCCTCTCCTCTTCAACGCCTACCTTTCACCTCTTGTGGCGTTGGTGGAATCGTGCGGGTGAGGGTGGTCTCCTACGCTGACGACACCCAACTGGTGTTCTCCTTCGAGGAGCACTCGGAAGCTGCCTTTTCCAACTTCAGGAATTGCCTGAGTAACATCTCGGCATGGATGTCATTAAATAGTCTCAAGCTTAACTCGGACAAAACCGAGGTACTTTTTTTTCAACCAAAAATCTCCGCCCCCTCCCTGTGCTCTGGTGGCCACGGGAGATGAATCCTCCTCCTGAGCCTGTTGACTCGGCGAGAAATCTCGGTTTTAGATTCGACAACGAACTCTCCTGCAAAACCCAAATTAGGCAAGTCTCCTCCTCTTGCTTTGGAAAGCTTCGCATGTTGCGGAAATTCCTACACTTCCTTCCCCTGGAATGTAGACGCACAGTTATCCATGCTCTGATCACATCCCACCTGGACTACGCTAACAGTCTCTAACTGGGTGCTCCAGTCTATCTGACTCGGCGTCTGCAGATAATTCAGAACGCTGCTGCCAGATTGATCTGTAAAATACCTTTCCGCCACTCCATCACCCCACACCTGTGGATCCTGCACTAGTTACCAGTTGCCAGGCGCATTGAATTCAAGGCCCTTACCCTTGCATTTAGAGCATTCCGGGGACTAGGCCCGGCGTATCTGAGAGCTAGACTCCAACACTACCATCACAACCGGACCCTGCATTCTAACCACCAGTGTCTCCTTGCCATCCCCTGTTTTCGCAAGGCCAGGACGGGTGGCAGAGCCTTTGCGGTCAGAACCTCTAAACTTCGGAATGCCTTGCCACTCCCCATCCACTTATCGGAGTCAGAACTCACTTTTCGGCGTGCCCTGAAAACCAGGTTTTTCACCAGCACCTAGTTTTCTCTTCTCGCTTGTCTGCTTCAGCCTGCCTCAGCGCCGGGACACCCCCGTTGGGGGTAGCTGTGCGCTCTACAAATTCCTTAACAATAATTCCTTAATAATAATAATAATAAGAGCTATCCAGGAACCACTTTTTGCCGATCCTTCTGTGCCTGGAATCACCAGGTATAATTTGCGCCCTCAAAAGGGGGGCAGTGCGCAAAAGGAGAAGTCAGACTAGCCAGGGACGGACTGTGTAAGTTAGGGTGTGCTTTGCTAAAGTACCAACGGAGTTAGTTTAGGGTGATGTGAGATTGGTGCACTGTTTTGACACTGGACAGGATAGATCGAATGTGCTCCTTTGAAGGGGGGTACCTTATCCTGATTGATGTGGGATTCATCGAGAGCTTAGGACTGAGCAAGCTCCACCGCCGGTGCTCAAGAGCGCCAACGTATTGCTGAACAATAGGAGCCTGTACCAGTGAGGCTCTGACGGACACTGGGAACACTTGCCTTTATTATTATTCTTGTTGTGTTTCTTTCCTTGTCTCAATATGCATCCTTTTGGTCGGCCTGTTGGTGAGGAGGAACAGCCATTTGCACCACCGAGTTTAACAAGGGGTTGGTCGACAAGGAGTAAAATAATTTGTATACTAATTGTTGTGATTAAAATAGCGACAATACTTGGAATATCCTGGTTCCTAGAAGAGAAATACCCTGTACATTCCTTGGTGGGTACAACACGCACTCCCCCTGAACATATTTTTGTCACTCTAGCCCCACACAAAGAAGCACATAGGCAGTCCTACGCAGACAATGTATTTATATAAATATTGCATCATACTCATAATGTATCCAATACAAATAATTGCTGGGTTTGTGGGTTGCTCCCTTCCGTCACTCATAAAAGTGATACTCTGTTGTCTATGCCACTGTTGTAAATGGGTAGCTGTGAGGGTTGGTTTCAATTGTTTCGATTGGTGTACTACCAATTTCATCTCTCCACTTCGGGTATAACATCCACTGATTCCAATAAGGCCCATGAATATGTACGCTTCTTCCCTGGGTTCACCCCCATAGGACCAGCAGGACAAGGGACTCTAGGGACACTGTCCTCAAAGTCAGGTGTGAACACATACCGAAAGGTGAAGAATGATGCCTGGATCCGAATGGAAACGGCTGATTTTCAATGGTTTCACACATCTGAGTATTTTCAATCTTTCCGAGCTCGAAATATTACTAAAGATAAACCGATACCTGTGCCAGTGGTTAATACGTCAGCAGCGTTTTGCGTCCAGGGGACCGGGGAGATAAAGGTGGGGGAGAGTAAATGTAATTTCACATACAAATTGATTACGACTGAAAGTCCACCTTTGATCCTGCCCCATAATGTCTATTTTGTCTGTGGGTCACAGGCTCACGTCTGGCTCCCGAGGGGATAGTCAGGCACATGTTATCTCTCATTCCTTTTCCTCCTGTATATGTTGCCCCATCTAGCTATCACAAAACACATTGGGTGCAATGTAGGAGTACATTCCTGACACGAGTAAAAAGGGTTATTGACACAAAGGATGTAGATCAAACAGACACCACCGCACAGCAATTTGGGGACGCCATAAAGGGCCTCCTACCCTTTTGGGACCCCATGGCCAATAGTCTACAAGTTCGTCAGTTAACTAAAGTTGTTGAAGCAGTTATCAATACAACAGCTGGGATAATGTCAAATATCACTGCTGAGCTACAGGCTACGAGATTAGTCACTTTGCAGAACAGGATGGTGCTAGACGTTATACTTGCAGACCGAGGAGGAGCCTATCGCGTCACAGGCAGCAGCTGTTGTGTTTACAAACCTAATAACGCTCCCAATGTGTATGCAGCTATACGAAAATTACATAAACTATCATCTGACATACACCCACCGGGGTGGTTTTGGAACATGCTCACATCTTGGGGTTGGAAAATACCCATTTTCTTTGCTGTGGTTGCTGATATCTTCCTCACTTGTTGCATCTGAATACAATGTCTCCCAGCTTGTTGTTCCTATTGTATCAGTATTCTCACCCCTAAGCAGAAAATGTCAATTCATGATGCTAATGCCGCAATAATGCTGCAAAAAGATATTGACGAATTAATGCAGATTGATGAAGGAATTTTTGAAAATACATCTTCCCTTGCAGCATCCGTTCCCGATACTGAGTATATGGCCAGTTTCTAAATATTTTCTTTGATCATTGTATAAAATTAGCTCGCTCATGCTGAAAGGAGGGTCTGTTGGAATGAAAATGCTTTCGCTGCTTTGATTATGCACTAATCCATTTAAAGTTAGCATTCGCGGCACCATTTTATGTTTGGCCGCCATTTTGAGTTATGATCGAAACTAATGCCTGCCTCTCCGAGAAACTGTTTGTGGTGATTTTGATTTCTCCAAGGCTGGGCCTAGCCTTGCTAATGAATACACTGTTCTTGTTAGCGCATACCTTTCCCAGAAGATAGCGACTTTCTCCCACCCGCCTAGAGGCTGGCACGGACAGAATGACCTTCACATATAGATAGTGTGTGCCCAGCCTCAGAATCGAAACTTATCCTTCTGTACTCCTTTGTTCAGCTGCATCTGCCCGGAAATTTCCATTGTGGGCGTACCTTTATTGGTTCTGAATTGTACATAATGTATCTCCATGTTTGCTGATGTCAGTCCCTCTCTGCAGCAGTCCTAGGCGATTGGGCAGACCGGGCTCCGCTCGAGTGTATCTGAATAAACATGTATTGGTTTGTATTCTCTACTGTCTGACCGACTCTTCATTTGGTATGGAAGGGTGAGTGGTGGTCACGAGTGACCCGGGTGACCCTAATCGGGTCACTTCCTTCAAGTGGGTGGGGCTTCTATTCCATACTCCACTACAACAAGTCTTGCAGAGCAGCGCATGCCGCTGACTCTAGGGTCAACCTAAAAATAAACTGGGAGGTCCGGGCACTCAATCACCACTTACGGTGGAGTGACCTCTCACCTGTCCTCCTTACACCCCTCCTATTATGCAGCCCCTCTGCCGCCATCCCCCACGAGGCAAGTCTTGAGCTCTCGAGGGTCGTAGGTAAAATAGCCATGCACCCCTTGGGGGAACATCATGACACCCGCAAACAGTCGGCAAACTCAAATCCTAAAGCAAATGTGTACTTTTCATTGGTCAGTTTAAACGTGTCTGAGCGTTGGTGCGTCAGTCAAGTTCTGATTTTAGCGACTCTGCTTCATGGGATATGTAGTTTAATTGTCCCGAACATTTTAAAGGGTAGTAGGTTTCATTTTTCAGCTGTGGCTTGGGTTTCTCAGTTGTTTGAAACGGGTTATCCTGATCACTGCGGCCATATCAGTGGGGTGAGCGCCAGTAACTGACTCCGCTCCGCCGGTGGTTGACAGAGTTTTTTTGCCGAATGTCCGCTCCAAGTGGAGGGCGTAGTTCCAAACCTCTGTGAACTCCTTTTTGTGGTGTCAAGAGGAGACGTGGAGATAGGGAGTATGGAGCCCTGCTTTTGCTGTTACCTAAAGGCTTGACATGAAAGAAATAACTTGCCACCTACTCAAATAACGCTATCCTCTGAATTCAATAGGTACCTAGCAGGTGACTACTACGGCAGTATGTGAAAATGAGCAGTAGAAAAGGATGCAACAAGAACCTCAACCCCCCCCCCCACCACCTCAATTACTCTGCGCACCAACCATAATCTGTAATGGCTGGTGGAGCCCAGGTGATAATCCTGTGGAGGGCTGACCAAGACTGTGAAGGAGGTAAACGATGATTAGAAAAGCTACATTTTGCTAAGGAGACATGTTTATGGCGGCAATTAAGTCATCTCTCACTTATGACCAAAGCACTGTCTGCTTTGTCTCGTTAAAAAACACTCATACAATGTGAAAGGCCATTTAAATGTACCAACTACAAGAGATTTCCCTTTATTTTCGGACAATTTCCTCGTTCTATTCATTGGATATGACATTTTGCCTCCTGCCATGCTCCTGGCTTCAGTTTCCTTTGATTTCTTTCTGCCCGTTGCTCCAGAGGGCCTTTAGAAGCGGAGGACCCATCCAGGCACACACAAGTTTTTTAGGCGGGTCTGATGGATTTATTTATTTTCTTTTTCTTTCTTTAGATTCTTGATATGGCCATGCTAGACCCCTAGAACAGAGCTGCAGAGCAATAGTCAGTCAGTGGCACTGAAATAACTGAGCAAGCAAAAAAATATGACCTAAAAACAAAAGTTTAACCAGAGCAAGATATTAGTCTCTTGGTAGTGCAGGTTTGAGGAGACCAGATATGATAAGTCAGTACATGTGCTAAGAGGTCTCATAAGAAGTGTTGTTTAAGATTCCCTTTACACATTTTAAAACAGAGATTGATGTGGCATTCGAGAGAAGCAAAAAGAAGAATATGAGCCCGCAAAGGTGAAAGAAAAAGAGGCCAGCGCGGACTAACCCATAGAGATCACATCGGACAAACTGATACTAAACATAATAAGACATGCGTAGAGTTGCAAGGGAAACCTCAAACATGCCAAAGAAGAGGCACTTACTATTCTCCTACAGAATATACAGGTACTTTTGTCTAAAATGTCATAGTATTAGTCCAAAGAGGAATGAAACATGGGAGTTTACACCATTTACTTTCTTATTCCAAAGCAAGATTTAATGTAAAGACCCAGTCTAGAGCCAAGGACTCTAAATAAATATGTCAAGACAATAAGATTCAAGATGACAGCCTTACAAGAAGTAATCCTCTGCTTCAGCAAAGAGATAACCTAGTGACAAGAGTCCCAATGAACAAGCACAAGCAACATTGCAAATTTCTTAGATTTGTGATGGCGCCAAACATTATTAATTCAAACTTTTACCCTTTGGGATAGCAATCTGCGCCAAGGCTGTTCACAAAAAGCTTAGCAGTCTCCACGCAACTGAGAAACCAAATAATTTGTGTGTCTATAATTGGACAACTAGCTGATTATGGGGAACTCTTTCGAAAAATGCCAGAATGTCATTCACAACTTGTACAATTTGAGGTTCGCAGTCAATAGGAAGAAATCTTAACCTCTCCCTTCTCAGGAAAAGACATTCTTGGGGAGAAATCGGACTCTCTCAGAGCAATGGCATGTATGTTTGTATATATGTATATGGTATTTCTATGGCACAGACCAGCCCAAAAAGCAGCAGAGCCGTCTACATGGTCAAAGACCAACATAAAGTCACTGAGTGATAGGAAAGGAAGCTAGGTTGTGGATAGTTAATGTATTGTGAGGTAGTGTTGGGTGGTCTTCCACCCATCCCTAAACTGGAACAACATTGGAGTGGTCCTGGTAAGTATGGAGATGCTGTTACAGATCCCTGGTGCTTGAATTAAAAAGGGCATTTTTCTTTTTTTACACCTTTTAGTCTGTAGTCTGTTGGTGCCCCGGCTGCAGGTGTGATGAAAGCCACCAAAGATGGTGAGTTTGTCTGCAATATAAGTGAGGGTCCTGGTCATGATGGCTTTTTAAATAATGGAGCTAGTTTGAAGATGGTGCGGGCCGTCAAGGGGAGCAAATGAAGTTCCAACAGGATGAGAGTGATGTGATCATATTTCCTCAAGCCTTGGATAAGACATGCTGCGTCATGTAGGATGCCCTTGAGGGGTGTCAGTGTAGAGTCTCGGCGGCCATGGAGAGAGCATTATCACCTTCCAGATGTGAGAGTTTGAGGGTTTGAACAGCAGTTTTAAAGTTGCTTTTTGGAAGAAATGGTTTCACTTTCTTTAGAAGAGCGAGCTGGTACCAGGCCGTCTTTGTTCTTTCACACAGTGTATCTTGAAAGCCAGGTTGGTGTTCAGCGAGAAGCCAAGTGACTTGGCATTCAGTGAAAGGTAAGGTTCGAGGCAGTCAAGATTCATGTCATTGAGCCAGGTTTGTACTATTTATTTGTTGTTTTTGTTTTTGGCAAGAAAGAATTCTGTCTTGATTGGGTGCTGGACATCCAGGTTTGAACGATGTGCAGGCAATGTTTGAGGCGTTGGCTGTCTGAAGGTGACGCAACTTTAAAGTATAGATGTGTATCATCAGCACATTGGTGAATCTTGATGTGGTTATCTGAGAGAAGAGCCACCAGGGGGCTCCTTATAGAGGTTAAACATGACAGGAGACAGTGTGGAAATCTGGGGGACTCCGTAGGTGATAGGGATTTTTTCCTACAGACAAGAATTTTGAGATTACAGGAATTGTTTTGCCTTTACCGCAAGTCACTGACTGACAGTGAGAAAATAATGAAAATGCTAGGTCATTCCCTTGATTCCACTGACAATACTCCTTTTGAGACCCATGCAGGGGTGGTTTGCAAATCAGTGGTCACTGTCAACAGGATATTGAGACAAACTGGTGGTTGTTACACAAAAAGCGCAAAGGGATCTGAAATGGTGGTCACAGAATATTATAAAAGGCAGGCACTTTGCAGCACCAATCCTCACTCTGACAATAGCCATTGATGCTTCACCCACAGGGTGGAATGCACACATGGTAAAATTGGACACAACTGGAGTCTAAAGCACATCAGCCTCCTAGAACTAAAACAGTGTCCCTAGCTATAAAAAACATTCACTCACACATATAAGGGAAGTCCAAATGGCAACACAACTACAATGTTCTTCATCAACATATGGGGGGACTAAATACTACACACTGTCAAAGCTAGCTTAAGAAATATGGATATGGGCTACCAACAAAAATATATCAGGAGCAGTACACATACCTGGAGAACAAAACACAGCGGCAGATATACAAAGGGGACAAGAGGGAGGGTCCCACAAGTAGAAACTAAACCAAGAGGTAGTGGACGTGATTTTCAGAACATGGGGAACCTGCTTGCAACAAGAGAAAACCCAAAAGTCCACATTTTTGCATCCAGGTGTCCACACCCATAGCTCAGGGGAAATGCACTGCCATTAAATTGGTACGGAAAACTGGCTTACACCTTTCCACCGATACCACTCGTAGCAAGTGTGATCAATAAATATGAAGAAACACATATGACAATGCTCCTTACTGCACCTCAGTGGGCATGTAGGAAATTGGGTTAGTGGTTGAGGGGGATGATAACCCTTCTCAAGCAATAACCACAATCCTTGTTAGCGTGAACCACAAAACCACAATCAGTAGAAAAGGACAATTGCAATTTTAAAGGTTTACGCAAAAATAGCGCCAAGAAGCAGAAAGAGCTAACTGCGGGGATCTGGTCATGCTAGACCAGGACAAAGTCACAAGTTCAGGCCGACCCCAATGGATTGCAGGCCGGATACAGGGACCAGATTAGTCCCGCTGAAAAAGTTACCTTCTCAAAGTTCAGCGCGCAGAGTTCAAATCTTCAGGGTTTTATAGAAGGATCTCATCTGATGCCAGCCAAGGGCCCAGGACCTGGGTAGGCACCTCTTGGAGATCAGGAACTCACTCCAGCAGAGGACAGCAAGGCTCAGGCAGGTACAGTTGCAGGCTCACACAGGCACAGTTGCAGGGCTAATTGCAGCAGGTCAGCTGGGCAGTTCCCAGTTGCAGAGAGGCCTCTAGAGTTTGTTGTGTCCTTGTAACTCAGAACCGGAGGTCAGCCAACTGACCCTTGGATTCACTCTGTTAGTCCTAAGTTCAAGGTGATAGTCCTCTCCTTCAAGCAGCAAGGCAGGTCTCAAGCAGCAGGGCAGTCCTCTGACAAACAATGCAGGCCTCAAACAGCAGGGTAATCCTTTGGTAGCCGCAGGGCAGACCTCTGAGAAACAAGGCAGGCCTCTGGTAGTAACAGGGTAGTCCTCTGCGAAACAAGGCATGTGTGGTAATGTGCCTCTGCTTTGCCTCTTCATGACATCACATGTATAGGTTCCAGAATGCTTGCCAACCTGTGGCTGGCTGTAGAATGTTCTGTGATTCAAACTGTATCTGTAGGCATAGCCTGTTGGGTGGCTGAGCTGTTCTTCCTGACTTGAACTCAATAAACTCCTTTCACAAGACTTCAAGGCCTCCACTCATCTTTAAGGAGATAATCCAGTTTTCAACAGCAGGTTTCAAGCAGCAGGGCAGTCTCTGAGAAACAAGGCAGGCCTCATCCTCAAGCAGCAGGGTAGTACAAGGCAGTCCTTCTGTAGTCTTCCACAGGCCCTGGAGTGTCCTGAACAGTGGGTCTGAGGGTCCACTATTTACAAAATGTATACCTGGTGCCAGCTTTGAAGTGAAAGAAACTTCTGAACCCCCCCCCCCGATAGATGATTCTGGAATTTCCTTTCTTCCTCTCTGCCCAAGTGCCAACATGTCAAAAGCCAGGTGTCAAGTTCTTTGGGAATGTGCTGAGCCTGCTTATTTGAAACATAAGTGGGGCAGGGTACATACAGCTCCACCCCTCCCATTTTGGCAGGATGACCCTCTTCCAGCTACACCCAGGTCCTCAGTATTGTTCAGTGCCTGGGCTCAATACGCATTCCTGATGGGGGAGCAATTAACAAGTCCAGGCAACTGGAAACTCCTAGAAGGCTTCAGAAAGTTTAGGTCAGGAAATTGCCAACTTTCTGAAAGTGGCACTTTCAAAATTATAATCTAGATCCGACTTTACCCGTAAAGAGCATTCTACATTATAATTCATTTGAGTCCCAACAGGACATTTCTACCTGCCCACAATCAAACGTTAGCACTTATTAAATGTAATAAGGTAGCCCAATGTTATCCTGTGGGAGAGGTAGGCCTTACAGTAATGAAAAACAAATTTAGGAGTTTTTCACTACCAGGACATATAAAACTTAAAAGTATGTGTCCAACTTTTTAAGTGCAATGCACCCTGCCCTATGGGCTGTTTAGGGCCTATCCTGGGGAGTGACATATGGATTAAAAAGAGAGGTCCGGGCCTGGCAAAAGGCTTATTTTGCAAGGTCAAAGTGGCAGTTTAAGACTGCACTACAAGCTGCAATGGCAGGCTTGAGACAATGTTTTGGAGGGCTACTTAAGTGGGTGGGACAATAAATACTACTAGTAGGCGGTGGCGGCTGGTACCCTGAAAAATTGGTGAGGCAACCACTGACCAGTGATGCCTTTAAGGTCAACGATGATCCCTTTTCCACACCCCTCACATTTAAATTTTCTGAAAGGGCTGGCATGAAGACAGCCGGTACGGTTGACAAATCATCGGCTTAGCGTGTATACAACCATAAATTACTGCTATCATTGAAGGGATTTAGCAAGATATTAACAGGTGCATTTTGGCAGCCTCCGGTTCCGAACATTTTCTTAAACTACTTTATTTCCTATGTTTCTGCAACTTGCGAATATCTTCCTAGTTTGCGGCTCAGCAGAGAAAGGAAAAAGCTTTGTCCCTTTGTTTTGTGACACCCCTTACATTTAGCCAATTCACACAAGTTTGCATAATTAATAATATCGTGAACACCACTGTTTTGGGTTAAACTAAACAACAAATTACATTTTAGAAGCCTAGCATTTGTTTTAATGTTAATGCCCTTGAAGCTCTTGTACGCTTTTTTAAGACTGAATTACATTGAAATACTCTTGAATTCCTAGAGTAACATTGCTCACAGTTGTCATTAACTTTATTATCCAGAGAAAAGACAAGTATAGTTGCAGTTGTCAGAAACCAATGATGCACGACATTTGAAAACCACATGAGCAGAACTGTAAGTAAATCATTCAGTTATGATTCCATACCAAAATTCTCAGTCATGGCTCATTACAAACAGTGTTTATAACGAACCACGACCACGACTGAGAGTTCTGGCGTAGAGACTGAAGACAGTATGAGTCCCTTACAGTGCTTCTCAGTGGGTTATAAGTATAAAAATTTACTCATCCACTGCATGCTCTGGCTCGCCTCCTCCAGTCCTCGTGCTGCTTCTAGTTCGTCGTCTCTGGTCTTCAGCAATTCTCCACACCAATCCAGACGCTGCTCTCATGCTGCTGATAATGTTAAGCAGAATGAGAGCAGTGCCAGGATTGGTTAGAGCGGGCTGCCTCAACGCTGCTGCAGGCACTGGGGGCCTGTGCCTGCTCTCCACCCAGCTGTCTAAGACATCTTGGGTTGGAGAGGTTTGAAGTGCACGTCAGGCTGGCTGTCGCAAGACAGCCGCCCAAAATGACATGCACACTCTAAACTGGTGGAGTGAACACCACGCCCCTGCTGCCAGTCAGCAGCAGCGGCCCACCCCCAAACACGGCTTGGCTGGGGAAATGGAAAAATAAAATGGTAATACATTTATTTTATTTTTCACCTTTGCTCCGCTGGAAGCAGGGAGGCGACGTTCCTCTGCCCTAATGGAGGGGCAGTCGCTGCAAGTAGACCTGCAGCACTTAATCTACCTGCCCTGGGTACATGTTGCACCACTTTAAAAGGTCATTATAAATAAATGAAATGTGTCGATTGAGAGTTAGACAGTTTGACCTTATTTAGAGTAAAGCGCAAGCACTTTAGCAGTGGTAAAGTGTGCAGAGTCTTAAGGCCAACAAAAACGAATTTCAGCAAACAGGAAGGGAGAAGGCAAAAACGTTTGGGGGAACAGCACCCTAAGGCCGACAGGTCTAACAGGGCACAATAAACATGGTACTCACATCTACTAGCAATGAAAAAATAATAAATATCCCAAATAGAACAGACATAACAATACAGAGGAACAGCTTTATCGCCCAGATCTCGCCAACCCTAATCTAGCAGTATGGTTCCTGAGCGCTTGGAATTTGGTCATCTACAGCTACCATCAGAATGTATGGAGGTAATTAGGGAAGCAAGAAAACATCACTCACAAGTGTTCATTATGTGGTACAGTAGACAAAAGAAGAGAGAAAACAAGAAAATCTAACAAATTAAGTTGTTATTGCTGGATATATAATGTACTCACTAAAAGTCAGACTGTCATATGCCTCACTTATCTGCGGTAGTAACATACACTAAAGGGAAAAGAGGGGGAAATCCGTTTCAGAACTCCATTAACCAGAAGGTTCATAGAAGGGGCAAAAAAAGTAAACTCAGCTAGGTCAACAGCACCACCAATGGGGTTTCTCAAGTTAGTTCTTGCAGGATTGGTGCAACCCCCTTTTGAACCAATGCATACGACTACTCTACAACATCTCACATTAAACACAGCTGTCTTTATAGCAGTTACTTCCCTTTGCAGAGTAAGTGAAGTTCAAGCATTGACTGTTGAGGAACCTTACTTACAAATACAGAAGGAAAAGGTTGTAAAGTGAACTAAGTCTCACTTTATACCCAAAGTAGTTTCACTGTTTCAAATAAATCATTCCATCCATCTATCTAAAAACAGAGAGGGGAAGGGAAAGCGGGGCCACGTCCCTCCGGTTCTCTAAACATAGAAATATAAACTATTAGTCATTAAACTAAGAAAAGCGTCCTCTTAGTGTGCCCAAATTCCTCAGAAATGTCACACAACAGTACAAAGACACACTAGAGATAGAAATACCAACACCAAATGCTTATCCTGAAGTCTAAGTAGTGATACTCCAAAGAAAGAGCATAAACAGAAGGACGAAAAAAAGATTGGTGATGTGACCATATACTTACCCCAATCGTTATGTACAAGACATCACGTATACATGCCCCGTTTAAAGAATCACCACAAAAACCGTGACAAACCATGTGTCCGATCAGCCCCAAAGGTCAGTGTCCATCAATGTATGTCACTTCCATCCAAAATAAATATATATAAAGAAAAGACAAGAATAGCACCTGTACAGAAATAGAGAGCGCGAATACTGTCAACACATGACCCACAACACCCTGGATACAATAAATGTTGAAAAAATGACAGCAAAATCGCCTGGGAGACATCGGCGCTTCCCAAACCTAAACTATTCACTGAGGGAATAAAATACACACACCTGTCAAAAGAGGATGTCCAGAGGACTAACCATCTCGAGAAGCCCATGGCTTAAGAGCTACGCGTAGAAATACATGAAGGAATGTGCCTGAATCAGTATAGTAAACATGTTGTCATGTCTCATGTCGCATCACCAAACAAGCCTTCTCATGTTGATGGAGGAGTAACCTTGGCTGGGAACCGCTCTCCATTAAACCACACATTAAATGATTGTAAATCCGTATTTGTAAAGTGCGTCGTGGAAATTAAGTGAGCTATTGCCCAGAGTCACATAGTGCTGAGCTGCCGGGATCGAACCGTGAGCCCTGTGCTCCAAAGTCAGCTGCCCTGGCTGCTGCACCACACCTCTCCTTGTGTCCTTGTGTAACGTAAATGGTGCTCATGTAAAGCGCTCCAATACCTTCGGGTCGAGTTCGCGCTACATAAATCTGCAAAAAAAAAAACAAGAACAGCCCAGGGATTAGCCTCGTGAAGTCAAGCAATATGGGTAAGTACAAGGCGCCTAATGCAAGTCCCCGCCCCGTGCTCTAGGAGCTACAAATATAGCTCCAAACGGACAAACGTGAGCGTTTGTCCGTTTTCACGCTGCTGACCTACTATTCTGCACTTCGACCACTTCAGATGTAAGTAGACTAAAGCAGCTTCCATAGTTTGATCACATATTGCACGCCTGGCTGTTTGGAGTTCTACACCCAAAATACAATTTTTAGGTTGTCATCGTCCAAACTGAGTGTAATATTAAAGTTTTTTGCTGAAGATTTTCAAGATAATCAATTGCCTCAGTGGTAGTCCCATCCCATATCATCAAAAGATCGTCTTTATAGAATTAGCACAAAACAGTCTTTTCAGGAAAATACAGGGGACCGTTTGAGGCATGCTCCCTCTCGTCCACACCACACAAAGAGGTTTGCATAAGAAGGAGCAAGCCTGGAACTCATTGCAGTCCCACGTTTCTGCTTGTATAGTGTGTTAATCTCCAGAACAGACTTGATCAATTCAAGTATCATTATAGATTGCTGCAGGAAACTGGCTGATTTCATATATAGAAAGAACCTTATAGTTTCCAAGCAGCCTTCAGCAATATTCTATCACGGTGTAAATACTGGCTACATTCATTGCCCCAAGCATATAGTGATCTTCCCAAGGGATGTGAACATTAGTTCCCAAAAGACGTAATGTAGTGAGTACCAGAGCACACAAAAAAGGTCCATAAATGGAATAGGTAATCCAAGTATAAAGTCCATCCAGTTCTTGATCCTTTTATATGAAGTTGCTTTTATTTCATGTATGTTTTTCCAAACAGAGACAGCCAGTGTCTGCTATATACAAGCAGAAGCAGTGTTTCGTCCTTTGGTGTGCTGTTCCTAACAGAAAGAGCTAAATCAGTTCGGAGATCCCAACAGAAAGGGGGATAGCTCCTATAAGGAGCAAAGGCCCTCACACACCCCGGTGGGTGTCATGCTTAATCATAGGGCAGCTCCTCGTTAGGCCAGCGCTGCAATGCCCAACGGGCCCCACAGGGGGCCTCTTTGCCAGAGATCAAAATAGCTATGGGAACTAGCTGTATTCACTTTATTTAGCGGGTTCCATGTCATGATTAAAAACCTGTAATACTTGCATAGAGGGATTTATAATGGTCTCGTCAAGCGTTATGAGTCAGGATAATGGTCAACATGTTTCATGCTCTGGGTGTCGTAAAGATCGTGGCATTTCGTCAGGACCTAGATACCCTACTTGCTAGTCCTAGAGGGTTGGTACGTATATATGTGTAAAAAATTGTAAACATGCCCTCACCAAAATACACCAACTGCACCAAGGTTCCTCCTCAGTAGGGACCGTAGTGGGGGTGGGGGGGGGGGAGGGTGAGTGAGAGCCCCGGAGTCACGGGACGCTCACTGGCGTCACTTCTGACTCATCGATGGTGGTCGTACTGCGTGACTGACCTACCCTCTGTGGATCTGGAACCTCGTTGCAGCTGGTGTATTTTGGTGAGGGCATGTTTACAATTGGTTACACATATATACATACCAATCTCTCTATGCAAGCATCACAGGATTTTAATCATGACATGGAACCCGCTAAATAAAGTGAATACAGCTAGTTTCCATAGCTATTTTTAACTTTATCCACCCCACACTCTACTCACTCTTGTACATACACCACAGTTCCCACACACACCCACTTCATCTACGGCTGAAACCACAGGGAAAAGATCTCTGGCAAATAGCCCCCCTGTGGGGCCCGTTGGGCATTGCAACTCTGGCCCAACGAGGAGCTGCCGTATGATGAAGCATGACACCCCCCAGGGTGTGTGAGGGCCCTTGCTCCTTATAGGAGCTATCCCCCTTTCCGTTTGGATCTCCAAACTGATTTCTCTCCTTCTGTTAGGAAAAGCACACCTCGTGATTGATTCATACCTTGGGGCTCGTGTTCCGGACCTTTATTTGCCCCTGGTCCCCCCCCTCCCCTTGTATATGTGTTACGTCCTGTGGTCAGGACATAATCCACAAGTAGAATGAGAAGTACGTCGAACATCTTGCCAAGAATCTTAGTCTCAATACCAAGCAAAATGCAAGTCTCCACTTCTAATAGGAACAAAGTCATATGGAGTCTTCCAAAAGGATCCTGTTCGCCCAGAGCCGCTCTCTAAGCGTCTAAATAATCGCTCCGACGAGCGTGTACAGCCTTGATAAGCCTCCGAAATACCTTTTCTTCTGCTTTTCTTCCCGGAAACAGAAACAAGATGGTGGCACAAGATGAGTCGTGAAAGACCTTTAGTATCTTTGATAAAAAGTTTATTCTCAACTTTCTGGGAATGTGGTTGACTTCTAGATATGGTTCAGTTATCGCGCGGCCCGTTTTGATGACTCCAGTCTGTGCAAGTTTTTCATTTTAATTAGTACCTCTCTCAGTCCTCTTTTAATCCTCTTGGTTGTGGTGCTTTTCTTTCATTAGCCAAACCACTGTCACTCAGTTAAAACAAATTACTTGCCAATTCTTCTCGTCTGTCTATATGTTTTGGGGGATCTCATTTACTCTACAATAAACTCATTTACAGTGAAATCACTGAAAGCAATAAATGCATAAACATATATACACAAGTTCTAAATTGTAAAGTGTGGTTTATTTATAGAAGTGGTTTCAGTAGAATTAGAAGTAATGTGGCATAGTAGGTGTAAAGTGACCCCAGTGAGACAACCAAGAACAAGTGAACTACAATAGATGAATACACAGTTGTGTTGGTATACAAACAACTCAAAAAGCTCAGTCCATTAAAACAGGGCCACGTTCGCCTGTGCTTATATAAATCACGGCATGGCAACAGGTTTTCGTATGAAATGTTGGAAAGGAGATCCCTGCAAACCACTGTTTTTCATACCTTTAAGACCACAAGCCTGTTGGCTTTAACAAGTCAAATTAAACATCTGCCTTTCACAATGTGTGACCCAAACTCATTGGCACCGACATCAGCTTTTCATTTATGAAAGATGAGACTTTTAAAACATTTATTTATTTTACAAATAGGTTGCTTAGCAATGACTTATGGGTACATGCTTCAGAGAAGCTGGGCCTCAGGGAGTGGCCTGAAACAGGGGTCTTCTGCTCATAGCACCTGCCCTCTACCTCCTGGGAAAGTTATGGTGGTAACTTTCTCGCTCGAGGAAAACTCAACTCCAAATGGACTACCAATGGAATAAAATATGATGATGGCTCTTGGTATTTCCTAGCCGCTGCTCAGACGCCATGCAGTGCTGAAAAGGTCACATATGATCAGTTCACAACTGTGCTCATGTCTTGGGTCCAAGTGGTCGGATTGTATCCGGGTGTTCACTGTTGTACTCCTGGAGGTTCGCCAGAGTCCCCGGGCAGTCTTCTGGGGCTACTTTCTGGACCTGCTTTTTCCCTCCCTGGAACTTCAATGGGACCCCGCTGAAAAGCAGGGACAAATGCCTTAACCTCCCTGTTGTTGAGCCTTTGGAGCATCCCCACCCCTAGGAAGTAAGGGTTGGATGATGGTTTTGGAGATTCCAACCCTACACCTTTCGTCGAGCAGAAGATGCCTTAATTTCCAGGGAACAGATGTTTTGTATTCAGGGGTCTTTAATCTGCCAGCTACATCAGCAAAGCAGCTAACCCAGGCTTCTCCAACAAGTAGCTCATGAGCTACTGGTAGCTCTCCAGCAGCCTGTAAGTAGCATGCCTGTGTGCAGCACAGTCAACTAACTTAGACATTTTTGCTTGGTTGAATTAATGTACGTATATCAAAATTGAAAAGCATGTATTCAAGACAAAAATGTGTGTATTTTCAAAACTCATAAGCCCATATTTGAAACAAAATAGTTGGATTTCCAAAATATATTGTTGATATTTGAGTAGTAAATCATAGGGCATTGGGGGGGACCTATTACTCATAATATTTCCTTGGTGACAGGGGCACTGCAGCTTTGACTCTTGTGTGTTACCTACGTAGAGGCAATCCACATTGAGGAAAACCTTTTTTCCATTCCTGCTGGTAACCCTGTCTGATACTGTGAGGTGATCACTGCTTGTAATCCTGCAGAGTGGCCACTAATGTAATCTTGTCTGATGTGGTCACTTTTACAACACTTGTATTAGTAACTCTGGATTATTGTTACTAAACGTAAGTAGCTCTTATTACAGAAAAGGTTGGAGACCCCTGAACTAACCCTTCTAGCCAGGGTGTTCAAATCATGAATCTCACGAAGGCTGGCTCAGAAAAATGTCCCGAATTACATATGAAGAGAAATCCTCATATGTTAAAATTTACCTCATTTGGCTTTTAAGCCCAAAACCTCATATGGAAGGCAGCGACTCTGATCTTTGTATCCCTTGGTGCAATAAAACACAACTTCCACAAATAGTGCCTAGTGAACAGTACACTATACCTAAAATCTTATGGCACACCTCTATTGATGTCCAATCAAATTACATTCAATTTTAGTCTGGACCCCATTTGTCACAGTCCTGCTTGTTTCCAGATATCAGTCACGCATCAGCCTTCCTCACTCAGCCAACATACACATATGCGCATGTATTCATGTGTATCCATGTACGGAGCAGGCAACCTTATTTTAAAATGTTGGTTATAGCTCAAAAACATTTTCCATAGAGCTTTACAGCAGGCAGGACTCCATTACAGAGTTTCCCATACAGCGGCAGTGGTCCAAAAACCAACAGAACTGTGGGGAGGGGGTTTCGTGGGTTAAAACTCAACTTCTTAACTCCACACACCACACCCACCTTCATCTAAAGTGCATCCTAAGCAATATATATGTAAAATATCCAAAGATGGCGAGGTCCTTTTAGTACATTTTATAAATAATTGCACTACATCAATGAGTCTTCGCTGCTCTCTAAGGGGCATATTAGCAAGACCCACGTTAAAATTATCGCCGTTTTAGCGGCAGGAAACTGCCGCTAAAACGGCGATAATGGGCTTGCTAATATGCGTTATAGAATTCCAATAGAAGCCCAGGTTAGATGTCCTGCACATCTAACCTGGGCTTCTATTGGAATTCTATAACGCATATTAGCAAGCTCATTATCGCCGTTTTAGCGGCAGTTTCCTGCCGCTAAAACGGCGATAATTTTAACGTGGGTCTTGCTAATATGCCCCTAAGTTTGTTACATTATCATGTATTTATGTATTCAATTGCATATGGTTTGTGTAGTGCTTTATGCTAAGCTAAATAAAGAAGCCTGGGAATAAAAGCACCCACGAACCTTATGGACATTCTCCTCTTTACAGTGACATGCACAGGGCCGGCTTTAGCACTGGTGGCGTCCAATGCGTCAATGTTTGTTGGTGTTGACCACCTTCACCACGGATTCCCTCACCACCATCTTTTAACAGTGCCCCTCAAGTCTCCATAACCACTCTCTCTCAGATGCATTTAATTAGTTATATAGTGCCACTCATATCAGTGTAGGGTGTGCATCACATACACATTACACAGAGACAATCAATCATTCGTGTGTAAATCAGCGTAAAGGAAATGTTACATTAGCCGGTGGACTACAAGTTGTAGGAGTCACATATCATCCATACTAGTAGGCAGTGTAGTTTAAGAGTGCTTTATCTGGAGAAGCACAAATTCAGAATTGAAAACGGCGGAACACCATAGTTGGGAGTTCTCTTTAATAAGAATCGATTTCTACCCAAATGAACACTTTTTGCAACATTAATCTATGCTCTAATCAATACTTTGCAGTGAGCATGCATTTTTTGATGACAGTTAATAATTCACTGTTCTATATTAGGATTTTAACGTATGAACTGCAACTAATAAAAGGATGTCTCTTAGAAAGACAGTAACCCACTGACCTATTGACATTAAATGCACTTTGTGATCTGCGTGGTACACGTTCTGTTCTTTGCAGCAGGCATATTATATTATTTTTTATGATCAGTCAAAACCTCAACTATATAAAACTCCAATCTCTCTCCTGGAAGAACATTAATCACTGGAGTTATCTTCACATTTTTATTGTTGGCTGGAAATTGCTGGAGGCAAGGAACGTGGCACTTGTAAACACGACGCCCTCTGAAGTCAGCACCCGGTGCGGTGGCACCAGTCGCACTGCCTTAGAGCCGGCCCTGGACATGCATCTGGGACTGGATTTTAAGATTTATTTATTGCTCTCGGCATTTGCCTTAACAAAATATACATTACATCATACAAACATGATTAAAAACGTCGATTCACCAAGAATAAGCCAATACTATCATGATAAAATCATTAAATTTTCTATAAAGCAAGACGAGCTTAAAAAGAAAACCTGGCTTAGGCCTCCATCCTGTATTTGTGCGCTTAATAAATTGTATAAATAAATAAATAAATAAATAAATAAAATCCTCTTTCAACTAACATGACTGTAAGAATTTATAAAGCATTGACTGATAACTGCTGAAGCAATGCAGGTTTAATCAGTGGAATCTCCGCTCGTTTCCCACTCATAATCCAAGCACTCCAAATATACATAGAAACTGCACTATAGATCCCTGGGTGGTCTGTCCGATAACAGAGAGCTACGGTATCTACCTCATTTGAAACCCCGTAGGTGTTAAATAAGAGGGTAAGCCATTTCCTACTCACACTCACTACATTAGGGCAGAGCAGCATAAAATGAGTAATATTTTCAATGTCCCCACTAGCACAGTCACACAGTTCATCATTCCCTACGGCATTGCTCCATCTGGCAGCATAAGACTTCAGTGGGAGGGTTCCCAGGCGAAACTCAACGTACAGAGAATGCCGCGCCTCGGAGTAAATACCATCCAAATAAGGTTCAAAGCCAAGAGTTTTGGGCTTAAAAATCCAGTACAGTATCCAATGCAAGGGCAATAATATCAGAAATGGGCCTAATGCCTAATTCCAGATCAAGGGCAGCTAGAGGCGTGCCCGGTCCAAGCAGCAGTATTGATCTCAGAACCGGTTCTCGATTTCCTGGAGTATAGAGGAATCTATCTAACCCCAGATTTCTGCTCCATATATTGCCGCTGTTACTGCCTTGGTTCTTAAAACGTGTAGTAACAAGTTCAAGGACTGCCCCCTTATTCTTTGCTTACATCTAATGACTGCAGCTGCTGCCTGCTTTAGTGTTCCTGCTTCTTTTTCCCTATGCTGTCTCCAAGTCAGTTTTCTATCATACCGTATACCAAGATAGTCAAAATAATTCATCTGTTCCAAGATCTGGCTGTTCACCGAAAAGGAGCGATTCAGCTCACCCCCTAGGCATCTTTATCATGGATTTAGTTTTGGAAACATTGCCTCGTCTGTGTCCTACTTCATTTTAGTAAGGGTAGAAGCTATCTGCGGTCCATAAAGATGCTCTTTACCAAAAGGCATATTAGAGTTCTGCCATCTCATCCCAATGAGCTCTAGCGTAATGGGCCGGAAGGGCCTGGGAATTGGTGATATGCCAATGACTGGCTGCCTGTGCTGCCACTCTCTTCCCAGTTCTATCTATTAGTTTACTCTCCTTTTCAGGGGGTGGGGGTTATCCCCAGTAGCCTGATAGTTTTCCCTCTTGCACACAGTGGTTGCAACAATGGAGTCAGGTGGGACTCTACTCCAGCTAAACAAGGGGTCAGAAGGCGCAGGTTTATATTTTTGGTCCACCCGAGGGGTGATGACTCTGGTACGGACCCGCTCTTTAAAAATGTCCTCAGCAGGTCTCATGCCAGAAAGCATAGGCATAAATTGGGTGTCTGTGTGTGGAAGAGAGGATGTCAAACAAACAATCCTGTTCTAGTGATTCTTTGTGGAGTTCCACATTATGAAAAGCAGCTGCCCTATCAATGACCTGCTGGAAAGAAGTGGCATCCTCAGGAGGGGAGGGACGAGTTGGATACAAGTCTGGATCGATGGGTGTAGTGGGATTAGTATCATATAGATCCCAAGGGTCAGGATCACCTAATGGCCCTCTTAGCCTCCCAGTATCGGAGTGTGGCAACCCCTGAAATGAGATATCAAGTGGGTCATGTGTTGGAGAGAGTGGTGGCGGAGAGTAGTGGCGGAGAGTGAGGAAAGGATGGAGGGGATGGTGGTGGAGGAGGAGGTGGTATAGGAGAAGGAATATCAAGTGCCTCCTCAAATGTTAACTTCCTCTTTGGAGGCGGAGAAGCAAGGATTCGACCAGTCCCCTCCTGTATCTGAATCTTCCTCTGACAAATGCCCATTGTCACAGGAGATGGAGAAGCCGAAGAAGTGTTCGAGTCTTTCGGCTCAGAAGATTTCGGTACTGAGGTTTTCAGCTTTGAAGTCGGATGCTTGGTCAGAGCCGAGGCAGATGTGGTTGTAGGAAGCTGGCTCTTTATATACTATACCAAAAAGAGGCATAGTGTGCAAAGAGTCCAGGGGATCCCCAGAGGCTTTACAAAGGCTAAAGCTGAAGATACCAATGCTCTCTTTCGTGGTAGTGTGGGCAAGCAGTTAGGCTTATCAGAGGGTAGTGCTAAACATTTGTTGTACTCACAGAGGGAATAAATGACAAACACACTCAATGAATAAATCTGAGACCAATTTATAACAAGCATTTGCAATGCAATAGGTCTCGCAATGACATTATTTTGAGCTATTGACATTGTAAATGGCAATGCCTTCAAAAAAATTAAAAGGCATTGTTATTTACAATACCAAAAGCAACACCTATTGCATTGCATAGCGCTGTATCCGTGAAGACGGCGTCGCGCTTATTAAAGCTAAAAAAAAATGTGTGTTGGGGGGCAGAGAGCATTGGCATAGCCAATAGGTCTCGCTTTTGGGAACTTATAAGTTTTTAGTTATGTAGCACAATATCCTTGGTGCAACAACATCAACTGTTGCATGGCTAAACACTTATAAGGTCCCAAAGGCGAGACCTATTGGCTATGCCAATGCTTGTTTTACTTTCTTTTCACACCCACACAGGAGCTCTTCTGCGGTCCTCCCCACACATCCTTCTCTGCCCCCACACCCAACATTTGCCCCTCTCCCAAAATGCGTTTAATTAACTCCCAGCTCTTATCCGCTCACTATCTGAGCTCGTAAAAACGTTCTTTAAACACAAATGTTGTGGCTGACATCTGACAATTAATTAACCAACCCCCCCTCCCGAATAAGAGAAAACCCTGATTTAGGAACAGATAAAAAAGATGTTTAATGTGACAGAGGCGACATAAATTCCTCCAAAGTGGCACGAAAAGCTGCCAGTCAGAGGGCGAGCGCCCACCCGTCAGGGCTGACCTGAGAGCGCCTGGGGGGTGTGGCATGGGGGGCGGCAGACACCCATCTGCGCCGCTCGGAGGACGCCTCAATGAGTTGCTAATTAATGCTCATTGAGGTGCCTGGGATCGGATGGTCACCATAAAACATTATAGACATTTCCAATAGCATACACTACTACAGCATGCCTCGCAGAGTGAGCAGCGCGCTTAGAATAGTAATAACAGTGCCATGCTGATGTCTGATAAACTTACGAGAGTCACACTCTCCATTGGGGTTGGGGAGGTCGGGTCTGTGTCCTTGGAAAAGAACCACAGGGCAGAGAAGGCAAAAGAAATGGAACATAAGATCCGCCATATGTTGCGTTTTCAGAACAAAACCCACTTATATTTGTTTCACCAAAATAAAGTCCGTTTTGTTCAATAGATTAAAATGCAAAGCAGGAAATGTCACTTTTATAAGCAATGCTGCGTCTCTTCATATTATATAATTGACGATAACAGACACGGAACTGTCTCCTGGTGTGTAAATATATAGTTTTATTATTGACCCGAACGAGTACATTCAATGTATAGTGCTTTGAAAGAACCAATCGTGGCAGGAGTCAAACTTGTAAACCCGAGGCCGACAGATCGTCACTGCAAGAACATCAACCCGCTGAACTATCTAGCTGGGAAATTCAAAGCATAGGCTTTATGCAGATCTATCCAGGGCACATTACGATACTGGACCAATCTTGCAGTGATTTGAACAGGTGAACCGCATCTCACGCACACTTATCTGGAGCAGGTGCATTAACCTGCTGAGCAATCCTACTGGAATGGGTACAGGTGACATGTACAAAGCGCCCAACTATTGATCTCTGCAGATCTCGGCCTCGCTGCACTGAAAACTGTTGCGAGTTACAGACATATGTTTCCGTGATCTGCTTTGTGTACATTTATTCTTCAGCTTCCCGCTCCAGCCTCAAATTGAGACCTGTTTTACCAAGAGTGTTCTTTCTGCTTGAAGGTCATTGCTTCCGGTCCATGGATTGTCCTGTCCTGCCTCCACCAGCTCACAGATCTCCCTTAAGGCATAAAACACACATGCATCAAAGACACACAGTCAAACGCACACACATAAGCGCTCTTACTGCGGTCACACAAACACACTGAAATGTGCACAAGTCTGCACACAGACACACACGTACACACCCGTAGCAAAGTCACACATACACATAAGCACTGTTACAGAAGTAATACAAACACACTGAAATGCACACACATCTATACGCACGTCTCTCTGACAGTCAAACGCACATATAAACACTTTTACAACAGTCATACACACACTGAAATATGCACACACGTGCACACAAACAATGTCACGCACAGACACACATACACAAACATTCAACGGTCACACATAGATGACCTGTGCCCTCGACTTACCTCGTCTCGGGAGACCCCGGGCAGTAACTCCGCAGTGGTGCGCCAGCCAGACTCCTTGTAAGAGCCAAGCTGACCACTGGTCTGTGTACAGACCTGCCTACCACGGAGGGCCCTGGAGTCTGGAGCGGCTGCAAGGTACAAAGAAACAGGAGCAGTTCAATTCCATGACAACATTTTCGTTATGTCGTGTTTTAAAATGCTAACTTTCCAGAGAGATGGAAACTCCGCATTGAAAGATGTGTGATCTTTGTTGTGTTCCGCCTGTTTTTAAATGAATCCCTGACCCACCCACCCCGGGAGCATGCTGGCTTCTCGTGTGACGGAGAACAGTTTGGTTGCCTTCAGATAAAGCAACTGATTTGCATCTAGCAGGGCGGCCGGCCGGCGGTAAAGATGAAAGAGAGTTTTTAAAAGAGAAAGAGCAGTCTCTCTTATTGGCTCTGCTCTTGAGTCTCAAATAGGATGGGTTGGTATGCGGGAGGATTGTAATGGATGCTAATTAAAAACAAGCATTGGCATAGCCAATAGGTCTCGCCTTTGGGGCCTTATAAGTGTTTAGCCAGAGCTATTGACTTTGCCAATGTCTTCAAGCTGTGCTGTAGAGAAGTGTGGCTGCTGTGCAGCATGCTGAAAAGTTATAATAAAAAAGTGTCAGAAGCATTTTTGTTACTTTATATATGACCAAGAAGGCATTATGTAAAACTGAACGACCATATTAAAAAAAGTATTTACAATAAAAAATTCTCAGTTTTCTTTTGTTCTTGCAATGCTGGCAAATTGTTTCTGCCTATTGCAATGGTTGTTTGTTAAAGCTTTTTTTTTGAGGGGGCATAAACAATCGGAGGGTGAAGGTTGGGAACTAGTACCTGTATTATAACACTAGCAGCGGCCAGACGCTAGGGGAGAATCAACAGATGCCAGATTCCGAGAGCAGGCTGAGGTGGTGCTGAGTGATGCTGAGGTGGTAGTGGTGGTGGTGGTGACTGTTGCGGAGACGATGCTGAGGTGATGCTGAATGATACTCAGGTCTTGCTGAGCGATACTGCTGTGGTGCTGAGTGATGCTGTGGCGGCGCTGAGTGATGCTGTGGCGGCGCTGAGTGATGCTGTGGCGGCGCTGAGTGATGCTGTGGCGACGCTGAGTGATGCTGTGGCGGCGCTGAGTGATGCTGTGGCGGCGCTGAGTGATGCTGTGGTGGCGCTGAGTGATGCTGTGGTGGCGCTGAGTGATGCTGTGGTGGCGCTGAGTGATGCTGTGGTGGCGCTGAGTGATGCTGTGGTAGCGCTGAGTGATGCTGTGGTGGCGCTGAGTGATGCTGTGGTGGCGCTGAGTGATGCTGTGGTGGCGCTGAGTGATGCTGTGGTGACCCTGAGTGATGCTGTGGTGACCCTGAGTGATGCTGTGGTAACCCTGAGTGATGCTGTGGTGGCGCTGAGTGATGCTCTGGTGGCCCTGAGTGAGGCTGTGGTGGCCCTGAGTGAGGCTGTGGTGGCCCTGAGTGATGCTGTGGTGGCCCCGAGTGATGCTGTGGTGGCAATGAGTGATGCTGTGGTCGCGCTGAGTGATGCTGTGGTGACCCTGAGTGATGCTGTGGTAACCCTGAGTGATGCTGTGGTGGTGCTGAATGATGCTGTGGTGGTGCTGAGTGATGCTCTGGTGGCCCTGAGTGATGCTGTGGTGGCCCTGAGTGATGCTGTGGTGGCGCTGAGTGATGCAGTGGTAGCGCTGAGTGATGCTGTGGTAGCGCTGAGTGATGCTGTGGTGGCGCTGAGTGATGCAGTGGTAGCGCTGAGTGATGCAGTGGTAGCGCTGAGTGATGCTGTGGTAGCGCTGAGTGATGCTGTTGTGGCGCTGAGTGATGCTGTTGTGGCGCTGAGTGATGCTGTGGTGGCCCTGAGTGATGCTGTGGTGACCCTGAGTGATGCTGTGGTGGCCCTGAGTGATGCTGTGGTGGCCCTGAGTGATGCTGTGGTGGCCCTGAGTGATGCTGTGGTGGCCCTGAGTGATGCTGTGGGTGCCCTGAGTGATGCTGTGGGTGCCCTGAGTGATGCTGTGGTGGCCCTGAGTGATGCTGTGGTGGCCCTGAGTGATGCTGTGGTGGCGCTGAGTGATGCTGTGGTGGCGCTGAGTGATGCTGTGGTGGCGCTGAGTGATGCTGTGGTGGCGATGAGCGATGCTGTGGTGGCGCTGAGCGATGCTGTGGTGGCGCGGAGCGATGCTGTGGTGGCGCGGAGCGATGCTGTGGTGGCGCGGAGCGATGCTGTGGTGGTGCTGAGCGATGCTGTGGTGGTGCTGAGTCATCCTGTGGTGGTGCTGAGTCATCCTGTGGTGGTGCTGAGTCATCCTGTGGTGGTGCTGAGTGATGCAGTGTTGGCCCTGAGTGATGATGTGGTGTCGTTGAGTGAAGCTATGGTGGTGCTGAGTGATGCTGTGGTGGCGCGGAGTGATGTTGTGGTGCTGCTGAGTAATGCTGTGGTGGCGCTGAGTGATGCTGTAGTGGCGCTAAGTGATGCTGTGGTTGTGCTGAGTAATGCTGTGGTTGCACTGAGTAATGCTGTGGTTGTACTAAGTGATGCTGTGGTTGCACTGAGTGATGCTGTGTTGGCGTTGAGTGATGCTGTGATGGCGTTGAGTGATGCTGTGATGGCGTTGAGTGATGCTGTGATGGCGTTGAGTGATGCTGTGATGGCGTTGAGAGATGTGTTGGTGCTGAGTGATGCTGTGCTGGCTCTGATTGATGCTGTGCTGGCTCTGATTGATGCTGTGGTAATGCTGAGTGATGCTGTGGTGTTGCCGAGTGAGAGATAGAGTTTTTTTTTTTTACAAGATATAATGCCCAATTAGAGAGGGTGGTGAGAGAGAAAGAGAGAGAAAGGGTGTACATAGAATAAAGAGTGGAGCGGGATAAAGAGAAAGAAGGGGAGAGAGAGTGAATGAAGGAGTTTGAAAGAGAAACAGATAAAGGGGTGAGCGAGAATGAAAGGCTAAAAAAGATATAGAGGGGAGAGTTAATTAAGTAGAGAGAGAATTAGAGAGGGGAGAGAGAGAGAAGGAGAGAGACAATAAGAGTGGGGGGTGTGGAGTTTAAATAGAGTGAAGTGACGCGGAAAAAGTAACCTTAAATGTAGCTTTGTGCTTTGCGCGAATAAATATTTTTTTAAAAAAAACAGAGTGAGACAAAAATACTGGTAATTAGGCTGCGACTCCCAATATAAAACAAATAGCGATATAAGGTGAAATCAACCCACCGAAGCAATATTTCTAACTAGACAAAAAAAAGCTTGCATTTCAATGCTAATCGCTGTTGTTTTTCATGTGACTGTAGTCCAGGGCCGTCAGTTGGTAATGTGAGCTGTTGCTGCGATTGAAACATCAGAGTCCAGAGAGTTAATGAGCCATGACGAGGAAATGAGGAAGAGATAGGAAACCCAGTTGGCAGCTGCGCGCGTGCACGCCCATCGTGAACGCAAGCTGGTCGCCAGCCGAAAAGCCAGTGTTTGCACTTTCAAAACCCACTTACTAAAACTCTCGGCCAGACCACCGCAAGCGCTGGTGCAGGCCGAGACCTAAAAAGCATTTGCAATGCAATCGGTCTCGCCTTTGGGGCCTAAGTATTTAGCCATGCAGCACTGTTGCACTTTCAGAAGGGCAGCAAAAGAAAGAAACTGGGGATCCAAGAAGGCATAGGAATGAGGGCAGAGGCGAGTGGATCGAATAAATAAAATATACATAGACACGTGTGCAGACTGAAAGAAACCTGCCCCACCGCATCAATGCACCCAGACAGTGGGACTGCAGCTTTGGGGTAAACTAGCTTCTGGTGTCCGTCGGACTGTGCAAAGCCATTAAATAACAAATTAAATCAGAGCATCGATTGAAACAAAACACTCCGTGTGAAAGAACCCCCAGACGGCAAAGTCTACAATATCCTGGAAGGCACGAGCAGCTCTGCCGAGCCAGTAAGGCTCCGTGAAGGCGGGTATCGGGTTCCACTGTCGCCCCGGGGAAATTACAGGCACCTCTGAGCTGCCCTCCACGCCGTGACAAGGGCAGCCCTGCCCGACCGGTTCCAGCCACTGGAACAACGGATCCTTTCTGTACAAAGTCCCCAGCCACTGCCCCTTCTGTGTCCGGCTTCACATTGTCAGCATGGAGTTGGAGGGCATAAAACAGAAAGAAAGAACAAAAGTGCCATGGGGCAGGAGAAACCCGCCTTAGAGCAGAAGAAAAAAGACAGGGAAAAAAGAACAGATTTACCGAGCGTATTACAGAGAGGGCGAGGCAAAAAAGAAAAGAACGAACGAACAGATTTTCCATGGAGAAGAAGAGATTACAAAAAAAAGGACAGGAGTGCCATGGAGAAGAGGGCGAGAGAAAATAAAACGAATTGCCTTGGAGAAGGAGGGGAAGGAAAACAAACAGAAGAACTGTCATGGAGTGGGAAGAGAAAGAAACAATTCCAAAGGGGCCGGGGAGCAGGAGGCGCAGCCTCGGTGTTTCCAGAGAGTTACTTGGATCAGCGAGACACCCGAGAAGTAACAGAGCAGCGCCTCGAAGCCCGCTGTCACTCACCCAGCTGAAGCAGCTTCAGCTCGCGGCGGGCGTTCTGCTTGTCCTTCTTGATCCGCCGCTCGATCTCCGTGTTGATCCTGTGCTGCTCCTTCTCCTCAGCCGAAAGGCAGCAGCCCTCCATCCTGCCCGACTACAGCAACAAGTGTGCCAACGCGGGGCCAGCACCTGGCTCCTTCCCCCTTCTCCGACCAAAAACAGCTACTGCACACTTAAAACCAAATCCCGCAGTCCCTTCCCAAAACAAGCGCGGTCCCGAAAGTGAAAGAGGACCACGCTGCAGCCGGAGCATGGGGATCTCTTGTCTTTATGGGGCCATGTGTTTCTAAATTATAAACACATGGCCCCATAAAGATAAGAAAGTGCTTTGCGACAGCAGCAAAGCAGGCGAGCCAGTCCGGCTCGCAGGCGAAAGGGCGTCCACCAAAAACCCTCATTTCCAATGGCAGGCCACCGTTTAGCATAAACGGTGACGCCAGCCAATGGAAATGAGGGGCGGGGCTTAAAGCCCTTTTCTAAAACTCCTTGTTCCCAATAAATCTCGCGAGCAGCGCATGCGCTGCAACGCCACGCGAGACCTAAAAATGGTACTTGGTTATATTTATTTCATAGAACCAAAGAACGTAGTTTCCGAGAAAATAAGTTTTTCAATAGAAATATTTCTCAATCCAAAAAGTAGACATGCAATTTTTGAGCTCAGCAATGTTAGCGTAAGGGAGGAAGAATACATTCAGCATACCGGTAGGTAACATTGACTTACAGATCCAGTCTTCATGAGTTAAGGCAAGCACTGGGCAAGGTTGAAAACAGCACCAACAGTGCACAACCAGCGGCACAGGGGCAGCCGGGTGCAGGGTGCAAACACAGTGTCGGGTGCCCAATCAAAATCAATGGAGAATAGTGAAATCAGACAGAGGCTGCTTACAGGTAAGTAACAGCGGCTTGGGAGACCAGTCTCCAGGGGTGTAGGCAAGCACTGGGCAAGGTCCATAGCAGTATGAATAGTGCACCACCAACGGCACAGGGGCGGCCGGGTGCAGGGTGCAAACAGAGCATCGGGCACTCAATACAAGTCAATGGAGAATGGGCAAATCGGAAAAGGGCTGCAGGCCCAGGCCAGGAGGCCGGTCGGGAAACCAACAGCTGAGAGGTAACTTGCGATGCTCGGGGAGGTAGGGACACCTTTGGTCCACTTCACCAAGGCCCACGGGGCATTTTTTGATGTCAGAAACAGCTAACCGGAGCATGTTGCGGTTGAGGGGGGTCTTTGTGCAGAGGCTGCAAGCGACGTCAGGGAGTCCAGGAGGGGTAAGCTCACGATGGACTCTGGCTTTGGAGTGCTGGAGAACCTTGTGGTTACCAGTGGGCCACTTCGACTCGGGCCAGAGGCGTCAGGTGCAGAGGTGAAACCGGGTGTCGGGTTTCACAGTTTTTCAGGTCAGAGTCCTTGCTTGGAGGTTGATCCTTTTGAACAGGTCAGCTATACTCGGGAGGTCTTGGTCTTTGTCGAAGGTTGGCAGTCCTCCCAGGGTTTTGGAGGTTGCTGGACAGCAGGACGAGTTGACTTTGGCACAGGTTTCCATGAGGGCAGCAGACAGGCCAGAGGGGCTAGGGCCAAGTCAGGGGCTCTCTACAGTCTTTTCTGCTTTAGCAGCTCTTTGTTGTCCGTTTCTTCTTAGGTCAGAGGTGCCCCCTAAATACTGAATTTAGGGGCATTATAGGGGAGTGACAGGTAGTAGCCAATGAACTACCTACTTAAGGGTGTCTACACCCCCTATATGACCACTTCCTTCGGGAAGTGGGTATACCCTGACCCTAGAATACTACTTCCTCTCAAAACAAGATGGAGGAATTTGAACCGGGGGGGTTCACTTCAGCTCAGGGCACCTTAGGGGTGGCACTGGCTGAGAGTAGACACCTCCTAGTATCACTAGTTTTTCTGCCTGTCTTGCTGCCAAAAAGTGGAGCATGGGCAGGCAACTCCACTAGCTTGAGTGGCCAGTTGAAGCATTTGAGGCTCACCGCCCTGCTATGCTGATCCTGCAGGGGGAGGTGTGAAGCACCTCAGCCCAGATCAAGCTGTTTCTGACCCACAAGAGCAAAAGGCTCTCACCTCAGCGGGGCAGAAATATGTCTAGAGGTGGCAGGCTGGTGCAGACCAGTCAGGCACACACTAGTGGGTTGGTAGATTTTTAGGGGGCACCTCCGAGTACATGGTTTGATAAATCTACCACTGGCATCAGTGTGGGTTTATCAAGATGAGATAAAGCCCATATACTCGGTATGACTTCCCTGGGCACTTGTAATATCAAAGAATGGACTTAGATATTACAGGGACATATCTGCTCATGCAGTCGTGTCCTCACAAGAGGTATAGTGCACCCTGCCTTAGGGCTGTAAGGCCTGGCTAAGGGATGACCTACCTATGCCACATGCAGTATGGTGTAGGCATGGCACACAGGTTGACTCTTCACTTTTCTCTGCACCAAGACACAGCCTGCAGTGGCAGTGTGCATATGCTTGGTGAAGAGTCAATTAGGGTGGTACAATTTGTTCTGCAGCCCTTAGGGACTCTTTAGTCACAAGGTCCTTGGTAGCAGGGGTACCTTCTACTAGAGAATTATATGTGAGCTAAAGTGGTGCCAATTGTGGAAGCAATGGTACAGTTTAGGGAAAGAACCCTGGTACTAGGGACCTGGTTAGCCGGAACCCAGAACACTTTCAGTCAAGCTGCATCACGTATCAGGCAAAGATCTGGGGGTAACCATGTAAAAAAGGGCACTTTCCTACAGGGGTCAGCTGTTAACTTGGTACCGAAGCTCGGGCTGGCACCGAAGCATGTCCTCCGTCCGAAGAGGTCGATGCCGCCCGAAGGCTTCGCTTGTACAGAAATCTTTGGCGGCCGGGCATCCTAAACAGCTTTTCGGATCAGACCATGGCCTGAAGGCAGTGGCTGTCCGGCGACCACTATTAGCGGTAATGCCCCAAAAATGTGGTCGGCTTAAATGAAGGAGCAGGGGCTGGGGTCATAGTATACGCGCGCTGACCCGAGGGCAGTTCCTGGATCTCTGTGTCTGTCCAAATCGGAGGCAGAGATGTCATTGATGGAAATGCCCTTCTCTTCCTCAGCAGTTAGCTCTTCTTGAGCATGTTCCTCACCGAAAATGTCTGGAGTGTCTTCTGTGGCTCTTTGGGGCATTTCCAGACTTTGAGCCCATAGATCCCCAAGGGTTTTCTTAGACGAAATGCTTTACACATGTCGAAGTTGGCTTCCTGATGGTCAGGTGAAAGACAGAGGTTGCATACGAGGTGCTGGTCGGTGTGAGGGGTTTTAGCGTGTAACGTGGGCAAAACATGAAGGGTGTTCGTTCCATTAGAAACGCATCTTCAATGGAGCCGGTGACATGCGGGAAGGTAGGCCTGAGATGGGTAGCACCCCGAAGGGTGGTCAGTCGAAGCCCGAACCGACGAAGTTGGAGAATAGCGAAGAAATGGAAAAGCGCAATCGAAAACAACACCTTCGAGGACAGTAAAGAAACCGAAGAATCGTACTGAATGGAGTCAAAACACAGAGCGGAGGCACACTTGTCCGAACCCAACAGTGGAGAGAAAACAATCTAACAATGGAGTCAATGCCCAAGCACATTATTACCGAGAGGAGGAGTCACTCGACCTCGTGACTCGAAAAACTTCTTCGAAGAAAAACTTGCACAACTCCGGACCCAACACTAGATGGCAGGAGTATGCAGAGCATGTGTATCTACAGCCACACATGCCAACGAACAGCCCTTAATTAACTTGAGCATAGAGAGCTCAGTAAGAGATAGCAGGACCAAGTAATCTGCATATGTAGTGAAAGTGCTACTCGAATCTGCGCTATTGTGGCGCCTCGCCAGTGCATACGACCGCTCCTTCTTTCTTGTCCAACAATCATGATCAGACCAGTTACCAATGTGATTATTGCCACTCACATGTTCAACATTCTTAGCAGTTATCCTGAAAGGGGAAATCTCCTCAAAAAGTTTATTGGGGCGTGGCTTGGACGGCAGTGGGGATGGCTGCCTGAATTCGTCGGACCGGAGGGAAAACGCTGTTTTTCCCGAGCCCTGTGATCAGCTGAGTGTGCAACTGGTTCAGAGCAGTACTTCGGAACTCGTCTGGCGCATGAAGAACCCTCTATAATCGACAACGGAGGCTAAATAGTCTCTTTTTCGGAGGGTTTTCTCCGCGACACACTAAGGAGGGAAAGCAAAATGGCGCCCATCCGAAGGACTCGTTGAAATGGTCCTGTTCGGATGACCCGGCATCTCGCTACAGATCTACAACTATCTGCGGCGCCTATCCGGTTACTAGCACTGATGTCAAGGTACTTTCAGCACCTTCAGTAACTTTGGCGAGCTTTGTGTTAAGAATTTCGGCGTGCCTGACCTCAAAATGGCGGCGATAACGAAGGACTTCAAGCAACGCTAATGTTATCTAAGCATTCTGACCTCCCTAAACTATCGTCTGCCCGGGAGAGACCAGCGCGAGTCATGGGGCTGCCTGGGAGTCGTTTGGTGTCCTCTTGTAGCGCTGCTTGTTTCAGCATTTGAATGTTATTTATCCACGCATGGCTTGCAATTTGTCAGCTGGCAGTGTCCTTGGCATTCCTGATTAACCACTCTGCTGGGGGCCAGTCTTTGAGATTTGCTGATCAAGAGAGCATATGTGTTGTGGGTCTGGTGCAACATTGCTTCCCAGTTAGGTCTTCAAGTCAGTGCTGCAGCCACAATTTAACACCAGTTTAGCCAGTGTATGTTCTACATGCGATCTGTGAGGTGAGGGAGCTGCACACTGCGCTGAGGACAGGATCGATCCCCCCTCCGGGCTCTTCTTCTGGGCAAGCTGTTATAATACCTGCTACCTATTTGGGTCAATACTTTTTACCTGCTAAAAGCTGCTACACTGCCATCTGTCAGCGAGCCCTACCACTCCTGGGTGAATCAACACAAATTGGCACTTGTGTTATGTCCATCTGGAGCTTACTAAATATACACATTATGGCCATACATTGCTACAGTGAGCTGATATTTTCCTTGTAAGGGGCCTTCTTGATGCCTTCTTTTTCTTCCTTCACGGCGCTTTTGGGGGTTTCAAGGCAAGTTTCACTAACCAAGCAGA
Organism: Calotriton arnoldi; assembly: GCA_963921515.1. Taxonomy (NCBI): domain Eukaryota; kingdom Metazoa; phylum Chordata; class Amphibia; order Caudata; family Salamandridae; genus Calotriton; species Calotriton arnoldi. Next base: position 318,560 of record CAWUFW010000075.1, on the reverse strand, counting down.
TAATTAAGACAATACAGCGCTCCAGGCCCTGCACTCATCTTAATCTGCCTTTTACGTTACCACCTCAGTGCTTACAATCTCTCTCAAAGGAAACTCTGTAACAAGTATTACCTATCTACTCAACACTGCAAGTTCAGGAACATGGCGGACAGAGACTCCAAACTCTTAAACAAGAGGAACAAAGGTGAACCCTCGTTGTCAGACTCGCCTATCAAAATCAAATCTGACATCAATAGCACGTTTGACACGATCCTTAAGAAATTGGCTGATGTTCATGAGTTAGCCAAATCTACCAAGCAAGCTACAGATGCTATCCAGTTGGAAATAACGGCCATTAGAGCAGATATGAATACTGTTAACAACAGGCTGTCTTTAGCGGAGCAAAGGATCAGTGATGTGTAGGACATCTCAACTAAATCCTGTAATGAAAGAAAGGCTTTAAGGAACGCAACATCCATGCTTCTTAAACAGACGGCTGAGCTCGAAGATCGTAATCGCAGAGGGAACATCCGCATTCTTGGTGTCCCGGAGGGCTCGGAAGACGCCTCGGGATCGTGCTTAGCCTTCTTGGAGGAGTGGATCCCTAAGTTCACTGGCTTAGCCTTCGACCAACAGTTCGAGCTGGATCGTGCACACAGGATACCAACCTTCAAGTCCTCCTCAAGACAAATGGTCCGCCCTATTATATGCAAGCCTCTAAGGTACCAACATACAGAGGCTATCCTTCCTCATGCTCGTAAGTCTCGCCAACTTATTTGGAACGGCCACAAAATTAGTCTCACACAAGATTACTCCAAGTCTACAGTGGAGATTAGGAAGGGTTTCCTTGCCCTACGGGACAGATTGAGGAACAAAAACATCCAGTTCTCCTTCGCTGGCCCTACTAAGTTTAGAATCACAGACAGCGGCAGACATCTTTATTTCAATGACCCTAGAGACCTTTCGTCCTATCTAGATGGCCCCTCGACCCAGGACATGGATGCCTCACAATCTCTTTCTGGCAAAAGGAAGTCATCACCGGACCCAGTCTGAAGTTGGTTTTGCCTGCTCTGTGTTACGAGTAGGATCTTAGCTCATTGTTTACATACGCTGCCAGGTTTATAGTCTGTATTCTGTTTCTGCTGTTTGCTCTGATCTGCAATTGATCTACATCTCTGAGGATGATGTCTTACCTCTCAGATCGGATGTTTTCAGGTTGATATTGTTTTGAACATGCTTAATCCTCTTTGTGGTTGTAGTTTCTTTGCTCAGTCTCAATGAGTCTGGTACAGTCTGTGTGGCCTTTTTAGAAGGGCCACCCTAGTGTTGACAGAGTTTTACTGCACACTCTTGTCATTTTGGGAAATATGCGTGGGAATGATGTCCACTCAATTCCTCCGGGGGATGGTTTGACGTTCCTGCCGTCGCACCTCCTGCATGCGATTTTCTCAGGGGAGGGAGGGGTGGGAGGGAGACGAGGGGGGGTGGGTTGTGTATACCCAGGAAGTGCAAAATGATCTTTGCTTTCATGTATACTGTGTGTTGGGTGCTCTCTTTTTCTCTATGATTTTCCTATTCTCTTCTGTTTCTTTCTTTCTATTCTGGCTTATTGTTCTTTCACTGTCCTCCTTGCAAGAGTACGTGTTTCTTCTTGTTCTCCTTGATATAATGTACCTTGATACAGGCCAAGTGCTAATTGTTGCTCTGAAAGTGCATGTTATGTCCCAGTGCTGTGCTCCTCTCCGAGGGCCTTGCTCTTGGCTTCCGGTGTTTGGGTTGGTTGTGCCGCCTACATACATCCCCACATGATGGCTCACAATAGCACACGTACCTTATCAGAAGATCTTAAGATAGTGTCCTTGAATGTTAAAGGCCTCAACCAACCCATTAAATGCAGTAAAATTCTTGACTATCTGGCCAAAACGAAAGGGGATGTTATATTATTGCAGGAAACTAAACTGTCTGAAGAGGATACTAAACTTATTAGATGCAATTGGATTTCACAAGTGGCCTGCTCTCCAGCTGTTAAAAAGAAACGGGGTGTGATTACTTTAATATCAAAGAATTCGAATATTTCTTTAGAATCTCAAACATATGACGATGAGGGTAGACTGTTGGTTACTTGCCTGAAGAAGGGAGAGGATTTAATCCATGTGGTAAATATATATGGGCCTAACTCTGATGACCCGAATTTTTGGTCCGGGGTAGCTAGCACCTTGGAAGGTCTCCCTCAGGAAGATCTCATGGTTGTAGCAGGGGATTTCAACATCCCACTAGACCCTATTATCGATAGACAATCCAACTGTCATTATAATGCAACGAGCTCGAATGCCATACTCCAAACGATTTGCTCCAAATTCAACCTGAAAGACTCTTGGCGCCTCCAACACCCAGATACCAGAGACTTCACCTTTTACTCTACCCCTCACAACTCTTAGACCAGGATAGACTATATTCTTATCTCTGGTTCCTTCACTCGGTTAATCGAACATACGGATATTGCCCCTAGGCTGGTGTCTGACCATTCATGTATTAGCCTTAAACTGGTGGGTTGTCATAACGAACCTGTGCCTCGGAGATGGCGGTTTAATGATGAGGTTCTATCTGATCCGGAGGACAGGAATAGGATTGAGGAGGCCATTGTGGATTACCTCAGACATAATAACATCTCTGAAACCAACATAAATATTCACTGGGATGCCTTAAAACCACCATTAGGGGATTAATAATTGAAATTAAAACAAAAATAAATAGACGCATAAATTTGGGTCTAATACAATTAGAACAGGAGATTAAAAGTCTAGAATCAGCTCATTCAACTGCTTTACACGATTCTAATTTACTTACTACTTTGATGCAAAAGAAATATGAATATAATAAGATTTTAAGCGAACGTGCGGGGGTGTGGGTCAATAAATTTAAAGCTCTGAACTTATGCGAAGCCAACAAGGCAGGTAAATTGCTCGCTTCCTACCTTAAGCACAAACAGAATCAACAGGTTATCTCCTCCATTAAAGACTCTAATGATCAAATCCATACCAAACATAAGCACATCCTCAATACTTTTAAATCGTTTTATCAGCAGCTATATAACAATAACCAAAATTTCAACATAGAGGAGTGCACCAAATATCTTGATAACCTCAAGTTACCGCAGCTTTCAGAAGAAAACAGATTCATGCTAGAACAAGAAATTAGTGAGTTAGAAATCGAACGGGCTGTAAAGTCATTGAAGAATAATAAAGCCCCCGGGCCTGATGGCTTCTCTGCATCATTTTATAAGGCCTTCTTAGATCATTTGAACCCAACTTTGAAGCGAGTTTTTAACCATATTGCTTTCAATGGTACACCACCAGACACTATGCTTGAGGCAAATATAATAGTTATTCCAAAGGAAGGGAAAGATCCAACTATGCCAAAAAACTATAAACCTATCTCCCTTATCAATGTAGATTGTAAGATATATGCAAAGATTCTGGCCGCTAGACTCAATTCGGTTCTCCCTAAACTGATAAGTAGCTCTCAAGTTGGTTTTCTCCGCAATCGCATGTCGAACGACAACACACGCCTGCTATGCCATGTTTTGGAGAATGCCGCCACCAAACCTGAGCCGTCAATCGCAATTACATTGGACGCTGAGAAGGCCTTCGATAGAGTTTCATGGGCTTTCTTGGAACAGTGTATGCTTTCCTTCAACTTAGGTAAGGCTTTCTCCTCTATGGTTCTGTCACTCTATTCAAACCCATCGGCCCGTATTGCAGTCAATGGTTCTCTATCTGACCCCTTTTCTCTTCACCAGGGCACGCGACAGGGCTGCCCTTTATCCCCCTCACTATTCCTATTGGCGCTTGAACCCCTTATTCAGAGCATTAAACTAAACCCGCGTATTAAAGGTGTGACCATCCATGGCGTTCAAGTGAAATTAGCCGCATATGCAGACGACATCTTAATAGTTACGGAACAACCGGGACCATCAATTGCTGCCCTGATGGATACAATAACAGAATATTCTGCTCATTCGGGGTATAAACTCAACAGGGATAAATCTGAGGTTAAACCACTGAACGTGCACTGTACCAGAGAGATTCTAGGGCAATCGGGGCTGGCCTGGCAGTCTGGATACATTAAATACTTGGGAGTTGAGTTTGATTGTAACATTATGAGTACGTTACTTCAGAACGAGAAGGTATTATTGGAAAAAATTTAAAAATGTTTGGACTCCTGGTCCCCGAAGTTTATCACATGGTGGGGCAGGATCGAAACAATAAAAATGATGGTCACTCCCCTAGTTAATTATCTCATAAATATGCTTCCACTTTTTTTGACAGATGATTTTTACAAGAAACTGGACAATCTTTTATCAAACTTTCTTTGGCGTAACAAAAAAGCTAGCATTAGTATTAAAAAGCTGAGACTCGATAAAACATTAGGAGGTGTAAATCTCGCAGATTTTAGAATATACCAGTATGCTTTTTTGGCCAAACAAGGTACATATTGGATCTCCGCGCCTGGCGATTACGTTCCTGTCTGGCTAGAGGTAGAGAGAGCTATTCTTAACAACCTGAATCCTTTCTCACTCCTCACAGTCAATCGCCTCTCTCCCACTAGCTCTAAGTCCATTTTTAAGAATACTAAAATAGCACTCTTGAAAGTGGACCAAAAGTTGGAGGTCAGTGTTAAAGGCTCCAAAATGGAATCATTATGGTATAATAATAAAGTACTATACAAGGGCAAATGTTTGGACTTCGACTCCTGGCTTAATTAGAAAATGCCTCTTATCCAATAAGGTTCTCAGATCTCCAATCTAGATACAATTTAGCCGATATTGAATTCTATAACTTTCTAAAAGTACGAGCTGCCATATCAAAATCCAAACTATCCTCTACCCTGCCTTCGCTACCATTGTTCGTGACTAAAATTAATAAATTAGGCCATCAGGTTTCTCTGATATATAAACTCTTGTGCCCTAAAACCTCGAACCTCAATACTCACGTGGTTGAATTCTGGAACATGCATTCCTCTGTTCCGTTAGCTGAATCCTTATGGCCTAAACTATGGCACTCTGTCTCACGTAACAAGGTGTCTCCAGTGCTTTCCCAGACCAAATATTGGCTATTACACAAGGCCTTTTGGACGCCTGCACGTTTATTTTCCTTAAACATACGAGATGACGCACTGTGTTGGAACTGCAAACATGAAATGGGGGACTTAGCTCATCTTATTTTACATTGCTCGGACGTGGAGTCCTTTTGGGATAAGGTCTTTGCATTTTTGTCCAAATTATTTAATTGTACATTGTCTAAGGAATTCTCCACCCTGACTATGGCATCTCTGAGGGTCGACCTGGACTCTGATGGCGACAAAGCTCTCCCGGACCTCTTGTTGACGGCAGCAGTGAAAATGGTTCTTGCTAATTGGAAGGACACAAGTAAGGCCTCTTACAAAGGATGGATTCATTGGGTTACTCACCTGAGAGGTGCGGACAATGTGGCCTTGCAAAATTCTCCTTGGAGATCCCCTTCGAGGCCAATGTGGTCCACTCTGGACAATTACTTTGACTCTCACAAACCCCCGTGAGATTACTTGCAATCCTATTGTATACCCTAGTTGTATTCTATAATGGCGAGTTATGTGTGGTTTCCCTTGTCTGTACAGGGTACATATGCCATAGCTGGATTATCTCGATGTCAAGATCTTCAAGGAGGTTTATTATGTATGAACTCTTGCTTCTCCTCTGCTCATATTTTCTTTTCTTCCTTTTTGATTCTTTCCTTTCTTCGAGCTGTTTTTCTCTCTCTACAGGAACGATTGTTAGGGGTATCTCTCAGTTTTAAATTTTGTGCAATCAAAGTATTTTTGCTACTTCAATGTCGACCTTTTGGGATATGCACACCATGTCCTTAGCTTACCAATGTTACTCACCCATGGGTTGGTTCCTGTTTTTCTCTTTATTTCAAAATCAATAAAAGCATTTGAATTTGAAAAAAATAAAAAAGAAATAGAATCAATACCCTTTTATCATCAATCTCTTTGCCCACTGTCATCAATAGCTTCTCAATGCTAGGCTGGATTACATTTCACAAGTCCTGCGTAAAAAAGATTATATTTTTCAGGATTCCACCCGACAGCCCTTCTAAAACCTCCTCCCTCAAACGCTCTTTCAGGCGTAGGAGCTTCCAGTTAGCGTCCAACACAGAGATGCGGCAAGTGGGTTATGGTCACGGTCTGTGTGCGGTACTACCTGCATATCCCGCACCAATGACCTGGATTCAATATTGACTCAAATAGAACCTATAATGGTCGATCCTCTATTGCCAATGAAGGGCACATTTGCATGGGGATCAAAAGGGGTGCGACCATTAAGGTGTTTTATGCCGCAGGTCAGAAACATTGACCTAAACCCTTCTGCCCTGGTGCTTGCTAACCCCCATTACTTCCTATAACTGGGTGGGGAAACTTCACGTATTCACCATGCAATATCTTCCTCAGGGAGATTACTCCCTTCTATATGACATGTCAATGCGGTATTAAAATCTTCACATGTTAGTATACTATGCTGTGGTAATTCACTACAGTCCGATCCAGCCCTTAAGATTGATTCCTCAAGAGCATTTAACACAGATTTACCTCTATCTTTCCTCCCTAGGGGTACATAGACATTCTTGGCATCCACGACCCCTTCCATTGGACGATTCTCACCCAATGTAATATGCTCTATATTGCTAGATATATTTATAGGGACGATGCGACTCATGAGGTTAGATAGTTCAGAGGACACCTATATGCCGAGGACACCTATATGCCTAGGCCACCCAATGGGCGACCCATGTTCTGTTTGAGTGCAAGAGCATAGTACGTGTTCTAACTCTCCAAGGAAATTTCAACAGTTGCTCATGTCTCCTGAATGCAGCAGATGTCATTTGATCAAATAAATGCTTGTTGAGAAACTGAATACATTTCAATGAATAATTCTTCGTGTGTTGGATTCTCTGCTCTCCATTGTCCTTTTCGGATATCTCTCCCTGTGACTGGGTAGACTGGTTAGAGATAGTGCTAAACCCTCCCCCTACATTCCACTGCAGTAGTTGCCCTACAAGCAACAGTGCTGCTTGCTAAAGCTGCTGGGAGCCATTCACAAGTGTTCCCTGGGAAATCAAACCTTTTCTAAATCATGAAACAGTTGAAGGCATATGGTTCAGACTATGAGGAAGGTGGCCAATAAACCGTGTAGTTGTAGAAAATCTTCTCTCAGTACTAAAGTTTCCCCACCCAGAAATTTCGGTCACTAAATCCCTGTTCCCCAGGTTTGACTTCCCAGGGGATTGGATTTAGTGACAGTAATTCCTGGGTGGGGAAACTTTAGTATTGAGAGAGAAGATTCACTGCAACTACCGGGTTTATTGCCACCTTCCTCATAGTTTGGACTATAAACGTACAACTTTTTAATGGTTTTGAAATGTTGAATATCCCTTCCAGGGCATGCCTTCTATTGATGTTTTGCTATAAGTAAGAGTGGTTCATGTCCTTTGCCAGTTATGGAATTTTTGCTTCTCATGCTACTACCTTCGAAAACACTTGGTCTCATCTGGCCTCCATTACAAACTGCACACATCACCGAACCTCAGATATGACCATTGCACAGAGGAGGAAACATTCAATGTCTTAGCATCTGATAACACTGCTTCAATCACAAGATTTTCTTTTTAATAGATAAAAATAAGTTATACTTAAAATATGGATGGTAAAAACGACAACCAGGACCCGTTTCCTAGGACACTTCAATAAACACAATGCATGCCTTTCAACACAAAGTTGAGTTTATTCTTTATTTAAAGCAAAACCATAAACCTCATTGGAACTTAAAGAAACATTTTACAGCTGTTTCTTAACTGTGTGTTTGTGTGAACTCAAAGGAAAATTTGGAGAGAATCATATGCTATTTATAGCGCTAGGAAGCCAGTACCAGAGACTGCTACACAAGACACGCCAGTTTGTCACGGTCAGACTTTGTGGTAGGAGGTTTAAGGCAGACCCAATAGAAAATTCAAAATGTTGCTGCAAGCCAGAAAAATGTGTTCTTTAAAGCAGGGTGAAATGATTTAAGTGCTCTTGTGGTCAAAGTGCTTCTGTGGCTGTCGAAGATGGACTAGTCCTTGAGGACCAGGGGAGCCTTTACTTTGTCAGCGATCTCCGGGCCCATCAATGCTTCTACTATGGTAAGGGCAAACTCAAAGCTGGTGCCAGGGCCACGGCTAGTGATAAGGTTTCCGTCCTTCTGCACACGACTTTCAGAGTATTTGTAATGATCTGGGATTGGGAGCAAAAAGAAAAATGGTTGAAATGCCAGGCAAAGTTGCAGGGAAAAAATACACACACAAGACACCTATCATGTAATCATACCCATGTGAAAAACTAACTCAAGCAGCCTCATTGAAAGGCTGTAACGTTTGGGAATGTTATGTGGGCACACTAAACTCAAACCAGTAATTCATTCCAGCTAGAAGTCACACAGACGTTTTCATGCAATGACCTAACGAAGTCCATGGATGCAGAGAGCAGACTTGTACAGATAGAGGCATCATGCTCGCTTGCAGTGCTCCACCTGCAGCAGACCTCCCAGCTCTAGGCTTCATCCGCACCATGCTCATTATGAATAGCCATCATCCTTACCTCCAGCCATCATTTTATCTTTAGCCAACGGATGCGTGGTGACTGTTTTCCCAAGGTGTATTCCATGTGCCAACAGAGCGGTGGGGCCTATGAAGAAGAGAAGTGGAGAAGTGTTAGGACATCAGAACATAGTGGTCAACAACTTCCCGACTACTACGACACAAGATGATCTGTTGGTGTGGAGAACAAGACTAAGCATGATAGAAAACTGGCCCAGGTTTTGACTATTCTGGAAGAGAAGGGTGTTACTCTGAAAGCAGAAAAGTGCAAGTTTGGGGTGGGAAGTGTGGAATATTTAGGACACAAGTTGTCTGCGCATGGTGTGGAACTGAAGGAGAACTTGGTGAAGGCCATTGTTGAAGCCCCTATTCCAGAGGGCAAGGAGCAGTTGTGATCTTTTATGGGTCTTATGGAATTGTTTGCATGATTCATTCCCAGTTGTGCTGAGAAAACACATGCTTTGCGTGCCCTTCTCAAAAAGGGTGAGAAATATGTATGGGATGAGGAGTGTGGTGGCCAGTTTGAGGACATCAAACGCGTAGTGGCTAAAGCTATTCCTCTCAAGCCATTCGATACCATGGATCCCATCCTCGTCACCAGTGAAAGGAAGCACCAAAACCGGGTAGGTTTTACTTCTTTATTGAGCTCCTTCTTACATGACCGGCAGGGAAAGAGGTTACAGCCACCTGCCAGTATTCCATACCATTACATTCTAAAACATTACGATGCCTTGGATTCCAAAGTAGAACCCAACAATAGACAGATTTATAATGAAGTGAATAATTCTTGTTTTAAAACACTGCATGGCCAACACAAAATAAAAGCCTTAACAAAACAGTAACTGTTGCAAGTAAACTCAGGTTAGACCGATGAGAAAGGAATTTCACAAACCATCAGAGCAAGAATACCTTCAACAGCCTAACATGAGATGATTGCTCAAAGCTGAAGATGTGAATTTCAAACACTAATACAGTAATGAAGGCATGAACCTAGGGCTCCTGGCGCTATACTGCCAGCATTGTATGGCCATGTCTTTTACAACCCCAAATCCTGTAGGATTGTAAGTAGGGCTCCCGGTTTTATGGTATTTATTTTTTTAACATTTCCGTCTGTAGTTATCCATATTTATTTTTGGGCCATTTTATCTGTATTTATCCATATTTATTTTGTGTTTTGCATATAAATGAAGTTGTAAAACTACAGTTCCATATTTATTTAACTGATAGACGTGCACTCATACTTTGATGTCTGTTGTGTTTTAGCTATTGAAGCTGCCAAATATTACATAATACCTCCACTGGATAATACTATCATTATACCATACATGTATGTTGACATATGCCATTATTTAAAGAAATGTCATCCTGTTTTTTAATTTCCTATGCTGTCCATCTGCTTAGCTGCTGGCCTATAATTCATGAAAGACAGCACAGAGAGTCACTTAAAAGAAGCACAGTTTTCTGTATTTTCCACTTTTAAAAATAAATGCAGACAGAAAGCACATTGTTTTCTGTCTATTTATCTGTAAAAATCCGTAAAAACGGAAAACAGGGAGCCTTAATTGTAAGTAAGCCTAAAACAGATTGTGAGAGATAATACAGCACACACTAGAACAATAAGCAAGGTTTAAATAAATGTCAGCAGTAAGACTGACCCCCACAAGAGAACCAGTTCATCTAGATGTTTACATCAGATGCCAGGCAAGTGACAAACCATAATATCCATTAAACACAGAATGTATAATATTACTTTTAACATGAATGGCAAGCAGTCTAACCAAAAGAACACACATGCGGCAAGTGCCAACCAAGTACAGCCTCCTTTTCAGAATTGGTTGAGAATCCCCAACCTTAAATAGTGTGATATTTATTATTGGCTAGGTTTACTGAACAGGCCAGTTAACTCCCCCTGCTCCAGCACGCTGGCTGTCGAAGGCTGGCTCACTGGCATCCATCTGAAATAACTGCAGCTGTAATACTATATGTAGCTTTTTGGATCTACAACTAAACGGCCAGAGAAAGGTCAAACGGCAACAGGTTTGTGTTACAAAAAAGTACAGAGAAAGAGTGTCAGTCAAACTCGGAGCACTTCACATTGGAACCTGCTGACTGCTTAGCCAACAGTCATGATCTGGTCACCACGGTGAGGATACATAAGAAATCTTTAAGTCACAAAATTTCAGCCACAGACATTTGCGGACATGCATAGTCGATAAAATACCTTTTTAACGGGTCATAGCTGGATTCATAACTCACAGAAAGAGTACATTCACTGAGTTTATTCATTGAGAAATTGATAAACAGAAAACTGGGCACCACCCTCTGGATCTGGTCCCAATCATTCACTGGCCTATCAGTCAAGGTTCTGAAGTCAAAGGCGGGCCAGCTTCCAAGATGGCTCTCAAGATCAGGCGCGTGTGGACCAACTGCAGCAATCCCTGTGGTGATTTTAACACTGGTGACAGTCTTCTCCCCACTCGCCCTCCACTGGTGCTGGAGACTAGACCTTACGGATGCCCCTCTTGTTGATCTACCACATCCCCCATCCGCAGCCCCATCTCTCATTGTTGGTGCCATACATCACTCTCTGGAGATCCCCGTGCTACACTTTAGAGGTTTCGTAGATTAAATACATACGGCCAACAACCTCTCCCAAGAGAGCCCTACAGAAATGTCCTCCAAGCCCTTACACCACCCACACAAATATTACATCAGGCATAAATTATCCCTCTCTAAACGGGGTGAAATCCAAATGGTAGCTCTGGTGACAACGTGTCATGCAGACTTTCCCACTAACACCCAGAATACTCTATTTTTTAAAAACCTTCTTTGCCCACTAGAGAAGAGCACGTGGTTTCCTACACACAACACTAAGCTGCATCTCTAAGCAGCTAAGCATTGCTCAACTACTCCACTACCACTAGGTACACAAGAGGCCTGGATCCGCTACATGTTAATGGCAAAATAAAGAATGATGTTCAATAGATTGGTGCAAAACAAACTACGTGCTCATGAGGCAAGCAACATGTGGCGAACGCAAACTTCTGTACGAGATGGAACTTACCCAAAGAATATATTAGTTAAATATCATTTCCTAACAAGCCATGGGTAAACGGAATGCCTGTGACAGGGCAGCAAATGTGATGCAGAGAATATTCCAGAAATGCAAAAACAATTATCAATCCAGAATCAATACATGTTTTATTAAGCAGATTCATACCTGCACAGATTGCAGCGATAAGTCCCCCACTGCTCTCCTGGTTCTTCAATACCTCTTTGACTGCAGGAGACTAGATGGAAGAAACCAGAAGCAACCAGCTTATTATTCAGAGACAGAATCTCGAACAAATAGCTTGCCACAAAAAGGGAGAAGTCTTGGCAATAATTTGAAAAAACCCACACACCTTGACCCTCACCCCCCTCACAAATTCAGCGCTATTAATGTCACAAATTCAGGTTGTTGGGAACAGTGCACTTCTAATAAATAAACAAATAAATAAAAATAAATAAATAAATCTAGGGCAACGGAGGGAGTTGTAAACATAAGTCTTGAGTATGAAGCAGCTGCACAATGTGTCTGTAGTGGCGCTATGCCACAGCCACACAGAGGTGCAGTACTAGCATTTAGACTAGAGTACTGAGAGATAATTTACAGTACAACATTCCCAACAAAGGAAGATTAAGAAATAATTAAAACAAATAGTCCCAAATATATTAGATGCAGAAAGAAAATATTGTTTTACCTCAGATAGATTCTGAGCACCCAGATTACCTCCTGGAAGAACCACAACATCATAAGGCCCCTGAAAGAGAAACATCTAAAGTTAAACAAAAATAATCCATCTCCCTGGAAGCCTCGAGGACTTGGCAGATTTCATTTCCAGGGCACGTGCTTTAGCTTGAAGGTAGAAGCTGAGAGAACAGACTGCTGACAACAAGCATTTGTTACGAACACAGAATCTCACACTTGCTTCAAACCACACTAGCATACTTTCAGATGTGTCAAACATTTTACTCGAAGAGAAAGAGCAGGAGAACAACATTACATACCATATAACAAAAACTGGGAGTTATAAATGTCTTACATCTGCTTTAACCAATAATACAAGAGATACTAGACGGGTAGGGTGGTATTAACTCATAAGCTACTGGAATGTAACCTCAGGCTCAGATCAGTCATGGAAGATTAGTGGGGTAAGTGCGACAACAGTCGGCACATTAATCGTGTACCACCTACTCACGAAAAAGGCCGGTTCGGCTTCTGGTCAGCATAATTCATACATTATCATAGTTTATTGCACATCGATGCAAATGCCAAAAGGATACTGGATTTCAATCAAACATTTATTTACAAGCCTAGAACATGTAAAGTGGTGTCAGGATTCGACATGGTCTCAAAAGGAAATCTACACCGCACATCACACCTTTCCATATACTATAGTGGCTCTAGGATTGTGGTGCAAAAGGAACAAAAACCATGCTGGCATTCATAACCGGTCTCAATGACTTAATTTGCCGTAACCACGTAACTAAACAGATCTGTCACAGAGAAAAGGACTGAGCTTTTCCTATTTCACTCCTGAAAACCAGGACAAACATTCCCTGGTTACTCACAAATACAAAAGATGAAAGGATAACACAAGGATTTGGACTTTCTTGCGTCTAGGCAACAAGGAGGCTGTGCTTGTAATGGCTCAATACAGAAGGCATCCATTTTAGAACATATGAGATATAAAGCATTACAATCACAAATCAAGGATTTGCTGCTTGCTAGTGGATGTGCAAAAGCTTCCACAGGAGCACATGGCTCTCTCGGTCAAAACAGTGATCCTGCTGGTCTCCCGCCCCCAATCCTATCCTCAACTTACCTCCTTCCTGGCTTCTTCAAGGCTTGTGTCTGGACATATAACGACATCACGGCTACACTGCACCGGATCCTTTCCCGTCAAGCCAGCGATGGTCACCTTAATCTAGAATTCAAGAAATATATGCAATCAGAGACAGAGATTGCAAAGGGAATGCCGACTATTCCAGGCCTGTGACATCAAACTGAGTCGACTGCGTGTGGAAAAGCATGCACATCACTATATTACAGTAAAACCCCAACGCCACTAAAGAGCCGAATCTAAATTTTCTACGTGACGACCTACCAGGGAAACGTTGGATGAGAAACCCACAGCCAAACCACCAAAGTACCTCGAATGCAACATCCTAAAAATGTGAAAGGGTGCTATTTTGACAGGAGTCTTGTGGAAAAAAAGAGCATCCTACATAGCAGTCTTGATTCACAGAGGGCTCACAGATCCTCTTATGGTGAGGCACTGATTCAAACCGCCTTCTCCGCCACAAACGGGAAACCAGAGGGCTGTGAAGTAAGTGTAAAGGCTCCAGCGTCCAAGCACCAGGATACCGATCACACCTTTGAAAGGGAGCAGGAGCGCCCCTTTATTTTTTTTAAAGAAGTTAACAACTACACAGAAGTATTCTGTTACAATACTATCTAACAAAAACAAGCCAAAGCAACCCACAGAATAGCCAGATCCTGATTTGTGCCATTATATGCTGGTTTCTTCCATTGACGCTTTTCGATTTTACAGGATGCCATTTGTGCGGCAAGTCTCTCTGTCCCATTGTACTTGGTGTAAGAAGCTGTCTCGGTTAATGGGATACCAGACCGTGCACAAAGTCCAGAGATTCCCCGAAAGTGTACAGGGCTCAATGTAACCCAAAGTGCTTTATTAGTGGTAGTGTGGGCGAGCAGCTTTAGGCCTAACACAGAGGAGTGTAAGACATTTATTGCACAACATTAAGCAATAAGGGACACACGACTCAAAAAGGAGATCCACATCAATTTTATAAAAATAAGTTTTGTTTGAGTTTTATTTTAAGACCAAGATCTTCGCAATAAGGTAACTACGTGTTGCAGGAAAAATACTTAAGACTTTCAAAAGTTGACAGCAATTTTCGACTTCAATGTTATCCTATGGAGGAAAACAATAATGCGGTTATACAGGTAAGTACCCGGCTTACAGTTCTAGTCTTCGGGACCAAAGGTCAACGAGGGGCAAGGGTCAGGTGAGTACCAGAACTGCACTACCAGCGGCACAGGGGCGGCAGCGTGCAAATACAGAGTCGGGCGCCCAATGCTTTTCAATAGACAACTTGCTTCAGACAACCAGGCTGCAGACGTCGCACCAGATGCTGCAGGAGTTAGACCAGCGACAGCAGACGCGAGTAGAGATGAAGGGGGGGGGGGGGGTCGCAGGGGCGTCGTCGGTTCAGCTCATCACGGTCCAGGGACCTCAGGTGTAGGGGTGTCCTTTGATGTGGGATTCTTCTTACAGGAGCCGGTTGCGGTCAGGGGAGCCTCTGGATTCAGTCTGCAGGCGTCATCGTGAAATCCAGGAGGTGTCAGCCAACGCTGGACTTGAGGTCAGGATCGCCAGGGAACCTGTTCTGGGTCCGTGGGCCACCTGGACACAGGCCAGAGTCATCGGGTGCAGAGTGGGCAGGACTCGGAAATCCGTAGGGCACCAGAGTCCTTTGAGTAGGTTTTTTTGGGGACAGAGCCGTTGTCCTCTGGAGTCTTTGGTCTTTGTCGAAGGGCAGGCAGTCTTCCTTGGGTTCTGAAAGTTGCTGGCTGCAGGACCGGTGTCTTCTTCATAGGGTCTTTGAAGCTGGTAGGCTGGGGCCAGGTCAGTAGTCTTCTTCGTCCTTCTTAGGTCGGCAGCAACTAGTTTACAGTTCTGGGGGACCCACCTAAATACTAAACTTAGGGGCGTTTTAGGGAAGTAGCAGGCAGGGCCAATGGGCACCTTACCTGGGGTGACTACACCCTCAATTAGGCCACCCTTCTGTGGGAGGGGGCATAGTCCTAGCCCTGATTGAAGGGTCTCCCCATCTTCAAGATGGCAGGGACTGAAAGATGTGCTTCACCTCGCCTCCCCCACCTTAGGGGTGGAGTTGGCAGAGGTAGGCACACCACCTATTCTCCTAAGCTTTCCTGACGGTTTTCCCGTCCAAAGTGGAGGTGTAAACCGGGGGCTGTTATCTGCTGCTAGCAGCAGAGGCTGGGGGGTTGCATTACAAAGGCAGCAGGCCTTTGAAGCTGCTCTCTCGAGCCCTGTGCCCATCCTGGGGGAGGAGGTGTGACACCTCTGCCCAGGATGTGCATTGTTTCTGGTCCCAGAGAGCAGAGGCTCTCGATCCAGGGGTCCAGAAACATGTCTGGTGGTAGCAGGTTGCCTACAGCCAGTCTGTGACCACACCAGGGTTGGTAAGTTTTCAGGGGAAACCTGAGGTAACCTCTGGGTACATGGTTCAACAAATTCCACACTGGCATCAGTGTGGGTTTATTGAAAGGAGTAGTTTGGTACCAAACACTCCTGGGTTCAGAGAAGCCATCATGGTACTGGGGAACTTCAGTTGTTGAGTTTCCAGTCCATGTACTCTCTATAGCTACTCTGGCACTTACAATATACAAGAATTGCCTTAAATATTGTAGGGGCATATCAGCTCATGCAGATATTCCCACACCTGTGGTATAGTGCACCCTGCCTTAGGGCTGGAAGGCCTGGTAGAGGGGTGACTTACCCAGTGCTAGTTGGCATGGCACACAGGCAGTGTGCCATATCAACTATCGTTTTGTCTGCACCAGGCCATGCATGCTGCAATGGCAGTCTGCATGGCCTAGGTGAGGGGTGCCTAGGGGACCCTCTTCAGTCCCAATGTCCTAGGTAACCAAGTACCATATACTAGGGACATACAGAGGCCTGAAGGGCCAATTGTGGAATTGTTTTTAGGGAAGAGCACTGGCACGAGACCTGGTTGGCAGGAACCCTGAGCACTACAATTGAAACCACATCAGCTACCAGGCAAAAGGTGGGGGCTAACCATGTCAAAAAGGCACTTTCTCACAATTGGTTTCAGTTGTTCGAAATTGTTCACGAAGGTGCCATTCCAAGATGATGGTTTCCAAAACGACATGGAAGAGAGCACAAAATCCTCATAACAAAGTTTCCAAAAAAAGGACAGATTGTGTGAAAGTTCCTATGACAAAAGACATTTATTTATTTATTTTATTTATTTATTTATTTGTTTATATAGCGCTAGAATCGACTCCCGAAGGGGTATCTCTGCGCTTAGGGCAGACAGTGAGGGTGTAAAGCATCTCCAGCAGAATTCAGCAAGTGCGAAAAAGATTGGTCTTGAGCAACTTCCTGAATTGCAAGTGATCCAGACACTGCCTTAAGGGCAAGGGGAGCTCATTCCAATAACGAGGACCAAGATGGGAGAGAGCTTTTCCTCCTGATCTTGCCTTCCTTACTCGAGGCACCACCAGAAGGTGTTTAGCACTCGAGCGGAGGGATCTTGATGGTATATAGGGCGTAAATTTCTCGGTAAGGTAGGAAGGGCCCAAGTTAAGCAGTGACTTATGAATGGTGCAGCAGATTTTAAATTTAACCCGTTGGCGGATGGGGAGCCAATGCAACTTCAAGAGAAGAGGGCGGGAAGGGGTCCTGGAAGGGACATTGAGGACCAACCGCGCCGCCGTGTTCTGAACTACCTGCAGTCTACTGAGTGAAGCATCATTAGCAGAGACCAGCAGGCCGTTACAATAGTCCAGACGACTCAATACCAGCGCCTGGACCAGGGTTTTCCGGGTAGAATCAGGCAGCAAGGGGAAAACTCGGCGGAGCAGGCCAATTACATGAAAACAGGAACCAGCTGTCTGAGCGGCATGCTCCTTCAGACTGAGGGCTTGATCTAAACGGACACCCAGATGTTTGACAGTAGACCTGGGGGCAGGATGGGGACCCAAGTCGATCGGCCACCAATCTGGGGTCCATAGGAGGGGGGCTTCTCCAAAGAGCATTATCTCTGTTTTTCCCACATTACACTGGAGGAAATTATTCTTCATCCAGTGCGATATGGCTCTCATCCCATTAGAGAAGGCCAGTTGGACCGCTGAGGTGAATTTATCAAATGGAAAGAGTAGCTGGGTATCGTCGGCATATGATATGGGGATGAACCCATGTGTTCTCAAGAGGTTGGCCAAGGGAGCAATATAGATGTTGAATAATGTAGGGCTCAAACAAGAGCCCTGGGGTACTCCCTTGGTCAAATCTATAGGAGCCGAACGATACGGGCCTAGGTTGACAATCTGGGAGCGATCAGACAGAAAGCTCCTCATCCATTGTAAGGCTGATTTTCTTAGCCCAACCTCTTCCAACCTTTTGATCAGAATACTATGGGAAACTGTGTCGAACGCTGCGGATAGGTCCAACAGCACCAGAATCATAGAGTGGCCTTTATCTAGGGTCATCCTGATGTTATCTGTGACCGCTAGTAATGCTGATTCGGTGCTGTATTTGGGCCTAAAACCAGACTGGGAGGGGTCTAAACATTGGCAGTTCGACATAGTTGGAAAGATGGGTATTGACGTGTTTTTCCATTAGTTTGCTCAGGAACGGGAGGAGTGAAATAGGACGGAGGTTAGAGAGATCCGTCCATGATGTTTTAGTATTCTTACGAATAGGTCTAACCTGAGCAACCTTCCACTCCAGCGGTACATGTCCCTCCGTTAGAGAGAGATTAATAAGAGATTGTACCGAGGGAGACAGGTGTTTAGCCAAAGACGGAATGACTTTAGCTGGAATCTGGTCAGAAGGGGACCCAGACTTTATCTTATGGATCAGTGATTCAACCTCTACCAATGTAATTGCGGGAAAATTCTCTAACAGCTGTGAATTTGTTAGATTCAAATGGTCCAAGCCCGTAGGAATCTGCTGCAGGCCTCCTATTGCGGTAATTTTACCATAAATAAGCTCTATCTTTTGTACAAAATAAAGAGCAATATCATTACACAGCAGTTGGGAGGGGGCCTCTGAGCTTTCACAAGCCTTAGGGTTAATGAAAGACTGAAGAATCTGGTGTAGGGTTTTAGAAGAATTGCCAGCCTCGGCTAACTGAGCTGTTATATGAGTTTTCCGTGCTATCTTTATATTTTTATGATAGCTGGATAGAGTGGAATAACACCGACCTCTGTCCGTCTCATTATGAGAAGCACGCCAGATTCTCTCCAGCTTCCTGCAAAGTTGTTTTTGATCTCGCAGTTGAGTCGAGAACCAGCCAGACTGCCCGTGGGCGGTTAGAGTGGCTCAAGGAAGATTTCAGAGGTGCAATATGGTCGATGGCTGTTAAAACAGCCGAATTATATTTGGACAATGCTTCCTCAATGCTGTCCAATGCAGAATTTTGAGGCCTCAAAAAAACTGTTTGAAAATTTTCCGCAGAGACTTTCTGCCACTGCCTGCGAGAATAAAATGTAGCTGGTTTAGATATTTTAAGTTTTATAGGGTCCTGAATAAAAATTCAATGACTGAATGATCGGACCAAGAAAGTTGTTGGGGGGCTCGCACTGAATCTTAGAAGAATTTGAAAATATAATATCCAAAGTATGACCAGCTATATGGGTGGGGCCTTCATTAAGCTGGGATAGGCCTAAAAGGGATAGGTCAGTCAAAAGAGTCTGTGCATCTGAATTAGAGAGGCAATCACTATGGACATTGAAATCTCCTAAGAGTAGAAAGTTATTACATGCATTCACATATGGGGCTAATAGTTCAACCAGTTGTAGAGAAAAATCAGCTAGAGGTCCCGGGGGACGATAAATTAACGCCCCTTTCCAACTAGCCTGCATGGGAGGATCTATTCTAAAGACTAACATCTCCATAGTGGCATCGCCACGTTGGTCTAATACGGAGACATTGATTCCATCTTTATGCACAATGGCGATTCCACCCCCTACCTTCATAGATTTGTCCAGTCTAACCATTTTATACCCCTCCTGTATGCCTAACGCTATAGCGGGCACAGAGTGGGGTTTGAGCCAGGTCTCGGTTAGAAAGCCTAGTTCAGGTTGAACCGAGGACACTAGGTCCCATACCTCAGCAGAGTGTTTGGGCAGCGATCGAACATTGCATAACATTTTTTTCCACCCCTTCCGTGAATTATCCATGGGAGTATTAATAGCCTGACCAGGGGAAATATGATTTGCCTGAAATCGGCATACTCGGCAAGAGAACGGACCTTCTGGATGAGGCCAGATTTCTGCCCGACAAGTAGGGGTTACATTGGTCTGTAGATTAATTAGCTCTTGTCTGGTATAGTGTATTTGCATAGGGGGACCGTGGTTGACATGAACTTGACCAGGGTCTCCTGCTCCTAGCGACGTCCTGGCGCGGACGGGCTAGCCTTTGGCGCGCCGCCGTCGCGCCCACTGCGCGCGTCCGCTGCGCGCATCGCTCTGCATGCCCCTTTATGTGCAAATGAGGGTGGGGACTAGACCACCAACCCTCGACTGGCCGGAAATGACTTCCCTCCACACAATCGGGATTGAGACCCGCGGTGGACCGGGGGAGTGAACCGGAAGTGTGGCTTTGGAAGGGAATCTCACAACATCAGGTATTCCCTCATAAACTTTAAAATGGTATTATTTTAAAAAAGATGAGTGCACAATAATAGTTTAAAAGTACATGCGGTACATGCAGCAAGCGTCATACAACTAGCGCTGGGCAGTATAACAACAATACAGCTACCTCATGCGTGTCCTCATGCGCGTCCCAATTTACCAATTAAAGTTCTCCTGGGGCAAAGACTAAATAAGGACCAATGTTTTGGTGAAGGATATGACTAGAGACATTCCCTACCGAGGGAACAGCAGACAAACTAACAAAAAGGGAAAGGAATGTTATAAAAACTTTGACACAAAAAAAAAAGGGGCAATATATTGGGAATGGCATTGCAACCCCTGTTTTGGTCTCCTCATCCTAGGATGCAAGTGGATATTTTCAGCAAGATGATATACTGGTAACTCACGGAGAGCTCACATAGGTCCTTGTGCAATCAATTGTTTTCTAATAGAGAAAGAGCAATGGCTGTCAGTACTGTTAGGATGATGTAATGTTGACGTTATGTATGGTGTGAATTTGAATATTTGCACATGTTTTTTGCAGTAAATTGTAGACAGTACGCCATTTGAAATATCTGTTGAGCAAGACACTTAGCAGGATTGCAATGCTGCACAGAAATATGAATGTAATAGCAAACAGCATTATATGAACTGGGGGTGGCTAAATACATAAGAGGATCCCATATACTGAAAGTTTTTTTAATTGAGGGTCTACGTGGGATTATTACTGTTGATATAACTATTGGTTCAATCCCAGATGTGCCTGCAGAAACAATTATATTCAGTATGCAAACTGGTTAATCAGAACCTAAGCCACCTGTGAAGAGAGATCAAATGTCAGCATTTTTTGGGCTATGCAATTTTTTTTTATTTCTCAAATATTTTGCTTCTAAACCTAAAAAACTGAAGCAACTAACCATGCCACCCAGAACAATGCGTGTTTTAACAAAAACAAGGGAACCCAATATGGTGTACAAGGACCTTGGGTAGCGATAATTTTGAAAACAGTGGTCCTTGATGAAGGTAAGGTAAAAGAACAAAATGAATATAGAATGAAATCAGTCCTATATTGCTACTATCCAGCCGGACAGTAAGATTTAATCAACAACAATTACGAGGATCAAGCGAACACAAATAAAGTGGGACACAGTCCTGTATCCAAAACATAAAGGTGAACAAAATAACGAAAGAAACAAACAATCAGGCAAGGCACAGTGCTTGTTTGTAAATGTGAAGGGTTAAACAAGCGCGATAGTGAACACAGCCGTTACACATTACATTTAAATAAGTTTGTGTGCACAGTGTTAAAAAGTCGACGACGTTTCGATCCATTTTAGAAGGATATTGGGATTATCATCAGGACAAAAACAGATAAATGCCTGAAGGACATACAGCCTTTACAACACAATTTTAGTGGCACGAGGTCTTAGTAAGAACAACAACGTGGCCCCCGTGTCCGGGACTATTCCGGTAGTGGACTTGGTGGGACTGCGGTAGATGGCCGCGAGCAGTGGCGGAGGTAGGGGCCTGTACGGGGACTGCCGAGCAATAAAGCACAGTGGCTTCAAAGGACTTTGATTGGGGCGGCTCGATTATCTGTGCCACGGAATAGTTAGCGATGGGGGCCCGGAGGCTTATGGACTGGGGCGGCTCGGTTGTCTTGATACGGCAATTACGGGTGGTGCAGATATGCGGGGGGTCCAGGAACGGTCGCTAGCCATACAAGGAATAGATAGCGAGTATTTATTTGTGTTTCGCTTGATCCTCGTAATTGTTGTTGATTAAATCTTACTGTCCGGCTGGATAGTAGCAATATAGGACTGATTTCATTCTATATTCATTTTGTTCTTTTACCTTACCTTCATCAAGGACCCAGAACAATGCGGCATGGAACACCAAACTGAGCAGCTCGAAAAGTTATGTCCTGCAGCATACAACTGTACTTTTGCACCTTTTTTGAAGCAGCTTAATGAGGCCTATTCCCCAAAAAGGAACCTGCAACTGGTTTTCTTCTATCCATCATCAACTCCCTGCAGTCCTCCAGTTACCGTTGCATTTTTCTTATTTTAACATTGGTAAAGTCTGGTTTTTATAATCGCACGGTTTACTGCCAACTGCAATGCGTATTGGAAGGAGGGACTACACAATGCAAGAAGCTACTAAAAATGCTTTTGTATTAATGCCCTGATATCAAATGACAATCTTCAGCTAATATTCCCTACAGAAATGTTGCTATTAGTGTACTATTCCCCAGAGTTTGAAAGATTTACAATGGTGTAGAATTCCTATCGCCGATTCCCAGAACACACTGTTTGGAGTCAAGGACAACATGTTTCCATGTTTATTAATTATGTCTACTGGCCAAGTAGGCTCAGCCATCTTGGCACAAACCCTTAAGCTGCCCTTTTACAGGAACACAGTAAAGATCTTTGAAAGAGGGCTGTCTGCCACTGAGACAAGACTTGTAGCCATATTTCAAAGTTGTTCAAACTTCAATACATGACTCAAGTATGCAAAGCTTTTAATACTAGAGCAATTACTGTGCGGAAATGCAGTAATCTAAGAGCTCTGTTTGCATTACAGACAGTGGTTCCAGTACAAAAACGTGTAAATGTATTTGCAAAGTGCGACCATTTTAAGCTATTTATAATGTTCCCAGAATGCTCCCAGATTACATGAAAATACATGCATAAGCCAGTCAATGTATCTTTATTCGTCTAAAATAGTCATAAAAGCATGAAATACACAAATGCAATTATAAAATATACATAAAAAACAATTCCAAGCAGTATTTAAAAAATTGCTTTAATTTTACCCACATACAGCAATAAAAACACACATGCAAACGGATGCCTCGTACCTCTTCCTCATAGTCAATAAGCATCAAACGTAAATATTTACCACATGACAACTTGTGATAATCCTAGCTGAGGTTAAAAAAAAAAATATACCGCTAATTTGTATTGTCTGATGTTGCATCCCGTAAAATTGGGGCTTGAAAACGTTTCCGATGAGTAGTACACAGTGCAGAGAAGCATAAAATGGACT
Organism: Calotriton arnoldi; assembly: GCA_963921515.1. NCBI lineage: Eukaryota > Metazoa > Chordata > Amphibia > Caudata > Salamandridae > Calotriton > Calotriton arnoldi. The sequence continues at coordinate 295,391 of CAWUFW010000075.1, read as the reverse complement.
GTGTTTTGCTTTAATACATTATCACAAGAGCAACTAGGAAGATTTAAGAACCAAGAACCCTTTGTTGGAATAACTACTAAAAAGTGGATGGTGTTGAACTATAATCGGGCGAGGAGAAACCTATGCTGAGTATTAGTAGTAATAGTTAAATAAAACGAAACCCGATGACAAATATAAAAGCCAATAAAGGCTACCACTTTGATTTTTGTATCTTCTCCATGCGGGTCTTATGGAGAAAATTAAAGAACAGGCTTCTAACAAGGTCTTTTATTTGCTTACAGTACTCTCTGGCTTGGAGAACAGTTTTGGACCCGCTAAAGTAATAGAAATTTGTTTAACATAGGCAAGCCACAGAATGGCAGACACACTGTCTAAAGATAAACCATCAGCAATGATAGCCCTCGTAAAGCTCGTGTCTGGGATATCTCCCATACAGGTACGTGGCCCAGAATTGACGTAAAACGGAAGATGGACCTTTGAAGTTGAAGTGCCTTTAGATCAAGTAAAAAAATCCCACTTTATAGCAGAATCAAAAGGGATGGATGCCAAGTACGTGAAATTTTGGACTTTGGCGAACCAAATCTCTTTGATAAGGATGTCTTAGATTTGGTGTTTTTGGGATCACAATTCATGATGAATGATTTAGTTAAATTAGTCTGAAGACCCAAATCATTCATAAAAGTGCTAAAAGCCCCTAACACCATTTGCAGTTCTTGCAAATAGGACTACGCCATAAAAGTACTGAAACTGGTCAGTTCCCCAACAGTGGCATATATTTCCTTGCTACACACAGGCATTTTTTAAACCACTGACAAATTAAGAATAAAGAGGGCGCCATGACAACCCTGGCACATTCAAAGAGTGGATTTAATTTTGGGACAGGGTTCCGTATTTAATCCAAAACAAAGCTAAGCCGAAGTGTGGCGGTGCATTCATCAGAAGAGATCCATCAAAGCGTTTTCAATGCCCATCCCCTCTATTATACCCCACAATTTGGAATTATTTACTGTGTCGCACAGGAGAGGTCCATAAAGACCATGTTAATAGCCTTGCTCCAGGCCCAGGCGTATTTCCTTATTACAAGGTGATGGTTAATGCACAGCTCAGCTGTGCCTAGCCCACGGCGAAAGCCAAACTTCACATTGAATAGAACATTATTTCCCTTTGCCCAAGCCTTCAGTCTTAAAAGCAATACTCTGCTTAAGATCTTGATGGTACTATCTACTATCGAGATCGTGCGATAATAGCTTGGGAGATTCCCTATTTTAAAGATTGGTACAATGACTGCCTCCTTCCTAGATGGTACTAGTGGGCCCACCATGGCACCTCTTAGGACATTTGTTAACAGAGAGCCCAGTATGATATATTTTCTTTGAATAAGTCCATGGAAACTCGGTTCAGACTTGGTGTTTTTTCTTAAGGAAGGGGGTTGAGGGCATATTTATTGTAAGAAAAACATCCTTAACATCAATTGATTGACTCAAAAAGGAGAGCAGCACCTTGATCATAAGTTTTTTTCTAAACGAGATCTTGCTCACAGCAAACAGGGTTGAAGATTTTAGTACATTGCTCGACCCAGGATTTAACTGGAATGAGGGACTCAACCTTCCACCTTTCATAATCAGAGGGAAAAAAAGGAAGGTTGACAACTTTCCAGAAAGCCATGCTGTCTTTTCATTTCCCTGCAGCTTCTAAGTCCTCCAAGCTTTCGATTCAATTTCTGCTTTTTTTATGGCTAGGATTTCCTTGTAGCTCAGTCTATCAGTGAAGATTTCATCCTTAGAGCGTGGACATTTACTGAGGGCCGATTTAACATTTTTATGAGCAGCTGTGCACGCATGATTAAACCAGCCAAGTGGCTACATGCTCTTGGACGGTTTGTGTTCAACTAGAGTGGAAGAGATAGAAGAGCACAAGGATTTAAACGCTTCTAGGAAAATCTGAGGATCTTCACCTTGGCTTGTGCTTACTGTAATTGTGTGCCAATTATCTCTTATAGACTCACAAATTGCTCATTATTAACTTTCTCCCATTTAATTCTGACACCTTTCTTCCGCGTGTATTAGATTTCATGACTCTCAACTTGGGTCTGCCTCCCATTAAGTTGAGGCTGAAAAGCGTGATGAGCAGATTGTTATCGCCAGCACAACTTGCAATTATATTAAAGTCTATCAGTAAAAGGTGCAATGTCAAAGGACAATAACATGAAATCAATGTTACTACAATTTCCATTTCCCTTATAAGTGAGGGTTAAGTTTGTGTTTGAGGACAGCTGATCATGGGCAAAATAACAAGTTCTTAGATACTAAAATCCTATTTATTGCTTCCCCATATGGGGCACACCTAAAGTGTGTCATCTCCTTCCCCTCTGTGTCCAAAAAACCAAAGTTAAAGGGTTACCTAAATTACATAAGCGAGTGTAAAATTTCCTTCACATAAAAACAAATCCTAATTTTTGTGCTTAACCTGGAATCTAAACAGGTGAACATGGAGATCATCAATTACCTGGGTAGATTTTAGATCCAAAATATAATAAAAATCAAATAACATTTTTCAAAAACCTGAAAGAGCAGCATTTGATAAAAAAAAAAAAAAAGGGGTACATTGGCTTTCCTACACAACGAGTTTGGTAAAAGTAGCCAGACCTCCTTTTTGTTCTACCAACAGATGATGAAGTTGCTGGGATGCAAAACGAATAACCACCGTTTAGGCAAAATGATCTGTGTCCTATGTCTCTTTACATTAAATTATATCATAGTCATTGTCAAAAGATAACCAATCTGAATTTCACAGTATTAAGAGAATTCCAGCAACATTCCATGAAAGCACCCTGGTGGATACCAGTACTAATAGTGTGATGTGGCTGTTGAGTTAACGGTCAGAACTTGCGGACTGGATTCTTTAGGCAATTCGCCTTGGGTTCCCTTATGGTACATGGAAATGGGAATGGCAGTATCAGCCAGTCAGTCCATATGCTCCATTGAGGCAAGAGCTTTGTAATTGTTCCTTGTTTTTATGTAGTATGCAATTCAGGATAGACATAAGCATGGAATGGACATCAGTGATCATTTACTTACAAAATTAAAATGAGCAAAACAAAAACCAACTTTTAAGCAAACATCTTCCTAAACTGTTGTGCAATTTTACTAACAATTTTTCTGAGGAATCATTTAGTAAAACGAGATTTATTCATTCTAATATTAAAAAACATTAATAATGAAAAAATAGTGTAAAATGATTATGGGGAAATCAAGTGGTGCCACTGTTATTGTGCCCATCTGTGTCTTGCTCTAATTCCACCACTGTTTTTATTTTCTCGTGCCTTCCTGTTCCTTTTGCCTTTTGCCGCTGCTGCCCCTGCGGCCCCTCCCCCCCCGGAATTCCCCTGCTCCCGCCTCCCAGCCTCTCCTCCCTCCCACCTCCCCTACTTAATGGCGGCCGCTGCGCGGTCACGCAGCGGACGCGGGCGCGCCGCTGGCTCGCCAAAGGCAAGCCCGTCTGCGCCCGTCCGCGGCCAGCGCCAGGAACCCTGGACCTCCCACTACCCATCGCTACGACACCACCACCCTCCTCGCACTCAACCCAAGACCTCTGCGACAAGCTTGGAACCTATTTCCACCTCAAGATCAAAAACCTCTACGACAACTTCATCGCCCATCCACCAGGCACCACAGACGGCCCCCCGCACCCCAGAAACACCAGCCAGCCCACCATCTCCAACTGGACACCGATCACGGCCGAAGACACCGCCTCGACCATAAAAAGCATCCACTCGGGGGCCCCCACCGACCCCTGCCCCCCTCACATCTATCACAGAGCCGTGGCCGCCATCGCACCCGAACTACACCGCACCATCAACACCACCTTCAAAACAGGCACCTTCCCAGACAACTGGAAGCGCGCAGAAGTCAGACCCTTGCTCAAGAAGCCCACAGCTGACCCCACCGACCTCAAGAACTATCGGCCCATCTCGCTCCTCCCCTTCGCAGCCAAAGTTGCAGAGAAAACAGTCAACAGGAAACTGACACGATTCATTGAAGAGAACGCCGTCCTCGACCCGTCCCAATCCGGATTCCGAAGCAACCACAGCACAGAGACCGCCCTACTCGCCGCCACAGACGACATCCGCACCCTCCTGGACCAAGGCCACTCCGCAGCCCTCATCCTACTCGACCTATAGGCGGCCTTCGACATCGTCTCCCACCGCACACTAGTCGCCAGACTACACGACGCAGGCATACAAGGAACAGCCCTGGACTGGATCCGATCATTCCTCACCGGAAGAAGCCAAAGGATCAGACTCCCACCCTTCCTCTCCTACCCCACGAAATTCACCTGCGGAGTCCCACAGGGTTCATCACTGAGCCCCACCCTCTTCAACATCTACATGGCCCCCTCGCAGCCATCGTCCGACAACACGGCCTCAACATCATATCCTACGCCGACGACACCCAGCTCATCCTCTCCCTCACCAAAGACCCCACCACTGCCAAACTCAACTTCCAGAAAGGAATGCAAGACGTCGCAGTCTGGATGACCAACAGCTGCCTGAAGCTCAACGCCGAGAAGACAGAAGTCCTCGGTACCACCCCTTCTGCATGGGCCAGCACCTGGTGGCCGACCGCCCTCGGAAGCCCATCTACCCCCTCAGACCCCGCCAAGAACCTCGGCATCGTACTCGACTTCACTCACCATGAACCGACAGGTCAACGCCGTCACCTCCAGCTGCTTCAACACCCTCCGCATGACCTTCAAGTGGATCCCCCCTGAGTCAAGGAAGACAGTCACCCACACACTCATCACCAGCAGACTGGACTATGGAAACGCACTCTACGCCGGCATCAACAAGTCCCTACTCCGCAAACTCCAGACAATACAGAACACCGCTGCCAGACTCGTCCTCGGCATCCCACGACACGAACACATCAGCCATCACCTACGAAGTCTCCACTGGCTCCCCGTGGAGAAGAGAGTCACTTTCAAAATCCTCACTCACGCCTACAAATGCCTACACAACAACGGACCCAAATACCTCAACGACAGAATCAACTTCCACGTACCCAAAAGAAACCTCCGATCTTCCAACCTCGCACTGGCCGATACCCCACGCATCCACAGAGCCAGAGCAGGCGGAAGATCCTTCTCTCACATTGCAGCCAAGACCTGGAACGAGCTACCGGCAGACATCAGACGCGCCCCCTCCCTGAACACCTTCAGGAAGACCCTCAAGACCTGGCTCTTCGGCTAAACAGATCTGCGGACCCCCCCCCCTCAGCACCTTGAGACCCTCACGGGTGAGTAGCGCGCTTACAATTCCCTGATTGATTGATTGAGTATGGGCTTGATTCAACAACAATAGTCAAGAAATGGCATTTGCATGAATAGGTCCTTGCATTGGTGCAGATTTAAGACTTTCAGTTTATAAAAGTAGGTCTGGAAACCATTCTCTTAGCAAATATTTTTAATTTCATGTTCATGAGAAAATAAACGTGTGTATTTGCTCATGCAAAAATGTGTGAGTAATGGCTAATTCACTTTATCAACGCCCCCTTTTTTCACCCCCAGGAAAACATTTTACTCTTCTCAGGAGACAATAAGAGAAGAGATAGAAGAGCAGTTGATGAAAACCCGTAAACATGTTGCACCATGGGATTGCACAAATTAACAGAGTATTCCAACCCTGGAACTACTACCACTTCCTGCCTAATACTGCTCCTTACTGAAGATTTGCAGAAAAGTGGCAAAATTGGAACCTTGCTAGAATGTAAACCCTAATACAATACAACTGCTAACACAATCGTAGACAGACTATTATCAGAGCTCTGATATAATGAGAACACTGCCATAATTTGTCACCCCACGGCACTAAGAGGAATAAGTAGATTTTTTTTTAATATGACAAGTATATTTTTGAAGCATCTAGTCCATTGGACAAGTAAATATTTTATAAAATTCCACACCCTTTAATTTCTCCCCAATCATTTGAAAATTGTTTGCTGTAACCACCCATCAAGTATGTTGTGGGGTGGGGAGAGGTTTCATGTATACTCAGTGGCGGCTCGCCGAGGGAGTAATGCGGGGCGGTGGAGGGGAGGGGCAGGGAGGGGGGGTAGTAAACTCTGGCATACGGCGCAACGGAGTTAGGTAAATAAATGAATAAAACAATTTACATTGCGCGCGCTGTATCGCCGAGTAGGCGTTGCAGCGTGCGCAATGTAAATTGTTTAATGTATTTATTTATTTACATAACTCCGTTGCGCCGTATGCCGGAGTTTACTACCCCCCACCCTGACCCTCCCCCGCTCCACCGCACTCCCTCGGCGAGCCACCACTGTGTATACTAGAAGTCAAGGGAAATTTCACCTGAAACCGTAAGCAATTTGAAGGTGTCCACACTTCATATTTTATACTTGAGCATCTAAACAGCAGAGAATCTGGCAATATTTTACTTTGCAGCCCTCCTACGCTTACTGTTGACTATTTTGCCTAGTGTCAGGCACACAGTAGCAGGAACAAGAAACTGTTCACAAACCTCAAGGAGAATCCAATTCTTCATCAGTTGACAACTACGAGAATTCAAGATGGTGGCCACAGGAAGAAGACACTAAGTTAGCAGTTCAGCTTCCAATTCAGCGCGATATACAAGCCTTGCACTTAAACGGTTTCCCTTGGGCGGTGAGGAGCGTCTCTCCAGTGTACATTTGCAAATTCCTCTTTAGTTTTAGGGTGCAAACTAGAGATAAATCGCAATTTTTTGGCAAGCTAGAGAAAATCCTGTGTGAAGAATTTGTCGAGTGGCAGCAATGAAATTCGTCTGAGGAGAAGTCAGAGTGTAATATACTTGAGAAACCAACTTCATTCTTACTGACTAGAAGACAAGTGGGCAGTAAGATTAAATCTAAATAGACTTTCTTGGATTTAGAGGCTATTAATTCCTTGACAGAAATTCTTCTTTACCATGTAATTTTTAGTTGGCATAACATTGGTAAATCTACCTAAGCTAATTAGTCGGAATATTCTACAACCAGATCAATTCTATCGGGATTTCCCCAGCGATCAACCTGTCCATCTGAAAATGATAAAAGACTGGCTGCATCAGCCAGTGGGTTGCTCTACGCTTCTCTCATTTTCGGAGAAAACCACACACCAGCGTGCCCGACGGAGCAGAGATCCTGGAGTGGGGTCCCTTGGATGGTCACTCTCCCTGCCAAGCCAGGGAACAGGGTCTGGGCTTGAGAAGGAATATCAGTGACTGATTACCTGTGGAAAGGAGCTTACCAGTCTGACTGAAGGAGCTGGGCTTCAGCTCACCAGGAAAAAAAAAAAAAGTCTGCGGCATCCCAGCAGAGAACGAACTATCTGTGGGGATTGTGGAGGCAGCTGTGGAAGGCAACCTCTTTGAAGCACAAGTAGACTCCCGGCAGCTGCTCTGAATAAGGAAACCTGCTGCATAACAACGGGAGAGATGGTGAAAGCTTGTATTGTCATTGCAGGTTAGACTACTTCGCTCCCGACCCCTCCCCTGTGCTATGGGAGACTTTGGGTACTTCCAGTTACCATCTGTAGCTGGGGGAGGGAAGAGTGCCCTGTACCCTTTAGAAGAACTTACAGTTTGAATCACTGGTACCTGACCTAGGATCTGCATAATATCCGTCTTTGTCCTTGCTTGTCCTGCACCAGGAGCAAGCAGCACTGTCCCAGTGAGGGCCATGCTACTAGAAAATCCAGACCGTGGCCAGTGTACTCAGAAGTATAGGCCGCCATCCCTTTTTGCATTATCTGAGGATATCAGGGTGTACTGGTGCCCTGAGGGCCACTACCCTCCTAGTTAGTCCCGTTGATACTGCCAGCCAGACCCATGCCACCACCAAAGCTGTGTTATTTCCAAGGAAACGTAGGCATGCGAGTTCCTTTGGGTAGTGGGACATCGGGCAGAATAGGAGCTTTTGACTTCATATCAACTGCTGAAGCAAAAACACTGCAATTTAGGCATTGGTACTGTTGCTTTATCTTTGAAGTAGGTAACCCTGTGCAACAGTCTGTATATTCCAACGTTAATGTTTTTATAATGCTTAGTGTCTGCGTGCTATAAAACTGTTGAGATCAGAACTCTGCTTGAGGGTTGTAGACACTTCTGGTTTTCACTGTGTATCTTAGTCTTCTTGTGTGTATTATATTTTTTGTGTATTAAAGAAATTTTCTTATAAAAAGTAAATAAAGCACCGACTAGACACTGATCTTATTAGCTGGTATTGTGGAGTGAATTGTAGTCTGAATGTCTTACCCACCTCATCTCCTTGAGTAAGCCCTGGTCTGTGCTGTCTCGCTACCCGAGAGAGTCAAGTGCTGGAGAGCAGTACTTGGTTATCCTGTTTGGGGACTAATAGCACTGCAGCTCCAGGACACCAGTGAAGAGCAACACCAATTGATGCAACCAGAGATCAGTAAAATCCTTGAATGATGGTCGTCACAACCACCCAACCCTACATTTCTTTACACTGCATGCCAAGAGTCAAACGTCTGAGTCTTTGCTCCTTGCCTTCATATTGGCTCCCTTTAAGAGTACTTTAAATAGCAATTGTACGTAGACTGTAATGAATCTTGCACTAAAATAAAAGAGGGCAAGAAACCAAAAAAGTGATGGAAAGGTTCTAGACACTCAGGAGAGCAGTGTCACAGAAGGCATGAGGAGGACCCCGGGATCGTTATGAACCTGCTGAAACATTTGTATATACATTTTTTCCTTAATTTTGTCAACTCGCTTATCTCCAATTGCTAACTTGAGTTTCATGTGTTTTGTGTGATTTCCTTAAAGTTACGTTATTTAGGAAAGCTTTACTTAAAATATATTTAGATTGCGATTCACGTGAATTTATTTTCACCCCAGGTGTATCCTGGAGAGGATACAATTAGGACATTAATGTAGTAGTAGTCCCAAGAGTTCCCAAATGTATATATAAGAGGATACATTTTGAACCTGCAAAACAAACGTATATGTACATCATGCTTGTGTGCATTTAAGATCTTCCAACTTAATAAACATTCTGGCCTCAACACATTTGCAGAGGTGCTTAGCAGACTTGTTAGCGTGAGAGCCACTGGCTTCAATGCCCAAAAGTTTACCTGATGCATTGGGAAGCGGAGATGGAGTATAACAGTAGCAATCCATTCAAAGCACTGAGGGTGAAAGGAAACTGCAGCACCTCTGATGCAGACAGCATCTTGTTGTGCAAACTTTGGGACCAACAAGGGGGTTCGTGCAACCCCCACAAATGCATCACAGTCGTGCGTCTCCTCCTAGGTGCACACCACTGCAGACACTGCCACATAAGGAGACCGTCAAAACATCAACTATGCCCTCACTGGAGGCAATCCCATGAAGTCTATAAACGTTTAACCCTCTTCGAAACCATCAGCAAACACTGAAAAGGGGCTAACCTAGGATTTTACAAGGGGACATTAATGGGACAAACCAGAGCACATAAACTTCCATTACTGAATAAACATAATAAGCCCTTTTCGTTTCTCAAACACAACATTGCACATTGTATTACTCCATAAAACAATGCCCATTTCATTCTATTACTGGACACAAACAGTCCACATTCCTTCCCATCTGGGGCATACCCGGCGCACTTAGGGCGAGAAAGCAAAAGACACACAATTGATGGACGGAATGCAGAATGAATTAAAACATTCACCCCCAGTCAAGTGATCTGGGTTAAATCCATCATTCTGCATATGGCTGGGTCCAAACTGGAATGGCATGGTGAGCAAAAAAACGATGGATTTAGGCCCAGATCTCTGTAATGGGGTGAATGTATGACATTGTTCTGTATTCTGTCCATCAATTGTTCTTTTTGCATTTGTCACCCCAAGTGGGACGGTTATGCCCAGACGCGGGTCCCGTGCTCTCCATGCCACTGGAGTCAAGCTATCCTGGCTGATGAGGGGTGAAACCCCGAAACCGGTCCTAGGATGCTTGTTTCCAGGGAGGGCCTGGCAGTTCGGGCTGGACTGTTCCCATTGGGCGCAGGGTCAACACTGATTTGCATATGGCTGGGTCCAAACTGGAATGGCATGGTGAGCAAAAAAACGATGGATTTAGGCCCAGATCTCTGTACTGGAGTGAATGTATGACATGGTTATGCATTCTGTCCATCAACTGCTCTTTTTGCAATTGTGAGATGTCAAGCAGCACGCATAGAATGTAGCTAATTGGGACCTGCAGTGCTGGACCTGAGTGCAGTCCTCTGAGTGGCCAGCCTTGTGTGTCAGATCTCTTCAAGTATTCCATGTCTGTTCAGCTGGTGATGACTGGTTTAGGGCTGGTACAGTACTGAGTGATTGATAAGATCCATAGCGGGCACTTGTAAGCAGTATTAAGGTGTGATTAGCATGAAAAACAATAAAATAATATTGGGACACAATATGCCACGTAATTTGATACTTAGTCAACCAAGCTGTGTAATTTGGTCCGCTGCACTTAACTCATTAACAGAACAGCAATCCAAAATGTTTCGCCGTAGTGTTCCCTGCGGCTAAAACTTAAGACTATGTTAAAGTTCACAAAAACGTCTTCACCACGAGACCTCTAGCCCTCTTCTCCAGCTGCCCCTCTGCCCACTTGATTCTTCTCGCTCATGCTGTTATCCCGCTTTCCCTCCATTTCTTTCTTCACCCTTCTCCACTTCTTTATCACAGTTTCTCCAGCCAATCCTTCCTTCACAGTCAGTAAGCATCAACTCACTTTCAGCACCCCTTCATATGTATCAATTTCAGCAGCTGAAGTGCATAAACAGTATGGGACCTGTGATCCTGAGCACAAATGGGTGAGTGGGGCAAAGTAAGACGCATAACTAAAAAGATAAAATATTGTTACTATATTGTTGGACTTTCACGTAGAAGTAGCATGTGGAATATATTGTGCACACTTGTTAAACTAATGTTCACTGCACATGACACCACCCCCTTCTTTCCTTTTCATCTGGAGCAACTCAATGTCGTCATTAACAGTGCAGGAACGTGTATTCTTCACCAAAGAATACGGGGATTGTTTGGATATAAGTAAAAAAGCTTGGGAATGTTTTCCAAATAGCTCCCATACACTTTTTGTGTGCAGATTTATATAGCGTGAACTTTACCCGATGGGAGGGCTTAACATGAGCACCAAGTTACGGTACACAAGGACACATTCTTAGTCCCCTGCTCTCTTCTTCCATATCTTTGCCGCCCACCCCCCTCTCTCTTGCCCATGCATACACTTACCCCTCCACATAATATCGCCGTCCTCAACCCCCGATAAGGGGGGGGCGTTGCGCGGGGACCCCCATTCTTCCCAAGGCAAATTAATATATGGGAGACTCAGGGCCCCTCTTCGATAATCTGCATGTTGGACCCCATCATATTGCGTTAAGTCACTGCCCTGTAACCCGTTCTGTTTCGAAGTGGGGAGAGGATGTGGCTTTACGGCCAGAGCTTCCGACATTGACGCTGGAGAACCAGGTTCGAGTCTCGGCGTAGGCTCAGCATCCTATGATTCTGGGCTTATCTCCCCGTGCCTACCGAAACAAGCATTAGAAATGCAATAGGTCTCGCATTTTTTTGAGTTAGAGCCATTGGCGTTGTAAATGGCAATGCCTTTTACCCTTGTGTTAAGGAGTGGATGTATGTAGTTTGAGTGGAATTATGTGGGTTAGATTCGGAATTGTTAGTTGTGTAATCGTGTGGTGTGGAATTGGATGGTGTGGAGTGGATTTGTGTAGTGTAAATATGTGGTGTGCAGTGGAAATATGTGTATAGTAATTATGTGATGTAGAGCGCAGAGGTGTAGACTAAAGTTGTGTATAGTGGCACAGAGTGGTGCTGCGTATATTGCAGTGTAATAGAGTACAGTGTTCGCTGGTTTCACCTACACCCAGCCGTAGCTTTGCTTATTGTGACCCACAGTTAACCTGCTGGATGCTGCGCTGTTGGAAATGTCTCAGAAAAAGCTCCTGCTTTTTATGCTTAATTTGAGTGGAGAAGTAGGTGGGCGGGGGGGAGAAGGATGTAGGGCAGTGGTCATTGGACAGAACAGCCTACTTCAGGACCGAGGAACAAAGGGTTTGAGTTTCAGCTGTTGCCTCAACAACATCCTGTGATTCTAAAAATGTATGTTTGGTGCAAGGGAAACGAAGAGCCCACCAGACCCATCTAAAAAAGCATTTGCAATGCAATCGGTCTCGCATTTTTTTAGAGTTAGAGCTATTGGAATTGTAATGGAAATCTTTTTTACTTATGTGAGAGAGAGCGCGCAAGTGTGAAAGTGATAGAAAGTGAGAGAGAGATGGTATATATAGAGTTATTTGCTTATATAAGTGAGTGGTAGTGTGAAGAGAAGGAGAATGAGATAGAGAGTGAAAGATTTATAGAAAGGTAGAGAGAGAGTTTTTAGAGGTAGGTTGTTAAAGTTGGAGAGAGAATTGTGTGGTAGAGTGAAGAGAGAGAAATACAGCCAGTGATTCTGGGCAAATCACTTAATCTCCCCATGCCTACCAAAAAATCAATGTAACCTTGTGTAATGTAACTTGTGGTGATTTAAAGCGCTCCAATACATTTGGGCCGAGTTTGCGCTACATAAAACTGAAAATAAAAAATGTATTCTGATGAGCCCAAACTTCCTCCAAAGTGCCGTACATTCATTTGCCCTCAATCATGGACAAATGGCAAATATGTTTTGTTTAAAGCTAACAGCATCACAATGTGGTGTTGTCTGCAGCAATTAACGACCACAATAATGTAATCACCTTAACCCACGTCCTTTATTTAAAGCAGACACCCTGGCACTCTCCATGATCTGCAGTCACCCCCAGCAACTCACACCACAACATACACCAGATCAGAACACACCACAATACATACATAAGAACTTGAAAAGTACCAGCCACATCATGACATCGAGATTACAAGACACAGCTAAAATCCACGTTTACTTCACCCCTTTCCTCCGGATATCACATTCCACATTATGACACCAACACACACATACCGTTAAAACAATGCTTTGTATCTGCAACATTAAGTCGCTACTACCTGTAGTGGTACATCTACACCCTGATATACCTTCTCCACCTTTATAAGACGACAACCTTGGTAAGCCACCCGCTCTGAGGGACCAGTATAAAAAAGTAAAGAGATGCCACTCACCCTGATACCAGAATAAAGACCCCGAGCGGATCCTTTACAACAGTCAGCATAACAAGGGAGAAGGCGGGTCCGAAAGGCAATAAAAGTGCAATGGAAGAACATGGCGGCCCCGCGATTACAGAGCTCGACTGGGTCAGCTGCCTCCAATGAACCCCACAGATCGAGACCTAAAAAGGCGCTGGCGGGGCAGAAGCCGTCCCTATTCAATAAAGAAAAAACCCTGTGTACAGACTGCTTCCGGCCTCTCATTGTGACTTTGCTTACATTATCCTTTGAAAACAAAAATACATACATTCCCGCCTTTGGGAGGTGAAGATCTGCGGTTGGAAAGGAGAAGGGATATTTCATTAGAGGCGAAGGGAGATATGAAAGGTGATTAATATTAAAATAGCTGGAACAAAAGGAGATAGCACCAGTAAATATGAATCGGTGGCATATATGCCTGGTGCAGCAGTTAAACATGCCGGCGCATTCATCCTGTGTAACAACATTACGCAAATAAGGAATTAGCATTCACGTGCTCCGTGAATTACGCTTCCACACCATTTTTTCACCAAATAATCGCCATTGGTTTCTACTAGATGTGAGTAACTGTCTGCATATAACATTGGGGGGCATCTAATAATTTACTGTAGCAAAAATTAAAATCGATTCAGGTAACATTTTGGATTTGGCATCTGTGACTAACAGCCTAATTTCAAAACTTCATTTCACCAGTAGTATTCCCCATGAAAACTCAGCTGTACGCAGATTCCGCATGTCCCATAATACAGACACGAGAAACGGGTGCAATGAAAACTAACGAGCTGGAACTGTAACCAAGACCAACTCGATTTCATATAATGGCGCACATAAGCGCACAAGCCGTCTAGGTAATTTAGAACCCTTGCAATGCAGGAGGTGGGAGGCGACATACACAGACCCCTTGTTTCAATCTGCCCCTGCGATCTACGACCCCGGAATGTCATAGGGGAGAGGAGGTGGCCTGAAGGCTAGGGCGGTCGACCTCAAATGTGGTGAATTGGGTTCGAGTCTCAGCAATGACGCTGAACATCCTGCGATTGTGGGTAAATCACTTAATCTCCCCGTGCCTAACAAAAATGAATATGTCCTCATGTAACGCAACTGGTGCTATGTAAATCACGGACAAAGCACTGACGTGTGTATGAGAGCAAAATAAAAGTTAAAATGACGAACTCATGGAGTGTGTGATACGTTCGTCGATCAACCTTGCGAAGTAAAAGCTACTGTTATTTTCATCACACAGAAATGTAATCCACAATAAGTGCAGCGAAATTGCCACAATTGGTGTATGTAATATTGGGTTCCAGCCTGTGGAATAATCTTGAGAGGGACAACGTTGCGGAGTTCGAATGCCGGTTTCAAAGCGCCACGAAATCAAGCAACTGTCACCAAACTCGGTGCCTCGGTGGTCCAAGTCAGAACGGCACGTGCGGCCCGAGGTTGTTGCAGTGTCCTTCACCCGACACCTTCCGGCTACGGAAGTCAGACCGGTGTCACCCGGACAGGGTAACCCGCCGTTGTACATTCACCACTGAGAGAATACAAAGGCTTCTTGTGGAGGGCACTACTCTTCTTATTTTATGACATGCTCTCCTTGTACCGCCGAGTGCCGGACAGAAGGGCTCACGCAGCCCTGGTATTTTATTTCCTCATTGCACCATTTGGAACCACGCAGACTTGTTTTCCACGTAAAATTGCAGGATGACAGAAACTAGAAACAAATTGACTGCGCTATTTCGGTGAGAGGGGTCCTTACACCTATTGACGATACCAGTCGCCCCTGATAATGCCAATCTGGCAGCTCAAACACTGTACGTGTTCCAGAAAAAAGACATCCACTGGTTTTTTTTTTTAACTAAGCAATGATCCCTTCTTGGGCAGCACCCGTCTCCATATATGATTCAAAGTATGTCTGTACAGCGCAGATACTGGATGTACGAGCGCACTTAGCGCATGCGCCCAAGCCTCTGACAAACTTTAACAAGCACGGAATCGAAACCAACGCGGGAATCGAAACCAGTGGTGCGCGCGCACCACAGCGGAGGGAGCGAGGCGAACGCGCGCTGCTGCGCGTGCTAGCCACCAGTGGGAATGGGAGGAGCAAAGGCGGGACATGCGCCCGCCTTTGCCCAATTGCGTGCCGTTATTTAAAAAAAAAACGCTACAGCCAATGTGGGCTTCCGAAAGCAAAACCACACGCACGAGCGTGTGGGCAGCTTTCAGAAGCCCGTACAAGAGGTCTCGCGCTGCGCACTGCAACGCTAGGCCCGAGACCTAAAAATGAATGTGTCCTTGTGTAACGTAACTGGTGCTCATATAAAGCGCTATATAAATCTGCAAAAAAAATCCCTCTCCTTTACACTTACCCCGGCCCTCCGCATGACGTCGGCCGGGATAACGGTCTCCATCTCCTCCGCCCCTTTGGCCAGGATGAGCAGTGCCCTCTTGGTCGCCATGACGGCTCTGGTGAAAGCCCCGGAGAACTTTTAACCGCTGACAGAAGGAGCGCGACGCAGACCTCGACCCAGACGAGAGAAGCAAGGCAGGTGCTGCTGTCAGGCTCACGCTGCCCCGCCCCCTCCATCATGTGAACTGGCCAGAGAGCGGCCATCTTGGGATGGTGCCCTCCTTACTGCGCCCCCCTCACGTCCTGCTTTCAAATCACATATTTAGCAAAATATAATCATCAATGCGCGTCTTCAACTAATTCAAAAATAATAAGATGAATATAACGCACATTGACTTTCATATATAAAAATATTATAATTAAAATCAAATATTTACTTTGGGCCTCGCATGTCAGGTAATGCTGAAAAGTGGGAATTTTAAAATAAAATATTAGACTTCAAGTTAGAAATCTATATTAACAGAATGTTTGAGGTTATACGAAACGGGGCCCAACAGCACTTTAACGTGGCTACATATTGTACTGGAAATGGCGGCGCGCGCTTTGGCCGACACCAAAGGAGGACTCTGGTTGGAGGAACTGTTCGTCCTCAAAGGCGTGGGGTTTCGTAGCAATAACGGACTGGTTGAGATTGGTTTTATTGGTGCGAGAGCCACAAACAATAAACAAACTCCAGCACCAAAAAAATGACAAACAGCAACGAATTGTAAATATTCGTCAGAGTTGCCATTGATTGATATACGTTTTACGTAGTTAAGCAAAGATGTGACATTTTAGAAATTCTACAATGTCTAATGTTTTAATCACCTTTAATTAGAGAACATAAGGATTTTTCAAATGCTAATTTTTTTATGTTTTAAAACTAATGTTTTATTATTGCTTTTGAATGGCAATGTACAAAAGTAGTGGCAACAGGTAGCCAAATAAACAAGGATAGAAATGACATAATATACAAAAACAGATTCCAAAACGTGCAGATGCCTGGGTGGAGAAAACACAACTAAGTGGCTGGTGAAAATATTTTACTAAATGCAAAGAGACGAATTCAGAGGTCCCAGGATACTCAATTTAAAGTGTTAAAAGATCACCCAGTCTAACAACAGTGAAAAGATCATCCCGTCTAGGTTTTAGGTCTTGCCTAGGCAGCGCTTGCGCTGTCTCTTCCAGACATGCTGTTTTCAGGATATACATAAATGATACACAGGATATGGGCATGAAGCTCCGCCCACTTTCCGCCCATCTTTTTAATTGGCTTCTGTCACTGTTCTTTGTATGTGGTGGCTTATCATTGGTCAGGCTTAGTAGTTCCTCCTTAGTACCGCCTTTTCTCTTCTTGTAACCTCCCATGAGGACACCCTTGTTACATGTGTTGTTACTCAGTATGTTTTAATTACTGCCTTCAAGCACTATTTTCTTAAATGGCTTTCTCCTGCCTGCCGTTGCTGGCAGGACACGCTCTTCCACAATGCTTTTTAATTTTTTTTTATTTAACCAGCGAGGCACACCTCAGCTGGAATAATGGCGGCTGCAATTTTCTTTTGTTAGTTGCGATCGCCGAACGCGGCTGCATGCCTTTTTTTCTGTATCTTTACTTTTGTTACCATGGCGACACACCCCACTGTAGCTTTAAACATCTTAAGCTAAAGGGCAGGTGCCGCGATTCCTTAAAAAGTAAAGAAATAGAAAAAAAAGTGTCCCCATGCCTTTTTTAAATATTTATTTAATTTTGAAGCAATCGTGGCACCCACGCTTTAGCTTAAGATGTTTAAAGCTAAAACGCAGGTGCCGCCATTGTAACAAAAGTAAATAAATAGAAAAAAAACGTGTGCCCGCCATTTTTTTTCCTATTTGTTTACTTTTGTTGCAATCGCGGCATCCGTGCCGCGATTGATTTGCAATGCAATAGCTCTTGCATTACTGAAAGTTTGAGCTATTGGCGTTGCATTATTTTAGCAACGCCAATAGCTCAAACATTCAGTAATGCAAGACCTATTGCATTGCAAATGCTTGTTTATGTTGCATGCTGGGATTTATTGTCCTTTTTTTTAACTTATTAAAAAGCCATGACTGCAATGACCCGTACATGCCAACTTTTTAAAACTGAAAAGTAGGATAGTTTGAAAACAAATCGTGGAATATATTTCCCCCATTAACTTATATTGAAGCCGAGGAAAATATGGTGGTGACAGCTTAAATAAAGCCATTTTTGGCTTCAATAATAGTGAGTCTCCCGCCTGAATCGGGTCTGTAGGGTAGTCTGAGAAAGTGTGGCCAACTTCCATTATCAGTTTGCGAGTGCAAGAAATTGCGTTTTTGATTGAGGAGGGTGAAAACTCTACTCAAGCAACAACCACAATTGTTGTCAGGGTGAACCACAGAAGTTACTAAATTAACCTGTGCTTAGCCCTCTAGTAGCTTGGTACAAAAGTAGTCAGGCTTAACTTAGAGGCACTGTGTTAAGTATTTATGCAGCACTCAAACAGTAATAAAGTGAAAACACCACACAAGAAAAATCCCACACCAATTTAGAAAAATAGAGTAGATTTTAATAAATGAAATTATACCAGAACGACAAAAATCCAATCTGTAGAACCGAAGATTTGCAATTTCAATATTTTAGGTAAGTATAGCACCTAAAAGCACAAAGCGCCACTCGCGGTCATCTGATAGTGCTAGCCTAGAGGAAAAACATAATTTGAGGCTGACCGCGAAGGAGCGTTGACTGGATACAGGAATCATGTTAGTCCTGCTGAAAAAGTTACCTTTTCAAAGTCCGGGACGAAGAGTTCCATTTACAGTGGAGGAGGCCGTGAGGAGGAGGGAGAGCGTTGCAAATGGTTGTCGCTGTAGCGCGAAGAGCAGGCCGGGCAGCATAGGTTACTGTCGATGTAGCGTAAAGAGGCAGTCAAATGCCACGGATGGTCGTTGCTGGAGCGTCACGTTGGCAGTCACTGTGGGCTGTCTTTGCTGTAATGCAAAGTGCAGATCTCTCTTGCCGTTTGTCACTGGTGGTCAATGCAGCACAAAGAATCGAGTTCACCGGATCTTTGGGATGGGGGTCGTTGCTAGCGGCAGTGTCTCGGCGAGAACGGTCACGAATAGCCCAAACATCAGGATTTTTCCTTTTCCAACCAAGTGTGCAGGACCTGGGGAGGCACCTCTTGGGGATCAGGGACTCACTCTAGCAGAGGCCAGCAGAGCTCAGGCAGGTCCAGTTGTAACAGGTTAGCTGGACAGTTGCAGAGAGGCCTCTGGAGCTTGTTGTGTCCCTGTAGCTCAGAACAGGACACTTGGAGTCCCTCAGGTTAGCCTGGGATGAAGGAAGCAGATTCAGTCTTCCTTATCAGAGACCAGGGCAGACCTCAAGCAGTAGGGCAGTCCTCTGGGGAGTAAGACCCACCTTGAGCGTCACCATCTTCTAAACAACACTCAATCAGGACTCAGAAAGAACCATAGCAATGGAACAGTACTCATTGCGGCCAACAACGACATTTGAAACACACTGTACCAAGGAGAAACAGCGGCCCACATCCTGCTCGACCTCTCTGCAGCCTTCAACACTGTCTCCCATTACACCCTCATCAGAAGACTCAATGAGATTGGATCCACTCTCAAATGGATTTGTTCCTTCCTCACAGGAAAAACCCAAAGGGTCAGACTGCCACCCTTCACATCACAGACCAAGAAACTGATATTCAGTGTCCTACAGGGATCATCCCTCAGCCCCATCCTTTTCAACATATACATGCCACCGCCCGCCAACATCATCCGATCACAAGACATGACCGTCATCTCCTACACTGATGACACTCATCTTTTTCATACCCTGACGGACAAGACAAACATCACCAGAGCCAACTATACCAACCGCATGACGATGGTAGCGGACTGGATGCAAACCAACTGCCTAAAGCTCAACTCCGACAAGACAGAAGTACTGGGCTTCAGCAACAAGACCTCCTAATGGGATTCCACCTGGTGGTCGTCGTAGCTAGGACCAACACCCACAGACCATGCTGGAAATCTAGGGATCATCCTAGACGATAAGCTCAACATGACGACTCAAGTCAACGCAGTGTGCACCTCCTTCTTCCACATCCTACACGTGCTGAGAAAGATCTTCAAATGGTTGCTTCAGAACACCAGACGGATGTCACACAGTCACTGATCACCAGCAGGCTGGACTACAGCAACACACTCTAGGTCGGAATCTCCAAACAACTCCTACACAGACTCCAGACCATCCAGAACACCGCCGCAAGACTCATACTCAACCTCTCATGCCGCACCCACATCACACTGCACCTTAAGAAGCTTCAAGGCTCCCTAATCACAAACGCAGTCAATTCAAATTTCTTATACACGCATAGAAAGCCCTACAAAACACAGGATAAGAATACCTAACTAGCCGCATACACTTTTACCAACCCACCAGCAGTACTTAATTTGTAAAAAAATAAGTGCCAGGTCTCAAAGTTATCACAGAATCTCGCTACCAGCGCTGCCAAATGCAAGGTTGACATTTGATTTATTTACCACCATTCACCACCACGCTGCTCTCCTCGGAGGTTCGGGCCTCTGCGAGAACAACAAAAAGGTCATTATATTTGTATAGCGCCGGAGACCATTTGGATGGCATCACTGCGCTTCCTGTTTTTCTGACAGTGATAAAACACATGAGGGCAAGGGTAAACTACCCCTTGCAGATAGACATTGTGAGAGTGAGAGTTGGAAAATGCCCCCTAGCATGCATGTTGAATAATGTGCAAGTGTCTTTGTTCTTGGCTCCAGTTCAGTGCACTGTCTGAAGCAGAATTAACAAAAGCAATGCTTTTGGCATTTTATTGTGTTAAACTTGTGCAGCATACATACAGACTGGTAGTCTCGCTCTCTGTCCCTCTAGGTGAAGTGAAATTGGACCTTTTGACATAGCATTTAATCGTTGTAATAGTTTTTGATAAAACTATGGTTATTCCACCAGACATTCCCAGGCGAACTACGAAAAGTCTCAGAAAAAAAAAAGTTATTGTTGTTGCTCTAATGCTCTTACCAAAACAATGTTATGTGTGAATAGAAGTATATCTACCGGCACCACGTTAAAAAATAGAATATTCAAAAGTCCGCATTTGCTGCCAAACATACACCACCTTTTTGATGTGCAGAACCTTTTTCAAGGGGTCTTTCGTTGTAGAGAAAGCAATTGTTCTCTTTACCAGTCCTGTGTCTCTATTGGCTTCCAACAATGAGTATTTGAGAAAAATGCTTTGTTTGATGACCAGCGAGGCCGGTACTGGAGGAGGCAGAAAGAGATTCACCTGAAATCCAGCGGTCCCGTCCAGCTCAGCACCCAGCAACAGAGTGCCCAAGAGGCTTTCCCAGGCAGCGAGATGCACACAATTGCAGTCACCTCTGCACACCACGGGCGCCTCATTCATATTTGAAAAAGTTTGTGCATTGCATCTGCCTGCATTAAAGAAAGCTATAGCACTGGCCCTGTAAAATAAGTGCCATTGCTGAGCACCGGAAACCACTGGCACAAATTAAGCACTACCCACCAAATACCTACGCTCTGCCTCACTCTCACTCGTATACAATGCCCGCATCTGAAAAAGCAAAATTGGAGGTTGCTCATTCTCCTACATCGTACTCAAGACATGGACCAACCTCCCTCAACATATCAGAGCCTCCTCCTCACTTCTTGAGTTCTGAAAAAAGCTGAAGACCTGGGTCTTCATATAAGCGCCTTGGGACCGCACACCTACACACTTGCCCAAGCGCCTGGATACCCTCTTGGATTATTAGTGCGTTATACAAATCAACATAACATAAAATCACAAGGCAGGCCTCAATCAGCAGGGCAGTCCTTTGGAAAACAAGGCAGTCCTTCTGAAATATCCGCAGGTCCAGGAATGTACTGAAGAGGGCCACTATCATACCTGGTGCCAGCCTTTGAAGTGGGGGAATTTCCTATGCTACCACCACTTCTGGTTCTGAAAAATTCTTCCCTTCCCATGCCAAGGCTGCACGAATTCTGGTGTGACAAAAGACTAGTGTCAGGTTCCTTTGTGTATGCTGGAGGCAAGCCCTTTGAAGTGTATTAGGGGCAGGGAACAGCTCCGCCCCAGCCACCGTGGCAAGATGGCTCATCCTGCCAACACTTAGTCTCCCTTTGTCTCACTGGCTGAAAGTAATACACAAAGTCCAGCAGCAGAGCCATTCACAGTCATGTGACCCAGGACACAAGCAGTAGGCACCAAAATGATTATGGCAAGAAAATGCCAACATTCTAAACGTGGAATTTTCAGAATTGTGACTTAAAGTTCATCTTTACCATTAAAGAGGATTTTAATTTACAATTCAATTGAGTCCAAACTTGGCATAACTATCTGTTACTACTCAAAAGTTAACACTTATTAAATGTAGTAAGGTAACCCAATGTTCTCCAATGGGAGAGACAGGTCTTACAGTATACTATCAGGTATGTTAAACATAAGAACCTATGTCCTACCTTCTAAATACAATATACTCTGCCCTATTGGCTTTTCGGTCCTACACCAGGGGTGGCTTATATGTATTAAAAAGGAAGGCTTAGGCCTGGCAAAAGGTTTATTTTGCCAGATCAAAATGGCAGTTTGAAAACTGCACTACAGGTTGCCTTAGCAGGCCTGAGACATGGTTTAATGGGATACTGTTGTGGGTGGCACAATAAGTGCTGCAGGCCCAATAGTAACATTTAAGTTACAGGCCTTGGGTACATGTAGTACCATATACTAGGGGCTTAAAAGTAAATTAAATGTGCCATTCAGGTATTGGCCAATTTCAGAGAGAGAGCACAAGGATCTTAGCACTGATTGGCAGAGTCCTAATGCCAACACACATGAATAAAAAAAAAAAT
Organism: Calotriton arnoldi; assembly: GCA_963921515.1. Classification (NCBI taxonomy): domain Eukaryota; kingdom Metazoa; phylum Chordata; class Amphibia; order Caudata; family Salamandridae; genus Calotriton; species Calotriton arnoldi. Next base: position 272,877 of record CAWUFW010000075.1, on the reverse strand, counting down.
GGAGGGCGAACGCAAAATGTTTGGGAGTGACCCTGCAGAGAGGGCCAGGTCCAATATTCTCCATGTCCCAAAAAAGCCCAGGGAAAGCCAAACAAACTGGGCAGTTTGTGTGGTCCTTATTGAATCTTGTTTCTCTATGGAGACCAAACTATCAACCTAACCTGGACAGGTCTCGGTCTGTGGACATATTTTTCTTATATGATAAGTGAATTTCTTAGAATTTTATCGCCATCTGAATTCACTTTTACATTTCTCAGAAGAGAAAGAAATATTTTGCTGAGCCCTACTTACCAGTGATGGTTCTATAACATACATCCACCTAAAGATGGAGTTTAGGAGGAAAAAAATTAGCGGATTTGAATTACCCAATTTACTTGCATTGGAGTGGAGGAAGTTATAAGCAAGATAAAACTAAAATAATCAGGAGTCCTCCACCTAAGGTGACCAGATTTTGAAAACAAATAACGGGGACATGATACTGACACAGAAGTTGAATTGCAATTTTGCTGAAATGGGAAAATATAGAATTACATAGTTGACTGCCCGTACCAATATAGAAGATTAAGCACAAAGGAGCTAAGGTTCCAAGTTTGGTATTTTTGAGGTAATAATATTAACACCCATTATCGGTGTCACTTAAGTTGCTGCTGCTAACTAGACCAGCACAGATACACAAGAGAATTGTCACCTAAAATACTACTTAAAAACTCCTGTAAATGTGATACAGAAACAGAAATCTGCTGGGACAGAGACTGAACAAGCATTGGCAATACCAAGAGTTCTCTTCTTTTCAACTTATTGGCTTTGTCAGTTTTAATTGCAGATGCTGTTAATTATTGGCAAAAAGAGAAGCTTTTTTGCCAAAGTTATACAGCAGCTGCAAAAAAAGACAAAAAAAACCCACAATTCGTGAATGTGAGTATGCGTCACAACGCTATGGCAGCCAGTGAGAGGAAGTATGAGAGGCATGCGTCATCACACATAAATACGCATAGCTCATGAGGTGGTCTTTGTTCTGTTTTTTTTTCTAATTTATCATTACAAAATCACAGAAGCCAATCTTGGAGCGGTAAATCAAAAATCCCATTTAAATCTGGCAGTAAACAACAGCTGCTGGGTCTTGCAAAAAATGAAATAGAAACTTTTTTAAAAAGATACAATAGTAGGAGTGGGGGAGCAATGGAAGGGGTGCTTAGGGCATAGGTCAGAAAGGGGGGATCAATGGAAGAGTGGGCAGCAGAAGAGGTGCTTGAGGCTAGGCCTGAAGAAAGAAAAAGAATAAACAAATCCAGGGGCAAGTGAAGATAGTATTGGACGAGCTAGGGGGTGGGAGACGAGGGAAGAGGGGAAGCAGCACAAGAGGGCGAGAGATGGAGTGCTGAAAGTAAAAGAAAAATGTTGTTCACTGAATGTGAGCAGTGGAAGGATACACGTTATCCAATCAAAATGATGGTAAAGAAGCTATGCTCTATGGTAGGGGAAAAAAGCCATCAAATGAGAAGCAAACAAGTGAGAGTGACAAGAAAGCCAACCAATAGTAAGCAAGTAGCTGGCTCTGAGCCCACTATAAGTTTTTTGTATGGTACACAAGAGATTTTTCGGCAACAGACAGCTAGAAGTAAAGAACTAAAACGGGATTGTTTCTGCAAATCTGGGATGTCTGGTCACCCTTCCCCAGCCTAATCAGAAGTGTTGGCAAATGTATGGGTGGTTCTCTACCCTTCCGGTGTGTAGACGTCACAAAGAATATGCTATAGCATTAACAAAGGTTGTATTCCCCAAGGCCTGCACCCTTAGTCTCTGGTCAGTTCTTTTCCTCTGCTTCATGGTCAGCGTGGCTGTGTTTATTCTACTCTCACAGTTTTTACCTACGCCCATGTTGTCGCTGTGATATTAGCAATCTCTGCCATCAGTGTAATTCACCACAGCACTTCCCACATTGGCCACTGAGCACTAAGCCACTTTCTATCTATCCATAGGTTACTATCTATGCTTAAGTGTCCTACCTTCCACTCCTTTTTAATTTAATACACACCAATACACAAGCATAAGAGCATTACTCTGGTCCTCACACAACTTTGAAACACTGCCCATACAGGCCACGCGACAGATGCACACTATTCCATTCAAGCACTCCCATGTTGAAGCATGCTAGCTGCCCACATATGTGCTTCGGCACATTGTTATTGGGGCAACTACAACACATTCACAGCAAACTCATACATGTCCCAGGACATGTTGACACATTTAGCTAGGCCTCGCTGTGTAGCCAACAGCACGTTGCATTCTGTGACTTGTAGGTTTGGTTTTATCATTGCAAGTATGGACACAAGATTCTTAGCATGGAAAGTGCTGTTGGTAAAAAAGCCAGGACTGGCTGAAGATGTCACACATGACACATGGCATCTTGGCAGCAGAGCACCTTTGCTAAGATAGTGCCCTGGCATGGGCGGAGAGACATTTGGCATCCTTGCTGATGGTAGTGAATTAAATAACAAAAGCACACGAGGGGGGCCTGAGGAGATTTAATGGAGCAGCGAGGGCAAACTCTTCAATCCTGGACTATGTAACACACAAAGAGCCCTCAGGTCTGGGGTCGCCCAGGGCGAGTGTAAGGGTAGGAACAACTATGCTGAAAGGTGGGGAGACCCTTTGAAGGACGGTTTCCCTCACACACCAGAGGTGTCATGCTTCATCATCGGGAATCCTCCTCGCATCACGAGCCTGGTCGTGATGGGGGCTACAACCCCCTCGCTGCGAGGGAGGAGCTCGGGGATGTTTTCAGGTAAGAGGGGTATTCATAAAACCCAATGTGAGCGAGGCGTGTGGTGGGAGAGGTGCAGTGCTAACTGAACAGTGGTTAAAACTATCTATGAGCTTAGCCAGACACAGTTTATTGTTGCTACCTGGTGCTAGGATTAAAAAAAATTGCGGATAGTGTGACTGCCGACATTAGAGGCAGTTGCACTAGAAAGTGATCAACATGTTTCAGCCTATTGACCTACACAAGTGTCATGGCTTTCATCAGGACCTCTTGATATAGCTACTGCTAAGTGTGAGTAAAAAAGAATAAAGTGATAAGGAGTGAAAAGAGCGTCGGTGTGTATATGAATGATACTAGAACAGTTATCCGGCAGTTCAGCAGATTCACCGGTAGGACCTGCAAGAGTCAGGTTCTGTACCACATCTGTCCATGGCTAGTAGCCTTAGGTACACACAGTCCCCACGAGGGATACTGGCCTCAAACTCAGTGAGAGGGCAGCTTAACCTCAGAGACCTTTGGAAACCCACCTCCTGTGTTGCTGAAATCTTCGGAGTCTGCAGGAGCTCAGGAGCAGCAGACCGGTCAGTTGCACTTAGGTGCCTGCGAAGCAGGGGAGTGACTCCTGAGGGTCATCTTGATTTCTGTTGGACTTTCCTGGTTGCTCCAGACGTGCCCTGATTCCCCATTGCTTGGTGAGTCTCCTGGACCTTGCTGGTCCACACCGTAACCTGCTTGACCTTCCTGTGTGGGTTGCTTTTGCCAAGGCTTGTTGGTGCTCCAGCCGGACACCGACCCCTCAGCACTCGACATCCTTCGTGGGACAGCTCACCTCCGGCTCCTGGTTGTCCTCGACGTCTCCTAGTCCTCGTGGCTGCAGAGTAAAGCATCCCTTCTTCACACCTGAAGCACCCGACATCGGTGGGCCTTCGTCTACCGAGCCCCTGGTCTTTGCAGCTCTCCATTGAGAACGACAGAAGTTTCCGACGCCACTTCAGACCTATGCACCCGGCTCCTCTGGGATAGGTAACTCGGGTACTACGGTATCCACGGGTGGGGTGGCTCTTCAAACTCTTAAGTTCCAACAGGTTTGCTCGAAGTCCTCCTAGAAGGGTCCTTAAACTTATGCCACCCATGGGAGGCCATGCAAAATGGAACTCCAGGTCTGCTACAGCAGCCTGTGTAAGATGGTGCTTGCACCACTTACTTTAGATATAGGTACACTATATCTATAGGTCACTACACTTAAAACTTATAAGTCACCCCTATAGCAGGCCTTATCAATCCTGAAGGCAGGGTGCTGGGTTTTTAGTGAGAGGGTGCCCCTGCATGAGCAGAGCCCCTCTCCAGCCTTCGGAGACCATTCTCCCGGATTGTCTGTGACTCAGCCGGACATATAGGTAGAGGTGCATTATAACCTCGCGGTAAATGCTATCTCGAAAAGGGCTGCATAGAAACATATCGTGTTTGGTATCAAACACCTTGGAATCATACCTCCACACCAGTAATGGTGTGGGAGGTATGATTCCACCCTTCAGAAGCGAGCTTCGTGGGGTCACTGGTCTAACCGGTGCCAGCCTTCTCGACCCGGACAGCACAAAATGGATGCTGCCGACCAGAGATACATTTCTGCCCTCCTGCTGCTGCGTCAACAGCATTGTGTTTTTTTGTGTCAAGTACAGATGACAGAGAATGTATATCTGCATCTATTAATGTATGCTATGATTTGCCATATGTGCATCTGCCAGATATTTGGCTGGATAGGTTAAAATTATTCATTGTTGATGTATATAATACACACTGCCTTCCTTCCCACATCACTAGCACAAATCCCTCCTATGCACTGGTCACCTCACTTTTTGTGCACCAATTTTAAATGTGTTAATATGACATAAAGTGTATCTTCTGACCTAATTCATTCATGCATGTGGTGATTAAATAAAATCACATTCATTTTTTGAAAATCCACATGGTGATGCTTTATTGTGACAAAAGAATTAAGATTAAGTCTATGCTTCTTTGTTTATGTTGTGCAACTGTTTGCCACTGTGACACATAACTTTTGTACCACATTTTACCCGGGTCCAGTGGCCTTTTCGGGTTTACCCCATTGTTATATAACTCTCTCTAGTGCAGGCCTGTTCTGCGAGGGTACTCTACATTTCTTTGATTCAAGTCAGTATGTCAGAGAACGAAACTCTTTCATATACTGAGGATTACATTAATAGTTTGATTCAAGGTCCATCCAATAGTCGCTTCCTCTCTTCCAACACCCCTAATATAGATTTTTCACTGAACGAAAAAATCAACAAATTAGAGAGGTTAGAAAAAAAGATAGTTAGGACCAGATTACACGGCCATCTTCTAACCAAATATCTACAGGCTAACATCATACCGGTGGGTCTTCAGGTCAAGAACGAGCCGGCAATTTTCGTTGATTTACCCAAGTTCAAAGAAGGGTTCAGCTTTGTGGCAAACAATTGCTCGCGCCACTGGATGGTGCTGGGCGTGGAAACCGCTTTGGAACAAGTGGATAAATTGACAAAGGAGATTGCTGACTTAAAACGTGAAATTGCTGAAGACAGCGCCCTAGTTAATGCCAAGGAGGCCTTGGAGCGTTTGGAGAAAACCATAAAAGAATTTGATACCAACACCCAATCAAAAAAACTAGACAAACTTTCAAAAGATATTCGCTTTTATGACAAGAAACACACATACCCCTACCTTCAGGAAGATTACTTTAAACATGAATGCTCAAAAACAACTTATTAACAAGCTCCAGATGGTCCAAAATGCGGCAGCCAGATTGTTGTCAGGGACCTCAAAGTTTGCTTCGGTAAAGGAAGAGGTCAAACGGTTGCACTGGCTTCCTGTCAGACACAGAATACGTTTCAAAGCACTGTGTACCGTTTTTAAAGCCCTTCATGGCAAAGGTCCGGACTACCTAAGACAAAAAATTCAGTGGTACATTCCTAGGAGAGCGCTACGATCATTGGGGGCGAAGAAAGTCACAATCAGCTCCGTGAAAAAGGCAGGTTGGGGAGGTAGAAGCTTTATTAACAGTGCGTCCAAATCTTGGAATGAGCTTCCTTTTCAACTGAGGAGTGCCACAGACCTTCTCTCCTTCAGGAAGGGTCTCAAAACTTGGCTGTTTGACCAATAACTCCTTGTGTCAACTTATCTCAGGTTCAGCAGGCAGTGCCCAGCGCCAGGACACCCTCGGGTAACAGAGCGCTTTATAAGTTCGATTAACATAACATAACATAACATAACAAGACCAACAGGGCCGGTTCACGTACAAAGGAAGAGGAGGGTACAGAGGCAACCGTCGTTTCACTACCTTCTCGGAATCCTCTGGCTCCACAGGAAGCGAAGGTGATCAACCAGGAGCCAGTTCCGGCTATCATTACCAGGACAGTTGGTACCAGCAACAACCAGGACCGTCTTTTTTAGAGGACGCTACATGGAGACCACCGAGAGGCAGGAACACCAATTGGAACAGAGGGCCACCACGAGGTCCACCACAGCAAGGCCAGAACTGGGATGTAGGCAGACAACCAGGCCAGAACCAGAAACAGGTCAGGTTCCCCCAGGAAGCACACAGGGAGATCCAAACTCGGCGATGGACCTACAGGTGGTAGTAACCAGTAAGAATCCCATCATAAACCTATCCACCCACGAATTGACCAATGATGAGACCATGATCTTGAGTAAAGGCCTATCCTATGTGCCGACCACACACCCGAACAAGTTTAACATCAAGGCTGAACTCCACCGCTTTTTCAGAAAAATCAGACTGAGGTACTTTTTCAGGCATTCAACATCTGTGCCCACCACTTCATACACCGGACTGAGGGTCCCATCCGTCTTCACTCCTACAACACAAATGATGTCACATCGGATTCTGGCTTATGAAAGCATGGTCCTGAAGGACGTCTTGAAAGTATGTTCAACCAAGAAATACGTCAAACACAATGTGACTGCTGCTGAACGCAGTGCACTGAATGCCTTGAAGAACAACAATTCCATCGTAATCAAGCCCGCCGATAAGGGTGGGGCAATAGTGGTTCAAGACATTGACGCTTATAAGAAGGAGATCTTCTCCCAACTCAGAGATGGTGTCAGCTATGCACGACTAAACACCAACCCAACGAGGGCAATCAGCACCAAGATCCTACAAATAACGGAGACAGGAAAGGAGGCCGGCTTTCTATCAGATCAGGAATATCTATACCTGAACCAGAAGCAGCCTCGCCTACCGACCATTTATACTCTACCGAAGGTCCATAAGAACCTTGAGCAACCACCGGGCCGACCAATAGTGTCCGGCTGTGGCTCGGTTCTTGAACCATTGTGCAAGTATGTTGATTACTTCTTGAAACCATTGGCTGAGAAGACCAAGTCCTACCTCCGCGACACTATGGAGGTAATCAACTTAGTAGATGGAATGGCATTTGATTCAACTTCACAGATACTGGTGACCATGGACATCGTCTCCGTATACACCAGCATTCCCCAATAACATGCTCTGGAGGTGATAAAAGGATATCTTGATAGAAGACCACAACCCACAATGGTCCCAACGGATTTCATTCTCCGATTACTATCAGTAGCCATGATGGAAAACTTCTTCTACTTTCAAGGGGAACATTTTGTCCAGACTAAGGGGGTCGCAATGGGGGCCAGCTTTGCCCCGGACCTTGCGATCCTGTATATGGATAACTTTGAAGATGAATTTGTCTACAGTGATAACAATCCCTTCAAACATCAGGTGACCTATTGGAAGCGGTACATAGATGACGTGTTTTTGATCTGGACCGGAAGTGACCATGAACTCCAAGTATTCTACGGCTGGTTAAATGGTAGGTCTCAAGACATCAAGTTCACTATGCACAGCGACAAACACACGATCGATTTCCTTGATATATCGATCAAGGCGGCTAGCCAATGTCTGTACACCACTCTGTATCGAAAACCCACAGAAAGGGATACATTATTGCGATATGGAAGCCACCACCCGAGGGGATTACGCGATAACCTACCATTCGGGCAATTCCTGAGGATCAGGAGGAATTGTTCACGGAAAGAAGATTTCTTTGCGGAGTCTGATGACCTCATCAACCGGCTGGTTGATCGGGGATACCCCAAGAGGATGGTGAAGCGTGCAAGGAAACGTGCCTGGCACAACCCAAGGGAAACACTTCTGACACCGAAGGAACAACCTAAAGACAACATGGACCGAATGATCTGTGTTACAACTTTCAATACCAAGAGCAACGAAATCAGGAAAATTGTTAATAAACATTGGCAATTGGTGGCTGAGGACCTTCAGTTACCCACCCCTCCTATGCATTCGTTCAAAAAAGGCAAGAATGTCCGGGACTATGTAGTGAGGTCATTTCTTGAACCTGCACCCCAACCCACCATTCAATCTATATGGCATTTACCGGCAGTTACCGGCCACCACAAATGTGGTAAATGTAAGGCCTGTGAATTGACAATCGAGACAAAGAAATTCTGCTATCATGACCACGCAATTGATTTGAATGTCCATACAAACTGTGACACGTCTGATGTGATCTATGCAATTCTCTGCCCATGCAACCTAATCTACATCGGCCAGACAATGCAGAAGGTCAAGGCACGAATACTGCAACACTGCAGCAGAATAAGATGTGGCACTACAGGGGCTCCGCTAGTTGAACATTTCCAAACATTGGGCCATCGCCTGGAATCCATCAAATGGCTGGTCATTGAGAAAGTTAAACTTGGCATCAGGGGTGGTGATCTTAATGCCATTTTGAACACCCGGGAATGCAAGTGGATGGATCTGTATGATTCGGTTCACAACGGCTTGAACGAACTGGATGCAACATATGCCCAATTATCTGTGCTAAACAGTGAATAGAGCAGGCATCTCACCAGTCAGTTACTTCTTGCTAGATCCTGCTCGCCACACTGGGGCAACTGTTTAATACTTGGTTTCCGGACAATTGTATAGACAAGTATGAGTACAAACATGACTTACACTCTGGGATAGATATACTCACATTCTTTTCCGCCTTATGTATTTAACCAGGTCATTTTCTTTCTACATTATACCGACAAGATTGTACGCTGGCATAACCAAGCCGGACAGCTCCTAATTACTATTCTTGTAGCCATTGAGACTCTCCGTTTTGATCATGTTTTTCTGTTGTTCATTTCCAATTTGTCTCTAAGTTCATGATTTTGTTTGGCCAAATTAATATTTTTGTGCTTTGAAATATCTATGCAGAACGTCTGCCTTTCAGTATGTTTATTTATTATCTTTCTTGAAATCATGGGGAACGGCATTGATCATGCGTGTGTAATTTCCACCTGTATTTATTTCACTATGTGCGCCGATCTATGTCACTTGTGTAGTCTCTCCCTTTACACCAAATCATCACGGAACTCTTTTGGCCGCCGCGTCACTTTACTGGCATGTGGACTAAGTAATGATATTTTATGATCTTGATGCAGTACGCATGACTCTCGTACTGCATTGAATACACATTGATATTTTCTACTTTAAGTCTTGTGTATTCATCTGGGCGCACAAATAGCAGTCCACAACAATCACATGTGGTGATGTAAATCCTCGCTGCAATTTTCTGACCGCCACGTCATCTTAATGGCAAGAGGGCACCGTTCGGCTTCCCTCAGTTTCCAAGGAAACCAGCCGTAATGGCACCAACTTTCCGCCGGACGTACCCAACGTGCACGCCAGCGCTTGATTATTTGAAGAGGGAAGGCTGACAGGACGCGAGGTTAGCTCGGAGTTTATGACAGAGCAGCCCCCAGGTACGTTTATCTCTGTCTCTCTGCGGGATTATTTCAATTTCTAAGACGCTTTGCTTGTGCGCTACGACCCACGCTGAATCTTGTTCGTGAGAATTCTGTATCTTTGCCTGGAGTGTCTGGCGTTTAATTCATTGCGCTTGCCTGTGCACTATGACCTGTGCACAAATCGGTTTATTTTACCTTGAATTTTTCCGTGATTATTCACAGCACTGTGACCCGCTCGGTCAGTTCGGCCCATTAGTCACGCTACGACCAGACCGTATGTTTAGTTTAGAATGCCTTATCTCTACCGCATAACGGTTGACGATACCTGAGGTTAAACCACGCGTTTACAGTTTTTATTTAATTGTTTGGAATATTGCACTCGCTCCGCACAATCAGCTGATGGTCTTTCACCGTTGGCAATTGCTGCGTCCGTGCATATTAGTTCATGTGAGCGGTATAACATGCACTTTCTGGTTGCTCTCTAAGACACGGTATGAAACCAGTGTTTACGCTGCACTTTCACAAGTGTGAGATGATGATTAAGTTCTCTTCATGACGCATGGTTGTTCCTATGTGTCCAGCCTTAAATTTATGACATGCCTTCCCCACCGGTACAAGCCTATGTTTAGATTTTCCTCCTTCTTAGTCCTAGGTTACTGAACAACCTGGTCACTGCCATTGATTCATTACGGTAGCAACTTCCAACTCTTTTTGAGTAAGTTCCCAAAATCTTATTATGATGTTCTCATTGTTTTTATCACCTGTTAGTTTGATCCGGTACTTTAGCGGTGTCGTCTCTGCTTCTGTTTCTTTAGGAGCCCGGTGGGCCCTTCCACTTCAATCACAGCCTGAAGTTTCTCGCTGTGCCAATTTGGTAAATATTCCTTTGGATTGTCAAATCTTAGATATGTTCCCATTTGAGCGTCACCCAATTAACCCTAATTATTGTTTATAGGTGCCTTCACTCACTCCCCTCCCTCTCCATCACGTTGGTCCTGATGAAGACCCCACTCTAAGGCGCAAGTTTCCTGTTGTCCATAGGGGTCGAAACGTCAACACCATTGTGTTTTTTGTGTCAAGTACAGATGACAGAGAATGTATATCTGCATCTATTAATGTATGCTATGATTTGCCATATGTGCATCTGCCAGATATTTGGCTGGATAGGTTAAAATTATTCATTGTTGATGTATATAATACACACTGCCTTCCTTCCCACATCACTAGCACAAATCCCTCCTATGCACTGGTCACCTCACTTTTTGTGCACCAATTTTAAATGTGTAAATATGACGAAAAGTGTATCTTCTGACCTAATTCATTCATGCATTTGGTGATTAAATAAAATCACATTCATTTTTTGAAAATCCACATGGTGATGCGTTATTGTGACAAAAGAATTAAGATTAAGTATATGCTTCTTTGTTTATGTTGTGCAACTGTTTGCCACTGTGACACATAACTTTTGTACCGCTGAGCCAAGCTCGAGCAGAGGAAGGCAGCACAATAGGCATCCTGTCACATGGAGGTGTGACCACCTCCCAGACAGGATTTAGTGTATTGGGGCTGTGTGGGTGCACTCTGAGAGTGCCTGAAAGTCTGCATCTGGGGCACATTTGGTGTCCCTGTGCGTAGTCCAGCTCAAACCAGTTCTGGGAGCCATTGGCTCCTGCTCTGGCGCGAAACTGGACAAAGGACATGGGTGTAACCACCCCTCTGTCCTGGCCCTCCCCTAGGAGGGTCCCCTGAATCTGTCCAACCCTCTCCCGTGGGTACAAAAGGGCTTACCTGGCTGTAAGACTTTAGATTTTACGTGGACAAGATTCTACAAGAAGAAACCACTGACCTTCGACCGTCTGGACACTCTGGACTTTGCTGGACCTCGACTGGGCTCGACTTTGTCCCCCTTTCCGTCCGAAGCTTGGTTCGTGCCCGTGCTCCATACAGGCTCCGTGCAGGACCTGTGGTGCACTAAAAGACAACTGAAGAATCTCCCTTGGAGTGAAGGAGTCACTCCCCTGCTTCGCAGGCACCTAAGTGCAACTGACTGGTCTGCTGCTCCTAAGCTCCTGCAGACTCCGAAGATTTCAGCAACACAGGAGGTGGGTTTCCAAAGGTCTCTGAGGTTAAGCTGCCCTCTCACTGAGTTTGAGGCCAGTATCCCTCGTGGGGACTGCGTGACCCGAACCCCTGCGCACCCCATCCATTTGCAAGTGCATATGCTTGTTGGCAATTCCCGAGCTTGTGCATTGGACTCCGTATAGTCCTAAGCCTGGGCAGTATTTTCATCAAATAACTCCGGCCTCCTCGCACCGAGTGCTCCGTGGGTTGGTACTTTGCAATCTTGCTTGAGGTCCCCTCGCGACTCCTGGTCATTCGGCCTGTGGGTCCTCCTGAGGGTCATCTTGATTTCTGTTGGACTTTCCTGGTTGCTCCAGATGTGCCCTGACTCCCCATTGCTTGGTGAGTCCCCTGAACTTTGCTGGTCCACACCGTAACCTGCTTGACCTTCCTGCGTGGGTTGCTTTTGCCAAGGCTTGTTGGTGCTCCAGCCGGACACCGACCCCTCAGCACTCGACATCCTTTGTGGGACAGCTCACCTCCGGCTCCTGGTCATCCTCGACATCTCCTGGTCCTCGTGGCTGCAGAGTCAAGCATCCCTTCTTCGCACCTGAAGCACCCAACATCGGTGGGCCTTCGTCTACCGAGCCCCTGGTCACTCTGAAGTGACCCAGAATCTGTCCCCTCTGCTTTCAGGTTCCATCTTCCTCGAATCCAGGCTTGGATTCCACCGGACCCTTTTCACCTTCACGGCAGCAGTACTTCTTTGCAGCTCTCCATTGAGAACGACAGCAGTTTCCGACGCCACTTCAGACCTATGCACCCGGCTCCTCTGGGATAGGTAACTCGGGAACTACGGTATCCACGGGTGGGGTGGCTCTTCAAACTCTTAAGTTCCAACAAGTTTGCTCGAAGTCCTCCTAGAAGGGTCCTTCCCCATAGAATTGTACGGAGCCCGCGGTCGTGTTCCCACACTGCACCCGGCCTCCGTGGGGTCCCTGTCTACTCACCTTGGGTAGTTCCTTGGGGTCCCAGCGATTCTACGTGCTCCAGACCTTGTCTTGATCCCAGTCGTGACTGTTATACCACTATTTTAGTATATGGTTTGGTCTCCCCCTGGAGCCCACTGTGTATTGTGCTACTTACAACTGTTCTCTTGATCTCGTATTGTGTGCTTTGTGTTCTATCCTCATGTAGGGGATAGTAGAGAGTGTTATATTAATAAATACATATTTTTATATAACTACTGTGTGGTGAGGTGATATTCTGGTAAAACAAGGTGCTTTACATTCCTTCAAGATTAAGCCTGAAGGCTGCTCTCCACAGCTACCACTAGGATAGCTTTCTAAAGGTTATCTTTGACCTCATACATCATAAGGGTCGTTTGGACTGGTGCAAGGTGCCCACTTTAATTAGTGGACAGCATATACCAGGCCAACTTCTCACAGTAACAACACAAATACTAACCATCACACTCCTACAAGTGTGACAATAAGACTATTTGAGGCCCCCAAAGCTATAATAATGGCTTGGACTGCAGGTAATAGCAATTTTTAATGTATATTGAATTAGTAACTGTTTTTGTGGTCATCTGTAAATTAACCAGACAGTGCCACTTTGTGGCAGACTGTCACAAGCGCTGGTGTTGACAATTAAGTGCTGGTGCCAAGCACCTGGAAACCACCGACACAAATTAAGCACTGGTTGTACAGTTCTATGCAACTGTTGTTAATTAATGTTTGTGTTATCTACAACTGTGTGGTCTCCCTCCTCACAACCGATGCCAGTTTTTAAGATGCCACAAGAGATGGGTGATGCTGAAATGCCACTTCACATAAGGATGCTGTTGTGTCCTCTCTTCTTGGTCCATGCCTGCAATGAGTGATGCTACTGGTGAGGATGTGTGATGTGTGCAGAATGTTTGTGTGTGTGAGAGGTGGGACAGCTCGTTCCAGGGTGGGATGAGCAGGAGTCATCAAGTGCCCAGGTTTTCTATGACCTGACATTTCAGACTGACCCATCTCTGCGCCGTGGACTTCAATGTACCCTCTGAAAGAGGCAGACCGGAGAAATAGGCCAAGCTGGGTGTTTTCAGAAATGCCCGGTTACTCACCGGTAATCTTCAGTACTCCGAGTCCTGGTCTTTCCGTTCCATTCCTGAGCCTATCCCACCCTCCCTCCCTGTATCTGTAATTGATATGTGTTTCTTTTTTCTTGAGTTTTCTTTGGTATTCTCAGGAGGTGTGTATGATGCACTTCCCCCTTTGCGCATGCCGGGCCATATTGGGGGAAGAATTTCGGCTTTGCTACGTAAAAGCTTTCTGTTGAGCAGACAAGCTGCTCCTTGGTAAGGAATGGGACGGGAAGACGGACAAGGAGGTAATAATGCACTCCTTGCCATAAAGCAATCATCTGACCACCACTGTTTTTACCCCCCTAGAATCGTATGCATGTGAATCTAGGACTGTTAAATGTTCTGGAGCAAGGTACATTTTCAACAGAAGGGCAACCACTTTCCAGTTTAAAATAAGACTTTACAATTCCACACTGCCCTCAGGGGTGAGGACAGCTCTATAAAAGTGCTAAAAAACATAAATGAATAAGATGCTACCTCTCGGTTGTGCTGCCCTGGCTATTGCCTAGGGTCATGTTTAGTTATTCAGCGTATTCTGTTTCTCTTGTTTGCATCGGTCACAGCGTGTTAATTTGCTCACGCATTAACAGAGCAGCTTGCCATCCCCCCTACTCTTCCCAAAGCAAGATTAAAGCCAGATATGACATCCCCACCCCTGTGCCAAGCCTTTTTTTTGGCTATTTGAGGTAGTTCGCACTTAGGCCTCCATAATTTTCTGCCAACATAAGGTATCCACACCCAGGGTTTGTGGATTCCCCTGGAGGGGACCAAGGAATTAGCTAAAATACAGCTACAGATTGGGTTTTGGGGGAAAAATGGGAAAAAGTGCTGCAGAAGAAAGCGTCTGGTATTTTTCCTGCAAATGGTATCAATATAGGGTTTGCAGTGATAAAATCACCATCTTCCCAGCTATCAGGAACAGGCACACGTTTGTCAGAAAACCAAATTTGTCAACACAGTTTTGGCATTGTACTGGGACGTAGCCCATTTGTTGCTCTTTTTTCTGCTTTCAACCTCCTTCCAGTTAGTGGTAGAAATGGGTGTGAAACCAATGGTGGATCATAGAAAGCTATACATTTATGAAAAGTAAACAACATTCTAAGGTAACTAGATAAAATATTGAAAAAAAATATAGAATGGACAGAATATTGAAGTCAAAATATAGAATGGACATAATATCGAATGGACATAATATAGTGGTTAAAAATATCGAAATGCAGGTAAGTAATATCGACTGTCAAAATATCAAAGTACATAATATAGGCATTAAAATATATCGAATTTTTAATAATATCGAATTTTTTAAAGTGTTTTCTATGTTAGTATATGTGTTAAAAGTGTATATTATTTTTGTAATGTATGTTTAATTTTTTAAAGTAATGAATTTTATGTTATTTAATTTTTGTGTAATTTAATTCCATAGCGGGTTGTGGGTTTATATGGGAATAGGGTGGAAAGTAATTTAATTATAGTAAATTAAATATTAATTTTTAGGAATTATTAATTATTTTTAATTTAATTTTGCGTTTTAGTTCTGTAGCGGGTTGTGGGTTTATAGGGGAAT
Source organism: Calotriton arnoldi (assembly GCA_963921515.1). NCBI lineage: Eukaryota > Metazoa > Chordata > Amphibia > Caudata > Salamandridae > Calotriton > Calotriton arnoldi. The sequence continues at coordinate 257,547 of CAWUFW010000075.1, read as the reverse complement.
AGGGTGGGAAATATTTTAATTGTAATTAAGTAAATATTTATTTTAATTTATTTGTATTGATAATGAATTTATTGTTCATTAATTATTAATTGGTAATTAATTTTTATTAATTGATAAATTGATAATTATGTTAATTGTATTAATTTATTATTCAGAGCGGGTTGTGGGTTTATAGGGGAATAGGGTGGGAAGTAATTTAATTGTAATTTAGGGGCACATTACGATACCCGGCGTAAATAAATCCGCCAGGCATGGAAGCGGCAAAAATCCGCCCGCACACACCGCCTGAACACCGACCACGCCATTATGAGTACACAAACTGAAAACCGCCATCGGCGGAAAAATCATACAAAATACCGCCCGCCATCGTCCGAGTCGGAGTCAAACCGCCCGCCACGGACGGAAACACGCACGACAACACAAAACCGCCCGCCCACACGGCCGACACACCGCACGTGAAATTACGATCGCACCGCCATGAGCGCGGAAAAACAACAAAAATACCGCCCGCCAGCGCAAACAACGCCGATGAGAATCGACACGGCAGAAGCCATGGCGCCCACGTACCTGCACAGAAACCATCCGCACACAAAACCAATAGCACACAACATGGCCAACAAGTCCACACAGCAAGGCACGCACAAATACACAAGCACAGTACACATCCCGAAAACACCCCCGGACAAACAAAAAATACAAAGGCCAGAACCCCAGACACAACACACCTGAAAACAACAGACCATGAGGACACACCCACATAGGTGAGTACAAAAGCAGCACTCCCACAGACCACAACCCCTTGCTACATTGCAAACCAGAGAGGAGAGGAGAGGACACAGTGACACAGCAAGGACAGCAGCACACCACAGAAACGCACACATCACAACCACCACCACCACCACCAAACACCGGCACCACAAACCCCCTGCACATTACACAACACACACCGCACCACCACCACAAACACCATGGCACCACAAAGGATGCCCAAGTTCACGCCCATGGAGCTGACGGTCATGGTCGACGAGATCATCAAGGTGTACCCACAAATCTATGGGAACATGGTCCAGCACACACCACTAGCCACCAGAAACAGAATGTGGACCCGGATCGTAGACCAGGTCAATGCAGTCGGGACCCTGCCCAGGAACAGAACCGAGATAAACAAACGTTGGAATGACGTAAAGAGCCTGGTCAAGAAGAAGGAGGGCAAAAACAGAGAGCTGGCTGCCGTCACTGGCGGAGGGAATCCCGCGCTCTTTAAGACCTTCAAAGCGTGGGAGGAGAAGGTGCGAGTCGTAATCCATCCGGAGATCCTCGCCGGATTAGCAGAGGGAGTGGAGGCTGGTAAGTACAAACTAATGTATACCAGCACACCGCTATGTACACACATGCGCAACCACCATGCCACAGCTCCCAGGGACAAACACCCCCATGTCCAGCACACAATACACAACACATCACACGCACATGCAACAGACACTACCACACACAGGCCAAACCGAACAACTGTAAGATGCGTGGGGACATGTGTACACTAAGCCAGCCACGTAACCACCAACAGGTCCACAAATATGCCAGAAGCGCCACAACGAGCACCCACCACACCCATGTGTCCGCCACAGCTGCACCAACTGACAAGTAACAGGTAAGTGGCAGGAACACAAAGTGCAGTGGGTCGGAGGGGGACAGCTGAAGTACAACACCCACCAGGCCCCCACTCCCACAGACCAGCAAGGTGGAGCACTCCCCACACCCATGTGTCAGGCACAGCTGCACCAACCGACAAGTAACAGGTAAGTGGCAGGAACACAAAGTGCAGTGGGTGGGACGGTGGACAGCCCAAGTACAACACACACCAGGCCCCAGTCCCACAGCACAGCAAGGAGGAGCATCCCCCACACCCCACACCCACGTGTCAGCCACCGCAGTGCACAACGACAGCCGAAAGGCAGACATCACGGTCCACAGCAATCGGTGTCAGTGGGTGTACAGCCACCCCCACGACCCACTACACCCCCCACCCCCACAGACCTGCAACATGGAGCACCCCCGCTAAGAGCCATGTGGCATCCAGTACAGTGCACGCACGAACAACTTGCAGGTGGGAAACTGGACAGGGCTGGATTACTGGAGGCATGAGGACCATAACACCACCAACACATGGGACATGTCACGTAGCACACGAACACGCAGCACCGCCCACCGTCACGAACAAGTGAACAATGTGCACACGGACATGAACAGCAGACTCACACCCCACATGACCCATCACAGACATAGCAACACCCAAGGAGCCACGTCTGCATGCACAAGCCACACTGAATATAGTCCCACACGGCAGCCACTGTGCAACTCATCACACACAACCGAAACACCATTGAAGTCCTGTCCATGTAGCCCCTACTGCCTGTCAACCACACACCCCACAACTACGCCTATGTAAGACAAACAACACTAGACGCAACAGAGCGGAACAACATAAATGCACACGAACACCACTGAACCCATCAAACACACAGACACACCATGCACATACAACATACCATCCATCCCATCCGTCAGCCCCAGTCTCATGAAAGGCATGTCATCCGCACAGCTGCCACACATACAGCAGTCACGCTAAGACACATGCCCATGACCAACCATGTGCCAGAAGTCAATTAAGCGCACGACACACTGTGAGCAACAACACACAACATGGGCCACACCCCCCGAGCACTGCAGTGATGCACATGGCACAGGGCAGCACGCACACCAAGGAGATGGGACAACTGCAATACGTTGGCTGGCACACAACTATCACTCACTCATAACGATGCGTCCAATGCCATGTCCAGTAACCACAACAGACAGCAAATATGCAGGGCATGTCAGGCATGCACACACCTCAGACCATGCACTGTCATGCTGCCACAACACATGTCACGTTCGGCACCCATGGCTCACAGCATGTACCCCAAAAGCATATACCCTCCCAAATGCGAATCTGGGGCATGGCCCCCATGTTGCCATATGCGTTCCTAAGCGTTCCATTTGAACCCCAAAAGCATATTCCCTCCCAAATGCGAATCTGGGGCATGGCCCCCATGTTGCCATATGCGTTCCTAAGCGTTCCATTTGAACTCCAAAAGCAAAGTACAAACCAGACCCAGGATGGGCCAGGAGCCCGCATACACCAGAGTCACAATGAGTAGGGGCAAAGCAACACACCCATCGGCATGGCCAATCCGTCCCATGCCACATGTGCACAGCACACAGTCCCATTGCCTAGCACACACACCTACAGATGCCACAGCCACACACTCGCCTCCGGGAAACCCATGTACGAGATTGCACGAACTGCCAATGTCAGACGACTAATACATACTTCGCCAGGTGCAACACAATAACAAATCTCATTCTCTCCACAGGTGACGAACTGCTGGACGCTGGGGATGGAGACAGCAGCCAGCACAGCCAGCCTACAAGCCCCCAACGAGGACACACGGATCTGGAGGATCTGTCCACCTCTTCGGACACGGACCACCAAGCTGGCCCATCTGGCGTGGCAGGGCCCAGCCGCTCCCCAGGACCCCTCCTACCCACCAACCCATCATCCAGGGATGCTGAACAGTCCCAGTCCCCTGCTGCCACTGTCGTTGCGGCCACACCCACGGTCATTGCGGCCACTACCACTGCCGCAACCGCCACCATCGCCGCACCGACCACCACCGCCTCCACCACCACCACGTCTTCGCTGGCACCAGCCCCAGCGCAGGTGGTGGCCCGGCCGACTGGATCCACCCTGGGAGCCACAGCGAGGACCGTGGTGAGCAATGTGGCTAGTGGGCAGGCCGGTGGCAGCAGGACTGGTAGGAGGAGCAGGGTCAGGGAAACGCCAGCCTCCCCTGGGAGCCATGCCCTGCCTCAAATGGCCAGAGTCCTTGGGGCCTATGAAGAGGCCCAAGGACAATGGGCCAGGTCTGCTACTGACACGCGGGAGGTGCTGGGGGTGCTGAGGTCCATGGACGCCCATATGGGCCAATTCGTGTCCCGTATGGACCAACTCGTGGACCTCATGGGCCAGCTGGTGGTGGCGGTGGGGTCACAGGCAAGGCCAGCAACACCACCTCCGCCACCACCTGCTAGGGCGCAGGCTCGGGCAGCAGTGTCCACTTCCCCTGCGTCCACAGCCAGTGAGCACACCTCACCCACCACCAGCAGGTCGCCACCACACACCCCCTCCCAAACGTGGAAGGGGCCGTCCGAAGAGGAAACAGATCTCCCGGGAGGACTTCGCACGCTCCAGTCGCAAGTGAGGCAGCCAGCCAGCCTTCCGCCAGCCTTCCTTGACCAGCCACTGCATTGACTTGCTCTACGATCCCACTCCACACAGCCATCTGGATGGCATGTGTGTGTTGGACTATGGACATAGAACCAGTGGGTACACCCTGATCATCACGCAGCCATGACCGACAGCTCATTGTCACTGCACGCACCACTTTTGTCATCACCTTACACACAATCACATGTCACAGTTTGTAATAAATGCACCTTTTTCACTAACTGCTGTTTGTGCCCTGTGTCTTTATTGTACGGAATACAACGGCCACCTTGGGCGGAAAGGCACCTGATGCGTGGCATGGAAATGGAATCCGGAGGGCCTGTAGGGACCTAGGGGTGGGAGACAGAACAGGAGCACATTCAATGAGTGTGTCACACACCCATCACACAGTACATGTCAACAACTACAAGCAATGTACACACATCGCACAGAGCAATAGGGCACAATGCCACAGTCACCAACAGTGGCATACTACCCTGGCCATGGAGCGTTGACACACTGCACGCAGTGAACATACGGCCACCCTGACACAGCACACACACACCTGCATAGATACAGACACATCATCCGTCGTACATGGACACTCACCGTCAAGTGAAGTAGCGGGCGATGAGCTGCTGGCGCACATTCCCAGCTTCCTCCTCTCCGCTGTCCACCTCACTCGAGCTGTCCTGGTCTGCGGGCTGGGGCCCTGGTTGATCTCCGTCATCCACAATGAGGGGGATCTGCTTCCGAATGGCCAGATTGTGCAGCATGCAGCACGCCACCACTATCTGGCACACCTTCTGTGGGGAGTACGCCAGTGCACTCCCGGTGCGGTCCAGGCACCTGAACCTGGACTTGAGGAGGCCAAAGGTACGCTCGACCACACGTCTGGTCCTCCCATGTGCCTCATTGTATCGATCGTCTGCTGGGGTGCGAGGATTCCTCAATGGACTGAGCAGCCATGCCCCATTCGGATACGCAGAGTCACCTGGGTGTGAGGGACACAGAGAACCGTTGCTATTCCAACTGGACAGGGGACAGCATCGCACAACCAGCACGCTACACCACTCCACATACTCACCGACAATACAGCCACGATCCTGTTGCAGATTGGCCATCAGTCGTGGCAAGATGCTGTTGCGCATTATGTGTGCGTCATGGGCCGAGCCTGGAAACTTTGCACACACGTGGGTGATCACCATGTCCGCAAGGCACACCACTTGCACATTCAGGGAGTGCGTGTGCTTCCTGTTGCGGTACAGGTGCTCAGTGGCCTGTGGTGGAACAAGGCCAACATGAGTGCAGTCAATGGCTCCCACGACGTGTGGGATTCTGCCAAGGGCATAGAATGCACCCTTCACTGCCGCCAATTCACGAGCCCTGGGGAATCTGATGTACCTGTTCCGGTACAGCATCATGGCTGCCAGTACATCCCTCAGCACCTTGCTGAACATGGGCTGGGACATCCCTCCTCCACTGCCCACTGTGTGCTGGAATGACCCAGTGGCGAAGAAATGCATGGCGGCCATCACCTTAGCCGTGGGGGTGACAGCAGTCGGATACACCCTGCGGGGACGGAGATGGGGCTCTAACATGGCACACAGTCGATGCAGAGTTGGCCTGTCCAGCCGAAACTTCCTGATTACCTCTGTATCGTCCATGTCCGCCAGCAATTGGTATGGGCGGTCAATGTTCGGTCTCCGCCTGGGTTAAATGGCAGAGGACACATGTCAAAGCAACACGGCACATAGCAATTTCGCATACACATCACTGACATGACTGAGCAAGCACATGAGCCACAGCCCAGCTGTCAAGCTGGGACGGCACGGCCACAATACACTTACACAGGTCTCCCAACAATGGCAATGGCAAGTGAGACATACCACTGCCATGTGCATGCACATGGGGATCTAGGCCCCAATGACTTGCGGGGCGTGCTGATGGGGACTGACTGCATATTCGTCAAGCGGCAACGCCACGGCAACATGAGTGTCTGCTGAGCATGGTACTGCTTCCGAGGCTGGATGAGTATGGCACACGACGACGACGATGTGGGCACGGGCTGAGCGGCCAATACAAGTGGGACCTGTGGCACGAGGGGATATGAGACAGTAGTAGGTGTCAGCACTGCACCCTATGTACAGCACTGTACGGATCACAGCTCCCGAAACATTGACTGGTGTCCACATTGACAGCCCCATGCCAAGACGGCTGTGTGCTTGCAGTCACACGTCACAGGTGAGAGGTTACATTGCACGTGCCAGGTGGCAGTCGTACATAGTGGGAGCTGGCATGTGTGTGCATGTGTCTCCTGTTCAGGATCCACCAGATGGGCGCTGACTCTGTACTGACCATTGGACACAGCATGTTCCGTGGAAGGCTTGTGTGTGTGGGATGGTGGCACTGGATGTGCCTCCGTTGGGTGGGGGCCATGCACAGGGCGGGTACGTCGATGATTGCGCATTGTTGGTCACGGTGGGTGCACCAGCTAAGATGTGTTGCCCTGTGTTCAATTCCTATGTCCGCATGATGATGGACTGTGGATGTGGGCAGACTACACATTGGTCGATGTGCTGTCTATATGCATGTGCCTTCACACCAGGCACAGCTGCCCCTGCACATGTGACCCCTGCTGGACTCGCTGCTGGGTCTGTGGAGCTGATGCACCTTCTGCGCGTGGGGCGGACAGCTCTCCTCACTTCCCTCATTGCGCATGTCATGTCTTTGCCGCAGGTGACATGGATCATGGAGGGCCCACATGTACGCGTGGGTAGGCTACACATGATTGTTCACTGGTCGCCACCCCCAGTCAGTGTTTCGAATGGGAAGGTTGTCGTGCTGGTGGTATGTTCGATGTGGCGGATGGGCGGGCCTAGGTGCGGGCTTACATTCCGGACATGGGGGGTAGTTGGATTGGCGACTAGTTGCAGTACACACGGGACACGTCTCTTCCTTTCCACATCTGGGTCATCCCTTGTACTAACTGACAGTGATACAGTCATCTTCGCCCCAGCCCTCATGTCCTCCCCTCGCCCCCAATATGCATGCTCACCTGCGAGGCTAGCGCTTGCACAGGCAGCCCCAAGCTCGCACCAGAGAGGGCAAGGAGTGTATGTGTGGGTCCAGTTGCACGAGTGGGCTGTCTCAGGGTATGATGTGTGGCGGGACGCCGTCCACCTGCGTGGTGCCCCAAATGGAGACCCGGCCTGCATGGACTATGCATCACAGTCTTCGCCTTCCGGATCCGCCACCTGCGACACCCAGTGGCTGTGGCTGCCCTTGCGGCCATGCCGCGTCCGTCTGTGGCTGATGGCCCACACATTCACTCTTTGGCCTCTCTGGGGAGGGCTCAGGGGTGGTGGCGCACGCGCTTGCACTTAGTCGCAATGGCATGTGGCGTGGTTGGTATGATGGGCAATGGATGGGATGGTGCGAGCCACCTCCCGTGACGTCAGTGCTGCTCGTGCTGTGGTGCGTCCCCCTACACTTCCATTTGACTTTTTGCCATGCTGGACGTTGAGGTTCTATTGCCTGCGTGATATGACCAGGAGGAGCGCGAGGAGACCTCTCACACACCATGCTCCACTGCCATCCCGTGCCCTGTATCGCCTGTGCGGATTGACTATGTTGGGGTTACACCTGGTCGACTGGGGCTGTGTGTGCCTTGTCAAGGGGCATGGCGGGCGCACAACAGGATCCAGCTCGTCCACAGAGGGTGGGCTGAGGTGCGCCTGGTACCGCTTTGTACGTGTGCCCGGCTGCTGTGCACACACGTGTTCACTCCCCCGACAGGTGTCCTCTCACAATGCCCAGGGAAGCGGTGGTGTACTGTTCATGAGCCCTCCCAACACGGCGTGCTCCAACTTGGCATGTGCGCATCTACCCGTCGCACCCACCCACCTGAGCACTGCGTCCATACGACTTCACACGACACATGTGTGTCTTCCACAGTAGTGCTACTCATTTGCGTTGACATCCAATACCAGTGGACTACATGGTCATGTCACGACTGCCGTGTACTTCACATACTCTCATCCTCTCTCATTCGTACTTGTGAAATGAGTCAGCGGAGACAGTTCTGGTTTCAAACATTATATTGAGTCTTCTGTCCTCTGTGATGCAGTATAGTGGACACTACTGGCAGCGGAATACATATTGAGGATATACTGAGCATGATTACAAATGGGATAGGGTGTGGGGTTACATCTGCTTGGCCAAGGCTGTGCTAATGTACATTTACGTATAGCTGCGGAGCTGCGGACTTTGACACAGACGGTATACATGTAGCCTACCAGACCGCTCGGCATCATGGGCACAGTCCATCTCAGTTCCATGTGACAGGTTTGCTGCGGTTGTTCCTCATGCACGCGTGCATGTGAGATGACATCAGGGCATGTGCTTGCGTGCATGCAGCGGCGTGCCACTTGTTGTTGCACTGTGGTGGTTACTGGACATGTCACAGTCACTGGGGTCGTGTTGTTGTTGTATGCACTTGTCGTCCATGCAAAGGTCCTGGTATGGGATTCCCGGGGCGGGGGTGGGAGGGGTGCAGCACCCACAGACTCCAGGCGACCTATTCATGTCCACTGAGCGGTGTGTGTGTCCATGTGCGCTGGATCCATGTCGTGTCCTGGTTGTTCGTGCAGTTCCGTCCATGTGGGTGCGATGCACAGAGCCCATGCCACTGCCTCCCACGATGCATGCGGTGTTCCTGGATGTGATGGGGAACAGTGTGCATGTCCCGGTCATATCCGATGTCATGGCGATGTCGTTGATGGTGTGGTTACAGTTGCCGGTCGTTTGGTATGGCTGTTGTGGTGGTGACTGGCCAGTCCGTGCGGAAGCTGAGCATGGGTGCGGGGTTGGACTTCATAGGTCACTCGGGGAACCTGCGTTGTGGTCCGACGTATTTACAGGTTGTCAGGTATGCGATGCCGTCCAGCAGGGCTTCCATGTCATTGGTGGTGTACATGTTTGCCAGCCAATGAAGCGGATGGTGGCTGTCAAGGTGTTGTTCGTAGGTTGTCCCTTGGAGGACCATGATGGGGCATGCTGGGTGACATTCGATGTAGCTGTTCTCGATGATCCGTCGTGTGGAGGCACAGTGGTTCCATTTCAGTGCGCGTGCGATGTTGGCCACATACGCCATGCCCCCATAGGCAGAGCAGGCCCTGTCGTGTGCGTCCAGAGGGAGGAGTAGTGGTAGCAGGTCCGCCTTCAGACATGCCGGGTTGGAGAGGCATATCTCGACGGGATGCTGGTAGGGACACCTCCGACAGTAGAAGACGGGCATGACGCAGCTGAACAATGTGATGCGGTAAGTCAGTCGGTAACTTACGTTCAGCAGGGACAGGAGATCGCATCCCAATGTATGTATCGTGCTGGTTTGGTACAGCTTGAGCTCTTCGGCGTAGTTGGGTAGGTGTGTTGCGGTTGCCATTTCGCAGCGGTGCGTTGTGGTGGCGTGCTCCGGCTGTGTGTGCAGTCTGCAATGTGCACGCTCCGGGGTTGCTGTGAGCTCTGTGTAGTCGTAGGGAGACAGGACTTGTGTTCTGTTGGCTTGTTTGGAGGACACGGGCCCTCTTCCCACATGCTTCTCAGACAGTTCAAGGTCAGTGCTGTGTGACTCCTTCCAATTAACTTGCATGTGGCCGACATGGGGGAGTGTTTTCTTCTTTCTTCCCCGTCCGTTGTGTGCTTCTGTGATATGCGCTATCTGCCCTGTGGTCGGTCTCCTCGGCATGCCTGTGTTGGTCTATTCTTGGACAATGGCTGTATTCACCGGCTTCTGTCGTAGGGCTGTGGTTTCGGAGTTGGAATGGAAGGTCATTCAGTGCTGTCTGCTCTCCCTTGTGTGGGCGGCAGGCTGCCTTTCCGCTCTGCGTTGGGCCTTGTGTGTGGATGTTATTCTTGGGCCACCTGTTGTCGGTCCCCGGGCTCTTTGGTGTTCCGTTTCATGTGTCTTGTTCATATGTGCAGGGTGGTATGGGTTTTTCAGTGTGGTACTGGCGTTCCTCTTCCCGAAGGGGCCCTGCTTCTCCTAGTTGGTGTTGCCGCCGCTGTGTGCTTCGCCATGTTTGTTACACTGGGGTGTGTCCTGCTGTTGCGTGACTTCACTGACATGTGTGCGTCGGTTGTGTGGCGTTGGGTGTTGTCCGTGAATTGGGCGTTGGGGACATGTCTGTGGCCGGCCTGTCACGTGTCATGTGCGTTCGGGGTGGGGCTGATGTGTGTGCTGCTTGGTTGTGTCCCTGTGTCTGTGTGCGACGCATGCATGGCGCTGCGGTTGGCCTCTGCGTTGTGCGCATGTGTGGCGGCGTCATCGGCGCTTTGGGGCCGTGACGGGGTGGTTGGTTCCTAGTCCCAGGTGGTGTGTACACATGTGTTCCGCGATGTTAGGATTTGGCCTGTGTGTCATATGTGGATGCAATGGTGGATGTGTAGTGTGCACGCGCTGGTGGGGGGTTGTCCGCTTTTTCCGCCCTTGCACTGTGTGCAGCTGTTTGCGTGCACTTGTTGTGTGTGTGCCTACCTGCGTCTCCGCGGTACGTTGCGTCCTTGGTGGTGCATCAGCAGAAGCATGGGAAGGGCCTGCAGTGCTGGATTCATGCCCGGGGTGCCGCTTCTTCGTTGTCCGTGCTCTGCGTCCGTGTTTCCGCCTCTCTTTCACGTGCGGTGTCTCTTTGCCGTGGGAGCCGTTTGTTTGCGGCATCGTAATTTATGCGCCGGGCGGGACGTGTTTCGTCGGACGGTGTGTGTCAGTTGTGCTGCGCCGCTACGTGTGCGGGCGCACTTTGATGGCGGACGGTGTTGCTGGCTTGCCGGCGGTGTTTGGCCTGCTTTTCGCATCGTAATTGGGCGGGCGTGTGGACTGCTGCGTGCCGGCGGTAACTGGTGGTTTTTGCATCCGCCAGCACGGCGGTAGTGCTTCCGCCCGCCATCGTAATGGGCCCCTTAGACGCTAGAGATACCTCATTACCAGTAATAGTCGCAGGAGACTTTCATGTCACCTTCAAACCTTTGGGGTTGGAGAATCTGTGTGGAGGTAAAGAAGAGGAGGAACTATGGTACATTCCCCCCTTGGATCTTACTCCCATCAATCAGTGGTCACAAACCGCATTACAGCTTAATGCGTTAACACTTGAATTTGGTTTGAGGGCTGCTAATGGCCAAACTAACTCTGACAGGGAAGGAGCAAACACTTTTAAATCGGACCGCTCATTTGAGTTGAATTGACTATTTTTTATTAGACCTAAGACTGTGGCCGAAAGTTGTGATTGTAGGATCTACCATGGATAGTGACCACAATCCCCTTGAGCTAACTCTAATTTCTCCTTGGGCCAGACGCCCAAACTCCTGTGATGCCACCCTCGCTACCAGGGTGGTCCATTCCACCAATAATAAGAGGCGCCTTAAATGGGCATGTGTTGCAATGGACTCAGAGAAGCTAGCTCTCATTAACACTAACTTGGAGATCTGTACTAAACTGATGCATAGCCTTATTGAACCCTCAGGTGATCTCGGCAAGATTGCTGACTGCCATACTAACTTTTTTAACTTGTTGGCCACTTATTTTAAAACCCAACGGAAAAATGGGACCAAATGTTCTAAATCGCAGTTCGCCTGGTTTACGCCTGAGTGCGGGGTCCGTAGAACCCAGCTGGCCTCTGCATTCCGTTCAAATAATGTTAATCTAGTGAGGGAAATTAGGCGAACATATAAAAAAACGACTCTTAAGGCCAAAAAGGACTGGGAAGAAGAGCGATGAGCACTGATCAGCGATGCTTGCGCAAAGAAAGATACACAACGGTTTTGGCTCCTAATAACCAGGGGAGAGGAAAATAGGTCCCAGACACCTGATAATAATATTGCTGTCGAAGAATGGCATTCCCACTTTTCGTCTCTATACACTGGAGAGCCTGTTGAGAGTAACGCAGACCTAGCAGCTGCTTTTGAGAGCTGTGAGACTGACGAGTTGTTCAGTATAGCGGAAATACGTTCTAATATTAATGCAATCATCATTCCAAAGCCCCTGGGCCGGACGATATTCTGGGCGACCTATTTCTCAGTAACATCGAGAACTGGTCACAGTATATTCTGGCACTGGCAAACGGAATAGCCGCCGGCTCAGCAATTCCATCTTCATGGAAAGGGGCTGAGGTAATTCCAGTGTTTAAGAAGAGTGATTGTTCAGTGCCCTCGAACTATAGGCCTATCAGCCTGATCGACAGTGCCCAAAAAGTCTTTACCCGAGCACTTTTGAGGAAATTACAAACATGGATAGAAGATAACAACATTCTGACTCCTTTCCAAGCCGGGTTCAGACAGAAAGTTAGCACTGTCGATCAGGTTTTTCATTTTTTACTACTAACATGGAAGACAGTGACAATCTCAAAGGGAAGCCTATATGTAGCTTTCATTGATTTACGGGCTGCTTTTGACCTTATCCCTAGACACAATCTTTGGTGTGTCCTGAAGGAAATGGGCATCCCACCTGAAATTTTATCACTGACTATTCGCCTGCATGAGAACAACTTTGCAAGGGTTCGCTGGGGTACCCAAGGTCAATTGTCTGACCCGATCAGAGTAGACAGAGAGGTCCGCCAAGGGTGTGTGATGGCCCCTACTCTTTTCTCTCTCTTCATTAATGGAGTTGTTCAGTTTCTCACTGAGAGCCCAGCTGATGCACCGCCTCTGGGGGGGGTCAAAGTGACAACCTTACTTTTTGCAGACGACACCCTGTTAGTCTCCAAGACTCCGAGTGGCCTACAATCCCTTCTGAAACGCTTCGAGTCATTTTGCATATTGAGAGGGCTTGAGATAAACACTACAAAGACCAAGCTCCTAATGATCAACCCTCACCGATTCTTTAAGGGCAAGCTCTTCTTAGAGGGGCAACCGCTAGAGAGAGTGAATACCTTTGATTACTTGGGCATCACTCTCTCTGACGACCTCTCCTGGAGATCTCATGTAAAGCGGCAGAATCTTCACCTAAGGCGCATCTCGGGGGCTCTGATTAAGGAGCATAAGCTCTCAGTGAGCAAGCCAATAGCTGCCCCGCCTGTATTTACGACCACAAAGCCCTGGGAGCAGCTCTATATGGGGTGGAACTCTGGGGGTTTGAAAAATTGGAGGCACTTCTGTTGTATTTCCTCTTAGGGTGTCCATAACGGGCTTTCCAATATCCTGTCCTTATATAGGCACAATTCGCCCTGCCCTTATATAGGCATAGAATCCCAGGCCTTATTTAGGCATTAAACCATGCACTCCAAATACAGGCATGGTCTCTGACATCCGTCCACCCTAACGTCACAACGAGTTCATGAAGAACAGACCCTTAGGCTGCAGGAGTTTCCCTAGCTCAGGACTATTGATTTCTTCAAGGCCTCATCTATTATGCATGAACCATTATTCCTTAGGGGTTCATTCATGACGTCTTTCGTTGTCCAATTCACGTCAATGCTAACATTCCTAAGGTACTCTCAGGTATAAATATACCTTCCCTAGCCCCTGTAAAACAGAGGAGACCTCGACTTCAGAGGAGCCCGTATCCCGGCCTGACGCACTGAGAAGACGCTGCCATTCCCTGCACGCAGAGAGCCCAGCTTCCAGCTTCCAGTGATCTGACTTCCCTTGCGGGGTGTTGGAGTTCGAGTCTGGCAAAGAGATTCCAACCTCTCTCATTCTTCAGGTATGGAGCTGATAAGAACCTAGAGGGACTCTTGGCATACTAGGCATACTAGACTTAACATACTCTTAGTATACCATAGTAAGGAATACTTCACCTACTTCATACCTTGTCCTACACCTAGGTTAGGTTAGGTACACTGGGGTAGAACTAGCTTAGCACCGCATCGTATGAGTACTCGCATTTTTAGTCTGTGTTATTTATGTAACAGCATTTGTACTAAAAGATAATGCTATCGCAGTATTATTTATTTCTACTGCTCACCCTGTACATTATTTATCTCGCATACTGTCTTGTGATCGTAACAGCACATTATACTTACACCAGAAACAAGACTGTTCAATAAATCTTTTATTGAAAACGCCCGTCTATTATTTCTGTGTAACTCTGAGGAAAACTAAGCATGCACGACTGAGCTGAGTGAAATAGTTATCTAGTGTTTCCACGACTCTGGGACACGTTCTGATTCTAAAAGGAAAACATATTGGTCATGTTTTGCGGCTGCCAGAAACTACTCCCTTCTTGTTGTCAAGGAGTTTCTAGTGGCCTCTGAGCTAGCTGGCACAAGTAATTAAGTTTAATATACTCGATAGGGACATACCGACCTTAGTCCTATGTCAAACCTATAGGATATATTATTCCAATGCGCAGAGCCTATTAGGGAAATAGGAGCTACACTACATGGCGCCCAACGGTTTGGTTAGGCAGTAATTCAACTTTAGATACTGAGTAACTCAGCCGTGCTATTTTCTCTCAAAGACCCCTACCCATATACTCCAAAAGACGTCTGGAGTGGGCAGGGTTAGGTATCCACCAAGGCTACATAGGGAAGCACCCTATATATTAGCTGTTTGGTTTGCTCAACGTTGAAGGATACAGTGTTCCAAAATATTGTGCACCTAATCTTTGTTTCCTTGAAACTTGTTCTACATTTTTCAAAAAACAAAATGACTGAAGACACCGGAAATGGTGGAGCAGCGGCTGATCCAGCCCAAGCAGTAGTTTTTAACCTTACAGGTTTAAATAAAACTGAGGAGGGTGTGGTACACATCCCTCAAAACTGAAGAGCCATAACTCTAAAACTTATAAAACATGGCCTATCGCCAAGAGGAGGTAGAGCAGTTTTCGTGATAGAGGCACATGAATCATTTCAGACAGAGGTATTCTATTCATGGGTACTACTTCCGGAATGCAATCCAACATCACAAACATTTCACTTCTACAAAGAAGATGATCTACCAGAGGAATACATTCCTTTCGAGGATATTGAAATTCCATTAACATACCAAGAGCATCAGCTCTGGTTTAAAGGCGCCCTAAAACATCACAAAAACATTACCAGGCTCGGTCCACTAGGTAGACCAGGAGCAACATGGCCGATTTTAGCCAGCTACACACCTCATCCTGAACTGGATATAATGACAGATGAGGAATTACATACTCAAATAAAAGAGTTAATAAAAATTTACAGACAATTGGTCCAATATGTCATGCAGACTTTTACAGTCCGACCACCATTGACATATCCAAATCCAACTCCCCAACAGGGGAATACACTAAAAATTACACCACAGACTCTCAACTCAGTCATGGGTAAAATGCCCACAAAACGTGAGCAAATTCCGTTTTGGATAGCTCAAAAAATTACTCAAATCGAAGCAGTATTTCCAAATACTAGCCCGCATGAGAAACACAGAATCCTAACAATCAGTTTACCGATGGGGATCACACCACAACTGGAAGACTGCACCACTTGGGGCTCAGTCTTTGCTGCCATCTATACTAAAACACATGGTATTCCGTCAATTGCGGTAATACCTGATGTCCTAAAACAAATTCAAAATGAATATGGGGCAGAGCCTGCTCTAAATTTAGGTATGAAGTTACTGAAAAATTTCGAGCAGGTATCAACAATAATATTATCTAATATTGAAGGGGACGCAGCAGCAGTGGCGATCCGCCAAAAATTGAGGGAATTCGATGTTACAGAACATCAAACTGAGCTACCCAGAATAATTGAACAATCTTATGCAGAATTAGGCAGAGATAGTTTGGGTGGAAGACCACTGAAGCCGAAACTATCTGAAAGTCCTGAGAAGGACTCAATAAAACAAACTCCTACATCTTCTAAAAAGAAGTGGGAGTCTACTAAACAAAAATCAAACGAGAAACGTTCTCAATCCCGAGGTAGGTCTCCTCAAAAGGAGCCCTCTGAAAGGAGGTATAACCTCAGGAATAGGGATAATTTGAGAAAACCTGATAGGTATCATGATACTGATACACGTTCCTCTCGCCCCTTTCAGATCTCACCACAGACTTTGGAAAGAAGAGGACGGACGGAACACAGAGAAGAACGCGTGACATCGAAAGACGACAAACACGCTCCAAAAACTAAAGTAAAACCTCAATTCTCCAAAAAGAAAGTAGCAGGTCTAAAAATAAGACATGCCGAGAATACTGAGAACGCAACTCAAGAACGGAGAATGGGCTCAGACCATGCTGGACAGTGCAGCAGAAGTCACAATAGTTCGCCAGAACCTGAGGGAACTTCTGGAGATAGTGGACTTGAATGAGTACATCACAGTCGAGACTGTAGACACCAGGGTTAGTACTCCACAAAAGTTATATGACATAACACTCCGGATGGAGGGAGACAAACCTAGACAGGTGAAAGCACTTTTTGGGAAAGACTATCAAAGGGCTATGACATACTTCTAGCAGAAAAGGACTGGCCACCACAATTTGTCAGGGAGTGCCCACACGGCGAGGACATAATTATGCCTGCCTTCTCCAACCATATTCCAATTCACCTAAAATATACATATGCCAGGAAATGGGCAGTGGCCCAGGCCCCAGCATTATATAAAAATCATGTAGGATGGGATGAGGATTCACCTCACCATAAAATACATCTGAAACATGAACCAACTGCACAACGGCAGTATCCTATTAAGCAAGAAGCTAAAAAACAGGTCAGGGAGATCTTAGATCAACTTGAATACCAAGGGGTGATTGAAACATGCACCTCCTCAATGAACAATCCTTTGTTTCCTGTCTCCAAACCAGACAAAACATATCGTCTAGTTTTGGACTACAGACACCTAAACACTTGTTCTAAAACTTTTGCAGTGCAAAATGCACATAGCACAGCATTAATGAATAACATTGTGCGTAAAAAATATAAAACAACATTAGACATCTCAAATGGTTTCTTTTGTCAAAACATAGCACCTGAAAGCAGGTACTTAACAGCATTCTCCATAATGGGGACCCAGCGTCACTTTTGTCGACTCCCACAAGGGTTCAAGAATAGCCCAGGTTTATTCTCAGCGAGGGTAATGGAGTTACTACAAATTTATGACAATGAGGCATTGTCCTATGTCGATGACATATATCTGACAGACGATGACCTAGTAAAACACTTGAACAGGGTGAGCACCATTATACTGGGATTCGCCTCTGAGGGTTACAAATTCAACTTTAAAAAGTCCAGAATTGCCCATCTCAATGTCCTATTTCTAGGATATGAGCTTTCAAGTGAAGGCAAGAGCTTGGCAGCTAACTTTTTAGAAAAGTGTGCGCTGCTCCAACCTCCAAAAACGCTAAAAAACTTACAATCCATCCTGGGTTTCTTAAATTTTGGAAGAACATACATTATAAACTATGCAGAAAGGGTTAAACCTCTCTACGCATTAATCAAACCTGATTTTTCAATCAAAAACTGGACACAGGAACACACAGAAATTTTGCGTTCACTCCAGGCTAACATGTTAGCAACAAATCACTTACAAACACGCGTAAGTGAACGAAATTTGGTGATCCGAATAATTTCGGGTCAATGCGGATTCACCTACTTAACTTTCAATGAGGGTGAAAAAATACCAATAGCGTATAAATCACACTTGTACACACAAGCGGAAATGCGCTTCAGTTCTACTGAAAAAATTCTAACAGCAGTTCAAACCGCTGTAGCAAAAGAAAGAGCCTTAGCCCAAGGGAAACGCATTATTGTCGTAACCCCAGTACCTGCTTTAGAAGCGGTTACAAAAGCAAGCATTCCAAATGCTAAGGCATTGCATCCAAGATGGATACAATGGGTTAATTCTCTTGCTGCAACAGATGTTGAATATGTTTTTGATCCAGATTTAAAAACACAAGCCTTCCTGCAGTACGAACATGAATGTCCCCTGCCTACTGAAATTCTGCCTCTCGATCAGTACGAATTCATAATTTATACTGACGGATCCGCACAACCCGCAATAGGGGTAAGCAAGCTTACAGTGCAGCGTGTGCTATCGTTAAAGGTCGCATGCGAAATGGCATCTTCAGACCTATGGTCACTAAAACGCAGTCTCTAGGAGATTGTACAGCTCAGCGAGCTGAACTACAAGCATTCAAACTGGCACTTGAAAGTACAGATCGAGAATTCCCCACACTAATCGTGTGCGATTCCTTTTACTGTGTGCAGTCGTATAATGAATATATACAAAACTGGCTTGAAAATGGTTTCAAAGATGCGAAAGGTGGCACAATAAAGCACAAATTGCTTTGGGAACAAGTAGTTCAGTTGAAAAACGAACTACCAAAGGCTCACGTGATCCACACACTGAGTCATCAACGTGATGGCGTTCACGTTGCAGGGAATTCATTGGCTGATGAAGCCGCAAAGGGGGCTGTGCAAACGGCTTCCGTAGCTGCGATCACTCGTTCAAAAACAAAAATAGACGGTGAGATAATGTTGGCTGTCAATGCATCAAGCAAAGGCAGCAGTGCAGCGTTACCAAAAAGTTTCCACTCAAGTACTCTTATGTAATTGATGCGAACAACGTTCCTTTTGCTCGAATCCCTGGAGTGGGGGATAGGGTAATACCAAACAAGGAACGCAGATTAGGACTAATCCTAGCAGCACACGAAGGGATAGCTTCTGCCCATGCAGGTGTTTCTGCAACAATATCTTTACTCAAGCAAAGATATTGGTGGCCTGGCATTAGAAAACAAACAAAGAACTATGTTTTAGAATGTGATATATGCCAACAGATGAAAGTCTCCACAGTGAAACGTCCTGCGCAGACACCCCTGTTAATTTCAGATAAACCATTAGCTTGTGTTTACCTTGACCACTGCGGTCCCTTACACAGGGACGGTAATTATAAATATATCATGGTAGCAGTGGATTCATGCTCTAGGTTCCTATGGTTATGGCCTCAGCGCTCAGCTGACGCTCGAACTGTTATAAAAGATTTGCGAGTCTTTATCGGCATATACGCAATAGGCACGCTACATTCTGACCAGGGTCCTGCGTTTAGCTCTCGGGCTTACAAAGACGCCATGGCCAGTCTGGGCGTTGCATTGCGGTACTCCTCTCCATTCCATCCTGAGGGAAATTCGGTTGTGGAAAGGAAAAACCGGGACATAAAGCAGTCTATAACAGCTAGAGTATTAGGTTCGGGTGACGGGTGGGTCAAACACCTTAGTGGAGTTCAACGTGCACTTAATAACCTGCCAAGAAGTTCTCTAGGGGGGTCACTCCATATGAGGTCCTATTTGGGACAAGAATGTGGGTACCAGACTTAGAAAACGTAGGCACAGTGGTGGAAAATAAACCCTTTGATATCAAAGATCGTTTGGCTGTTTTACAGGACTTAAACAAATTAAGAACGAAACAAAGCAACGTATTCCTACAGTCAACCACCACTGGGGATCAACCGGCTGTCCCAGCAAGGCCTGTCTGGATTCCTAAAGTTGGGGATCTAGTCAGAGAAAAAATTGCGGACAAGAAGGAATTTGGACCTTCTTACAGACAACCAGTACCTGTCCTAGCAGTTCAAGGAACAAGAACAGTACTACTGCCGCCCCTTGCTGGAAGAAAGGAGAAAAGATTTGTGTCCATCGACCTGATCAAACCACAGTATGTGGCCAATACTAAATAGTAGGCCTCGTGGACTCCGACCTAGTAGCAAACGCACTCCTCTCGCTACTATCCAAGAGGTTCATACTGAAAGACTGATAACAATCGAGACTTCAGCTGAAACAGATGAAGGACTATGCAACAACGCTATGGAACTCATCCCTCTTGAAGAACATGTAACAGTTCGTCCAAATACACCTGTCTACACCAACGTAACAAGTGATGAACTGGTTCCAGTGATTTCTACAAATCCTGATGCAATTCAAACAATTGACAGAACTGCTTCTGGCTACTTCATTAACTTTGATACGTTCTCAGAAGATCCGAGTGAACCTGAAACGACGCCAGTGTCATTAAAATTCAAGCAGCAAATACAAGACTTTCTTCACTTTCTGAAAAAGACTTATTTGGTTTCTCCATGGATTGAACTCTGGATTACATCTGGACTTTTTGTTTTCCTGCTCTGGCTAGCTTTGGTAACAACAGTAAGCGTGCTTATAAGTGGCAGATACATCCATGTGAACACTGAAGGAAAAGACGTAAACGTACTTTTGAAACCTCATAAATCTTCCCATCGTGAAGCAAGAGACTTGTCATCAGTGAACATCACAGCTGTTCCTATACACGATGGTATAGTGTGGGACAAAACAGATTTTGATATATTCGGTCCAACGGAAGAATTGAACATTCCACATTTGTTTAAAATTTCACTAAGTGATCTAATCACGTCCAGTACCTATTCTGATGATTGGGACTTTGAGACTGTGACTGATATTATGTTTGACCTAGAAAGATCTGCTGCATTTTCTAAAAATGAATATTTAGAGGGTTCATCAGACTATGAAGAACTGTATTGTTATAATCACTATGGTCATCATTTTTTGCATAAATCTGCATATCCAAGAAATGTGTTTATGTTTAACCAATGGGAACATTGTCCTACACCACCTAAAGGTAGTTCAAAAACATTTGCCAGTAAATTTCCATATTTTTCAGGTTACAATACATCTGATCCAGAAATGTTTTACTATAAAAATGTAAACAAAACAGGACTGAAAATTATGTTAACAAATACAAAACAGATTTATTCTGCATTATTCAATGCCCAACTGTCTAGACAGGGTTTCGACTTTTGGAAAGACACAATAGACACAAAAACGTTGTGGGGTACTAAAGATTGGCAAGTGCAGGGGATAGAAGCTTTATTTAGAGCCTGCATCATCCCTGAACAAATAATGTTTTTGAATGAAACTATCCAACAAACATCTTGTCTTGGATTAGCCAAGATCAAAGAGATGAACACACCTTCTGTACCAACTCCTGCAAAAAATAATGTAACACAGGCAGTGGTGACAGTCGACAATATACTACAACTCAACAGATCTAATCCTGATTGGAAAAAATGGTTGATCTGGCCCATAGACACGAATAACTGTCAGGAAAGATTCCTGAATAAAACTCAGGGCTTTACTATTCATAGGCCAGACCCAAGATACGTCCAAAGACAACATCCGGGGGTAGTAACAACATACAGTGTAGGGAAGTTATGCCTCGATTGGCTGCATACATCTACACTACAGGATGTGAAACAACACTTATCCTTACTTGCAAAAGACGCAGATCTTAGGAATTTCTTGCTTGGACCAAGAAAACCGCGTCAAAAACGTTTCATATATGCCGGCATTTATGCTGCTTATAATGAAGCTTGGAAGGTGTCACAGATAGAGGCCGCAGAACGAATACGTGAACTTGATCGTATTAATTTAGAGAAAACACTCTCTGTGGTCGACAATGGGTTAACAACTTTGTCCTCCAGAATATATTCACTGGACGGCATTGTATCCTCTGCTATCGACATTCTAGAACAAGATTTGGCGATGTTACAACAAGGCCAATCTCAAATACGTTCTATTATGTTATTAAGCTGGACGCTGCAATCATTGCGAGCGGGCTATGTGCCTTGGCGTTTCATCAACACAACGGCTCTGTTTGCAGAATACAATCTAACTGATAAACAGATCGAAATTGCACACAGAGGAGCAAAGTATACAGTGCTGAGCATTGAAAAACTGGAAAAGTTACCATTCACAGTGGCAGAAAAACCAGCTACAGAATGGCTTATTCATGGCAAAATTACACTACCTGTGACTACTTTTCAGTTTCAGTATTGCCTCAGACAAATGCAAGCAGGCAAATATGAAAGGTTGGGTAAGGAATACATTAAGACATCTTGGGCTTTACCGTATACATATAGATGTTGGAGCGGGGATCGTGAAGTGTTTTTAAGCGGTAAAAACTGTAAACGTGCACTAAGCGGTTCACTAGTATGTCAGGACATTTCCTTGCACGGGGCTTGTAATGGTTCTGTGGCAAATTTGTCTTGCCATCAGCAGGGTACACCAGCTGCTGTGATTAATCCAGCGTTCGGACAACTTTCTAATGGGAGTTACCTCATGTTGAATGATCAGAGTTGCTGTGGCATGCTGCCAGGCATCCCATATCTAGTAACGGTCAACTCCAAGGTCACTTGCTGTATGCAAGTATTGTTTGCCCCAATAGACACAGTCAGGGAGTTGCCTTTATGGCCTTCGCTGAACGTCTCTTTTATAAGATTTGATACTTTAAGCAGAATGAAAGCCATGCTTTTACAACAAACAGTGCCTCTGACCTCGGCCAAAGAAACCTATGATCTGCAAATTGCAAGGACTTCGGCTGAGATACAGACTTTAATACGTACAAACTGCCCTATACATTTCGTGGAAATGATAGGACGAATTTTCAACATGTCTGATACAACAGGAATTGTACATGTATTTAAGGGCTTCTGCTCGGGTCTGTTAGCACCTTTCCAGGCAATACTCGGAATCATCCAGAACTTTGCACATTCGGTGTTTGGTGGCATACCATTAATTCTAGCACTCGTTGCCGGAATTCTATTTCTCTTCCTGCTATTTCGCTATGGCCAGCCAATTCGCCGACATCACTCCGAGCGACATGGAGAAAGGTCTCCTTGAACGAAAGTGCCGTGAGCAAATAGTACAGCTTTTGGGCATAAATCGTCTACGGGACTTAATACCACATGGTTCCTGTCCTTTAGACCAATCTGGCAAGATTGCATCTTACCTGTTCTACGATGCCTGCTATGCGGTGTAGAATGCGTGTTGGACACCTGTCTAACATTTCCATCGGATGCGCCAACGGACGTCGATACTCTGCTGGACCAGATAACGGCCCATGCTATGTGTTGTCCCCAGCGGCTTCCTATCCTGATGACAGCATTCATTGAGATCTCACAGACGCTTCCGGCAGCTGCTGAGGTACGAGAAAGAACTACAGGCACACAGGTAACAACGGACGCGAACGTTGCGACAATTGAAAGCAATGCTTCACATCTCTGTGCAATTAACCTGCTTCACGAGGTGTTCCAACTCACACCAACTACAGTGGATGATGTTTTGTCTATAGAAATAGATGATCTAATGTTTACACCAGACCCGTAAACTGACTCTGATTCAGCATACAGTGTTCCAAAAATACAGCAACAATTTGGCCTTCATTTTTTCAAAAACTTGGAACTCTACCAGAAATTGAACTTTTTCCCATTTTTTCGAAGGAAAATGGAACTTCAATCTGCTTAAAGTAGAACTAGCCTTATAGTACAGACTAGGCGGTCCTTCCAAAGACATTTAGTCATCTTATGTGTCTAAAAACAGTTCATTTAATTTTCATGACATAAAATGACTTTGATTTTTGAATAACTTATCGATCAATTTTTGTCAAATGTAAATATTACTGCTTATTTCATTTCAATTGCATTTATTTTCGAATTTTATGCCTGTAATGAAAAGCAATGCTTCAAATGTACAGTACCTTTTGCATTCTAATAGGTTTTTTAAAGAAATGCCTTTTTTAAATGGTTTTAGGAAATATTTTAGAAATATGCGGTACTCCATTTTAATGTTTAGCATTTTTAATGTTTAGCATTTTAGTATTATCATACACACGAAAGAGGAGTGGGTGTTGTATTTCCTCTTAGGGTGTCCATAACGGGCTTTCCAATATCCTGTCCTTATATAGGCACAATTCGCCCTGCCCTTATATAGGCATAGAATCCCAGGCCTTATTTAGGCATTAAACCGTGCACTCCAAATACAGGCATGGTCTCTGACATCCGTCCACCCTAACGTCACAACGAGTTCATGAAGAACAGACCCTTAGGCTGCGGGAGTTTCCCTAGCTCAGGACTATTGATTTCTTCAAGGCCTCATCTATTATGTATGAACCATTATTCCTTAGGGGTTCATTCATGACGTCTTTCGTTGTCCAATTCACGTCAATGCTAACATTCCTAAGGTACTCTCAGGTATAAATATACCTTCCCTAGCCCCTGTAAAACAGAGGAGACCTCGACTTCAGAGGAGCCCGTATCCCGGCCTGACGCACTGAGAAGACGCTGCCATTCCCTGCACGCAGAGAGCCCAGCTTCCAGCTTCCAGTGATCTGACTTCCCTTGCGGGGTGTTGGAGTTCGAGTCTGGCAAAGAGATTCCAACCTCTCTCATTCTTCAGGTATGGAGCTGATAAGAACCTAGAGGGACTCTTGGCATACTAGGCATACTAGACTTAACATACTCTTAGTATACCATAGTAAGGAATACTTCACCTACTTCATACCTTGTCCTACACCTAGGTTAGGTTAGGTACACTGGGGTAGAACTAGCTTAGCACCGCATCGTATGAGTACTCGCATTTTTAGTCTGTGTTATTTATGTAACAGCTTTTGTACTAAAAGATAATGCTATCGCAGTATTATTTATTTCTACTGCTCACCCTGTACATTATTTATCTCGCATACTGTCTTGTGATCGTAACAGCACATTATACTTACACCAGAAACAAGACTGTTCAATAAATCTTTTATTGAAAACGCCCGTCTATTATTTCTGTGTAACTCTGAGGAAAACTAAGCATGCACGACTGAGCTGAGTGAAATAGTTATCTAGTGTTTCCACGACTCTGGGACACGTTCTGATTCTAAAAGGAAAACATATTGGTCATGTTTTGCGGCTGCCAGAAACTACTCCCTTCTTGTTGTCAAGGAGTTTCTAGTGGCCTCTGAGCTAGCTGGCACAAGTAATTAAGTTTAATATACTCGATAGGGACATACCGACCTTAGTCCTATGTCAAACCTATAGGATATATTATTCCAATGCGCAGAGCCTATTAGGGAAATAGGAGCTACACTACACTTCTAGTGACTGAAAATAAATTCCTGAGATCACTCTGCTCACTCCCGCAGAGCACCCCTTTGCAGCCGCTGAGATTTGATTTGGGCAGATTTACGATTGTGCAAAAAGCTCAGCTACGCTCCCTGCTCTTTTTGCTACATCTAAAAACTACCCCCGACCTACATCAATATACTGCCGCTCTGGACGAAGTCAGTGTGCTAGATCGCCACAAGAAAATTGGCTGGATAAACAGGGTGAAATCACTATTGTCCACTCTAGGGATGGAAGGCATTTGGGATAACGACACCCCAGAATCTTTACCAACTAAAGCCCAATTTAAGAAACGTTATTTGGACTGGGTGGCACAGTCCCTTATCTCCCATCCACTCGGGGGTCGCTTGACTCTCGATTTTATGGAGTTCAAACTGGAAGCCGCTTTTGAACAATATTTGGAGGTTGTCACTAATGCCCAGGATAGGAAACTTTTTATGCAATTTAGATTTGGTTCCCTACCTCTTAACACCTTTGTTGCTTCCTGGTCCAAGCATCCCTCGGCGTCTGTGACCTGTCCCGGCTGCTCTCTTGCAGCCGAGTCCATCAGTCACATACTCTTTGCTTGTCCCAGGTACCACAATTTGAGATCTAGGTGGCTAGCTCCCATCTGCAAACAGCTAGGTACTCGTTGTCATAGCGGCGCACTACGTATCCGAAAATCTGTTTCCAGTTCGTTAATTGTATGTGCTGTTGCTAAATTCCTAGGCAAAATGTGGATTAGCAGAAGGTATGCTTTGGCCATGCATCAGACATAATTCCTTTGATTTTTACCACTATTTTAACTGATTTTTACTATGTATTTATTTATTAATCAAGTACTGTATTAACCACGGATTGTACTGCATGATGGGTCATGCCGCTATCTCTAGCGACATAGACGTTTGCAGTTACACCTCCTCGTTCTGAGTTTAATTGGTTTTATCCTTTTCCCTTTTTAACTTATTATTGTATTACACAATTGAACTGAACTTGCTCTTGAATTTTTTGCACTGTACTCCTAGTCCTTTATGCATTTTAGGCACTGGCACTTTCAAGGTTTTTATTTACTTGCAGGGGGATGGGCAGACTTCATTAGCCCCAGGCTCCTCATCTGCAAGATGGTCATAAATCTATCTACCTATGCACATGTATCTCTGTGGCACCTTTTTACCTGGGTCTTAGGAAATTTGGACCCCATGAAGGAAAAGCCTTTGCTATTATGGTCTGTTTTTATAATTGATTGTTTATCATGGTTGTATTGTATTGTATGTATGTGATACTTTTATGGCCGTAACGGCCGAAATAAAGTTATTGACTGACTGACAATATATTAATATGTTACCCCTAAAGCATGCCTCGTAAGCCAGCAGGAGCAGATAATTAATATATAAACAAGTGTCACCCTACATACAGAGAATGATATGCCCTTACAGTGAATAAAAACCCAAAGGCTAGTCAATGTGTAGATTAAAGTAAGTTTTCCATTAACAGACCTTTATGCAAATTAAATCTTTATTACATATCTTTACCTGGGAAAGTACTTGAAAAATGATTGAAAATTATTTACTACTTGGTTTCAAAAATGTAGTTTAATGATGAAAGTAGCGTTTTGATCATTTTAGTGGAAGGAAATTCTTCAATCGCTACACAGAATAAGACTGGCACTACACCACCACCTCCTAAGAACATTTCTGGACCTTGGAAGCAAGAAGAAACTGCTGCAAGAAAGGTACTCAAGGAAACCTGACTCCTGCTGGCACCAAAGGACTAGAACTGTTCGCCAAAGGCCAAATTGTTAAACACCTGCTTGTCTGCTCCAGAGACACAAAACGCAATAGGACATCTGACTCCAATAGAGCCAATGGTGACCACAGAGGACTGAACCCTGCAAGAGCCTTAGCTGAAGTGAGACCTGGTGCCTAGATGCCTGGCCTAAAAACCTGGGGTAGCAGAATTGACCAGATAAACCTTTTCCAACAGTTAGAGATAAGTGAGACTCAGTCATTTTTCATCATCTAGAGGATAGCGGCAAGGCGCTGAGGCATATCCAGAGAAGGCACACCTCGGTGGGAAAGAAAACTAAGTTTGCCCCAATCTGTGCTTTTTACTGCACCGAAAAAGGGTTGAGTGGGACCATGAAGTGAAGGTATGCAGCCTTGGGAAGTCCACCCAGGTACAGATTCCGCCTTGACCCGCTGAAGGATTTTGAGAACCAAAAGCAGTGACTAAGTCTGAAGGTAAAACCTTGGATCAGGGTGAGACAGCGAATCTATTCCAGTGATGACCCAACATCAATGGCTACATAATCCAGCTTAGTCCTGCCTCAAACGTTTGGTGCCAAAACTCATGGATTCAGCAAGATCTTGATGACAATGTTTTGAACTTTGAGGGACTCTTGCTGACTTTAGCATTGGACTATTCCCCGCTGGAAGTTTTTGAACTCCAAAAAAGTCAAAAGTTGCAAGGATGATTAGCAGTACCAACCTCCGCTTCATTGCATACATCTTAAAAATACAACGAGGTCTTGGTCAAGAGCAAACTGATATTATTCAATAGCTCTTTACTTTTTCCAGGTGTTTTGTAATTTTATCTTAAAACTCATATCCCTGGTGCTTCTTATCCATTTAATCATTTTGCCCATTAAGTGTGTTTCTATTTTTCCAAATTGGTTTGGAAATTTTATTGTGTTGTTTTCTTCATTTTTAAATTGTTGACACTTCTTGACCCTAACACATATTTCTCTGAGGAATTACCTGCAACTTGTACCACAGCTACCAAGGGTTGAGCAGAGTTGCATTGAGACTTGTGCTCAGTCCTAACCAGAGTAGGTACCCCTTTCTAAATTAACAATTAACTTTCTGACAGTAGGGCGCTTTACATAGTGCACATCAGAGAATAGAGTGGGGCCTTGAGAGAAGGGCGAGCTGGGTAACACTGGCAGGATTGAAAAAGTGGGACAGTGGGGGATGGTGCAGAATGAGAGTAAGGGAACAGAAATTTGACAGGTGTATATGTCTGAGTCAACACTTCTTAGCCACTCCAAGTTTTTCAGAGTAGCATTTAATTCCATCATTTTTAAGTTATGTGAGAAAGAAGTACGACCAATGTGCTGCTAGCATAAACTTTGCACAGATTTTCTTAAAGAGTGTTTGAAACACTCACTAATTGCAAAAATATAAATAATCCTTTGTCTCTGCTGTTAATTCATTGTCCATTGGGATCATTGCTAATGGAAGGTCAGCATCTAGTGGGGGTGAAGGCTGCATATCTGAAGAAAGTCAGGATGACTCTGCCACAAGAGCACCACCAGATCTTCCTTCTTAATTCTCTCATGTCCTACTTTACCATAAAGCTTGAAGGACACCCAGGAGAGCCTAAGTGGCCCTGAAGTTGAGCAGAATCAGTTTCAGAAAAGCACCAAGGCTTTGCCAACTCTCATCAAACCAGCCGCAACCACTGGGCAAGGGACATCTCCCAAGTTGGCGTGCTACATCGACTTCAGCAAAACGCATAGCACATTTTCAGCCCCTCTGTCCCAGGCTGGTGCTTCCAGAAGGTGTTGTGACCTACCTAAATGTGGCACCAGGTTACAGCAAAAGTTCATAAAAGTGGCCTTCTGCAGTATCCGGGGAGTGCTGTTATTTTGCCTGGTGCTCTATAAATCATCTCAGTATCCTGCCTCTCAAAGTACAAGTGTAAACAAACCCAAGCAGGTTACAGCTATCACACTGCTAACCTCTGTGTCAATATGTCTAGATTCAGAGATACAAATGTTTTCATACTACATTTTAAACCTGTTTCTGACCAATTCTCCCAGTTTCCCATAATAAATAATAAAACAAGAGAAAATACACCACCAGGCAAAAATATGAGTTTTGTTACCTGATCTGTTCACGTTTGTGCTCCTGAACTTGTGGCGTCTTGAATGTGGTGTGGGTGTAATGCTGAGGGTAGAATCCTATGAGAGGTCTTCCACCAGTTGTCAGTGGGCTTGGAGCTTCAGAGTACCCTGAGATGAGCTGAAGACAATACTGACTACTGGTGGGGTCTGAGGGTACAACTGAGAATCTCACTACTTATACCTAAGAAGATGTAACTTCAACTTAATGATCAGTAATAAATCCTGCCTACTTGAACCTCCAGCATCCAGTCATTCATTCATTACTGAGCTTCCGTGTCTAACCATCAGTTTCAGAACCTTCATCCGATGCCACAATCTATCCTCAAAACAAATATACCGCGATCATCTGCACCCAGTGCCTGCTGAACAATCTGACTTCACTCAAACTAAATTCAAGATATTCTGTCACCCGAGGAGCAACCACAAATGCACATGTCCCCTGTTGGTTATTAGCAGAATACTGGAACAAAATATTATCTCACAGAACTATTAAGTCCTAACTGTTGTTTACAAAAATATCACCCCATTGGAGTTAATAATTTACACCAAATAGACCAACATGTTTGTAAAGGGCTACCTCTATTGCCTTACAGAGTCTAGCACTCTGTTGGTGAGCAACAGACAAAAACATGCGGAGCGCATGTCACAGGACTTGTGACATGCGTCTCCGGCACAGGAAATCATACTGGGTGTCAGACCCCGTTCGGGAGCCACAGGGCAGACACGGTCTACAAGGCCCCAACCATATGCCACTGGAGCCAATCCTACTGTGGCTCTGCAGACTGGGCAAGGACATGCCTTTCCACACCGACTCTCAGTGTAGTGAGGGCGAGCAGTCGCAGGAGTCTCAGGGAGGCGGTGCGGAGGGCACGTACTCAGAACTCAACAATCAACCGATAGACACAAAGATTCAGTGGCCAGTCTAGTGCTTGTCCTTCTGGAACAAATAAAGTACTTGTGATCACACATAAATCCTAAATACTACACACTCCGATTTAAGAGTGCTGGGTAATACCTCCGATCATGATTCCATGTGCGGGTGCTACTCCCTCTCACACAATTTCTCTATGTAGTAGACATTATCTCAGGAAAAGGTACTGGTTGGATCTCACCAATGTTGAGACCCTAGTCTCACCCCAAAATACAGAAGGAACTGCAGAGCTTCCTGCTATTCTTGAAGTATTGAAGATACTTTGTGTCACTAAACCGTAAAAGGGTGCCACGCGGCAACCATCACCCCACACCCATCCAACGCTGGATCCCCGGAGGTAGTGCCAGGCTTGACGTCCAACAGCTGGAACATTTGCTTCCCCTTGGGTCCAACCTCAGTGCGTCTCGATTGTGGACTTACACTGCCTAGACTAGAAGACTTCCAAAGTTATTATTGACACCCTGATTATCCAGCCGAAAATATGACCTGGGGCTGCCAACAGTCCAGGGGCAGATCTCGGAAACTTTGCACTGGTGCAAAAATGCAGACAATGTTCTTTGACACCACTTCACGAGGAACAGAGATTGGGAAGATGCCAGGGTGCTTCATTTGAAGCAGCAGTTGCACTCTACTTATATCCTTTCATTCATTCATTCAAACAAGGTTTGGTTCAGTCCATGCTAACAGACTTGGCTCACCGCCTGGCCAAGCATAGCATGCATTTGTAAAGCGGATGTTCACCCCTTGGTGCTGAAATAAGAGAGGTTTTATTGTTACCCAACTCGATGGTACTCATCTGATCGACCTCAGCAAGATGAAAGAGTAAGTGGCCCTGCAGGGATTCAAACCTGGCGCCATGAGGTCAAACACAGGTCCTTGGAGTGGGTGCATCAGTGCACTGAGCTACCACACACGGGCAGCCTGACACAAGACACAACTCACCATACACAATGTCCACAAACCTCTCCGACCCTGGTCACCGAGCCCCTCACACCTGGATGGGGCATCCAGATTACGTAGGCGCAGTTAGAGCACACCAATCATGGTGAACAGGATATAAATACACTTCATATAAAAAAACATCAACATTTTGCGCCAGTGTAACATCCCATAAAAGAAAGTGCGAAAACAAATGTTAGCTTCTAGATCATTTTGTGCCAGTATAATTATTTTTTTAACACACAAAACTCTTTATCCATTAAGGCCTTTGCTAATAAAAAAAAATACAAAAATACAAGTATACTGATTTTACTCCGTTTGTGCTAAGATGGAATCCAAAACTGATCTTACTTATTTTGTTCAAGCTAAATATAATCTTTCACATTATAAATATGTCTAAAGGTACATTTACTATCTATGCAAAACAGCAAAAACAGCAAGTTTTCATTCACTGAATAGAGGCGAAAGAGATTTTGACCACATGCTTGTCAGAAATGCAAATCAAACTCGGTTTCCCTCAAAATACTCCAACAAGCAGCTGTGCTCACGTTCGTGAGCTCTCTCACCCACTCTCTCTCCCTCACCCACTCTCTCTCCCTCCCACTCGCCCTGCCTCACACCCACCTCCTGGGAGGTCAGCTCCCAGCACAAGGGCCCCCACCGTGCACAGGATGAGAAGGGCCAGGGGGGCCACGCAGCCAGATGAGTCCTTCATGCTGCAGTCAGGCCGGGCTCTGGGTCCACGGCCCCGGGCGGCCTCACATTTATAGAGTAGCTTAGGTGAAGGGGCGGAGCCTTGGACTGACAGTGATTGACAGGCAAGTCCTGCACCCACGCCAGGCCTCTTTCACAACTGTCGCTTTCACAATCCCAAACTTTCGGAACTGGGGACCCTCAGGCGCTGTGGTGCAATGTCCTGGGAACACCATTCGTGCAAAGTAGTGAATCATTCAATCTCTCGATTACTTCTCAGGGTTAGGTCTGTCTGTCTGTCTGTAGCATTCAGTTCGACAGTATACTCGCGTCTGCTGGAAGTTCTTAGAGACATCCTCAGCAGATTTTTTCTGCCAGAAAGTTCGGGGTAGTTTTTGCCCCTACATCTTTGAACATGCTCTGTGATAATGCATGCACAGCTGGCAGCGACGTCACTATTGTAACAGAAATCACCGCAATGTTTGTGAGACACGGACACGGGGACATGACCTGTCTCTTTGTCGTGGCCTCTTTGCCCGTCTTTCTCCCATCCCTTGGGGTGTTCACCTGCCCGTCTTCTCGCCAGCAGTAAGGTTTCAGTGCCCCTCTCATCACAGCGCCTTCTGTCAGGTGCTACAGACACCAAAGAGTGAACACTGGAGGCATCACGAGGCGCTAGAGGGGACATTCAGACCTGGGCCCATAATATAGATAGAACATTTGCGTCTTGTTTGCGCTGCAGCGCACTTTTTACTGGGTGCACCAGGCGTGGAGCGGGTCAGTGCACCATGCCGCAAGGAAAGTGCTGCCCAATCATAATAAATGCACTGCCCCTACTGCTGCCACCAGACCGCACCTGCCCCTACTGCTGCCACCAGACCGCACCTGCCCCTACTGCTGCCACCAGCCCGCACCTGCCCTCAGTGCCGCCACCAGCCCGCACCTGCGCCTTGTGCCCCCACCAGCCCGCACCTGCCCTCAGTGCCGCCACCAGCCCGCACCTGCGCCTAGTGCTCCCACCAGCCCGCACCTGCGCCTAGTGCCCCCACCTGCCCGCACCTGCCCCTACTACAGCCACCAGCCAGCACCTGCCCTCAGTGCCGCCACCAGCCCGCACCTGCCCTCAGTGCCGCCACCAGCTTGCACCTGCCCTCAGTGCCTTCACCAGCCCGCACCTGCGCCTAGTGCTCCCACCAGCCTGCACCTGCCCCTACTGCTGCCACCAGCCCGCACCTGCCCCTACTGCTGCCACCAGCCCCTACTGCTGCCACCAGCCCGCACCTGCCCCTGGTGCCCCCACCAGCCCGCACCTGCCCTCAGTGCCGCCGCCAGCCTGCATCTGCCCTCAGTGCCGCCACCAGCCCGCACCCGCCCCTACTGCCGCCACCAGCCCGCACCTGCGCCTAGTGCCCCCACCAGCCTGCACCTTTCCCTACTGCAGCCACCAGCCCGCACCCGCCCTCAGTGCCGCCACCAGCCCGCACCTGCGCCTAGTGCCCCCACCAGCCCGCACCTGCCCTCAGTGCCGACACCAGCCCGCACCTGCCCTCAGTGCCGACACCAGCCTGCACCTGCGCCCAGTGCTCCCACCAGCCCACACCTGCGCCTAGTGCCCCTGTTATATCCCGCATAGATGCCCTAATGTAGACCCGTTCGTACATGCCCTAAAATGGACGTATTCATATTTACCCTAATATGGTCATATTCGTACTTGCCCAATTATGGTCATGGCCGCATATGCCCAATTATGGTCACAACTGTACATGTCCTATTATAGTATGATTCCTTATATAGGCATGATCTTTCACCTACATTGGTCCCAGCTAGTACACAACGAGCTCTGAGGGCTGAACGTTATCTATCCTGTGGTTTTGAATGCAGCAGGGTTCTTCCAAACACAGGCCCACACTGTACTCATTAATTATGCATGGCTTTCTAAGAATACACCACCGGCATAATATGTAGGTACAAAGTTCACCCCTGACGTCTTCCTCATGTCCAATACAAACCATACTGCGGACCGAGACTCTTTATGGTATAAATACACCACATCTTGCCCCGGTAAAGCAGAGGGAACCGAGACTTCCATGCTGACACACTGACCAGAGACGCTGAGGCTCCTGCATGCAGTGGCTCAAGCTGACAGTGGTCTGACACAACCCGGACGGGGTGTCCAACTTGAGACCAGGACGGGGTCCCACACTCTCTCTATTCAGGTATGGGGTTCGACTAAATCCTAGGAGGATTCTTGGCTCTTAGCTTCTAAGACCTACACACATATGCTAGGTACACTCAGGTACATCTAGGTAGGCATCGTAGGAGTACGCACACTTTGCATAATGCTTTTATATTCATGTATGTATCCATGATTATCGCAATATGGTAGAACTGTTCTATCCCTTTGCTTTTATCGTACTGCTGATAATATATCTCTGCTATTGTCTGCTGGTTACCGCAGCACATATATTTTACACTAGAATAACAACTGTTCAATAAATACTTATTGAAACGCCCGACTGTTTATTCTGTGTAACTCTCTGAGACAAACCGAATAAGTGAGCACGAGTGACTGAGCGAAGGGTAGTACATTGTTTCCACAATTCTGAGGGAATCAGGGTTGTCATGGTCTAAGGTTGCCAGAAACTAATCTCTCCCCGATAAAGAGTAAGTAAGTAAGTAAGTCCAGTATTTGTATAGCGCACGAATCACCCCCGAAGGGGTCTCTCGGTGCTGGGGGCCATTGGGAAGATTAAGCGAGCTATTGCCCAGAGTCGCATGGTGCTGGACAGACCCCTGCCGCCGGAGCCAGAGATCGAACCGTGATCCCCAGCGTCCAGCGTCAGTCGCCCTGGCCGCGGCGCCACACCTCTCTCCAGAGGAGACACTAGAGGCACTGCGAGCTAGCTAATGCAAACCAGGCTAACATATACGGTGGGGGTGCACGGAGTCAGTCTGCCACCAAGCCCGCAGTAAATGTTATCCAAACGCGCAGGTCCTGCAGGGGTACTATAGGAGCTACACGACATGGTGCCCAACGTTGATCGGGTACTTATTTAACAGTAGAATCTGAGTAGTTCAGTCGTGCTATTCTCAGAGAACCTACTCACAAAACCCCAGAGATGTCTGGAGTGGGTGGGCACAAAATCCGCCGCAGCTGAGTAGTACGAGAATACTATTTATTGGCTGTTGTTTACTCAAGCTTGAAGAACATTTAGGGGCATATTATCAAGAACGGCGTTAAAATTATCGCCGGTTTAGCGGCAGAAAACTGCCGCTAAAGCGGCGATAATGGGCTTGATAATATGCCCTGGAGAATTCCAATAGAAGCCCATGTTCACACCAGAACATGGACTTCTATTGGAATTCTCAAGAGCATATTATCAAGCACATTATCGCCGCTTTAGCGGCAGTTTTCTGCCGCTAAACCAGCGATAATTTTTAACGCCGTTCTTGATAATATGCCCCATGTTCCTACAATTGTGCATTTTACACCTTATCTTAAGAACTCTTTAACCTCCCTTCTTCCAATTAAAAATGGTGGAAGAAACAAATGCAACAGGGAGAGTTACAACAAACCTCTTAGGTTTAGAAGAAGACCCTGAAGATGTAATACAAATTGCACCAAATTTCAGAAGGGGAGTCACCATAAAACTTTTAGAACATGGCTTAAGAGCCATGGGTGGTACAGTAATTTTCGTGATTGAGGCACACGAATCCAATAAAACAGAGGTGTTCTATTCTTGGGTTACGTAAATCCCAGCAGCGAATCCAATTACAAATGTATTTCACTACTACCTAGGTAAAACACCAGCGGACTATACTCCTTTTGAGGAAGTAGAGGTTCCGCTCACTTACCAGGAGCATAATTACTGGTTTAAAGGCGCCCTACCCCACGTACATGGAAGAGCAAGATTAGGCCCGCTCGGAGGAGCAGGAGCCACATGGCCCATATTAGCGGCATGCACACCACATCCTGACATTAACACAATGACACAGCCAGACTTACTCGTACAACACAGAGATTTAATTAAAATCTACAGAAACCTCACACAATTTGTGATGAGGACTTTAACAGTTCAGCCTGCACCAGCTGCAGCACAAGACAATCCAGTCCAGAGTACAGTTAATAAAATTACTCCACAAACGTACACGTGGTAATGGGCAAAATGCCAGCAAAACGCGAACAAATCCCATTCTGGATAGCTCAGAAAATAACTCAGCTTGAAGCAGTATTCCCGAATACTACAACCAGTGATAAACACAGAATTCTAACAATCTGCTTGCCCATGGGTCTCACAACACAAGTAGAGGATTGCACCTCTTGGGGTTCAGTCTTTGCTGCCATATATACCAGAACACATGGTATCCCGTCCTTAGCAGTAGTACCTGACGTTTTGAGACCGATACAAAATGAGTACGGAGCAGAACCTGTCCTTAACTTAGGGATGAAGTTGCTAAACAACTTTGAACAGGTCTCAGCCATAATACTAGCTGACATTAAGGGGGAAGCAGCTTCTGTGGCGATCCGCCAACGCCTAAGGGAGTTCAGTCCAGACGACCAACAACACGAACTACCCAAAATAATTGAAACTGCATATGCAGAACTAGGCAGAGACAGTCTAGGTGGGAAAGCATTAAAACCACAACTGGTGGGCAGTCCTGAAAAGGACACTACAAAACAGACACCTACTTCTTCTAAAAAGAAGTGGGAAAATAAAAAACAACAAAAGTCTAAAGACACCAGATCTCAGTCCAGAGGTAGGTCTCCTCAACAGGAGCCCTCTGAAAAGAAGTATAACCTCAGGAATAGGGATAACATAAAAAAAACTGACAGGTATCAGGATACTGATACTCGTTCCTCTCGTTCCTTTCAGGGTTCATCACGAAACTCCGAGAGGGAAGGACGGTCAAAGGAGCGTACAAAGTCCAGAGACACGCAACACGCTGCGGACTACGCACCTAAAAAAGAGGATAAACAAAAATCAAAACCTCAGTTCAAAAAGAAGAAGGTAGCAGGTCTCAAGATCAAACATGCGCAGAATTCTGAGGACACAGCTTCTGAACGGGGAATGGGCTCTGACGATGCTAGACAGCTCGGCAGAAGTAACAATAGCTCGCCAGAACCTGAAGGAATTTCTGGTGACAGCGGAGTTGAGTGAGTATATCACAGTGGAAACACCTGATACTCGGGTAAGTGTCCCACATAAGTTACATGAGATAACACTCCGGATGGAGGGGGACAAGCCCAAAAAAGTTAAAGGTCTCTTTTGGAAAAATCTGTCATCTGGTTATGACATTCTATTAGCAGAACAAGACTGTCCGCCAGCATTCGTCATGGAGTGCCCTAGGGGAGAAACAATAATTTTCCAGCCTTTTCGGACCTCGTTCCCGTTCACCTAAAACATGCATATGCGCAGGAGTGGGCGGTGGCCCTAGCTCCAGCATTGTATAGAAATCATGCTGGTTGGGATGAGGACTCAACCCACCACGTGATCCCGTTAAATGTTTCCCCGAATGCCCAAAGGCAATACCCAATAAAGCAGGAAGCTAAAAAACAAGTCAGGGAGATTCTGGATCAACTTGAATATCAGGGGGTGATAGAAAATTGCACTTCACCTATGAACAATCCTTTGTTCCCAGTAGCCAAACCTGACAACACATATTGTCTAGTTTTAGATTACAGACATTTAAACACTTGCACAAAGACATTTGCAGTTCAAAATGCACACAGTGCCGCATTAATGAAACATTGTGCGGAAAAAATACAAAACGACACTTGATATCTCAAATGGATTTTTCTGCCAAAATATAGCGCCTGAAAGCAGGTATCTAACCGCATTCAGTGCGTTAGGTTCCCAACGGCAATTTTGCCGACTCCCACAAGGGTACAAGAATAGCCCGGGGTTGTTTTCAGCAAGGGTAACAGAGTTACTCCAAAATTTGGATGAAGAAGCATTGTCCTATGTGGATGATATTTATCTGACGGACGATGACTGAAAGAGGCACTTGACCAGGGTGAGCACCATTATTATGGGATTCGCCTCTGAGGGCTATAAATTTAATTTAAAAAAATCAAAAATTGCCCACCTCAATGTCCTGTTTTAGGATACGAGCTGTCAAGTGAGGGAAAAGCGTGGCAGCTAACTTTTTAGAAAAGTGTGCGCTGCTCCAACCTCCAAAATAATTAAAGAATTTACAATCAATTCTGGGATTCCTACATTTTGGTCGAACATACATTTTGGATTACGCAGAAAGGGTAAAACCTTTCTACGACTTAATAAAACCTGACTTTTCAATCAAACAATGGACACAGGAACACACAAATATCCTGCGTTCCCTACAGGAAGACATGATAGCTTCTAAACATTTACAGACACGCGTAAACGCACAGAACTTAGTGATCCGAGTCATAGCGGGTCAATGCGGGTACACTTATTTAACTTTTAATGAAGGTGAAACAGTACCAATCGCATACAAATCACACCTGTATACAAACGCAGAAATGCATTTCACTTCAACAGAAAAAATCCTGACAGCAGTGCAGACCGCTGTGGCAAAAGAGAAAGAGCTCTGGCTCAGGGAAAACGCATAATTGTCGTGACCCCAGTACCAGCTTTAGAAGCTGTTACAAAAGCTAGCATTCCAAATGTTAAAGCCTTACATCCAAGATGGATACAATGGGCTAATTCTCTTACTGCAACGGATGTTGAAGACAGATTTGATCCTAGTTTAAAAACACAGGCATTCCTGCAATACGAACAAGAATATCCTCTACCAAATGAAATATTGCCTCTCGATCAGTATGAATACATTATTTACACTGACGGTTCTGCTCAACCAGCCATAGGGAGTAAGCAAGCTTACAGCGCAGCGTGTGCGATTGTTAAAGGTCGCATGCACGATGGCAAGTTCCATCCGAGTTGCACAAAAACGCAATCTGTAGGAGACTGCACGGCTCAGTTGGCAGAACTCAAAGCACTAATACTGGCACTTATAAATACGGATCACGAATTCCCCACACTTATTGTGTGTGATTCCTTTTACTGTGTACAGTCGTACAATGAATATCTACATCATTGGGAACAAAACGGTTTCAAGGATGCAAAAGGTGGCACAATTAAGTATAAAATGCTATGGGAACAGGTAGTGGAGTTGAGAAACGAACTACCAAGGGCTCACGTGATACATACACTGAGTCATCAGCGTGATGGCGTTCACATTGAAGGGAATTCATTGGCTGATGAAGCCGCAAAGGGGGCTGTTCGCACAGCCGCTGTAGTTGCAGTCACTCGTTCAAAGACGAGGGTAGACAGCGAGATAATGGTAGCTGTCAATGCTTCATGCAAAGACAGCACAGCAGTACCTAAAAAATTTCCACTCAAGTACTCCTACAAATTAGATGCACAAAACATTCCATATGCTCAGATTCCTGGAGTGGGGGATAGAGTAATACCAAATATGGATCGTAGGCTAGGCTTGATTTTAGCGGCACACGAGGGTTTGGGTTCTGCGCATACAGGCATTACAGCGACTATTTCTTTATTGAAACAGCGCTATTGGTGGCCAGGGTTAACAAAGCAGACTAAAGACTATGTCTTGAAATGCGACATCTGTCAGCAGATAAAAGGCTCCACCGTAACACGCCCAGCGCAGACACCATTACTGATATCAGACAAACCTCTCGCATGTGTGTATTTGGACCACTGCGGACCTCTACAATCTGATGGGTCCAAGAAATATATCATGGTTGCAGTGGATTCCTGCTCAAGATTCCTATGGGTTTGGCCTCAGCGCTCGGCTGACGCTCGAACTGTTATAAAAGATTTGCGAGTCTTTATCGGCACATACGCAGTTGGCACGTTACATTCTGACCGTGGTCCGGCATGTAGCTCTCGGGCTTACAAAGAGGCCATGGAAGGAATGGGCGTAGCATTGCGGTACTCCTCTCGGTACCATCCCGAGGGAAATTCTGTTGTGGAGAGGAAAAACCGAGACTTAAAGCAATCTTTAACAGCTAGGGTATTAGGCAAGGGCGGTAGATGGGTCGATCACCTTTATGGAGTACAGCGGGCGCTCAATAATCAGCCAAGAAGCCCTTAGGAGGTGTCACTCTTTACGAGGTCCTATTTGGGACAAGAATGTGGGTACCTGATCTTGATTGTGAAGGCACAGTGGCGGATGAAAAACCATTTGATATCCATGATCGTTTGGCTGTTTTACAGGATCTAAATGAATCCAGAACACAACAAAGTAACGTGCTCCAGAAACAGACCGCCACTGAGGAAGTCAAGGCAGTAACGGCAAGACCTATCTGGATTCCAAAACTCGGGGGTCTAGTCAGAGAGAAGATTGCTGACAAGAAAGAATTTGGGCCATCCTACAGAAAGCCTGTACCGGTCCTTGCAATCCACGGCACAAGAACTGTACTTCTGCCGCCTCTTGCTGGAAAAAAGGAGAAAAGATTCGTCTCAATTGACTTAATCAAACCACACTATGTGGCCGATACTAAACAGTAGGCCACGTGGAATCCACAGTAGCAGACGCCCTCCTCTCGCTACAATCCAAGAATTCCAAACAGAAAGACTCATCACGTTTGAAGAGCCACCTGTACGGAATGAAGGACTAAGCAACAATGCTATGGAACTCGTTCCACTTCAACAAGAAATTCATCCTCAAAATGAAAACCAACTTAACAATCAAGTTGCAATAAGACCTAATACAGACATTTACGTCAACATGCCTCATCAAGAGCAAAATCCGATTTCAACAAATCCCGATGCAATTCCAACAATTGATCGAACTGCTTCTGGCTATTTCATGAACTTTGATACGTTTTCACTGGATCCAAGCGAACCGGAAACGACGCCAGCCAAAAAATCACTCCAACAGAAACTCATTGACTTTTTGAACTTTTTTAGAAAGACTTACCTGGTGTCACCTTGTATAGAACTATGGTATATCACTGGGATTTTATTTTTCATTTTTTGGCTAGGTTTAATAATAACTTTTAGTATGCTTATTAATGGACGATACCTCCAACCAAGCTCTACAGCCCAAAGAGTCAATTTGATTTTAAAACCACACCAGTCTTCACATCGTGAACCAAGAGACTTGTCTTCAGTGAACATCACAGCAGTTCCTATACCGGACGGTATAGTATGGGACAAGATTGATTATGATATATTAGGTCCGACTGAACTTTTAAAGCTAAAACATGTATTTAAAATTTCTTTAAGTGATATCATCACCTTCAGTACATTTTCTGATGATTGGGACACTGAAACTGTAAATGCTATGATGTCTGATTTAGAAAAACTGCTGCATTCCCGAACAATTAAATGTTAGAAAGTACTTCAGACTATGATACATTGTACTGTTACCAACATTTTGGTGATCATTTCTTACACAAGTCTATAACACCTAGAAATGTATTTGAATACCACCAGTGGGAACACTGCCCAACCCCTCCAAAAGGTAGTTCACAAGCATTTGCAGAGAAATTCACATAATTCTCAGGGTTTAACACATCCGACCCTAAGTCATTTTATTATAAAGTGGAGAAAAATTCAGCTCCGAAAATTATGTTAACAAACACCAAACATATTTACTCTGCATCCTTTCTGAACCAGTTGTCTAAACAGGGTTTCGATCTATGGAAAGACACAATAGATTCCAAATCAATCTGGGGTTCTAGGGACTGGCAAGTCCAGGGAATAGAAGCACTTTTTAGAGCATGCATCATCCTGCAGCAGATTTTATTTCTGAATGAAACTGTGCAACAGACATCCTGTCTTGGATTAGCCAAAGGCAAGGAAATGAATACACCGGGGTTTCCAACACCATCGCAGATGGGTGGGGGGCAGAATTCAACTACACAAGGGGTAGGATTAGATGACATTTTTCAGTACAACAGATCAGATCCTGATTGGACAGAATGGCTGGTTTGGCCAATTGACACAAACAAATGTCAACAGAGATTTATGAATACAACCGCAGGGTTTAGTATCCATAGGCCAGACCCACGCTACGTACAAAGACAACACCCAGGGGTAGTGACATCGTATAGTGTTGGGAAGTTGTGCCTTGATTGGCTAGAGACCTCAACACTGACAGAAGTCAAACAACACTTGACCTTACTCACACCTGACATGGCGCTTAGAGATTTTCTACTAGGTCCCAGGAAACAACGTCAGAAACGTTTCATATATGCAGGCCTTTATGCCTACTATAATGAAAACTGGAAAATATCCCAACAAGAGGCCGCAGAAAGGATACGAGAGATAGACCGTATTAACTTAGAAAAAGCATTGGCAGTAGTGGATAATGGGTTAACTACTTTGACCTCCAGGATTTACTCCTTAGGCAACATTGTGTCCTCGGCGATCGACATATTAGAACAAGATCTGGCCTTGTTACAACACGGGCAATCTCAGCTACGTTCTATTATGATGTTAAGCTGGACGCTGCAATCTTTGCGTGTAGGCTATGTGCCATGCGTTTTATAAACACCACGTCTCTGTTTTCAGAATACAATCTAACTGATAAACAGACAGAAATGGCACAAAGGGGAGCCAAATATACAATGCTGCGTATTGAGAAACTGGAAAGGTTACCATTCACTGTAGCCGATTCACCATCAACAGAATGACTTATTCATGGCCAAATCACTCTGCCGGTCACTACGTTTCAGTTTCAATATTGCCTTGAGCAAAGGCAGGCAGGCAAATATGTAAAAATGGGTAAGGGATACATCAAGGAAACTTGGGAGTTACCATATAGATACCGATGACGGAATGGGAACGAGAAGTGTATCTGAGTGGTACAAACTGCAAGAACGCTTTGAGTGGTTCTCTCATGTGTCAGGATATTTCTCTACACGGAGCCTGCAGTGGTTCAGTGGCAAACTTATCTTGTCACATGTCAGGGACCCCAGCGGCCATGATCACGCCGGTTTTCCAGCTGCTCTCGAATGGGAGTTACTTAATGCTAAATGATCAAGGTTGTTGTGGGATGCTTCCGGGCGTCGCATATCTAGTAACTGTTAACTCCAGGGTTACT
The DNA here is from genome assembly GCA_963921515.1 of Calotriton arnoldi. Classification (NCBI taxonomy): domain Eukaryota; kingdom Metazoa; phylum Chordata; class Amphibia; order Caudata; family Salamandridae; genus Calotriton; species Calotriton arnoldi. Next base: position 214,857 of record CAWUFW010000075.1, on the reverse strand, counting down.
TGCTGTATGCAAGTATTGTTTCCGCCACTGAACACAGTCAGGGAGGCGCCGTTATGGCCTTCGCTGAATGTTTCTTTTATACAGTTTGATACTCTGAGCAGATTGAAAGCCATGCTTTTACAGCAACCCGTGCCCTTTACCTCCGCTCGAGAAACCACGAACTTCAAGTTGCAAGGACCTCGACTGAGATACAGGCACTCATACATACAAACTGCCCCATTCATTTCGCGGAAATGTTGGGACGTATCTTCAATATGTCTGATACGAGCGGAATTGTACACCTATTTAAGACCATAGGGTCCGGACTGTTAAGCACCTTTCAGACAGTCCTCAGAGTAATCCCAAATTTTATACACTCCGTGTTGGGAAGCGTATTTGGAGGATTCCCGCTCATCCTGTTCCTAATTGCAGGAATCCTGATTGTAATATTGCTGCTGCGCAATGGACGGCCCCCTTCCCGAGGGAATGGTGAACACGCTCCTGGAGCGGAAACACCGTGAACGCATGGTACAACTTCTGGGCATTTCTTGCCTGCGAGAACTCAATGCCTCCTGGTTTCTATCATTTAGACCAGTCTGGATAGACTGCATCTTACCTGTGCTTCGATGCCTGTTCTGCGGAGAAGAATGCACGTTGGATCTTTGTCTAACTTTTCCATCAGATGCGCCTCCGGACACGGATGCAATACTGGACCCTATAAAGACTCACGCTCTGCGTTGTCCTCAACGGCTTCCGATTCTGATGAATGCATTCCTGGAGAACCCACAGGTGCCGTTCGCTCCTGCTGGGTTAGGTGATTCATCCACAGGCACCCAGGTTACAACTGCTGCACAAGCTGCCGCAGCTCCGACTGTTGGCAGTACTACATTCCATCTATGTGCAATTGACGTTCTCTGTGAGGCGTTGGATTTGTCATCTACAGCAGCTGACACCGATAATATTGAGCTTCCCAGCCAGGACGCGTAATCTTGAATTGGCTCATCGTGTCCTGGGAAAGAATTCGGCTTCTCCACTCGTTTCAAAATAAACAATCTAAATTTGGAACATTTCTTACATTGACACTTTCGCTTGAGAAAAGCATGGCCTTCTCCTGCTTATCTTGATACAACTTCTATAAAGGGACTTTTAAGTGGCAACTATAAAAAGCTGAATTTGATTTTTTTTTTTAAAGCACCCAAATTTTAACGATTTTTTAGAACCATGTTTTTACTTGCTTTTAAAGAAAAATGTTTTTAAATTATCCAGATTTTAAGTATGGTGATTTATTATCCCGGTCTGAAGAGGAGTGGGTGTTATATCCCACATAGATGCCCTAATGTAGACCCGTTCGTACATGCCCTAAAATGGACGTATTCTTATTTACCCTAATATGGTCATATTCGTACTTGCCCAATTATGGTCATGGCCGCATATGCCCAATTATGGTCACAACTGTACATGTCCTATTATAGTATGATTCCTTATATAGGCATGATCTTTCACCTACATTGGTCCCAGCTAGTACACAACGAGCTCTGAGGGCTGAACGTTATCTATCCTGTGGTTTTGAATGCAGCAGGGTTCTTCCAAACACAGGCCCACACTGTACTCATTAATTATGCATGGCTTTCTAAGAATACACCACCGGCATAATATGTAGGTACAAAGTTCACCCCTGACGTCTTCCTCATGTCCAATACAAACCATACTGCGGACCGAGACTCTTTATGGTATAAATACACCACATCTTGCCCCGGTAAAGCAGAGGGAACCGAGACTTCCATGCTGACACACTGACCAGAGACGCTGAGGCTCCTGCATGCAGTGGCTCAAGCTGACAGTGGTCTGACACAACCCGGACGGGGTGTCCAACTCGAGACCAGGACGGGGTCCCACACTCTCTCTATTCAGGTATGGGGGTTCGACTAAATCCTAGGAGGATTCTTGGCTCTTAGCTTCTAAGACCTACACACATATGCTAGGTACACTCAGGTACATCTAGGTAGGCATCGTAGGAGTACGCACACTTTGCATAATGCTTTTATATTCATGTATGTATCCATGATTATCGCAATATGGTAGAACTGTTCTATCCCTTTGCTTTTATCGTTCTGCTGATAATATATCTCTGCTATTGTCTGCTGGTTACCGCAGCACATATATTTTACACTAGAATAACAATTTTTCAATAAATACTTATTGAAACGCCCGACTGTTTATTCTGTGTAACTTTCTGAGACAAACCGAATAAGTTAGCACGAGTGACTGAGCGAAAGGTAGTACATTGTTTCCACGATTCTGAGGGAATCAGGGTTGTCATGGTCTAAGGTTGGCAGAAACTAATCTCTCCCCGATAAAGAGGAGACACTAGTGGCACTGCGAGTTAGCTAATGCAAACCAGGCTAACATATACGGTGGGGGTGCAGGGAGTCAGTCTGCCACCAAGCCCGCAGTATATGTTATCCAAACGCGCAGGTCCTGCAGGGGTACTATAGGAGCTGCATGACACCCCCACCAGACCGCACCTGCCCCTACTGCAGCCACCATCCCGCACCTGCCCTCAGTGCTGCCACCAGCCCGCACCTGCACCTAGTGCGCACCTGCCCTCAGTGCCGCCACCAACCCGCACCTGCCCTCAGTGCCGCCACCAGCCCGCACCTGCCCTCAGTGCCACCACCAGCCCGCACCTGCGCCTAGTGCTCCCACCAGCCCACACCTGCCCCTACTGCTGCCACCAACCCGCACCTGCCCCTACTGCTGCCACCAGCCTGCACCTGCCCCTACTGCTGCCACCAGCCCGCACCTGCCACTAGTGCCCCCACCAGCCCTCCGTGCTGCCGCCAGCCCGCACCCGCCCTCAGTGCCGCCACCAGCCCGCACCTGCCCCTACTGCCGCCACCAGCCCGCACCTGCACCTAGTGCCCCCACCAAGCCGCACCTGTCCCTACTGCAGCCACCAGCATGCACCTGCCCTCAGTGCCGCCACCAGCCCACACCTGCGCCTAGTGCCCCCACAAGCCGGCACCTGCCCTCAGTACCGACACCAGCCCGCACCTGCCCTCAGTGCCGCCACCAGCCCGCACCTGTGCCTAGTGCTCCCACCAGCCCGCACCTGCCCTTACTGCTGCAACCAGCCCGCACCTGCCCCTACTGCTGCCACCAGCCCGCACCTGCCCCTACTGCTGCCACCAGCCCGCACCTGCCCCTACTGCTGCCACCAGCCCGCACCTGCCCCTACTGCTGCCACCAGCCCGCACCTGCCCCTACTGCTGCCACCAGCCCGCACCTGCCCCTACTGCTGCTGCCAGCCTGCACCTGCCCCTACTGCTGCCACCAGCCTGCACCTGCCCCTAGTGCCCCAACCAGCCCGCACCTGCCCTCAGTGCTGCCGCCAGCCCGCACCTGCCCTCAGTGCTGCCACTAGCCCGCACCTGCCCCTACTGCCGCCACCAGCCCGCACCTGTGCCTAGTGCCCCCACCAGCCCGCACCTGTCCCTATTGCAGCCACCAGCCCGCACCTGCCCTCAGTGCCGCCACCAGCCCGCACCTGCGCCTAGTGCCCCCACCAATCCGCACCTGCCCTAAGTGCCAACACCAGCCCGCACCTGCCCTCAGTGCCGCCACCAGCCGGCACCTGCCCCTAGTGCCCCCACGAGCCCACACCTGCCCTCAGTGCTGCCGCCAGCACGCACCTGCCCCTAGTGCCCCCACCAGCCCGCACCTGCCCTCAGTGCCGCCACCAGTCCGCACCTGCCCTTAGTGCTGCCACCAGCCCGCACCTGCGCCTTGTGCTCCCACCAGCCCACACCTGCCCTCAGTGTTGCCGCCAGCCCGCACCTGCCCCTATTGCTGCCACCAGCCCGCACCTGCCCCTACTGCTGCCACCAGCCCGCACCTGCCCCTACTGCTGCCACCAGCCCACACCTGCCCCTACTGCTGCCACCAGCCCGCACCTGCCCCTACTGCTGCCACCAGCCCGCACCTGCCCCTACTGCTGCCATCAGCCCGCACCTGCCCTCAGTGCCGCCACCAGCCCGCACCTGCCCCTAGTGCCCCCACCAACCCGCACCTGCCCTCAGTGCTGCCGCCAGCCCGCACCTGCGCCTAGTGCCCCCACCAGCCCGCACCTGCCCCTACTGCTGCCACCAGCCCGCACCTGCCCTCAGTGCTGCTGCCAGCCCGCACCTGCCCTCAGTGCGGCCACCAGCCCGCACCTGCCCCTACTGCTGCCACCAGCCCGCACCTGCGCCTACTGCTACCACCAGCCCGCACCTGCCCCTAGTGCCCCCATCAGCCCGCACCCGCCCCTAGTGCCCCCACCAGCCCGCACCTGCGTTCAGTGCTGCCGCCAGCCCGCACCTGCGCCTAGTGCCCCCACCAGCCCGCACCTGCCCCTACTGCTGCCACCAGCCTGCACCTGCCCCTAGTGCCCCCAGCAGCCCGCACCTGCCCTAAGTGCTGCCGCCAGCCCGCACCTGCGCCTACTGCTGACACCAGCCCGCACCTGCCCCTAGTGCTGCCGCCAGCTCGCACCTGCGCCTAGTGCCACCACCAACCCGCACCTGCCCTCAGTGCCGCCACCAGCCCGCACCTGCGACTAGTGCCCCCACCAGCCCGCACCTGCCCCTACTGCTGCCACCAGCCTGCACCTGCCCCTAGTGCCCCCACCAGCCCACACCTGCCCTCAGTGCTGCCACCAGCCCGCACCTGCCCTTAGTGCCGCCACCAGCCCGCACCTGCCCCTAGTGCCGCCACCAGCCCGCACCTGCCCCTAGTGCCCCCACCAGCCCGCACCTGTGCCTAGTGCCCCCACCAGCCCGCACCTGCGCCTCGTGCCACCACCAACCCGCACCTGCCCTCAGTGCCACCACCAGCCCGCACCTGCGCCTCGTGCCACCACCAACCCGCACCTGCCCTCAGTGCCGCTACCAGCCCGCACCTGCCCCTAGTGCTGCCACCAGCCTGCACCTGCCCCTAGTGCCGCCACCAGCCTGCACCTGCGCCTAGTGCCACCACCAACCCGCACCTGCCCTCAGGGCCACCACCAGCCTGCACCTGCCCCTAGTGCCCCCACTAGCCTGCACCTGCCCCTAGTGCTGCCGCCAGCCCGCAACTACCCTCAGTGCCCCCACCAGCCCGCACCTGCCCCTAGGGTTGCCGCCAGCCCGCTCCTGCCCCTAGTGCCATCGCCAGCCCGCACCTGCCCCTAGTGCCATCACCAGCCCGCACCTGCCCCTACTGCTGCCACCAGCCCACACCTGCCCTCAGTGCCGCCACCAGCCCGCACCTGCCTTCAGTGCCGCCACCAGCCCGCACCTGCCCTCAGTGCCACCACCAGCCCGCACCTGCGCCTAGTGCTGCTACCAGCCTGCACTTGTCCCTAGTGCCACCACCAGCCCGCACCTGCCCCTAGTGCCGCCACCAGCCCGCACCTGCCCCTACTGCTACCACCAGCCCGCACCTGCCCTCAGTGCCGCCACCAGCCCGCACCTGCCCCTAGTGCCACCACCATCCTGCACCTGCCCCTAGTGCCTCCACCAGCCTGCACCTACCCCTACTTCCGCCACCAGCCCGCACCTGCCCTCAGTGCCGCCACTTGCAAAAACAACACTTGATGGACAGAATGCAGAACAATGTCATACATTCACCCCAGTACAGAGATCTGGGCCTAAATCCATCGTTTTTTTGCTCACCATGCCATTACAGTTTGGACCCAGCCATATGCAAATCAGTCTTGACCCTGTGCCTCATGGGAACAGTCCAGCCCGAACTGCCAAGCCAGGTCCTCCCTGGACTGTAAACAAGCATCCTAGGACCGGTTTCGGGGTTTCACCCTCTTCAGCCAGGATGGCTTGATTCCAGTGCCATGGAGAGCACGGGTCCCACGTCTGGGCATACCCGTACCACTCGGGGTGACAAATGCAAAAACAACACTTGATGGACAGAATGCAGAACAATGTCATACATTCACCCCAGTACAGAGATCTGGGCCTAAATCCATCGTTTTTTGCTCACCATGCCATTCCAGTTTGGACCCAGCCATATGCAAATCAGTCTTGACCCTGTGCCTCATGGGAACAGTCCAGCCCGAACTGCCAAGCCAGGTCCTCCCTGGACTGGAAACAAGCATCCTAGGACCGGTTTCGGGGTTTCACCCCTCTTCAGCCAGGATAGCTTGATTCCAGTGGCATGGAGAGCACGGGTCCCACGTCTGGGCATACCCGTACCACTCGGGGTGACAAATGCAAAAACAACACTTGATGGACAGAATGCAGAACAATGTCATACATTCACCCCAGTACAGAGATCTGGGCCTAAATCCATCGTTTTTTTGCTCACCATGCCATTCCAGTTTGGACCCAGCCATATGCAAATCAGTCTTGACCCTGTGCCTCATGGGAACAGTCCAGCCCGAACTGCCAATCCAGGTCCTCCCTGGACTGTAAACAAGCATCCTAGGACCGGTTTCGGGGTTTCACCCCTCTTCAGCCAGGATGGCTTGATTCCAGTGCCATGGAGAGCACGGGTCCCACGTCTGGGCATACCCGTACCACTCGGGGTGACAAATGCAAAAACAACACTTGATGGACAGAATGCAGAACAATGTCATACATTCACCCCAGTACAGAGATCTGGGCCTAAATCCATCGTTTTTTTGCTCACCATGCCATTCCAGTTTGGACCCAGCCATATGCAAATCAGTCTTGACCCTGTGCCTCATGGGAACAGTCCAGCCCGAACTGCCAAGCCAGGTCCTCCCTGGACTGGAAACAAGCATCCTAGGACCGGTTTCGGGGTTTCACCCCTCTTCAGCCAGGATAGCTTGATTCCAGTGGCATGGAGAGCACGGGTCCCACGTCTGGGCATACCCGTACCACTCGGGGTGACAAATGCAAAAACAACACTTGATGGACAGAATGCAGAACAATGTCATACATTCACCCCAGTACAGAGATCTGGGCCTAAATCCATCGTTTTTTTGCTCACCATGCCATTACAGTTTGGACCCAGCCATATGCAAATCAGTCTTGACCCTGTGCCTCATGGGAACAGTCCAGCCCGAACTGCCAAGCCAGGTCCTCCCTGGACTGTAAACAAGCATCCTAGGACCGGTTTCGGGGTTTCACCCCTCTTCAGCCAGGATGGCTTGATTCCAGTGCCATGGAGAGCACGGGTCCCACGTCTGGGCATACCCGTACCACTCGGGGTGACAAATGCAAAAACAACACTTGATGGACAGAATGCAGAACAATGTCATACATTCACCCCAGTACAGAGATCTGGGCCTAAATCCATCGTTTTTTGCTCACCATGCCATTCCAGTTTGGACCCAGCCATATGCAAATCAGTCTTGACCCTGTGCCTCATGGGAACAGTCCAGCCCGAACTGCCAAGCCAGGTCCTCCCTGGACTGGAAACAAGCATCCTAGGACCGGTTTCGGGGTTTCACCCCTCTTCAGCCAGGATAGCTTGATTCCAGTGGCATGGAGAGCACGGGTCCCACGTCTGGGCATACCCGTACCACTCGGGGTGACAAATGCAAAAACAACACTTGATGGACAGAATGCAGAACAATGTCATACATTCACCCCAGTACAGAGATCTGGGCCTAAATCCATCGTTTTTTTGCTCACCATGCCATTCCAGTTTGGACCCAGCCATATGCAAATCAGTCTTGACCCTGTGCCTCATGGGAACAGTCCAGCCCGAACTGCCAAGCCAGGTCCTCCCTGGACTGGAAACAAGCATCCTAGGACCGGTTTCGGGGTTTCACCCCTCTTCAGCCAGGATAGCTTGATTCCAGTGGCATGGAGAGCACGGGTCCCACGTCTGGGCATACCCGTACCACTCGGGGTGACAAATGCAAAAACAACACTTGATGGACAGAATGCAGAACAATGTCATACATTCACCCCAGTACAGAGATCTGGGCCTAAATCCATCGTTTTTTTGCTCACCATGCCATTCCAGTTTGGACCCAGCCATATGCAAATCAGTCTTGACCCTGTGCCTCATGGGAACAGTCCAGCCCGAACTGCCAAGCCAGGTCCTCCCTGGACTGGAAACAAGCATCCTAGGACCGGTTTCGGGGTTTCACCCCTCTTCAGCCAGGATAGCTTGATTCCAGTGGCATGGAGAGCACGGGTCCCACGTCTGGGCATACCCGTACCACTCGGGGTGACAAATGCAAAAACAACACTTGATGGACAGAATGCAGAACAATGTCATACATTCACCCCAGTACAGAGATCTGGGCCTAAATCCATCGTTTTTTTGCTCACCATGCCATTCCAGTTTGGACCCAGCCATATGCAAATCAGTCTTGACCCTGTGCCTCATGGGAACAGTCCAGCCCGAACTGCCAAGCCAGGTCCTCCCTGGACTGGAAACAAGCATCCTAGGACCGGTTTCGGGGTTTCACCCCTCTTCAGCCAGGATAGCTTGATTCCAGTGGCATGGAGAGCACGGGTCCCACGTCTGGGCATACCCGTCCCACTCGGGGTGACAAATGCAAAAACAACACTTGATGGACAGAATGCAGAACAATGTCATACATTCACCCCAGTACAGAGATCTGGGCCTAAATCCATCGTTTTTTTGCTCACCATGCCATTCCAGTTTGGACCCAGCCATATGCAAATCAGTCTTGACCCTGTGCCTCATGGGAACAGTCCAGCCCGAACTGCCAAGCCAGGTCCTCCCTGGACTGAAAACAAGCATCCTAGGACCGGTTTCACCCCTCTTCAGCCAGGATAGCTTGATTCCAGTGGCATGGAGAGCACGGGTCCCACGTCTGGGCATACCCGTACCACTCGGGGTGACAAATGCAAAAACAACACTTGATGGACAGAATGCAGAACAATGTCATACATTCACCCCAGTACAGAGATCTGGGCCTAAATCCATCGTTTTTTGCTCACCATGCCATTCCAGTTTGGACCCAGCCATATGCAAATCAGTCTTGACCCTGTGCCTCATGGGAACAGTCCAGCCCGAACTGCCAAGCCAGGTCCTCCCTGGACTGGAAACAAGCATCCTAGGACCGGTTTCGGGGTTTCACCCCTCTTCAGCCAGGATAGCTTGATTCCAGTGGCATGGAGAGCACGGGTCCCACGTCTGGGCATACCCGTACCACTCGGGGTGACAAATGCAAAAACAACACTTGATGGACAGAATGCAGAACAATGTCATACATTCACCCCAATACAGAGATCTGGGCCTAAATCCATCGTTTTTTTGCTCACCATGCCATTCCAGTTTGGACCCAGCCATATGCAAATCAGTCTTGACCCTGTGCCTCATGGGAACAGTCCAGCCCGAACTGCCAAGCCAGGTCCTCCCTGGACTGGAAACAAGCACCCTAGGACCGGTTTCGGGGTTTCACCCCTCTTCAGCCAGGATAGCTTGATTCCAGTGGCATGGAGAGCACGGGTCCCACGTCTGGGCATACCCGTACCACTCGGGTTGACAAATGCAAAAACAACACTTGATGGACAGAATGCAGAACAATGTCATACATTCACCCCAGTACAGAGATCTGGGCCTAAATCCATCGTTTTTTTGCTCACCATGCCACTCCAGTTTGGACCCAGCCATATGCAAATCAGTCTTGACCCTGTGCCTCATGGGAACAGTCCAGCCCGAACTGCCAAGCCAGGTCCTCCCTGGACTGGAAACAAGCATCCTAGGACCGGTTTCGGGGTTTCACCCCTCTTCAGCCAGGATAGCTTGATTCCAGTGGCATGGAGAGCACGGGTCCCACGTCTGGGCATACCCGTACCACTCGGGGTGACAAATGCAAAAACAACACTTGATGGACAGAATGCAGAACAATGTCATACATTCACCCCAGTACAGAGATCTGGGCCTAAATCCATCGTTTTTTTGCTCACCATGCCATTCCAGTTTGGACCCAGCCATATGCAAATCAGTCTTGACCCTGTGCCTCATGGGAACAGTCCAGCCCGAACTGCCAAGCCAGGTCCTCCCTGGACTGGAAACAAGCATCCTAGGACCGGTTTCGGGGTTTCACCCCTCTTCAGCCAGGATAGCTTGATTCCAGTGGCATGGAGAGCACGGGTCCCACGTCTGGGCATACCCGTACCACTCGGGGTGACAAATGCAAAAACAACACTTGATGGACAGAATGCAGAACAATGTCATACATTCACCCCAGTACAGAGATCTGGGCCTAAATCCATCGTTTTTTTGCTCACCATGCCATTCCAGTTTGGACCCAGCCATATGCAAATCAGTCTTGACCCTGTGCCTCATGGGAACAGTCCAGCCCGAACTGCCAAGCCAGGTCCTCCCTGGACTGGAAACAAGCATCCTAGGACCGGTTTCGGGGTTTCACCCCTCTTCAGCCAGGATAGCTTGATTCCAGTGGCATGGAGAGCACGGGTCCCACGTCTGGGCATACCCGTACCACTCGGGGTGACAAATGCAAAAACAACACTTGATGGACAGAATGCAGAACAATGTCATACATTCACCCCAGTACAGAGATCTGGGCCTAAATCCATCATTTTTTTGCTCACCATGCCATTCCAGTTTGGACCCAGCCATATGCAAATCAGTCTTGACCCTGTGCCTCATGGGAACAGTCCAGCCCGAACTGCCAAGCCAGGTCCTCCCTGGACTGGAAACAAGCATCCTAGGACCGGTTTCGGGGTTTCACCCCTCTTCAGCCAGGATAGCTTGATTCCAGTGGCATGGAGAGCACGGGTCCCACGTCTGGGCATACCCGTACCACTCGGGGTCACAAATGCAAAAACAACTCTTGATGGACAGAATGCAGAACAATGTCATACATTCACCCCAGTACAGAGATCTGGGCCTAAATCCATCGTTTTTTGCTCACCATGCCATTCCAGTTTGGACCCAGCCATATGCAAATCAGTCTTGACCCTGTGCCTGATGGGAACAGTCCAGCCCGAACTGCCAATCCAGGTCCTCCCTGGACTGGAAACAAGCATCCTAGGACCGGTTTCGGGGTTTCACCCCTCTTCAGCCAGGATAGCTTGATTCCAGTGGCATGGAGAGCACGGGTCCCACGTCTGGGCATACCCGTACCACTCGGGGTGACAAATGCAAAAACAACACTTGATGGACAGAATGCAGAACAATGTCATACATTCACCCCAGTACAGAGATCTGGGCCTAAATCCATCGTTTTTTTGCTCACCATGCCATTCCAGTTTGGACCCAGCCATATGCAAATCAGTCTTGACCCTGTGCCTCATGGGAACAGTCCAGCCCGAACTGCCAAGCCAGGTCCTCCCTGGACTGGAAACAAGCATCCTAGGACCGGTTTCGGGGTTTCACCCCTCTTCAGCCAGGATAGCTTGATTCCAGTGGCATGGAGAGCACGGGTCCCACGTCTGGGCATACCCGTACCCACTCGGGGTGACAAATGCAAAAACAACACTTGATGGACAGAATGCAGAACAATGTCATACATTCACCCCAGTACAGAGATCTGGGCCTAAATCCATCGTTTTTTTGCTCACCATGCCATTCCAGTTTGGACCCAGCCATATGCAAATCAGTCTTGACCCTGTGCCTCATGGGAACAGTCCAGCCCGAACTGCCAAGCCAGGTCCTCCCTGGACTGGAAACAAGCATCCTAGGACCGGTTTCGGGGTTTCACCCCTCTTCAGCCTGGATAGCTTGATTCCAGTGGCATGGAGAGCACGGGTCCCACGTCTGGGCATACCCGTACCACTCCGGGTGACAAATGCAAAAACAACACTTGATGGACAGAATGCAGAACAATGTCATACATTCACCCCAGTACAGAGATCTGGGCCTAAATCCATCGTTTTTTTGCTCACCATACCATTCCAGTTTGGACCCAGCCATATGCAAATCAGTCTTGACCCTGTGCCTCATGGGAACAGTCCAGCCCGAACTGCCAAGCCAGGTCCTCCCTGGACTGGAAACAAGCATCCTAGGACCGTTTTCGGGGTTTCACCCCTCTTCAGCCAGGATAGCTTGATTCCAGTGGCATGGAGAGCACGGGTCCCACGTCTGGGCATACCCGTACCACTCGGGGTGACAAATGCAAAAACAACACTTGATGGACAGAATGCAGAACAATGTCATACATTCACCCCAGTACAGAGATCTGGGCCTAAATCCATCATTTTTTTGCTCACCATGCCATTCCAGTTTGGACCCAGCCATATGCAAATCAGTCTTGACCCTGTGCCTCATGGGAACAGTCCAGCCCGAACTGCCAAGCCAGGTCCTCCCTGGACTGGAAACAAGCATCCTAGGACCGGTTTCGGGGTTTCACCCTCTTCAGCCAGGATAGCTTGATTCCAGTGGCATGGAGAGCACGGGTCCCACGTCTGGGCATACCCGTACCACTCGGGGTCACAAATGCAAAAACAACTCTTGATGGACAGAATGCAGAACAATGTCATACATTCACCCCAGTACAGAGATCTGGGCCTAAATCCATCGTTTTTTTGCTCACCATGCCATTCCAGTTTGGACCCAGCCATATGCAAATCAGTCTTGACCCTGTGCCTGATGGGAACAGTCCAGCCCGAACTGCCAATCCAGGTCCTCCCTGGACTGGAAACAAGCATCCTAGGACCGGTTTCGGGGTTTCACCCCTCTTCAGCCAGGATAGCTTGATTCCAGTGGCATGGAGAGCACGGGTCCCACGTCTGGGCATACCCGTACCACTCGGGGTGACAAATGCAAAAACAACACTTGATGGACAGAATGCAGAACAATGTCATACATTCACCCCAGTACAGAGATCTGGGCCTAAATCCATCGTTTTTTTGCTCACCATGCCATTCCAGTTTGGACCCAGCCATATGCAAATCAGTCTTGACCCTGTGCCTCATGGGAACAGTCCAGCCCGAACTGCCAAGCCAGGTCCTCCCTGGACTGGAAACAAGCATCCTAGGACCGGTTTCGGGGTTTCACCCCTCTTCAGCCAGGATAGCTTGATTCCAGTGGCATGGAGAGCACGGGTCCCACGTCTGGGCATACCCGTACCACTCGGGGTGACAAATGCAAAAACAACACTTGATGGACAGAATGCAGAACAATGTCATACATTCACCCCAGTACAGAGATCTGGGCCTAAATCCATCGTTTTTTTGCTCACCATGCCATTCCAGTTTGGACCCAGCCATATGCAAATCAGTCTTGACCCTGTGCCTCATGGGAACAGTCCAGCCCGAACTGACAAGCCAGGTCCTCCCTGGACTGGAAACAAGCATCCTAGGACCGGTTTCGGGGTTTCACCCCTCTTCAGCCAGGATAGCTTGATTCCAGTGGCATGGAGAGCACGGGTCCCACGTCTGGGCATACCCGTACCACTCGGGGTGACAAATGCAAAAACAACACTTGATGGACAGAATGCAGAACAATGTCATACATTCACCCCAGTACAGAGATCTGGGCCTAAATCCATCGTTTTTTTGCTCACCATGCCATTCCAGTTTGGACCCAGCCATATGCAAATCAGTCTTGACCCTGTGCCTCATGGGAACAGTCCAGCCCGAACTGCCAAGCCAGGTCCTCCCTGGACTGGAAACAAGCATCCTAGGACCGGTTTCGGGGTTTCACCCTCTTCAGCCAGGATAGCTTGATTCCAGTGGCATGGAGAGCACGGGTCCCACGTCTGGGCATACCCGTACCACTCGGGGTGACAAATGCAAAAACAACACTTGATGGACAGAATGCAGAGCAATGTCATACATTCACCCCAGTACAGAGATCTGGGCCTAAATCCATCATGTTTTTGCTCACCATGCCATTCCAGTTTGGACCCAGCCATATGCAAATCAGTCTTGACCCTGTGCCTCATGGGAACAGTCCAGCCCGAACTGCCAAGCCAGGTCCTCCCTGGACTGGAAACAAGCATCCTAGGACCGGTTTCGGGGTTTCACCCCTCTTCAGCCAGGATAGCTTGATTCCATTGGCATGGAGAGCACGGGTCCCACGTCTGGGCATACCCGTACCACTCGGGGTGACAAATGCAAAAACAACACTTGATGGACAGAATGCAGAACAATGTCATACATTCACCCCAGTACAGAGATCTGGGCCTAAATCCATCGTTTTTTTGCTCACCATGCCATTCCAGTTTGGACCCAGCCATATGCAAATCAGTCTTGACCCTGTGCCTCATGGGAACAGTCCAGCCCGAACTGACAAGCCAGGTCCTCCCTGGACTGGAAACAAGCATCCTAGGACCGGTTTCGGGGTTTCACCCCTCTTCAGCAAGGATAGCTTGATTCCAGTGGCATGGAGAGCACGGGTCCAACGTCTGGGCATACCCGTACCACTCGGGGTGACAAATGCAAAAACAACACTTGATGGACAGAATGCAGAACAATGTCATACATTCACCCCAGTACAGAGATCTGGGCCTAAATCCATCGTTTTTTTGCTCACCATGCCATTCCAGTTTGGACCCAGCCATATGCAAATCAGTCTTGACCCTGTGCCTCATGGGAACAGTCCAGCCCGAACTGCCAAGCCAGGTCCTCCCTGGACTGGAAACAAGCATCCTAGCACCGGTTTCGGGGTTTCACCCCTCTTCAGCCAGGATAGCTTGATTCCAGTGGCATGGAGAGCACGGGTCCCACGTCTGGGCATACCCGTCCCACTCGGGGTGACAAATGCAAAAACAACACTTGATGGACAGAATGCAGAACAATGTCATACATTCACCCCAGTACAGAGATCTGGGCCTAAATCCATCGTTTTTTGCTCACCATGCCATTCCAGTTTGGACCCAGCCATATGCAAATCAGTCTTGACCCTGTGCCTCATGGGAACAGTCCAGCCCGAACTGCCAAGCCAGGTCCTCCCTGGACTGGAAACAAGCATCCTAGGATCGGTTTCGGGGTTTCACCCCTCTTCAGCCAGGATAGCTTGATTCCAGTGGCATGGAGAGCACGGGTCCCACGTCTGGGCATACCCGTACCACTCCGGGTGACAAATGCAAAAACAACACTTGATGGACAGAATGCAGAACAATGTCATACATTCACCCCAGTACAGAGATCTGGGCCTAAATCCATCGTTTTTTGCTCACCATACCATTCCAGTTTGGACCCAGCCATATGCAAATCAGTCTTGACCCTGTGCCTCATGGGAACAGTCCAGCCCGAACTGCCAAGCCAGGTCCTCCCTGGACTGGAAACAAGCATCCTAGGACCGGTTTCGGGGTTTCACCCCTCTTCAGCCAGGATAGCTTGATTCCAGTGGCATGGAGAGCACGGGTCCCACGTCTGGGCATACCCGTACCACTCGGGGTGACAAATGCAAAAACAACACTTGATGGACAGAATGCAGAACAATGTCATACATTCACCCCAGTACAGAGATCTGGGCCTAAATCCATCATTTTTTTGCTCACCATGCCATTCCAGTTTGGACCCAGCCATATGCAAATCAGTCTTGACCCTGTGCCTCATGGGAACAGTCCAGCCCGAACTGCCAAGCCAGGTCCTCCCTGGACTGGAAACAAGCATCCTAGGACCGGTTTCGGGGTTTCACCCCTCTTCAGCCAGGATAGCTTGATTCCAGTGGCATGGAGAGCACGGGTCCCACGTCTGGGCATACCCGTACCACTCGGGGTCACAAATGCAAAAACAACTCTTGATGGACAGAATGCAGAACAATGTCATACATTCACCCCAGTACAGAGATCTGGGCCTAAATCCATCGTTTTTTGCTCACCATGCCATTCCAGTTTGGACCCAGCCATATGCAAATCAGTCTTGACCCTGTGCCTGATGGGAACAGTCCAGCCCGAACTGCCAATCCAGGTCCTCCCTGGACTGGAAACAAGCATCCTAGGACCGGTTTCGGGGTTTCACCCTCTTCAGCCAGGATAGCTTGATTCCAGTGGCATGGAGAGCACGGGTCCCACGTCTGGGCATACCCGTACCACTCGGGGTGACAAATGCAAAAACAACACTTGATGGACAGAATGCAGAACAATGTCATACATTCACCCCAGTACAGAGATCTGGGCCTAAATCCATCGTTTTTTGCTCACCATGCCATTCCAGTTTGGACCCAGCCATATGCAAATCAGTCTTGACCCTGTGCCTCATGGGAACAGTCCAGCCCGAACTGCCAAGCCAGGTCCTCCCTGGACTGGAAACAAGCATCCTAGGACCGGTTTCGGGGTTTCACCCCTCTTCAGCCAGGATAGCTTGATTCCAGTGGCATGGAGAGCACGGGTCCCACGTCTGGGCATACCCGTACCACTCGGGGTGACAAATGCAAAAACAACACTTGATGGACAGAATGCAGAACAATGTCATACATTCACCCCAGTACAGAGATCTGGGCCTAAATCCATCGTTTTTTGCTCACCATGCCATTCCAGTTTGGACCCAGCCATATGCAAATCAGTCTTGACCCTGTGCCTCATGGGAACAGTCCAGCCCGAACTGACAAGCCAGGTCCTCCCTGGACTGGAAACAAGCATCCTAGGACCGGTTTCGGGGTTTCACCCCTCTTCAGCCAGGATAGCTTGATTCCAGTGGCATGGAGAGCACGGGTCCCACGTCTGGGCATACCCGTCCCACTCGGGGTGACAAATGCAAAAACAACACTTGATGGACAGAATGCAGAACAATGTCATACATTCACCCCAGTACAGAGATCTGGGCCTAAATCCATCGTTTTTTTGCTCACCATGCCATTCCAGTTTGGACCCAGCCATATGCAAATCAGTCTTGACCCTGTGCCTCATGGGAACAGTCCAGCCCGAACTGCCAAGCCAGGTCCTCCCTGGACTGGAAACAAGCATCCTAGGACCGGTTTCGGGGTTTCACCCCTCTTCAGCCAGGATAGCTTGATTCCAGTGGCATGGAGAGCACGGGTCCCACGTCTGGGCATACCCGTACCACTCGGGGTGACAAATGCAAAAACAACACTTGATGGACAGAATGCAGAACAATGTCATACATTCACCCCAGTACAGAGATCTGGGCCTAAATCCATCATGTTTTTGCTCACCATGCCATTCCAGTTTGGACCCAGCCATATGCAAATCAGTCTTGACCCTGTGCCTCATGGGAACAGTCCAGCCCGAACTGCCAAGCCAGGTCCTCCCTGGACTGGAAACAAGCATCCTAGGACCGGTTTCGGGGTTTCACCCCTCTTCAGCCAGGATAGCTTGATTCCATTGGCATGGAGAGCACGGGTCCCACGTCTGGGCATACCCGTACCACTCGGGGTGACAAATGCAAAAACAACACTTGATGGACAGAATGCAGAATAATGTCATACATTCACCCCAGTACAGAGATCTGGGCCTAAATCCATCGTTTTTTTGCTCACCATGCCATTCCAGTTTGGACCCAGCCATATGCAAATCAGTCTTGACCCTGTGCCTCATGGGAACAGTCCAGCCCGAACTGACAAGCCAGGTCCTCCCTGGACTGGAAACAAGCATCCTAGGACCGGTTTCGGGGTTTCACCCCTCTTCAGCCAGGATAGCTTGATTCCAGTGGCATGGAGAGCACGGGTCCAACGTCTGGGCATACCCGTACCACTCGGGGTGACAAATGCAAAAACAACACTTGATGGACAGAATGCAGAACAATGTCATACATTCACCCCAGTACAGAGATCTGGGCCTAAATCCATCGTTTTTTTGCTCACCATGCCATTCCAGTTTGGACCCAGCCATATGCAAATCAGTCTTGACCCTGTGCCTCATGGGAACAGTCCAGCCCGAACTGCCAAGCCAGGTCCTCCCTGGACTGGAAACAAGCATCCTAGCACCGGTTTCGGGGTTTCACCCCTCTTCAGCCAGGATAGCTTGATTCCAGTGGCATGGAGAGCACGGGTCCCACGTCTGGGCATACCCGTACCACTCGGGGTGACAAATGCAAAAACAACACTTGATGGACAGAATGCAGAACAATGTCATACATTCACCCCAGTACAGAGATCTGGGCCTAAATCCATCGTTTTTTGCTCACCATGCCATTCCAGTTTGGACCCAGCCATATGCAAATCAGTCTTGACCCTGTGCCTCATGGGAACAGTCCAGCCCGAACTGCCAAGCCAGGTCCTCCCTGGACTGGAAACAAGCATCCTAGGATCGGTTTCGGGGTTTCACCCCTCTTCAGCCAGGATAGCTTGATTCCAGTGGCATGGAGAGCACGGGTCCCACGTCTGGGCATACCCGTACCACTCGGGGTGACAAATGCAAAAACAACACTTGATGGACAGAATGCAGAACAATGTCATACATTCACCCCAGTACAGAGATCTGGGCCTAAATCCATCGTTTTTTTGCTCACCATGCCATTCCAGTTTGGACCCAGCCATATGCAAATCAGTCTTGACCCTGTGCCTTATGGGAACAGTCCAGCCCGAACTGCCAAGCCAGGTCCTCCCTGGACTGGAAACAAGCTTCCTAGGACCGGTTTCGGGGTTTCACCCCTCTTCAGCCAGGATAGCTTGATTCCAGTGGCATGGAGAGCACGGGTCCCACGTCTGGGCATACCCGTACCACTCGGGGTGACAAATGCAAAAACAACACTTGATGGACAGAATGCAGAACAATGTCATACATTCACCCCAGTACAGAGATCTGGGCCTAAATCCATCGTTTTTTGCTCACCATGCCATTCCAGTTTGGACCCTGCCATATGCAAATCAGTCTTGACCCTGTGCCTCATGGGAACAGTCCAGCCCGAACTGCCAAGCCAGGTCCTCCCTGGACTGGAAACAAGCATCCTAGGACCGGTTTCGGGGTTTCACCCCTCTTCAGCCAGGATAGCTTGATTCCAGTGGCATGGAGAGCACGGGTCCCACGTCTGGGCATACCCGTCCCACTCGGGGTGACAAATGCAAAAACAACACTTGATGGACAGAATGCAGAACAATGTCATACATTCACCCCAGTACAGAGATCTGGGCCTAAATCCATCGTTTTTTGCTCACCATGCCATTCCAGTTTGGACCCAGCCATATGCAAATCAGTCTTGACCCTGTGCCTCATGGGAACAGTCCAGCCCGAACTGCCAAGCCAGGTCCTCCCTGGACTGGAAACAAGCATCCTAGGACCGGTTTCGGGGTTTCACCCCTCTTCAGCCAGGATAGCTTGATTCCAGTGGCATGGAGAGCACGGGTCCCACGTCTGGGCATACCCGTACCACTCGGGGTGACAAATGCAAAAACAACACTTGATAGACAGAATGCAGAACAATGTCATACATTCACCCCAGTACAGAGATCTGGGCCTAAATCCATCGTTTTTTGCTCACCATGCCATTCCAGTTTGGACCCAGCCATATGCAAATCAGTCTTGACCCTGTGCCTCATGGGAACAGTCCAGTCCGAACTGCCAAGCCAGGTCCTCCCTGGACTGGAAACAAGCATCCTAGGACCGGTTTCGGGGTTTCACCCCTCTTCAGCCAGGATAGCTTGATTCCAGTGGCATGGAGAGCACGGGTCCCACGTCTGGGCATACCCGTACCACTCGGGGTGACAAATGCAAAAACAACACTTGATGGACAGAATGCAGAACAATGTCATACATTCACCCCAGTACAGAGATCTGGGCCTAAATCCATAGTTTTTTTGCTCACCATGCCATTCCAGTTTGGACCCAGCCATATGCAAATCAGTCTTGACCCTGTGCCTCATGGGAACAGTCCAGCCCGAACTGCCAAGCCAGGTCCTCCCTGGACTGGAAACAAGCATCCTAGGACCGGTTTCGGGGTTTCACCCCTCTTCAGCCAGGATAGCTTGATTCCAGTGGCATGGAGAGCACGGGTCCCACGTCTGGGCATACCCGTACCACTCGGGGTGACAAATGCAAAAACAACACTTGATAGACAGAATGCAGAACAATGTCATACATTCACCCCAGTACAGAGATCTGGGCCTAAATCCATCGTTTTTTGCTCACCATGCCATTCCAGTTTGGACCCAGCCATATGCAAATCAGTCTTGACCCTGTGCCTCATGGGAACAGTCCAGCCCGAACTGCCAAGCCAGGTCCTCCCTGGACTGGAAACAAGCATCCTAGGACCGGTTTCGGGGTTTCACCTCTCTTCAGCCAGGATAGCTTGATTCCAGTGGCATGGAGAGCACGGGTCCCACGTCTGGGCATACCCGTACCACTCGGGGTGACAAATGCAAAAACAACACTTGATGGACAGAATGCAGAACAATGTCATACATTCACCCCAGTACAGAGATCTGGGCCTAAATCCATCGTTTTTTTGCTCACCATGCCATTCCAGTTTGGCCCCAGCCATATGCAAATCAGTCTTGACCCTGTGCCTCATGGGAACAGTCCAGCCCGAACTGCCAAGCCAGGTCCTCCCTGGACTGGAAACAAGCATCCTAGGACCGGTTTCGGGGTTTCACCCCTCTTCAGCCAGGATAGCTTGATTCCAGTGGCATGGAGAGCACGGGTCCCACGTCTGGGCATACCCGTACCACTCGGGGTGACAAATGCAAAAACAACACTTGATGGACAGAATGCAGAACAATGTCATACATTCACCCCAGTACAGAGATCTGGGCCTAAATCCATCGTTTTTTGCTCACCATGCCATTCCAGTTTGGACCCAGCCATATGCAAATCAGTCTTGACCCTGTGCCTCATGGGAACAGTCCAGCCCGAACTGCCAAGCCAGGTCCTCCCTGGACTGGAAACAAGCATCCTAGGACCGGTTTCGGGGTTTCACCCCTCTTCAGCCAGGATAGCTTGATTCCAGTGGCATGGAGAGCACGGGTCCCACGTCTGGGCATACCCGTCCCACTCGGGGTGACAAATGCAAAAACAACACTTGATGGACAGAATGCAGAACAATGTCATACATTCACCCCAGTACAGAGATCTGGGCCTAAATCCATCGTTTTTTGCTCACCATGCCATTCCAGTTTGGACCCAGCCATATGCAAATCAGTCTTGACCCTGTGCCTCATGGGAACAGTCCAGCCCGAACTGACAAGCCAGGTCCTCCCTGGACTGGAAACAAGCATCCTAGGACCGGTTTCGGGGTTTCACCCCTCTTCAGCCAGGATAGCTTGATTCCAGTGGCATGGAGAGCACGGGTCCCACGTCTGGGCATACCCGTACCACTCGGGGTGACAAATGCAAAAACAACACTTGATGGACAGAATGCAGAACAATGTCATACATTCACCCCAGTACAGAGATCTGGGCCTAAATCCATCGTGTTTTTGCTCACCATGCCATTCCAGTTTGGACCCAGCCATATGCAAATCAGTCTTGACCCTGTGCCTCATGGGAACAGTCCAGCCCGAACTGCCAAGCCAGGTCCTCCCTGGACTGGAAACAAGCATCCTAGGACCGGTTTCGGGGTTTCACCCCTCTTCTGCCAGGATAGCTTGATTCCAGTGGCATGGAGAGCATGGGTCCCACGTCTGGGCATACCCGTACCACTCGGGGTGACAAATGCAAAAACAACACTTGATGGACAGAATGCAGAACAATGTCATACATTCACCCCAGTACAGAGATCTGGGCCTAAATCCATCGTTTTTTTGCTCACCATGCCATTCCAGTTTGGACCCAGCCATATGCAAATCAGTCTTGACCCTGTGCCTCATGGGAACAGTCCAGCCCGAACTGCCAAGCCAGGTCCTCCCTGGACTGGAAACAAGCATCCTAGGACCGGTTTCGGGGTTTCACCCCTCTTCAGCCAGGATAGCTTGATTCCAGTGGCATGGAGAGCACGGGTCCCACGTCTGGGCATACCCGTACCACTCGGGGTGACAAATGCAAAAACAACACTTGATGGACAGAATGCAGAACAATGTCATACATTCACCCCAGTACAGAGATCTGGGCCTAAATCCATCGTTTTTTGCTCACCATGCCATTCCAGTTTGGACCCAGCCATATGCAAATCAGTCTTGACCCTGTGCCTCATGGGAACAGTCCAGCCCGAACTGCCAAGCCAGGTCCTCCCTGGACTGGAAACAAGCATCCTAGGACCGGTTTCGGGGTTTCACCCCTCTTCAGCCAGGATAGCTTGATTCCAGTGGCATGGAGAGCACGGGTCCCACGTCTGGGCATACCCGTCCGACTCGGGGTGACAAATGCAAAAACAACACTTGATGGACAGAATGCAGAACAATGTCATACATTCACCCCAGTACAGAGATCTGGGCCTAAATCCATCGTTTTTTGCTCACCATGCCATTCCAGTTTGGACCCAGCCATATGCAAATCAGTCTTGACCCTGTGCCTCATGGGAACAGTCCAGCCCGAACTGCCAAGCCAGGTCCTCCCTGGACTGGAAACAAGCATCCTAGGACCGGTTTCGGGGTTTCACCCCTCTTCTGCCAGGATAGCTTGATTCCAGTGGCATGGAGAGCACGGGTCCCACGTCTGGGCATACCCGTCCCACTCGGGGTGACAAATGCAAAAACAACACTTGATGGACAGAATGCAGAACAATGTCATACATTCACCCCAGTACAGAGATCTGGGCCTAAATCCATCGTTTTTTTGCTCACCATGCCATTCCAGTTTGGACCCAGCCATATGCAAATCAGTCTTGACCCTGTGCCTCATGGGAACAGTCCAGCCCGAACTGCCAAGCCAGGTCCTCCCTGGACTGGAAACAAGCATCCTAGGACCGGTTTCGGGGTTTCACCCTCTTCAGCCAGGATAGCTTGATTCCAGTGGCATGGAGAGCACGGGTCCCACGTCTGGGCATACCCGTACCACTCGGGGTGACAAATGCAAAAACAACACTTGATGGACAGAATGCAGAACAATGTCATACATTCACCCCAGTACAGAGATCTGGGCCTAAATCCATCGTTTTTTTGCTCACCATGCCATTCCAGTTTGGACCCAGCCATATGCAAATCAGTCTTGACCCTGTGCCTCATGGGAACAGTCCAGCCCGAACTGCCAAGCCAGGTCCTCCCTGGACTGGAAACAAGCATCCTAGGACCGGTTTCGGGGTTTCACCCCTCTTCAGCCAGGATAGCTTGATTCCAGTGGCATGGAGAGCACGGGTCCCACGTCTGGGCATACCCGTCCCACTCGGGGTGACAAATGCAAAAACAACACTTGATGGACAGAATGCAGAACAATGTCATACATTCACCCCAGTACAGAGATCTGGGCCTAAATCCATCGTTTTTTTGCTCACCATGCCATTCCAGTTTGGACCCAGCCATATGCAAATCAGTCTTGACCCTGTGCCTCATGGGAACAGTCCAGCCCGAACTGCCAAGCCAGGTCCTCCCTGGACTGGAAACAAGCATCCTAGGACCGGTTTCGGGGTTTCACCCCTCTTCAGCCAGGATAGCTTGATTCCAGTGGCATGGAGAGCACGGGTCCCACGTCTGGGCATACCCGTACCACTCGGGGTGACAAATGCAAAAACAACACTTGATGGACAGAATGCAGAACAATGTCATACATTCACCCCAGTACAGAGATCTGGGCCTAAATCCATCGTTTTTTTGCTCACCATGCCATTCCAGTTTGGACCCAGCCATATGCAAATCAGTCTTGACCCTGTGCCTCATGGGAACAGTCCAGCCCGAACTGCCAAGCCAGGTCCTCCCTGGACTGGAAACAAGCAACCTAGGACCGGTTTCGGGGTTTCACCCCTCTTCAGCCAGGATAGCTTGATTCCAGTGGCATGGAGAGCACGGGTCCCACGTCTGGGCATACCCGTACCACTCGGGGTGACAAATGCAAAAACAACACTTGATGGACAGCATGAAGAACAATGTCATACATTCACCCCAGTACAGAGATCTGGGCCTAAATCCATCGTTTTTTTGCTCACCATGCCATTCCAGTTTGGACCCAGCCATATGCAAATCAGTCTTGACCCTGTGCCTCATGGGAACAGTCCAGCCCGAACTGCCAAGCACGCACCTGCCCTCAGTGCCGCCACCAGCCCGCACCTGCCCTCAGTGCTGCCACCAGCCTGCACCTGCGCCTGGTGCCACCACCAGCCCGTACCTGCCCCTAGTGCCCCCACCAGCCCGCACCTGCCCCTACTGCTGCCACCAACCCCCACTTGTCTATAGTGCTGCCACAAGCCCGCACCTGCACTCAGTGCCGCCACCAGCCCGCACCTGCCTCTAGTGCCACCACCATCCTGCACCGGGCCCTAGTGCCGCCACCATCCCTCACCTCCCCTAGTGCCGCCACCAGCCCGCACCGGCCCCTACTGCCGCCACCAGCCCGCACCTGCCCTCAGTGCCCCCACCAGCCCGCACCTGCCCCTAGTAATGCACCCAGCCTGCACCTGCCCTCAGTGCCACCACCAGCCCGTACCTGCGCCTAGTGCCCCCACCAGCCCGCACCTGCCCCTACTGCTGCCACCAACCCCCACTTGTCTATAGTGCCGCCACAAGCCCGCACCTGCACTCAGTGCCGCCACCAGCCCGCACCTGCCCTCAGTGCCGCCACCAGCCCGCACCTGCCCCTAGTGCCACCACCATCCTGCACCTGCCCCTAGTGCCACCACCATCCCGCACCTCCCCTAGTGCTGCCAACTGCCCGCACCTGCCCCTTCTGCCGCCACCAGCCCGCACCTACCCTCAGTGCCGCCACCAGCCCGCACCTGCCCGCGGTGCCGCCACCAGCCTGCACCTGCGCCTAGTGCCGCTACCAGCCCGCACTTGCCGCTAGTGCCGGCCAGCCCGCACCTCCCCCCAGTGCCGCCACCAGCCCGCACCTGCCCCTACTGCTGCCACCAGTCCGCACCTGCCCTCAGTGCCCCCACAAGCCTACACCTGCACCTAGTGCCCCCACCAGCCTGCACCTGCCCTTAGTGCCGCAACCAGCCCGCACCTGCCCCTAGTACCCCCACCAGCCCGCACCTACCCCTAGTGCCGCAACCAGCCCGCACCTGCCCCCAGTGCCCCTACCAGCCCGCACCTGCCCCTAGTAATGCACCCAGCATGCACCTGCCCTCAGTGCCGCCACCAGCCCTCACCTGCCCTCAGTGCCGCCACCAGCCCGCACCTGCCCCTAGTAATGCCACCAGCCTGCACATGCCCTCAGTGCCACCACCAGCCCGCACCTGCCCTCAGTGCCGCCACCAGCCCGCACCTGCGCCTAGTGCCCCCACCAGCCCGCACCTGCGCCTAGTGCCACCACCAAACCGCATTTGTCTCTCGTGCCCCTGATCCAGCGGAAGTCCCAGGTTTGAAAAATTATTTCACAAGCTGCATTATTTCACTGGGCCCATATACATTTTTTTCAATTAATTGCTCATCCACACTTCCTGGTCAATCCGCTGGGGGGTCAAGTTTTATAATTCACTAAAGTTCGGATTAGTTATTTCCCTTTAACCACAAATCAGGTTAAGTTGACATTTTCAATGCCTAACTAATCTTCACGAATCAACAACTCTTTCCTCTGGTCGATGTACCATTAGTTGAGTTAGTTGATGGTGATATTAACAATTTCTTAACTAATTCACAGATTCTTAGTGAAATAATCACAGACTCTGAGTATGTTTTATAAGCTTTATCTAAATTTTCAGTCATAATGTTGAACGCTCATCAATACAGATATAACAGTGCAAACTCCATCATTCTTCAATGGGAGAGAGAAAATTTATTTAGCAAACACATTCAATTACACAACTACATTCAACAAAATCAATGCATAAGAGTGGATAGATTTAGAGACAAAAGACACATATTATCATACATTTGCAAAGAAATATGCAAATTTTAGGGACAGAATGACATTTACCTAATAGAGATGACCGGAATCCCAACCCTCTGTCCAAAGGGCTGGTGGAGGTCCCCTGACTTAGAATCAGGAGACAAAGACTATAGGACAGGATCAGGACAGGGCTGATACTTACTAGACTTCTCTTCAAACCCGACGCACCAGGGCGATTCCCTCTCTTACACTCTCTCCCTCCTCGATATTCTTCCGCAAATCTTCGAATCTAATCAGGCTGTCGTTTCGGATCCGAATCTTCCCAGTCTGCTCTCGTCTCTCTCTCTCTCTCTTTCTCTCTTCGATCGATGAGCAATCCCTCTCTCGTCTCTCATCTGCATCATCATCATCACTACAATACTTCGCATACTTCAAGATATCATCAATGGGCTTGCTCTGCCAGCAAAGCATATGTTGCTGAATCATCTGACTAATTTCTGATCTCAATCCATACACAAACCTATACACGAAATGTCCCATATCCTTATCACCAATATTTTCAAATCCACTATACTGCTTAAATACTTGCAATAGCCTTTCGTAATACGCATGCACTGACTCTTTTGGTTCGTGAGTTGTTCTATCTATTTTAACCCAATCTGTTTCTTTAGGAGGAATTTTCCCTTTCAAGAAAGTAATCACCTGTTGATACTTTTTCATCACTTCTTCTGAAGGCGCACCTGTCTTTCCGACTCTGGGATACTCTTCAGTTGGCCAATCAACAGTAATTTTACATTCTGTCCACAAATCAGTTGGTACCACTATGTCAAACAGACCATCCAAATCCTTTAATAATACCTTTGAAACTTTCACAAACCTCTCTACCTGCTTGTACCATTCAACTGGTTTCTCTCTTAATCCGGGAAAATCATTCGTAAAAGACAAAATATCTTGTCTAGACCAAGGAGCATGAACATATCCACCACCAGGAACTTCTCTCATTGGACACACTCTTTCAACCTGTTCTGTCTCTCTTAATGGGAATGCAGATGTTTCCTTTGTAGCTGCCTCATCCCTTTTTCTTGTCCATCTACCTCTCCATCGGTCTGCATCTCCCCATTTCTTTAAAATATACATTAATTATTTTATCTGTAATCTCCTTCCTGACGCATTCAAACTTTCTAAATCCTTTTCAGTAAATTCTGTCCTATATGGTTTTTGTAATATTTTCGACTTTTCTACATCAATTCCAAATTCTGTAGCCACTTCTATTATCTTTTCATGAAGATTCTTTGCTCTCCAGGTTATACTTTTACACAAAAACAACAATTCCTCATCTCCATATGAACCTAATCTGTCTGAATTTATAGTACCAATAATCATTTCTTCTAAATCCACTTTCAACTTGCCTACATCTATATTTTGTGTTTGGGTTTTTTTCTTGTCTAATCCTTTTGCCCACTCCTCTAGGTCTTCTGGTGAAAATCCTTTTGAGTTCCCTGCTACTAGAGTGACATTTGGTTCTTTTCTTCTAGTATTTACTGGTGTAATTCTCTTCGGGGTCTCAGTCATCATTTCAAGATTAGGGAGCTCCAGTAACGAGACATTCAAATCACTCTCACTAGTTTGATCCTCTAACATTGCTGCCTCTTTCCTAGTATTATTCTGTGGTACTGACACTGTTTGTAATCTCGGGGTATCTCGTTTATCACCATACAATGGAATAACAGGACCAATTGTTACTGGTACTGTCAAGGCTTCAGCATTCAGACCTAACTGATTTATTTTCTGAATTATCTCTTCTTTTGTCTTATTCAACTCAATCCTCTCTTTCTGCTGTAATACTCGAGTGATTGTTGGATCATATAAAACTTGTGGAACTAATGGAGTTCCCATCATTGGTGCACTTGGAGTTGTACCTCTAGCATTTTCTTGATAAGGTGGAGGTCTTTTGACTAAAAGGTCTTCTAATAACTCATCATCAGATTCATCACATCCTGTTCCTGTCATACCTATGTGTTTCACTTTTTCTTTACACTTACTCCCTACTTGATCCTCAGCCATCAACACTGGATACAAGCCTTCTGTTACTACAGCTCTTCTCCATCTTTTCATCTGATCTCCTCGAGTATCAAACGGATATCTGGGTAGAAACCCTCTATTTATTCTTTTACCTCCTCTGTATCTCTCTCGTTCAAATGTCTCAACTTCCCAGTCCTCCAAAGCTTCATACTGCGTTAACCTAGGACTTGGTTCTAATGAATTCATCCGATTTCTCAAATTCTGAAGTATCCTGACATTAAACGTACCATGTTCAGGAAAAACCAAAACACCATCACCTTTCGTATACTCTTCCCAATTTTCCAACCAAACACAAGTATGATATCCTCGTACCATCATCATAAAGGAAGCAGGCGTGTTAGGGGTGGCATAAGAATTCCTTCTCTGGTTACTACACGTTTATCCTTTTTAAAGACATTTTTGATTTTATTAATTAACTTCATTTTTCCGATCCCTGTGACTAGTTGTTTCAGCAGTTAAAACTTAGAAACTCTTCCGTATTCTCACGTCTCCTATTTACCAACACTCGTCCTATACCAGCGCGACTCACACCAACAGTCCAATCGGAGCTCACTACGTATTCTCTTCCGCAACCAATACCAGCGTGGCTCCTGTTTACCAACCAATCAGAGCTTTCAACACACCCACTTGTCTGACCAATGCCAGCGCGGCTCTTTGTGACGTCAGTATTACTCCTACTACAGACCCTCCCTTTACAACCTGCACTTGTTACACGCCCGCTGTCTCAACCAATACCAGCGCGGCTCTTTGTGACGTCAGTATAACTCCTGCTACTGACCCTCCCTTCACAAGGTAATACAACAATGTATTTTCTACATTTTCTTTATAATTTTCTGTTAGTAACAACGTAAAAACAGCACTACTCTATCTGCCCCACTAATCCAAAGATAGTTTATTCACTTGCTTCAAAGAGAAAGTACTTCCTTACACTGCAAGTAAAAACCACTGTTTACCCTTAACTTAAGCTCAGGGAGGACCTATTACTCCTCTAGGGATACTCCTCCTTTGGGTAAGGCCAAAGTTTCACAGGTGGACCCTTCGCTATCACTCACACTCTACTCTTGTACGATATAGTCCCTAATATGACACCTACAGCCCTTCGTAGCTTTTAGGTATTATGACGACAGACGAGTAACCTTCTGCAGTGTGATTTCCTTACCACACTCTTCTAAATTCCATTCCCGGGATTCCCAGGTATCTCTGTACCTGTACTTTCAGACAACATAAAACACAACACTAACTTTTAGTGTTAAACATGTAGTTAAAATCAATAATCAATAGTCAATAATCACCAAACTAATCAATAATAACCATAACTCTGCTGCCAGAAAAACTGATCCAGCGGAAGTCCCAGGTTTGAAAAATTATTTCACAAGCTGCATTATTTCACTGGCCCCATATAATTTCTTTTCAAATAATTGCTCATCCACACTCCCTGGTCAATCCGCTGGGGGGTCAAGTTTTATAATTCACTAAAGTTCTGATTAGTTATTTCCCTTTAACCACAATTCAGGTTAAGTTGACATTTTTAATGCCTAACTAATCTTCACGAATCAACAACTCTTTCCTCTGGTCGATGGACCATTATTGAGTTAGTTGATGGTGATATTAACAATTTCTTAACTAATTCACAGATTCTTAGTGAAATAATCACAGACTCTGAGTAAGTTTTATAAGCTTTATCTAAATTTTCAGTCATAAAGTTGAACGCTCATCAATACAGATATAACAGTGCAAACTCCATCATTCTTCAATGGGAGAGAGAAAATTAATTTAGCAAACACATTCCATTACACAACTTCATTCAACAAAATCAATGCATAAGAGTGGATAGATGTAGAGACAAAAGACACATATTATCATACATTTGCAAAGAAATATGCAAATTTTAGGGACAGAATGACCTTTACCTAATAGAGATGACCGGAAACCCAACCCTATGGCCAAAGGGCTGGTGGAGGTCCCCTGACTTAGAATCAGGAGACAAAGACTATAGGACAGGAATCAGGACAGGGCTGATACTTACTAGACTTCTCTACAAACCCGACGCACCAGGGCGATTCCCTCTCTTACACTCTCTCCCTCCTCGATATTCTTCCGCAAATCTTCGAATCTAATCAGGCTGTCGTTTCGGATCTGAATCTTCCCAGTCTGCTCTCGTCTCTCTCTCTCTCTCTCTTTCTCTCTTCGATCGATGAGCACTCCCTCTCACGTCTCTCATCTGCATCATCATCATCTAATTCACTTAACTCAAGTTAGTCTAGTTATAGTCTTTATTTCTACATGTCCCACCCTCAAGAGTTGCAAATTTTACTAAAATACGGAATATGATTGGACGGGGTTAGGGGAGTTTTTCGTCACACCATGCTGACATATTCATTTCTGTTAGTGTACTTATCGTCTGCTAGCCCTTCCCCTTTAGCTCATTCATGTTGTCCTCTTCCCATACATATATTGTTGCCATTTGTAATAATACATTCAATTCAGGCTTCAAAGATGAGTAATACATGTCTTCCTTTTCTCATGCCTTCTGTCCTTGATTCTTGGCAGTCATTCAGCTCTTTCGGTCACCGGGTCACACCATGGACTCAATGAGCATGCGTGACTTTTTTGTCATCTGTCGCCATTTTCTTTCTCTGTCAAGCTTTAGCAGGCCCGAATGCACACTATTAATAAAGGAATCATAAACAGATGTTATTTTCTTAAACATATAATTCTCACTGTTCACCCCCCACTTCTACTCTATCCCATGTTGTTATTATCTCTCTTAGGCAAAAGCATTAATAACAGCAGCTTTCTTTTAAATTCAAGCAAGCAGATGCCGGGCACGCGGTACCTCAAGACCGCGTGTTAGTCTTTCTTGCGCATGCGTGAGGTTTTCCCTCTCAAAGCGAGTTAGTTACGTTATCTCTACGTGATTCAGGTTTGCACATGCGCTAAGCGTTTTCGCAAATTAAAGCGGGTTTTAATCGCGTTGCATTTTATTCTTCATTAATTTAAGCATGCGTAAACTTTTCTCCCCATGTGTCGGTGTCTGGTGTATATTAGTTTCGTCTCATCTACAGTTTTAACGATTAGTGAAAGTAAATGGAGGATTTCCCCGAGCAAGTTTCATTTTTTAGAATCCTTGCTCCATCACCCCCACCAGCCCGCACCTGCCCCTAGTGCTGACGCCAACCTGCACCTGCACCTAGTGCCACCGTCAGCCCTCACCTGCCCCTAGTGCCGCCACCAGCCCACACTTGCCCTCAGTGCCGCCACAAGCCTGCACCTGCCCCTAGTGCCGCCACCAGCCCGCACCTGCCCTCAGTGCCGCCACCAGCCCGCACCTGCCCCTAGTGCTGCCGCCAGCCTGCACCTGCCCCTAGTGCCACCACCAGCCCGCACCTGCCCTCAGTGCCGCCACCAGCCCGCACCTGCCCTTAGGGCAGTGCATTAGTGAAAGGAGGACTGGCTGTTTGAAGCTGCTGGTCTGCCTTTCACTGCTCAGGCAGCAACACAGGCAGCTTTTGAAAGAGGAGCAGAGATCCCTCTGCAGTGAGTGAGTGAGTGAGTGAGTGAGTGAGTGAGTGAGTAGGTGAGTGAGTGACTTTTCCTGCCTGAAGGGGGATGTCTGTGGTGCCCCTAGTACACCCTTCCCCTCCTTTGAAAGGTTGAAAATTGGAAGGCACCACGCCTGTGGAGCGCAGTCAGTTCACCTCCTGACAGCCTCTTTGCCTCCGTGCCTGTGTCTGTAACAGAGTGTGAATGCAGAGGAAGAGCGTTTCCTCATTTGCACGGGGCCACACTTCCATGCAAACAGGGAAAACCCCATTAGGGTCACGTTGGCGCTATGTGTGCACCAGTTTAATCTGTATTTTAGAAGTGTCTGCTGACAACGTTGTGATACCAAAGTGCCCAGAGGCGCAAAAGCTAACACACACGCCCATTGGTGCCCCAGGGCACTTTTCATCATGAAGATCAAGGGACATATAGAGATCATATTCTGAGCAGTGAGCATACACAGAACGGGTCTGCACATTCGTTTTTTCCAAAATTGCGCTGTATACACAGCTCATACTATAACTCAGAAAATATATGAATTAATGCATGAATTGCAGACAGTGCAGTTCTTAAACACAGGCAATTATAACACTGTGCTCTCGAGGTTTGTTGCCTGCAGTTCCTGCTCTTTCTGAGATAATGGACGAATCGCACATCACAGCTTGGAAACACAAAGAGCTTATTACGGTTCTGTGTTCCCAAGCTGTGCTGTGTGCAGTTCATAGATTAACTCAGAGATTTGCTAAGTTAAAGTATGAGCTGTAGGCAGTGAAGTGTCAGGAAAATAACAAATGCATGCAGCTGTTTTCAGCTACACAATGCTCAGAGCGTAACCTTGTATGAGCCCAGGAGCTCGTGTTTTCTGACGAATTTACCAATTGGGGCAAAAAACAGGCAAAAAATTATGCAAACAGTTTTTGCTCCCATTTTCCACACAATATCACCACCTTTAAAACAGTTTGGGCCTCATTTATGAAAAGTGACGCATCGCTGCGTGAAAACAGCGATGCGTCACTTTTCATTGCACCCTCCTTGCGACATGCTGGATGTGTCATATTTATAGTATGACGCATCATGTCGCAAGGAGTTACAGATACGTCAGTATTTCTGACGTATCTGTAGGCGCAAAAATGACGCATTGCTGGAGTGTGTCACGAAAGTGACGCAACTCCATCAATGGGTCATTTCACATGGGCAAGTCCCATTTCAAATGTGCCTACGTCAGGCTTTCGCCTGCTGTGAGGCAGGCGTAAGATATTGACGCATTTGCGTCCTAGAAGTGACGCAGTGAAATCTCATAGATTTCACTGTGTCACTTCTACGAGGCTTACTTGCGTCAAAACGCCCACCCTGCATACATTATACCTGGCGCAGGTATAATGTGGCGCAGGGGTTTACAAAGTGACGCATCTACCTAGATGCGTCACTTTGTAAATATGACGCAACATGGCGCATTTTTTACCCTGCTTGTGTGTCACAAAAAGTGACGCACCAGCGGCACAAAAGTGACGCAAGGGCTCATAAATAAGCCCCTTTGTGCTTTGCTGGTACCCTCAGTAGAAAAGCAGGAGCTAACAGCAAGCACAGAAGGTAGGCTCCATTTTTGCACAGCTCAGAAATGTGCACTTCTTCATTTGTGCCAGTTTTCCACTATTGCATGAGTCTTAATGCCCTGCAGAAGTAATCTCAAGTCCTGGGGTCACTTGCCGTAGACATAGAAGTGATTAGATTCCAAAGTTGGACTCTCCCACCACAGATGATCCTTTGATAATCTCTCGAATAGAAATTATGTTAAGGGAACCTGGTTTCAAAATCTACAGAGGAAGAACTCAGTTTCCCTCTTGATAGTGATGAAGCAGATAAAGTGCTGAATCCCTTTAGCTGACACATAAAAGCAATATGACACATCTGAGAGAAAAATGACAAACCTGCACCAACTGTGCTAACTATACCTTGAAGAACCATTAGAAACATATCAATGAGAAGACTTAGTTACCTTATCGTAAAAGCAAGCAGATAAATTGTAGGGTAGATGGAAACACATACATTAAATAATATAGGTTCATAATAAATCCATTTCAGTTGCTAATCCAATGTGCATCAATCAAATGGTAAAGGAGATGTATTTAGGTGTTATAAGATTTCTAACCATTCTTATCAAAATAATGATGTGTGTGAAGAATTTCATGAAATCTAATATGATTTAGAAATATTTATGGGTGATATTGAAAGGTTTCATTCTTAAACTCGATATTTTGCATATGTGAAATTGTGCGCCAAGTGAGAAATGAAAAAAGGGTGCTGCACATCCATACTAAAGGCAAATGTTTTGAAACTTTTGGGCAATAATCTTCATATACGTAGTAATATGAATCACCAGAAACGATATTAATAATTTTTGTTTTGATATAATTTTACACGTGGGCGCTTTGAAAATGCAGTAATATGTCATAGCTACACCTGCTATTTACAGCAAAACAAAAATGTTTTATGAGTACAAATAAGTTGAAAGAAATATATAAGGTCTCAAAAGGTTCTAAATGAAATGTATATTTTTATTATTTTATATTTTGTATTTCAT
Source organism: Calotriton arnoldi (assembly GCA_963921515.1). Lineage (NCBI taxonomy): Eukaryota > Metazoa > Chordata > Amphibia > Caudata > Salamandridae > Calotriton > Calotriton arnoldi. Next base: position 181,024 of record CAWUFW010000075.1, on the reverse strand, counting down.
GAACCGAATTCAGTTTAGGCTTGCATTTTCCTTACTTGCTTGATTCTGTTCTCATGGAAGGCTCCGCAAACTTTCAATGTGAAGGGAAATGTCTCATTGGGAGAGTACCCATTTGCATACTAGAACTGGTAGCAACAATTTTGCTACTGGGGAACATCTGCTGTGAGAAACTGTCCTCTTGAATTCACTTATGTGCTTTTGCTAAAGGATTAGTGTTTGAAAATATATACACTGTATGGTTCTGCAGCTGACGTGATGACCACCACCTTTTCTTTATAATATGTGTCTTCTTTATGCTGCATGACAATCACCCTATATGAACTGACCAATGGACTGAGCGGTCTGACCAGATGAGCTGATCCAGGAGGTGTAACCCCAGAACTTGAGGAATATGTTATACATTGATGTGACGGAAAGAAGTCAGTCATCTCTCCCATGTTCTTTCCCATGGACTGAGAGACACCTTATACGCTTCTTGGAACTTTCTTGCGGACTCTATTGGCTTTTCCTTTGGCGACGCATACGCTGTGTGCGCTATTCCCAGACTTCTTTCCCTCATGGGAGAGTACCTTTGAGCTTTTATGTTTCATGTCCCTTCCTGAACTCTCCCAGAACTTTGGTAATTAATGACAATCAAAGAGATTTATTGTATTATCCTGCACTCTTAAATCTTAAATTCCTGATGTTGATGTATTCACTCCTGTTAATTTACTCATCAAATCTAAATATAACTAAATCCTGTTTCAGTCTCTCCATGATTTCTCTCCAATAATTGATTGTGTATTACAATTGAGTTATTAATGAGGCATGGGAATTCTAATAGAGAGATCTCTGGGCAGCAGATAGTAATGCTATTATTCTGCATATTTTTAACTGAATTATTGTTTTGGATGATCTTAGATCAACTGAATTTCTTCAAGAGATTTGGTCTAGCTGTGATAATACTGTACGTGTATAGCTTGGTTCTGAGAGTTATATATATAAATCTAAATACGAGTTTGTAGGTCAGTTACCCAATTCCTGGTCCTCATTGGATAACTGAATTGGATCCCCTATATCCGACCACACTCGGCAGGAGGCAAGATCCATCGGAGGACCAAGTAAATGAACCCAAAGTGTAGTGCTAGGAGATAAAGGGTTTATAAAGAAAATGGGCCCAGTGGTGCTACAACATTTGTTCTGGTAGCGTGTCAGATGGTTTCTCCATCCGATGAAGTTAGTAAATAGGGGGGTCCCTACTACGATCCCTATTGAAATTCCCTGTCCAAAGACTGCCTACACCAGCTCAAGCTCAAAGTTCATGTTCGGTTGAGGGAGACCAAGTGCTGGTACTAATGGAGGAATACAACAAAGATGATTTAAAGCAGTGGTGTCAGTATCAATAGGGTTGCACCTTGCAAATGCTTAAGCTTAGATAGCGGTAATGTGAAATGGCTGTAAGAGGTTATGCGACATGGTTAGAGACCACGTTTCAGTGATGCGCTTTATGCAGAAACGTTGAAGCTGTTATCGGGTCCGTCGTGACCTAAGATCCCAAGATATTCACCTAAGGGTGGTCTCAGTGTGGCATACACTGAGTAAGCTGCCTGCTGTGTTTCAAAGGTGCTGTTTGTGAGATGTCAGCAGCACCATCAAGAGAAGGGAATATTCCTTTGTGAGTGAGGGATACGGTTGTTACAATTGTTTTCAGTGCACAGGGAACATATTGCATCAGCCTGAGTCAGATAACGCCGGTTGAGGTCTCACTTGAAGTGTATGTAATGTAGGTCAGCTCATTGTATTTGGTTAGACTTCTTGTGTGACAGGGTCTGTTATTTCTTTAGCGGAGCAGACAGAGTTTTTTTAGTTTTTTTAAATAGCTTGAATTATAAGAAGATTTCGGTTAGAGAAAATGCACATGACGGATTGTGAAAGAGTGGTAGCTACTGCGAGGAGTGAAACTGACGTCACAGTGTGCCGCGCTGGTATTGGTTGATTAGTGTAACGCAGCACTGTGATAGGGTGACTACGTCAGACTACATCACTGTGCGCCACACTGGTATAGGCTGTGAAAGAACTAAATAAGGAATTGTAGGAGAAATCGATTGAAGAGAGTTATTTGTGAAGGACAAAAATGATAATTAGCGAAAAGGCTGAAAATGTTGAAAAACTTGAAGAGTTCGATGCAGGGGGATGTACCCGTACCCACTCGAGGAAGAGTACCAATACCACCCGAGGGTACACCAGCTTTGTATATGTCCTAAGAGAGAGGATATCACACATGTACATCGCACATGTACATGGCTTCGTAAACTGGATGAAATACACTGAGAATGATGGACGATTTGCTTTCCCACAATAAGAAACATTTATTGTTAGAATTCTTGGAAATTTGAGGAGACAACTATATGAGATTAAACCACCTCCTAGACCTTTGCAGTTCGAGGCGCTTAGTGGATGGGAACATAATCGCCCATCAAAAAGAGAAACAGAAATATCAAGAATACTTTAAACTGATATGTTGATGCTAGATGGGAAGCTCAACAAAAGGCTTGGAGAACAGATATAGCAGACAGAACAAGAATGTATCCGTAATTGTTACAGAGAAAGAAGATGGAGGGAAGTGTAAGGAAAAGAAAAAGAATCTTGAAGAGCCAGAAACACTAGCTCCGGCTGGAGATAGTGGTCATGAATTTGATGATGACTTCTTAAATGAATTATTACTGAACTGTCCACCACCTTATAATGAAGATCAACCCCAGAGTTAAACACATTTTTATTTGGGGAAAATTCCTGATGCACCTGCTATGCCTGTAGACCCAGTTCCATACTCCCCCTTCACACCAGTGGGTGGAAATATAGGGATACCTAATGTGAATAATCAGACTGTTTTGAATGCACCAGATGCTTTGACTGTCCCAGTGACCATAGGTCCTGTAGTTCCTTTATATCAGCCTGGGAATAGAGGGGAACATGTTCATACATTGTCTGTCCCTACTGGGGTGAAAGGTTCAACTTCTAATCCTGCAGAGTTGAGATTGAGACAGCCTACCCAGGTTCCTTTAATTCCAACCCCAGTTGATATTCCTTGTGGGGCTAGTGCTGGTTCGAGTATACATTCCACTCGATTAAATTCTTCAGGCAGAAGGTCAGGACAGTCCCAAACTTTCTATGTACCTGAGAATGGTATGGTAACTCCACCACTTAGAAAACAACAGGAAACACTCTTCTGATGGGAATGCCAGACTCAGACTTGTCCCTTTTACATTCTACACCTATCGCATGAATGGAAGGTCAGCATGAGGATTTCCTAGGAAATACAACAGAAGGGCAAACAGGTCCTTCCTCTCAAGAATTTGATGATTGGCTTAAAGGTATAGTTATTTTGGCGCATGATACAGGTGTTGTAATTAATGAAACAAATGCCCTGGGAATGATAATGGATAGGTCCTTTGATGTCACAAGGCTTAAGGTGGAATTGGAAGAAATGATTATAGGAACCATAAGCCCTACTAGGATTGTTGCTTATCAGCATGATGAATTATTGTTTGTCTGCAAAGACATTACCAGACATGCTTGAAATACACATGAAATGTTGTCTGAATTAGCACAGAAATGTAGAGCAGAGGTTCAAATGTCGAAAACATTGCAAAACCCTATAGAGTAGATTTAAGGGATATCAAAAACAGGAGACCTTCAGGAATGAGGCTACAGATTAAAGAATTACTGGCTATCCTTAGGGAAATGGGGAGAGCTGGAAAAATGGGAATGTCAATGGGCCAAGAAGAAGCAAACAAAAAAGTACTATGCAAATGTTCCTGGTCATCAAAGATCATGGGGTGAGGGAGTGAGGAAGTGAGGATGCTCCCTTTGAGAGAGGCAGCAGGAGGTTGTATGTGCATGTTCCTTGGACTAGACCACACATATTGTCCTTTACAAATGACTTTCCAAAATTGAGGGAGAAATCTGTTGAATGGTACAAACAAGCTGAAGGGTTTGTGAAGGTTTCAAAGATTTTGCTGAAATATTTAGATACCTTATTTGACATTGTGGTCTCAATTGATTTGAGGGCGGAATATAAAATTGCAGTCGATTGGCCTGAAACAGAACTAGCTAGAAATGCTTGCACAGGTGCACCATCTCATGAGGTGATGAAGAAATATAACCAAGCAGTTACGTATTTGAAAGGGAAAATTTCTCCTAAAGAATTTGATTGGGTAAAAATTGACAGAATGACTCAAGAATTGAAGAAACAGTTCATGCTTACTATGAGAGGTTATTGCAGGCATGTAAGCAATACAGTGGGATGGAGAATGTGTCTGAAAAGGATATGGGACATTTTGCTTATCAGTTTGTGTATGAACTGAGACCTGGGATTAGCAGTATGATCCAGCAGCATTTAATTTGTTGGCAGAGTAAGCCCGTAGATGAAATTCTCTGGTATGCATAATATTGTGGGGACGAAATTGAATCAAAACACAAGAAGATCAAGGAGAAATTAATGATTGCCCAAATGAAAGCAGTTCAGTAGGGTCAAGTTGGAACAGGTGTTCATCCCATGTTTACTGTGCAGGGAGGTTATCAGCAGATCCCAACGGTACGAGGGGTAAGTGGAGGACAACAGCAGGGCATGCAGCCCCAGGTTAGAGATTGAGGTGCTTCAATTGATGTGTCACATGTGCGGCAAGTTAGGGCACTGGAAGCGCGAATGTCGATTTAATCTAATAAATCAAGGAAATGGGGGACATATTCAGAATGTTGGAAATGCATAATCATAGGGAGATGGCATGGTACAGGCTCAACAGGTTCACAGACAAAGAAATCAAAACTCAAAATGTGTCCCGAGGCCCGATGCCCCAAATGAATGGTCATGTCCAGAAATACAAATCAAATAAAGGATTTCATACAGATGCAGAATCCCATGCAAATCAGAATGTGTCCCAGCAATACTCTTTGATCCAAATCGATGATGCAGCCTCAGACCTGTCACAAAGACGGTGCCTGAGAAGGGAGGAAGAATGCTTGCTTGGCGCATCCTTAGAGGGAGACCAGAGTGGGCCCTATGCGGACATCAAGGTAAAAGGGACGCCTATTTCATTTCCTGTTGATACTGGTGCTACCCGTTCCACTGTAAGAACAGCAGAAGTTCCAAACCTACCCCTCTCAAGAGAAAGAATCCAAGTTGTAGGAGATTGCAAACTGGCAAATGTCAAACCAAGTAACAAAACTGTAGCGGTAAAAATAGGTTCTTTTGAGAATTTGCACAAATTTGTTGTATGTGATTCCAGTCCAGTAAACGTACTGGGATGGGACTTGTTGTGCAAACTCAATTGCTCAATTGATTGTACACCAAAGGGACTTGAGTTTCACACAAATGATGAGGATGTTGTCTTTAAATTGGCTAAACAGAAATCAGAGATCGAGGAATTATTCCCCATGTTAACCAGAAATGACCTGCCTCTAGAATTGAGAGACACAGTATTTCCGTCCAGAACCCATTGCAGTGATTATTCCTTTAATTGATTTGATGATTGAGCAAGTAATCCTGAAAGAAATAATGGGAAATCCATGTAACGCTCCTATTATCGGTTTGCAAAAACACAATAGGAAATACCGCATTTTTCAGAATTTGTGCAAAATTATTCAGATTGTCGTCCAATTTTGTCCAGTGGTACCAGATCCAGCAGTGATTTAATTCCAGATTCCATGTAAAGCTAAATGTTTTTTTGTCACTGATTTGTGTCAAGCCTTCTTTTCCATCCCGTTGCAGTAGGACAGTCAGTATCTTTTTGATTTCCAGTTTGGCAGTTTCGTTATGGCATGGTGCCTAGTTCCACAAGGGTATACGGAAAAGCTCTCAATATTTAATCAGATTTTTAAAGAAAAATGTGCAGTTCTTGGAGATGTCAAATCATTTTGTTCTTGTCCAGTACATTTGTGACTTGTTGGTAGCTTCAAGTAATCAGGAGACCTGCACTCGCTATACCATCGCTTTACAGAATCATTTGGCTGTAAATGGACATAAAGTGTCACCGTCCAAATAGCAATTTTGCAAGACAGATGTTCTGTATCTTGGATACCATATTGAGAAAGGAGCAAGGAAAGTGTCCCAAGACAGAATCACTGCAGTTTTGAACATGAGTCCGCCAAGTACACAAAAGGAAGTCCGCATGTTTTTGGGAATGGCTGGCTACTGTCGACAATGGACTCCCAGTTTTTCTTTGACAGCTTGTTAGACCTGGCTTGTCTAATAGACTTTTTGCTTTTTGGCCTTCTGTTTCTGACCTGTTTTTGTTGGTTTTTGTGACTCTGCGAACTTTACCACTGCTGATCAGTGCTAAAGTGCATATACTCTCCCTGTAAATTGTGTTTATGGATTGGTGATTCCATGATTGGCATATTCGATTTGCTGGTAAGTCCCCAGTACAGTGCATTGTGTGTGCCCAGGGCCTGTAAATCAAATACTGCTAGTGGGCCTGCAGCACTGATTGTGCCACCCAAATGAGCAGCCTGTAAATGTAACTCAGACCTGCCACCTGATAATGAAATACTGCCAATTTCATTTTTCACTATTGAAAGGATCTCTGTTCCATAGTATAGAATGGGAGTTTATTTATAATATCTTATAAATATAACTTCGCATTGGGACACAATAGAAAGATGGAGTTTAGTATGCCTGAACTCACAATATAAAAATGCATCTTTTAGTAAAGATGATTATTATATTGTGTGTTTAAAAATCCCACTTTTAGAAAGTGGGTATTTTCTTGCTTAGCCATCCTGTGTGCCTCTGCTGGTTTGTGTATTGACTGTCTGGCTTTGGAGTGACAGGGGCTGGGGAGGTGCATTCTCTCAGACAGCCACCGGGGGGGGTGATGTGTGTCTTGTCTTTCCTGAATGAGTCAGGGCTGGGCTGAATAGACCTGGGCTGCATTCAGAGTAGGGGGAGGAGTTCTCACTAGCACCTAAATAGGCCCGGTCTGCATTTAGAGTGGTGGGAGGAGATTTTCCTTGCACCTGAATAGGCCCTGTCTGCCTTATACAATGCTGTCTCTACCCCCTGCTGAGCAGCTGCACCCACCAGGGAGGACAGAACTGGTTTTGGCTGAGCACAGAGCCTCTCTGCACCAAGAGAACAAACAAATTTGCTGTATAAATATTGGGGCCCAGACCCCAGTATTTTAGATTACTGCTGAACTAAGGAACCTGCCAGGAAGAAGAACCGGGAAAGCTGGAGGAGGAGTACTGCCCCTGTGCTGTGTGCTGTTGGGGTTGGCCTGCACTGGTTGCTTCTGTCTTGGGCAGGGAAAGGACTGGACTGTGCTTTCATCCTCCTGCTGTTAGAGTTTTCTCCAAGGGCTTGAAGTAGAGCTTGCCTCCTGTTGGAAGTCTCAGGGATAGAAAAGGCTTCACAGATCAATTCTGGGAATTCAAGAGGAACTTTTGCCAAGGAGAAGAGCTGGAGAAACTGAGGAGGAGTACTTCCCCTGTACTGTTTGCTGTCTGGAGTTGGCCTTCAGTGGCTACTTTCTGTCAAGGAAAGAGAAAAGGACTTTGCTGTTTGCTGGGTCCCCTGCTTGAGGAAGATCTCCAAGGGCTTGAAGAAGAGCTTGCCTCCTGTTCTGAAGTCTCAGGGACACAAAGACTTCACCCCCAGCTCTCCTAAACTTCCTTGCTCGGAGTACTGACCTGCCAAGAGGTGCCTGTAGCTGTTCTGGGCCTCTGGAGGTTGTTCTGGCTGTTGGGAGCTCGAAAAACAACTCAACAACAAGAAGTGTGACGCATCTGTGCCTGTTTCCGATGCATCGCCGAAGAAACCGACGCAGCGCCTGCCCGCGGCTCGAGAAATCGCCGCACTGAGTACATCGGTCTCCGGAGTCCGAGATCACCACACCAATTCCGATGCAAGCCCTGCTGTGCGGCTGCAAGAATCCACGCATCGTCCCGGATCGTCGCATCGCATCGAGGCGCCAGGTCTGTCGCATCGTTGGGGGACGCAGTAAGAAACCGACGCATCACCTCCCCACTCAGTAAGAAACCGACGCATCACCTCCTCGCCGGTAAGGAACCGATGCATCACCTCCCCTTTGCAGCAGTAAGGAACCGATGCATCACCTCCCCAGGAGCAAGGAACCGACGCATCACCTTCCCTGAGTGTAAGGAACCGACGCATCACCTTCCCTGTGACCCTTTTTGTTTGTGTCCGCGACTCATCCAAGGTACTTTGTGTGAAAAGTGTTGCATCTACAGTTTGATGTGAACTGAATTATTTCTACCATTTGAAAGTCATATTTTTATTACTGTATTGTGGATTTTTGTCATTTGGTCTTTTTTTGGTTTAGATAAAGATTACTTATTTTTCTAAACTGGTGTGGTGTCCATTTGTAGTGTTTTCACTGTGTTACTGTATGTGTGCACAAATGCTTTACACACTGCCTCTGAGATAAGCCTGTCTGCTCGTGCCAAGCTACCAAGGGGATGAGCAGGGGTTATTTTAGAAGTGTATCCCCCTTACCCTGACTATGAAGAAGGGTCCCGGCTCGGACAAAGGTACCTACCTCTGCCAACTAGAGACCCCCATTTCTAACACAGCCAAACCTCTTCAGAGGCTGAAACACAAAGACATGTCAGACCCGGTACCTTAGAATGATGATTGCATGCGCTCTTTTATTAAACTGAGGGAGAGTCTTTGTTGAGATCTAGCTCTGGCAATGCCCGACTATAACAAAAGCTTTACTCTGTTTTGCAGTGAGCACGAGTGCTGCGCATTCTCAGTACTAGCTCAGATGCATGGTACTACATGCAGACCTGTAGCATATTTTTCGGCAACTCTTGACCCTGTTGCCACCGTATTGCCTGGATGATTGAAATCTGATGCAGCAATGTGTGTGTGAGTTTGGAGCAGAGTGAGAGCATACTGATGGGACATCCGCCTAGGGTGTAAGTGCCACACTCAGTTGAGGTCTTGCTTACTCGTACTTGAATGCAACACCTCACAAACAGCCGCCTTATGAGGTCTGAGCAGACAATATTGGGAGCCGAAAATGTGACTTTGATGTGATGCACGAGTTTGAATCCAGCAACTTTGATGCCTCTTCCTTGAAATGAAGTTGAGATTGATGAGACGTGACTGAGCTGTGTACAAAGCCAAGATATCCTTAACACCCCTTTGCCTGAAATCAGATCATGTGCTATTTGTTGATGGATCTTGTTTGTGTGATGCGGAAGGAAATAGAAAAGCTGCTTATGCTGTATGTACAGTTGCGGGGGTGATTGAAGCTCCATGGTTGCAAGATGGGTTTTTTGCTCAAGTGGCCGAGTTGGTAGCTTTGTCGCAAGCCTGCAACATTTCTGACCAATTGCGAGTTACTATCTTCACCGACAGTCAGTACGGATTTGGCATTGTGCATGACTTTGGGCAATTGTGGTCACAGCGGGGGTTCATGACCTTGTCAGGGTCACCCATCTGTAACTGTGAGAGTGTGAGAAACCTCTTGCTGTCACTACAGTTGCCTGCTCAAATTGCTGTGGTGAAGTGTGCTGCCCTTCAGGAGGGCAATGATTATTGTCACAGTCGGAAACAGTTGTGCGGATGAGACTGCGCATTATTGTGTTCCAAATTCTCACACCTTCAATGGAGATTCCCTGAGAGAGAGCACTGATGAGACAGATTGCAAACTGTTTTTATACACTGTAGACACATGAGAGGAAGTGAAAGTATTACAGGATGAGGTACCAGATGCTGAGAACCAAAGATGGATCAGACAGTTTGCACTAGAAGGCAAGGAGATGAAGTGTGGGTGTACACTGCTGGGAGACCTGTATTACCAGACAGTTTGCTACCTTCTATGGTGGGATACTATCATGGCCCTGCACACATTGGGAGGGATGCAATGATGCATCTCTTTTGCCAGACATGGTTTAACCCAGATCGGTGGCAGAAGCTTTGTGTCACCGCTGCATGGTGTGTCAACAACAAAATGTAGGGAAAATGACACCAGTCACAATGAGTCATGTAGGGAGGTCAGGAGTTCCTTTTAACCAAATGCAGCTTGATCTTGTGGAGATGCCTATGTACAATAATTTAAAATACATTATTGTAATTGTTTATATATTCTCAAGGTGGGTAGAGGCTTACCCTACAAGATGAAATGACAGTTTGACTATAGCCAAGTTACTGTTGAGGGAGCTGATACCACGTATCGGATTCCCAACTTCTTTCAAATCAGACTGAGGGACACACTTTAACAATAAGGTCCTAAAAATTTTATGTGAAGCATTACAAATTGACCGAAAGCTCCATTGTGTCTATTGTCCAGGAGTCTCTCAAATTGTGGAGCAGATAAACGGAACGCTGAAATCTATGTTGGCAAAAGTGTGTGCTTCAACTTATTTGAAATAGCCTGATACATTACCTCTTGTGTTGATGAGTTTGAGAAGTACCTCAGACAGAAGAACAGGACTATCTCCTCACAAAGTGATTATGGGGAGGGCTATGACACAGCCTGCAGTTCCTTCCAATGCATTGGTAAATATTATGATGATTTGGTGCTCGATTACTGTGAAGGACTGGCTGACATGGTACGTTCTGTGTCTCAGCAGATTAGGGAAGCTGCTACTTCACCTCAGCAGGAGCAGTGCCATGACCTCTGTCCTAGTGACTGGGTCCTGTTGAAGAAACATGTACGCAAGTCGTGTTTGGAACGTCATTGGTGTGGGCGGTTCCTGGTGATCCTGGTAACCACAACTGCTGTTACGTGTGGTGGTCTTCCAAATTGGGTGAATGCTGTCCATACTCCCAGAGTCCTCTTGATGATACAGCACCTGCTTCAGATGTGCCGGTGGTTACAGAGAAACAACCGACTCAGGTTAGCCAAGCTGTTGAGAGAGTCCAGTTACTAGGAGTCCGTGCACTGGTCCCAAGGAAGGTCCGAGAGAACCAGCTCTTGTAGGTATCGAAGGGTCACGAGAGGAAGGTCTAACTATGCGTGACCTCACCAAAGGGCACAGTACACCTGAAACATGAGTAGCACCTGAACACTGTTGGCCTAGAAGACAAGACCGATTGAGATGCAGTTTAATAGAAGGAAGAGTACCAGGAACAATTACAGAAGTCTTTAGTCAATCTGAACTAAGCGACAGTGATGATGAAGGACCACCAGTAAGAAGGTCCAAAAGAGCTAAGCTACCAAGTCAAAAATACGCTGCAGCTAAATGAACTTACTTATCAGTGAATGACTAGGGAAAAACATATTACACCATTTGCTACAACAATCCTAGTTTTCTTGAGCCACCTTGAGATAAGTCTGTCTTCCAATAGAAATTCTTGGAATAGATTTCTTAATAAAAGAAGTGAGTCAATTTGTACTGAGGACATTTTACAATACATGAGAAATGTACCTTTACTGAAGATCTGCAATTACTAGACTGTAAAGAAATGTAGCTGAAGCTTTGCAAAGGATGAGCTTCCTGACTCTTACTTGTGCTGCTAACGCTATTACCATCTAATCCAAATTTATCAAGGGGTCATAAGGTCTGATTCCAGGCAAAGCAATGGATCCAAATGCGATATCATCATAACGCAAATGTATATGTACATGTATACTTGCTATATTTTCTGTAGTGTTTGTAGTATTTCTTCTAGTTTTGAATTTACCCCATCATATATATGAGAAAAACTGAGCCTACTTCTGTGACTAAAAATAACTTAGTGAATCACAATGGACTAAGCATTTCAGATGGCAAGATATTACATGGAGATCAGTCTACTGGTGATTTTTCAATTAATGTATTTACAAAATGTCTGTATGAATACGTTGAAACCACGGATGCTAGAGATTGTTATCTGGGCTTGCAATTGTCTACATCAGTTTCTGAGGGAGTGACCTATCACCATCTGCCTGTAACATAAGGAATTTCTTGCAGTTTATTAACACAATTATTTTATGGCAAGGGACATTTTCAGTACTACTATTCTAACTATGATCTAGTCATTTCCGAAGTGCCTGTGAGGAAATATTTAAATCCTGTGCCTGATACTAAAATAGCTGAAATTATGGGAGAATTCTTTGAGCCTACGCAAAGTTTAGACTCTGCTTATGCACACCAACACAATCTAACATGCCATTTACATAATGTGGAAAAGGAATTTGTAGAATCAATAAAGGGTAGACGAAGAGAAATCATGGCTAAGGCTGCAAATCATACAAGGATACCATCGTGTGCACTTAAGGAACCAGATCTCAAAACACTGGGAAACCAAACTGCTATTGCTTTAGGCTGGCAACATAGAAAAAAGCTTTGTATATTACGACGAAGGACTGAGGCTGATACAAACTTTGTTAGTTCCAGCAAATGTGACCATACATTCCAAGTTCTGGGAAATTGGGGTTTGTTTTTGGAAGGTGTCGATCCTGTGTTTCCTGGAGTTTATTACATCTGTGAGGAAAGTGCCTATTATATGCTGCCTAAAAATAATATTGATCTTGTTACATGGGAATAGTCTTTCTGAAAATGTATCATGGTGTTCATTCTGATGAAATCAACAAAGCGACACACCGAAGACTTAAGAGAGGTGCAAGTATCGGAAAGATAGTGGGAGACATTTTTGGTGCCATAAAACCATCTGTTGGTGTGATACTAAATTCTCACAAGATACGAAAACTTTCTACTGTAGTAGACAAGCTGTCTACTGACACTGCTGGAGTATTCTTAGCACTAGACACTGAAATGATTGCCATGAGATCTATGGTTCTTCAAAATAATCTTGCTTTAGACATCCTTCTCGCAAAGGAAGGCGGAGTCTGCCGAATGCTAAAGGTGTTGCACCCACATTCCAGTAAAAAGTAAAGACTTGAAAGGATACATTAAGAACATTACACATCTTGGAAAGGACTTGAATGATTTAAAAGCAAATGGTGCTTCGGGAATCAATTGGGAAAGGAGTTTCTTCATTAGGCAAATGGTTAACCAACCTACGAAATGGATAGTTGGGAAAAATCTTGTAGCTCATCTTGACAATTGCTATTTGTATATTCCTTGATTATCATCTTGAAGGTTTATAAACATTTGAATATTAAGAAAGAAACTATAGGAATAAAGAGGAAAAGAGCTGAAATAGAATTGGAAGATAGACAAAGTGGGTACTATGACAAAATGAAGGCTTTAGAAAATTCTAAATTAAAAAAATGAAGACTGCAGAATTGTAATGTGTGGCATCAGATAAGAAAATGTTGTGATGGCTTAATTCACCATCAAATAGGAGATTGATGAAGCAGATAAACTGCTGAATCCCTTTAGCTGACACATAAAACCGATTATGACACATCTGAGACAAAAATGACAAACGTGCACCAATTGTACTAACTATACGTTGAAGAATTATTAGAAACAAATCGATGAGAAGACTTAGTTGCTGCATCGTAAATGCATGCCGATAAATTGTAGGGTAGATGGAAACACATACATTAAATGATATAGGTTCATAGTTAATCCATTTCAGTTGTTAATCCAATGTGCATCAATCAAAAGGTAAATGATATGTATTTAGGTATTATAAGATTTCTAACCATTCTTATCAAAATAATGATGTCTGTGAAGAATTTAATAAACTCTAATATGATTTAGGGATATTTACAGGTGATATTGAAAAGTTTCATTCTTAAACTCTATATTTTGCATATGTGAAATTGTGCACCAAGGGAGAAATGGGAAAAGGGTGCTAGACGTTTATACTCTGCCAAATGTTTTGAAACTTTTAAGGAATAATCTTCATATATGTACTAATATGAATCACCAGAAACAATATTAATAATTTATGTTTTGAAATAATTTTACACGTTGGTACTTTGAAAATGCAGTAATATGTCATAGTTACACATACTATTTGCAATGAAACTAAAATGTTTTATGAGTGAAAATAAGTTGACAGAAATATATAAGGTCTCAAAAGGTTCTAAATGAAATGTATATTTTCATTATGTTATACTCTGTATTTTATGAACCGAATTCAATTTAGGCCTGCATTTTACTTACTTGCATGGAAGGCTTGGTAAACTTACAATGTGAAGGGGAACTTATTTACAAGCCCCTTGCGCCACTTTTGCGTCATTTTTAACATGGGAAAAGTGAGACACAAGGGGCGCAAGGGGCTTGTAAATCTGCCCCCTAGTATGCAAATGTGAACTCTCCCAATGAGACATAGTTTCCCTTCACATTGTAAGTTTACCAATTAGCGTTAGAGCAAATAGAGTGGACTACTGTGTGTTTTCAGTGCATTTCTTATCGGTCCACCAAAATCCTGCCAAGATCAGCGGCACGGGTAACCGTTCTATGCCCTACTGCAGGTTAAGGACTCACAGCAATGAGAATGGCTGGAATGTAGGAAACCTTCAAACAAGCCACAGGCTGAAGATCTAACAAAACTGTTCTAAAGGGGGCGTGGTCTGGCCGCGAATTAAGAAGGCCGCCTAATCTCCGAGCTTCGCTGTGAGGGGGGCTTCAGACGGAGACGGTGACCTTTTCTGCATGGCTTAAAACAACATTTAGTCGTCTCAGGTGTCATAGTAAGCCTAGGAATCGCAGACAGCTTATTTGTAGGAAGAACTTTATTTATAAGTTCACAGGAACAACCCCTAGACATGTCCTCTCACAGCAACTGCCAGCTCTCCTCCTTGGTCCAGCTCCAGAACCCTGGGATCCTGGTTACCATGGGAAGAATGCAGAGCATGTTGCTAGGATACCATATCAAGATACAACACATCTTCCTTCCTTAATAACAAACTCGAAACAAAAGTGATATACATGTTACAGCAATAAAGAACAAAAATAAAAATGGAAAAGGGGGATAGAGATAAAAATAACATCAATAATTCAACATCACTTTGTAATATGGAATGCATATAGTATATCAATAAGTCACATAATCATTGTGCCATTTTGGAATCATCCTGACACGTTTGTCATTGTTTACATCATCGTACCTTTTCACCATACGATTGTCACCTTCTTTTTCCAACCATGCATTAACTTCCAAAGCGTTGCACAAAGTGACATTACGAATGTTCCACGCCTTGCCATCACTCAGCCAAACACTGTTACCACTAACTTTGGTTATACATTTGGGTACAGACCATTTTGATAGTCCTCTTTTTGGTAATCCCACGCTGTACGTCCTTACCCAATCTCCAACAGCAAAAATGCGTTTGCTCCTTTTAACCTGTCGTTGTGCCTATGCACATACTTGTCCTGATGTTTCTTAACTCTACTCTCTAGATTCTTATTACATACAGGTCATGAGAAATCCTTGAACATCCACCCGGGGCAACCTTCGTACCTGGTTGCCTACCCTTGAGAAGTTTAAATGGGGACTCCTTAGTGACTGAATGGGGTGTGGTACGGTAGCTCCATAACAATTCCTTCACTGCCTCTTTACAATCTCCACCACACTCTTCAGACAATTATACACATTCTTTCAAAACCCTGTTAAATCTCTCCACGAGACCGTTTTCCCTGGGGTTGTAAACAGCGGTGGTGTGGTGTGTAATGCCCATCTTGATGAGATATGTTTTGAATTCATTAGCTATAAACTGGGGTCCATTGTCCGTGACTAATATCTCTGGACATCCCTCTCTTCGAAAGATTTGGTCTAAAAATTCAATGACATTACATGCTTTAATGTCTCCAGTAAACGCCACTTCTGGCCATTTTGAATGGTAGTCAATCAACACTAATGCATATTTGTTGATTATACCCTTGGCCGAAAATGGACCACAAATGTCCATGGCCACCTTTTCCCATGGTCTACTAGGAAAATTGGTGGATGAGATAGGTGATTCCTCTACCCTATGAGTTTTGTCACTGCACATGCATTCCATGCATTCGCGTACATGCTCCTCTATGTTCTTGTCCATCCCTGGCCACCAAAAGGTTTCTCTGGCCTTCCTCTTCATTCCGGACATACCACTGTGTCCTTCATGTAATAATTTTAGTAGTCTAGGCTGCAAACTTACCGGAACCACTAACCTGCCACCTCTACGTAACACACCATCCACAACAGACAGTTCTGTCTATACTGTCCAAAACTCTCCAAATTTTTTCTTGAGGATGAAATTAGGGCCAGAAGGATTTGACAATTCATCAATTAATTCCTTGAACGTAGTGTCATTTGTTACAGCTTCCTTCCATTCATCACTAGATATAGCACCTTCACATAACTCAACTACACTTGCTACCACACAATCATCATTGGAGTCCACATCATCATCATCACATTCCAATGGTAAACGGGATAGACAATCGGCATTGACATTACGAATGCCTGGGACATATTGTAGAGAAAAGTCATACCCTTGAAGTCTGTATAGCCATTTGGCTATCCTGGGGGTTGCTTTTGCAGCTCCTTTAGTGGTAAACAACTCTATGAGCGGTTTGTGGTCAGATCTTATTTCAAAACGTGTGCCCCATATGTAGGTCTTGAAGTAGTTCACTCCCCACCAGCATGCAAGGGCTTCTTTTTCAATGACCGAGTATGTAGCTTCCGCACCCTTAAGAGTACGGGATGCAAATGCTACTACTCGTTCATGTCCTAAGTGCTTTTGCATCAGCACTGCTCCTAGACCATAGGCACTAGCATCCACTACAATTATGCTCTGATGTGAAGGGTTAAATGGTTTCAAAGCAACAGCCTTTACTATTTGTTCCTTAATGGAAGTAAAATCTTTTTGACATTCGTTCGTCCAGTCAAACTTGACACCTTTTTTCATTAATATTCTGAGCCTGTGAACCTTGTCAGCGAAATGCTGGACAAATTTGGAATAAAATTCCGCAAGACCCAGAAAGGAGCGCAATTGTTCCTTGTCTTGAGGTGACGGAGCATTTGTGATCGCATCCAGTAACTTCTTTTCGGTTTAACCCCATCCTTGGATAAGGTGTGCCCTAAATAATCAATTTGTTTAACACCAAACTTGCACTTCTTAACTCCCACTGTTAAACCTGCATTTTGCAACCTCTCCAATGTCTTTGTTAATATTGCATCATGTTTAATACGATTGGAGCCCCACACCAACACATCATCTTGGAACACCAACACCTTAGGTAACCCCACCAATATTTTGGACATTACCCTTTGGAAAACCGCCGAGGCGGATGCCAGGCCGAATGGCATTCTGATGAACTGGAAAGCTCCTTCCGGTGTGATGAAAGATGTGAGATGTTTTGAAGATGAATGCAATTTGATCTGATGATATGCGTTAGACAGGTCAATCAGAGAAAAATATGTGGCATTATTTACCGAAGACACCATTTCATTTATGTGAGGTAATGGGTATCGATCAACCAGGATATTCCGATTTAGGTCTCTCAAGTCAATACACATGCGTAAATTGCCATCCGGTTTTTGTGCCAAAACAATTGGACTAAGCCATTCAGATGACTCAATGGGTTCTATAACCTGTGCCTCACATAACCTTTGTAATTCTAATTTCAACTTTTCTCTAAGAGTAAAAGGTACATTCCTTGCTTTGTGTACACACGGAACATTATTGGGTTTAAGTACGATACGATGTTCAAATTTTTCTAAACAACCAAATTTTTCACCAAACAATTTTGGAAATTTGGCTCCCCATTTAATAGTTTCAGCATCTTCAGTGGCCAATACTTGTTGAGGGTGGATGGGATCCAAAGTGATGCCCAACATTTTTTGTTCGCACCAACCCAGCAATGCTCTTCTTTTTTCCACCACGTAAACCTTGCTGGTGGCTTCCTTTCCTTTGTGAGACAAAGTGCATTTGAAATAACCTAATAATGGAAGTTTAACACCACAGTACCCTACTGGTTCAACATCTGGCAGATTCAATTGGTGACTCCCTATTCTCTTCCATGTGTTCTTATCAATGATGGTGTATGGAGAACAAGAGTCAGCCCACACGGTTATTTTGGTGCCATTAATACCTAAATCACATTTGGGCGGATTGTATCCTTCAGATACATCATTTATAACATTGCCACAAATAACCATTACTTCAACTTCACCTTCATTATCAGAATTGTCATCTTCAGAATTTTGTCTTATGGTATTCACGGGGTGCTTCCATTTTGAGGCAGATAATGACCCAGCTTTGCACATGCGTGCTAAGTGACCGATCTTTTTGCATTTGTAGCATTTTTCCTTGACTGCAAAACATTTGTCAGAATCCGCAGTGTGTCTAGTGCTGCCACATCTGTAACACACTTTATTATTCTTAGGAATATTAGTGATTTTGCTATTGCTCTCCTTCTTTTTAAATGAATTTTTTTCTAAAGCACATACCTTGGTATTAGCAGGTTTTTCTGAGCTTAACTCCTTGACATACTTTGAAGTATTCTCAACTCGCCTTGCCACTTCTATAGTTTTTTGTAGAGAGGGATCTTTCATATCTAGTAGTCTCTCTTGAATTTTAATATTACTCGTTCTGTTTATAAATTGATCCCTTATGATCTCCTCGTGAAGGTCTCTAAATTTACAAGTGGCCGCAAGTGTTCTCAAAACAGAAATATATTGCTCCACAGACTCTCCCGGTAATTGAGATCGAGAATTTTTTTTATGCCTTTCTACTACTATGCTAATCTTTTTGCCCTAATTTTCTTCTAATGCTCTTATTACCTCAATATACTCATCAGTGGGAACTATCTCATCTTAATGTAACTCTACTACCTCTACTACTTCCTCACCCTCCTCTTTACTTTCACTGTCACTGTTTTTCTCTCTAATAACATCCTGGGGCCTATTAGCAAAAACCGGCGATAATTATCACTAAGCGCACTTAGCGCTAGGATAATTATCACCGGCTATCGCAGGTTTCTATCGCGGAGATAGCGTGCTATCAGCAACGCTTATCTCCAATGCGATAGAAACCCTGGAGAACAGTGTGAATATCGCTTGAAAACAAGCGATATTCACACTGTGATCAGTGTTAGCTTGGTGATAGGGCGAGGGGGATTTAGCCATGTAATCCACCTCCCATTGGATTACATGGCTAAGTCAGGTTTGGACCAGGCGTTAACAAACCAGCGCTAAACGTGTTTAGCGCTGGTTCGTTAATCACCTCCCCTGCCTCGCTTATAGGCGATAGCGACCTTAGCGACTGTTTCCAGTCGCTTTTAGGTTGGGAACGCCTACTTTGCATGCCATTAGCGATAAATATCGCTGGCATGCAAAGCGGCACCCAACCCGGTCGCTATCGCCTAGAAGCTGTCACTAACAGCAGTTAGCGACAGCTTGCTAATAGGGCGATTGAATTATCGCCGCTTTAGCGGGAAAAAGTCCAGCTAAAGCGGCGATAATCGCGTTGCTAATATGCCCCCCTGTTTCTTATCTGTGTTAATAGGTAATGTTTTCAATACCTTCCTGCCCTCTATCCCTACATTGTGTTTGAGAAGTGCCACCTTATGGGAAGCTACAAAATCCTCCCCACCAATAGCTTCTAAATATGTTTCAAAGGATTCTATCCAATCCTCCCACGGTAAAGCGGGTTCACCAGGACTTTGTAAAAATTTGGGCGGAGCTACAATGGATGATATATCCATATTGATGGTATTTCCTATATGTAGAAATAATATGAGTACTCTATCACAAGGCAACGTTATATACAGAATAAGCGTTCTGTAAACAGTGAAATAATGATATTACTGGTAGAAGTAGTCACTGGTTTTAAGATGTCTGGGAAAAAAAAACAAGATTAATAAAAAAACAAGCTAACACAATTAAAGTAGTCACCGTAGTCACTGTAGTCTACACAATGGCAACAGTCCCCTCAATCCTCGTAGTTGGATAGTAGTCTTGCACAAAACAGTTCACTCAATTTATGCTGCTGACAATGTGGCCTTTAATCCCTTGACATGCTGCACCAAACAGTCTATTCAATTTGTACACGGTCTGTCACCCGGTCTTTAATCCCTTTGTATGCTGGTTTTACACTTATGATTGCGTTGCAGCGTTTGTGCTGGTTGTCATGACCACCACACGCTGTTACTCCGCAAGCGTCTTATACGTTGTACGTCACAACGCATTGCAGTTCCCACACTGCATTGCGCTTGTGACGTGAGAGGATGAATGAAGAGTTCAGGCGTCCTGTTATGGAATTCCAAACGACACGCAACAAACCGGCATGGAAACGGGCAGAAGCAGGCACGAGCAATGTTCGGTAAGCCAAGTCAAATAATAACAATTTGGAAGATATGCCGTCAGCTAACTTCCCAGATTCAACGGCACACTCGAAGAGAGCCGGTCCGCTAGTAGTCACATGAGCAAAGCACTTGACGCTTAAATTAAATTAAGATCTGTCGCAGTTTTGCTTTGTCGTTTCGCTTTGTCGCATACTCTCCTCTTCACACTTGTGCAATTTCGCCGCTATTCACTTGTCATGCTCACTGCTCCATCGCCAATTCCCCAAGTAGTGATCTGGACTGTGTACAATAGCGCTCAGTCACCTTCAAACAGTGCTAGGTGCACATACAACACTTCCTTTCCTCAAAGGTGCACATATGATGCTACTCGCCCTTGAACAGCGCTAAGCCTACGGAGCTTCCCTCTTTTTTTTTTTTTCCAAAGTGTCTCCGCAGCAGCACCAGTCAAACGCA
This sequence comes from Calotriton arnoldi, assembly GCA_963921515.1. Lineage (NCBI taxonomy): Eukaryota > Metazoa > Chordata > Amphibia > Caudata > Salamandridae > Calotriton > Calotriton arnoldi. Next base: position 160,429 of record CAWUFW010000075.1, on the reverse strand, counting down.
ATTCGGTCCACTAATTCAGTCCAGAAACTCACAGCGCACGTAACAAAGATATCGCTAGGTTCAAAGTCTCTTACCCGAGATTCAGGAACATGAGTTGGTTCTTGTAGGACTCCAGCTGTTTTACGTTATAGCATGGCAGTTCAGTCTCCTCAGTTGATGTTCTCATCAGCAGGACATCTTCAACATCACAGTAATAACAAGGTAGCGCAGAACCGTGTTGTCCAATAATTCAGTCTATTGATAATCATCTAGGGGTTGATAATTCACAGCATCTGTTCAGTCTGCCTTCAAGAGGAAACACATCCCATCCTCGTCGCCACTTTTAAGAAGCGCAGACAGCTTATTTGTAGGAAGAACTTTATTTATAAGTTCACAGGAACAACCCCTAGACATGTCCTCTCACAGCAACTGCCAGCTCTCCTCCTTGGTCCAGCTCCAGAACCCTGGGATCCTGGTTACCATGGGAAGAATGCAGAGCATGTTGCTAGGATACCATATCAAGATACAACAGTCTCAGGTGTCATAGTAAGCCTAGGAATCAGATGGGCCGAATTTCATTTTTCAAAACGCCTACGACGTGGTTCGTGGACACCGAGAACTGCGTGCTGAGTGAAACGTCAGGCCCGGGGGTATGTCTGCAGCCCCGGCTCTGGAGCACTAGACGTTCCCACCCTCAGCGTTCCATTCTGCATAATTGAGTCCCCGGTCTCTGTATGACACAAATAGGCCTGTTCGCCGGGTACTCTTAATGGACAAAGGCGGCACTATTTTTGAAAACGGCTTTGTGGAGTCTACTTATTTCAGCAGCGTTGGCAGCTCTGAAGCGGGTGAGTGTTATGACCGCTATATAAATTAAGACTTTGACCTTCCGGCAGCAAGAACGAAATACCGCTTGTGAAGAAACGCTATATATTTACAGTCTTTGTCACAAAAGACTTAAAATAGCATATTTTCTTCACCATTGTGCTTTATGAATGAAATGAAATTTAACTCAATTACCTTATTGAAGTGCTTAGGAAAACTCCTGACTCGCATGCATAACTATTGTTTAAGTGGTTACACTAATCCAGGAGGCATTAGAGCCGCTTCCCAACCTCCTCTAAGTCAGTTGTCATAAATATCTGTCGTCACTTCTTAAATATTTTTAGAATCATAACCTGGAAAACCTGTCAATCGTATTGAAAGAAAGACATCAAAATAGAAACTGAAATATTGACATATTCAGGGATTGATTATTTCAAACTACAAGTTTCTTGTGGCAAGTACAAATCAAACCTTCCTCGAGTACACAGCAGGGTGGTAATTTCTAACATTTTGAAGCAGGAGACACCCTCAACTAAAACTAATCAATTAACATAGCTCTTTAATTGGATCATTGCACAAATTCTGTCATCGATGTATGTCCCTACATTAATGCATTGATTCAGAGCACTACCCTGATAAAAATAAGCCGAATGTCTACTACCAAACACGGAAACAAACCTTCTAAGCAGCCCCTTTTTGCGGATGTACTCAAGCAATCTCGTAACATGTCTACAAAAAGTACCACTTCTACAACAGAGGGTTCACCACAGATTTACTTAACAATGCAAGGGGAAACCATGGATCGCATATTGCAAGAAATCTCTGCTGTCAGTCGACGACTTGAAGGAATGGACTCAACTATATCTTCCTTAGCGGCTGAAGCTAAATCAATACGAGTAGACATTGCAGGGTTTCATGCAAAACCAGAAGGACTTGATCATAGGTTGACAGCTGTGGAAGAACATCTAGAATCGGTGCAAAACAGAGATCAAGAGCTACTATTCCTCTGCAGCAAATTGATTGACTTGGAAGATCGTAATAGGAGGGATAATGTTCGGTTTTTTGGCTTTCCAGAAAAAATTGAAGGCCCAAATGCTAGAGCATTCCTCCGAAATATTCTTCCAAGCTTAGTGGACATTGCTTTTGATCCTCCACTGGAGATACAAGGTGCACATCGCATTGGACCTCTGCATAAAGCATCTTCATCCCATCCACGACCACTTATTGCCTGTTTTCTAAGACATGAACAGACAAGGCAAATATTAGTCTCTGCACGAACCCATGGTCCATTCACATATGATGGTCACGAAATTCGTATGCAAAACACACAAGATGATGGACGGAATGCTGCACATTGGCAAACATTCACCCCCAGTCACAGATCTGGGTTTAATCCATCGTTATTTTGCTTCACCACACCACCCCAGTTCAGACATAGCCATATGCAAATCAGTCTTGACCCTGTGCCTCATGGGAACAGTCCAGACCGAACTGCCAAGCCATGTCTTCCCTGGACCGGAATCAAGCATCCTAGGACCGGTTTCAGGCTATCAGCCTTCATCAGCCAGGATAGCTTGACTCCAGTGGCGTAGTGAGCACGGGACCCACGTCTGGGCATACCCTTCCCACATAGGGCGAAATGCAAAACACACAAGATGATGGACGGAATGCTGCACATTGGCAAACATTCACCCCCAGTCACAGATCTGGGTTTAATCCATCGTTATTTTGCTTCACCACGCCACCCCAGTTCAGACATAGCCATATGCAAATCAGTCTTGACCCTGTGCCTCATGGGAACAGTCCAGACCGAACTGCCAAGCCATGGCTTCCCTGGACCGGAATCAAGCATCCTAGGACCGGTTTCAGGCTATCAGCCTTCATCAGCCAGGATAGCTTGACTCCAGTGGCGTAGTGAGCACGGGACCCACGTCTGGGCATACCCTTCCCACATAGGGCGAAATGCAAAACACACAAGATGATGGACGGAATGCTGCACATTGGCAAACATTCACCCCCAGTCACAGATCTGGGTTTAATCTATCGTTATTTTGCTTCACCACGCCACCCCAGTTCAGACATAGCCATATGCAAATCAGTCTTGACCCTGTGCCTCATGGGAACAGTCCAGACCGAACTGCCAAGCCATGTCTTCCCTGGACCGGAATCAAGCATCCTAGGACCGGTTTCAGGCTATCAGCCTTCATCAGCCAGGATAGCTTGACTCCAGTGGCGTAGTGAGCACGGGACCCACGTCACGAAATTCGTATGGCAGCCGACTTCTCCAGAGAGACTAACAACCGCCGAAAGGCATTCCTTTCATTGAGACCTCAACTATGTCAATTGGACATCAGATATAGTCTCTTCGACCCTGCTCGCTTCCGCATCACCAAAGATGAAATCTCTAAAGAGTTTTATGATCCTGAAGACCTTCGTCTATTTATAGATCATTGGAAACCGCAAGATATGGAGACTCAGCATTCTACTCCAGATCTCACACAACCCAGCTCCTCCCTACAAGCAACGGTCACTGCACGTCGGAATATTAACAGCCCTCGACAGCGTGGCAGAGATCTCGAAAGGACTATTCGAAGTCATGAGGATAAAGTTTCGGCTCTTCAAACTGTATCTACCTTTACCCAGGAGCAGCATAGGGATAAATCCCGCTCCCCCCTAAAATCGACTTCAAATGCAGACTGCGGATGAAATAGATCCCACTTACAATTTTGATTGCAGTCATAGCTATGATTACATTTCTTTCTTTCTAGGTAACTGGAAAATGTAATAAACTCAAGATATTGAGAAGAACGAAGATGTCCAACCATCAGATAGCTGAGTATTATACATATTGAACTATTCTTACTATATTAATTGTATTAACCTTGATAAGCATGTTGACTGTCTCGTTTATTTTATTTCAACAGTAACACGCATGATAAGTGCCTTCTGTATTAATGACTATTAAGATTATTATTGTTATTATAGATTTATATGAAGTACTCAATTGTTATTACTGATAATCTAATTTCATTTTATCTTGACTGTATTAACTATATATATATAATACTTTTAATTTAATAGATCACTAATATGTTTTGATATTTTGATATTACAACATAACGCTTCCTTTTTGTCAATACCAGTGATTGCTCAGATATACACATTGTTTTTGCCCTTTTGGACTTGTTTCTCCTAATCACTGTCCGGTCCTCCTGATGGAGCCCGTCCTCGCAGTGATGCTCCAGTGTGCTTGGACCCGCAGTTAAAAGTTTGAGATCCCCTGTGCCATTTAATACTTGGCATTCCCCTCCCTGTCTCTCTGTCTCCCCTTCTCATTGCGTAATATTCTCTTTTCTGACACAAATTCAGCTCAATACACCTTTTATCTTTCTCAGTTAGCACTTATTATTACTCTTTTCGGCTAATTCATTGATCATATTACTACTGTTGCGGACCAGGGTCTCCCGTACTATTCATTCATTGTTCCCCTCTTTCTCTCCTTTCTCTTTACTCCTTCTTTCTATTTTCTCCCTCTTTTCCCTCTTATACTTTTCTCACAGATCTAACAAATTTTTCGAATTCTTTTGACATATTATAGCGAACACTTATTGTTGATTGTTTTCCTTTTCTGTCCGACATGGTTATTTCACATGCCCTTCGTGTAATAACATGGAATGTTCATGGATTAACACATTACATTAAAAGGAAAAAAATACTTTTATTTACAATTAAAACAGGTGGATATAGCTCTCCTTTAAGAAACGCACCTTGTCACTAAAGAATCTGAAAAACTACGTAGGGAATGGGTGGGAAAGGTGATTCACAGCAGCATACATGGAGGAGAGGATCCAGAAACGAAGCCACCTCCTAAATGTGGAGTAGCGATCCTTATTTGTAAATCTCTTCCGGTAACAGTGTTAAAAACGTGGACAGATCCGGACGGGCGGTAGCTTTTTACCATATTACGAATTGGTGAGTCTCATATTTGCATCGGCTCGATTTATGCTCCGACTGGAGCGAAAAGGTCATTCTTTCTCCAGCTGAACCGCCTTCTAATGGAGATAGGCGCTTCACAATTCCTTATTGGCGGTGATTGGAACCTGGTACAATACCCAGTTTTGGATAAAACAGGCCCTTTGGATAAGACTAACGCGGCAGATAGAGCTCTGATGAATGATATAATGGCAGACAACGGTTTGGTAGATCACTGGCGTCTTTCTCATCCGACAGATGTAGAATATACCTTTATTTCACCTACTCATGGCGCACTTTCTCGTCTTGATTACTTTTTGGTTTCTCAAAATGTGGTGCAGTTGACACAAGAATCCCATATTTTAGAAACAGCACTTTCTGATCATTCCCCTGTTCTACTTTCACTGGAAATTGGGTTAGCCAGTCCAGGACGCAAGCCCTGGCGTATAAATATCCAACGATATAGAACCCCTAAGGGTAAAGTTCTATTAAAATCTCATCTTCAAGACTACATCTCTCTTAATCAAGGATCCGTTGGCTCGGGCAGAATCTTATGGGCTGCCGCAAAAGCTACGATACGTGGCCAGCTCATGCGAGATGCTGCGCAAGCTATTAGACAAAATGCTACCCGACAGAAAGAACTGGAACAAGATATTGCGTCTTATACTCGCTTATACACATCCAATCCTACAATTTCGAATCGTAAGTTATTGGAACAGGCTCGCATGGCCCTAAATAATCTTTTTACCTCTAAGGCAGAATATGCCCTACAAAGAATGAACGAGAGGCATTATGAACAGGGAGAAAAAGCAGGGAGGTTATTGGTTGCACAGCTGCGACAAAGAGAAGCAGCCATGGCCATTCCGGCTATCAAATCAGCTGGAGGTACCACATTAACTAGGCCTCAGGACATTGTTAATGAATTTGCTCTGTTTTATAAATCTCTCTACACGGCCGAGATTGAAGTTGAAGGTGATAAATTAGATACCGTTCTTACAAAGGCAAACCTACCCTGTTTATCGGACGAAGGCAGAAAAATACTAGAGGGAGAAATTACAAAAGAAGAGTTCTCGTATGCAATAACCAACTTACCTTATCATAAGGCTCCGGGTGAAGATGGCTTCCCCTCAGAATTTTATCGATGGGTGGGAATGGAGGTGATTAATTCAGTTCATTCTGCGTTTCAGGAAGCAGAACGTGAGGCCTCCTTAGGTCTCTTATCCAATAAATCTATAATTGTTGTATTACCCAAACCTGGAAGAGACCCCTTACTTTGCAGCAGTTATCGTCCCATATCATTATTAAATTGTGATATCAAACTTTTGGCCAGCATCCTAGCTTCTCATTTACGTAAAGTCTTACCTTCTTTGATCCATCATACGCAAGTCGGATTTATTCCAGGACGCTCTTCCAGAAACCATCTTCGCACTTTAGCCCACACGTTATGGTCTGCCAAACGCCTCCAAAATGACGCACTAGCTTTGTCACTTGATGCAGAAAAGGCGTTTGACCGTATCGAGTGGGAATATCTTTTTAAAGTGCTGCAAAAATTCGGACTGGGTGAACAATTTATGGCCAAAATACGTCTGCTATATGATAATCCTACTGCACAGGTAATTTGCGGGGGCTTTATGTCTGAATCATTTCCAATCCGTAGAGGCACCCGTCAAGGTTGCCCTCTCTCTCCACTCCTTTTCCTTCTAGCTATGGAGCCTCTGGCAGCCACAATACGCCAAGCTACTAATGTTACGGGTATATCCCTTCCGACTGGAGAATCGAAACTCTATTTGTACGCGGACAACATTTTACTTACACTTACTGACTTGTCCAATTCCTTACCGTCCATATTTCAAATCATAGATGATTTTGTCTCCTTTTCTGGTTACAAAATTAATTGAGACTTGAGTGAAGCACTACCCATCTCAGACGGGACCACAAAAGCGGCCATACATGGGTTCCCTTTTCACTGGCAACCCTCGCGCCTCAAATATTTAGATATTTTAGTGAACAAAGGTTTAGAAGGGATGATTATGGATAACCTAAATCCCCTCATCACACAAATGCAACGCGACTTTGAAAAATTGAAAGTATTAGGGCTCTCAATGTGGGGTAGAGTACAAGCCATAAAGATGGTTACTCTCCCACGTTTTCTATACGTTCTTGGTATGCTCCCTGTTCAGATTCCTCTGACAACACTCCGTTCAATAGATTCTAAGATAAAAACCTTTATATGGAACTCAGCTAGACCTCGTTTAGCAGTACTGAAATTAAAGGCTCATCGTTCTTATGGAGGAATGAGTCTACCCTCAGTGGAACAATATGCCCTTGCATATTGGGGAGGGGCAGAGCTGTGTATAACTCAGCACAACTCCATGATCTCAGAAGAGAGATGGACTGTAAGTGTGTTCATACTATGCGACTAGATAATTGCAGCGTGCAATGCACACACTGTAAATTCTATCTACAACCCACCTTCCAAACTTTAGCTGAGACTCATTCCAATAAAGAAATCAGGATGCTCCTACTCAATTGTCGCTCACTCCCTAAACATTATGTTGAAATCCACCTACTCTTAAAGAGAGAAATCCTGATGTTTTATTTTTAACTGAGACATGGTTGAATAAAGAAGCAGATTTTACCATTGCTCAATCCCTCCCCCCACCTATGTAATCCAAAGGCTTGATCGCAACACAGGTCGGGAGGTGGCCTAGCCATAATTTATAAAGATAAGTTCCAATGTAGAACTTCTAGGAATCCCATTCCTGACTGTGAAAGCATGTCTTTTGCAATCGACTTTACCCCCACGTACACTTTTGCAGGGATTCTTGTCTATCGCCCCCCAGGCCCTCTTGGCCTTTTTAACAAAGACCTTCCTGATCTTGTAGCCCATTCTGCCAGTTCCTGCCCCAATTTTACAATTTTGGGGGACTTCAATATGCATTTTGACGATGGTCAATTGGCACCGTTAGTAGAACTTGCGAATGACTTGGCAACGCTCCAACTAACTTTAAAAGTGGATGGCCCCACTCATAATAAAGGGCACTTGCTCGACCCCATATTTTCTAATATAAATATTTTATCCATAGATAAGGCTGTTCCCATTCCATGGTCTGACCATTTTTTACTTCCTTTTGCATTGACACCACCGGATGCCACTATACCGACTGTTAGAACTACGAAATATGCCCGTAAGTGGTCGGCACTTTCCATAGAAGCCCTGATAGACAAGTTAAACGCTACTTCTCCCCCATCGCAATTAGACCCCACCCTTGCTAATGAGAATTTCAATAAGTGGATTGAGTCAGCACTTGACTGTGTTCTCCCTAGAAAACAAATTTCAGAAAGGGTGGGAGTCAAAAAAAAACCTTGGTATTCTCAACATCTACGTCAATTAAAGCAGATATGTAAAAAACATGAAAGAAGCTGGAGGAAAGATTTTTCTACCTCTAGCAAAAGTATTTATCGAGAAGCCATTAAAATGTACAAAGACGAAATAAAAAATGCCCAGGCGCTTTTTTATCAGGGCAAAATCTTAGCTGTAAACTCTTCTCGTGAGATATTTAAAATAGTTAAATCTCTTCTCGCAATCCCGACACCCTCTAAAGTCTCAAATAATGTTCAAGGGAGGTGTAATGAAATTGCGGAATATTTCTCAGACAAAATACTAACGATATATAAATCATTTTCTCAAAACATAGATGCATTGGTCCCCGCTACTTTCACCTCGGAATCGTCAATTTTGCTTGAGGAATTTCCGCCCCTTGATCTTACCACTCTCCAAGGATTCTTGAGAGAGCTAAAATCGGGCTCCCCCTTAGACCCTGCCCCTCCTACCATTCTCCATCAAATCGCAGAGGCTGTGTCACCAGCTATACTGGAGGTGATAAACTCCTCACTCAAGACAGCCATTGTGCCATCCCAATGGAAACATGCAAGGGTCAGGGCGCTGCTAAAAAAACCCAGCCTTGACCCGGAAAACTGGGGAAATTACCGACCTATTTCCTTACTACCGGGAATAAGTAAGTTAGCTGAGAAATATATTAATTCTATTTTATCAGCTTTCCTGGAAAACAACAAGGGTCTCCATCCTACACAGACCGGATTCAGACCCCAACAGGGCACAGAAACAGCTCTTTTGGCTGTAGTAGAGGAAACAAGGAGGACTCTTGATAATGGAGGCTGCGCTGCCATCTTATTATTGGATCTCAGCGCAGCCTTCGATACTGTTAATCATAGTTTAATGATTCAAAGACTTGGAGAGGCAGGTGTGACTGGATCAGCCTTAAAATGGTTCCAGTCTTTCCTACAAAACAGGGTGTTCACAGTTTTTGAAGACGAATGTTCCTCAAAACAAATTCCTCTGAAATGTGGCGTTCCTCAGGGATCCTCCCTTAGCCCCACCATGTTCAATGTGTACATGCGATCGTTAGCCAAAATAGTATGTCCTTTCGGGGTCCATATCGTGACGTATGCGGACGACACGCAGTTAGTCATCTCTATGAAACAAAATAATCAACAGGAATTCGATTTATTCACCTGTCTAGAGAAAGTCTCTGACTGGATGAATCATTCCTTTTTGAAACTTAACGGATCAAAAACTGAACTTATGTTGTTGGGGAAGTCTGCTCCCCGAAATATTGATCATCTCTGGCCCAGCGTTTTAGGTCCCCCCCCCGGCCCCCAGAGAACAAATCAAAAGTCTTGGGGCTTGGCTTGACCGCAACCTTGATTTTAAGGCTCAAGCGCGCACAGTTGCAGCTTGTTGTTATAGCCTTTTAAGAATGGTCAGAAAAATCCTTCCCTTGTTACCTTTTACAGCTAGACGGGTGTTGGTCCAAGCCCTTATCCTATCAAGATTGGACTATGCTAACGCTTTGTACCTGGGAGCCCCGCAGGGCACCATTAAAATTCTTCAAACTGCACAAAATTGTGCAGCGCGCATGCTGATGAACATTCCCAAACGCTCCTCAGCAAAACCTGCACTCGCTACTTTACATTGGCTCCCTGTTCAGGAAAGAATCCAATTTAAGTCCCTATGTATCACCCACAAGCTACTTTCTGGCAAGGGCTCTTCCTTGATCAGTTCTTGGATTCAACCTTATGTGCCTACTAGGGCTCTTAGATCTAACAACAAAGGTTTGGTAGTGGAGGCCGAATGTTTACGTATAATGCATCCAAACTCTGGAATGGTCTTCCCCTCCACATACGTTCTGAACCGGATTATCTCAAGTTCAGAAAACTGTTGAAAACCTTCCTCTTTCCATAACTTCATTGCTATTACAGTTCTCTAGGGTGTCATAGCGCTGGGATGCCTCCGGGTAACCATGCGCTCTATAAGTGCTCCTTCATTCATTCATTCATTCATTCATTGCATTACAGTTATTCCAAATAACCAATTTGATGTCACAAGCTCCTGACGTACCGCAATGGGTGCATATAGTACGACATCTTTTATCAGCAGAAACGGGTCTCTCTGCTTTATATGGGACAGGGACTAGTCACAACGACCCCACTAATCCGATTTTATCAGCTATGCGTGGGTCCTGGCAACGCGCACTCCGATTACTGGGTTCACATTCCCGTATTCATAGAAAAGCCCCTTTATGGGACAATGCGAGCATACGCATTAATAGACAAACAATATCTTGGCCCCTCTGGAAGACAGCAGGTATTCCTACTTTAGATCAACTCCTCATTGATGGTGATCTCAAGACGTTTGCACAATTACAAGAGGAATTTGACTTATCTACCTTACAACTTGGGAAATACACACAGCTCCGACAATGTTTGATGAGGAGCCTAGGATCGCAACCTTGGCTGCTACAGACTTCACTAGTAGTAACGTATCTCAATACCTGGGGAAAACATAAAGGGGTTATGTCTGGTTTATATGAAGGGATCACATCTCACCTCTTTTCACAACCTCTATCACAGGAGTTACGTACCAGATGGCAGACCAAATTATCAATCTCATATAAAGATGATGAGTGGATAGAGATTCTAAATTATTTAAACAAGGGCACACGTGAAGCTAGATTGAAATTTTGTCTCTTCAAAATCCTTCATGACTGGCAGTGGTCATCAACAAAGCTACATAGAGCTGGCTTGCTTTCTCATGCTAACTGCTGGAGATGTGATAATACTGCTTGTGACATAACTCATCATTTGCGATTGTAACTTGATACAACCTTTTTGGGCCTATGTGGGTAAAACTTTACATAATACTATGCCATTGAAGCTTCCAGTTACTTCTGCCACTATTCTTTTACATGATATGCGTCAATCACAAACACTCTCTAAACCTCAACATCGACTTTTACACACAGCTTTAGCCACAGCAAAAATTTGGATATTGCGGCAGTGGAAATCACTGAATCCACCTTCGCAAGAAATGTGGATGGTAGCCATGATCCATACAGCTTCTTATGAACGCGTCATTTACAACCTTCAGGATCAAATTGACTTGTTTCTTCAAGTCTGGTCACCCTTCTTAGGTCCAGGAAATGATAATAATTAACTTCTGTAGTGTCTAACCCAAGTTAATTAAGTGATAATTTTGATCAATAATGCATGCCTCCTAACATATCTATTTTCTTCCTCGCTTTTGGAGAACATTCTTCCACACTTGTCATTCTAGCACTTGTATATGTATGCACACATTTGGAGGTATGTGTGTGTATGTGTATATAGCTGTAGGTATGCATGTGCATAAATCTACCTTTACCTTTCTATAATTATATATGTTTTGATTGACAATGTTTTGAATCATCCATTCTGCACTTTTTATATATATTGCTATTTATTTCTATATTTCTGTGTTATTTTCCCTCCTATATTAATTTCTCTTGCTACTCTTTCTTCCCTCCCTGGTTCCGCAACATCATAACAGGGTTGTAATATTCAGCATTACTACTTTATACTTCACACAAAGATTAGGCAATAATCTCACAACAAGAGACCTCTCATACTTTTCTTTTCTTCTCTATGAGATCTAACTCTTTCCCCTCTTCCCCTCCCCCCCTTTTTTTCCTTCTTCCTCTTTTCTTTTTCCTTCTACCTTAGTTCATATATCTTGGAGAATGGTAAGTATTCATCCAGAATTATCAGCTGCTATATTTGTTCCATAAACAACATTAAAGTATGCATAACTCTAACTCGCTGTGAAATATTTCCATACATAAGACGCATTAAGCCCTTATATTTTTATTCATACTTGGCCTATAGTGTTTTTTCATATTTCAATGTTCTAAAATGACTTATTAGAAATAATTTCCATTAAGTATGTTTCACATAAGTGTATGTTCCTAATTACAAATTGCCGTTTTTAACTTTCTATTATAGATCTATACTGATATTATGTTATTGATATATGTATATTTATCAGCTCTTTGACCTTCTTATTTCACTTCCCTTTTTCCCTTCCCCCTTCTCTTCCTTTCCCTTCTGGGCTCATTATCTATTTACTTATTTATATATTTATATTCTCGTTACCCATTAAGAGACTTAAGTTGCATCTGTTTCTTATTAATTTATTTATTTATTTACTGTAAAATTTGACTGAAGTCATTGTTTTCATGATGAAATTTTATGCAAAAGTTTTAATAAAGAATTACAACACACACAAAAAAACAGTTCTAAAGGGGTTGAGAATATGGCAGTGGTGGAAAAGTACAGCAGTTTTCCATTCTGTAAAGAACCCTAGGCTGTTTCACCTACCCAAAGAGAGGGGCACATTCTTTGTAATGTACATACAGGGCACTGATGTCGCTATACTAAGGAGGATACAAGACGTCAGCGAGAAAGCCCTATTTATGGAAGCTGATTTTACTTCTACAGGTCTCAATTTGTTTAGGATGAACCAGTTCTTTAATCCCCAATAACCACATCCTTCTAAGAATCTTGTTTCAGCCTCTGCCAGGGTGCGTATTGGGATTGCTCACGGGCCTGAGGCACTTCTCTGTCATGCAAGAACTAATTCCTTGATTTTCCCCTGTGCTCCTCCCCCTCCCGTTGCTTCACAGGAGCAGCACAGTTCCAAGATGAAGCGATGCTTGGCATCGCCAGGGACTAAGAAGATGCGAAGGGACGACAGGAAGGGGTGGGACCACAGAGGGGTGCGTGCCAAGGGTGAAGGACAGCATGTGCACCGGATCCAGGCAATGAAAGGAGGCGAAGAAACAGAAGAGGGACGAGTGGCATGCGGAAAGGGATGCAACAGCTAGCAGGGGCCTCGCCCACCACACCTGTTTCCACACAGCACCCTCCGGGCACAGCCAAGAAGCACCTGTCGCAAGACTCTGGTGCGGCGTGAGAGGATTGCAGCAAATATGATTACATTTATAAAGGGAACACCCAGACTTCAAGTGGGTTCAACACAAGTTTGTTATGTTTGTAAATTTGCCAACTAAAAGGGAAAAAATGTAATAATAGTCTTGAAAAACAAAAATATGATTCATTTTGGGGATACTGCTGATCAGGAATGAAATTGACAGCCCTGATTTACACCAAATGCAGCAAGCGATGTAAGTGAATTGGCAGCAGCTGCAATGGTGTAATACTGGCATTGGGAGCACAATACTGGTGATCTGCGCCATGCAGCGGCTTGACACCTAGACTTTAACCTACCTCTTAGGGATGGGGAGCGCATCCCTATACCGTTGTGGCATGCGTGTCCCCTTACCGTTCAGGTGTGGGGATCCAATGTGACATTTGAAAAGGCCTGCATGAGCCGTCGCGTGTTGTTCCTCAGGTGCGTGTTAAGTTCAGCCGTGAGCATCATCATTGTTATCTGGCTGAGTACTCACATACTGAGCATGCGCAGAGCTAAGTGCTGCTTATCACTGATTCGGCTGACTTTCTGACATCATGGCTGAAGGCTGAAATGCGTGCTTGGTCGTTGCAGTGGAATCACGGGAAGCTTGTCAGCAGCATTGTTTGCAGTGTGTGTTACACTGAGGGCCGCAAGACTGACACCCCTTGTCACTGTGGAGTCTGGTGAGAGAGCAACCATTTGACTGAATATCGCGCTTTGCTCTTGGAAATACTGTGAAACATCTCCAGCTAGTTGGCATTTGTGAGGAACTTTGGTTGAGATATCGCTCACTGGGGTGAAGGACCAGAGAGAGAATGTTTTTTTTAAATACTGAGTTAATTTTGAGATGTTTAACGTCATATATTCTCACTGGATATGCTGACAATGTAAATGCTAACCTGGATTTGCTCCTGATGCATAAGTATAGAATGCTTAGTATAGGTCTGAGTGTATTTTTGTGATGCTATTCTTATTTTGCTGCCTTTTGCTGCCACATATACTGTCAGGAAATTAGAGCTGCGATCTGTTCGGGTGAGAGATCGCTCACCAGGGTGAAGGACTAGTCAGCTGCCTGAGAGAGACTAGTCTCTCTCATATTTTTGAGATGTTTAATGTTATACTGAATGGTACCTGCTAAAGGATTGTTTTCTTTGACTGTGATTCCCTATGGATATGCTTCTGGCGCATATGTGTAGAATACTCATTATGGTTCTGAGTGTATTTATGGAAGATTTATTTTTGTTTTTTAAATTGCTGCTGGTGAATTTTTATTTATGCTTTGCTAGATTTGTTGCCTGGGTATATATTCTGTGCCATTCTGCACTTTTTACCTTAGATCCCTGGTCCTGTCAGGTATGCAAAGTGTGTAATGTGTTACCTTAGACCCCTGATATGGTCAGGTGTGCAGAATGCGTGATGCATTGTAGGGTTGTGTACCGTAGTGGGGTGTTACCTGAGACCCCGTTCCTGTCAGGTGTGCAGAGTGTGTGATGCATTGTAGGGTTGTGTACCCTGGTGTTGTGTTACCTGAGACCTTTGCTCCTGTCAGGTGTGCAGAGTGTGTGATGCGTTGTAGGGTTGTGTACCCTAGTTAAAGTGAATGTTGCACTCTAATATCATTGTGTGTGCAGACGTGGGTGAGTGAGGGTGTTAAACCTCAGTGGTGTTATTAGTTCCCCAGTTCCTGCCCCAACTTTAGTCCATTTAATTAGTGATTTGTTTGTTTAAATCGTTTCTTCTATCTGTTGTGCTTATGTTATTGGATGATGTATATTTTCATCGTACATTGTTTGATATTTTCTATTGTTTCCCTAAGGAGAGTAGATGTGGTGTGACTTGAATTGTTACAATGCATCCTCTCCTTAGTTACCAGTCCCCTGCTGATCAGCCAGTATGAGTGTGATGCAATGGAATGCTGGAGTGCCTGGTTATGTAATGGAATGCTGGAGTGCCTGGTGATGTGATGGAATGCTGGAGTGCCTGGTGTGGATGAGTGTCAGTTGGAGTGTGTTGACTGAACAGCAAGGATGCTGCTCCTGGTGGGGCATCTTTTACTACTTACCATCATATTGGAATTAACTGTAACTAAGTCTGAACAAGCCTTCCTCTTGTAACCTACACTACTGGGTCCTGGGCTACTTGCTTACAAGTTCCCAATTTCGTTTACAACAGTACCCCATTTCGACAAAACCAAAGTTCCTAGTGCTGGCTTGAACCCATATCCTCCATAGGAACAGAGCATTAATGAAAGACTGTAAGGCTGTATGAATGCAAGCAGTGGACCAGGCCTTTCCTAAAAGGGCAGGGATCCACCCATTAGTGGGCGCAGTATGGAACTCCCCCGCTTAAGGAGACTACTTGGGGGGGTCTGGTCCCATTTTGGTAATCTTGAGAATTTTTGTGGGGTCGGGAGAGAGAGTGAAGTCAATGGCTGGTTTTATAGATTGGTCACCTCGCTGAAGTGCTGGGGGAGAAGAAGATCTTACCTTTTAAAGACAGCTAGAGATTTGTCATCATACCGCACAGAAATGGATGCCCATATCAAAGATGAAGTATTCCAAAGATGAATGGAGAGCTGGAGCACAACTTTTCAGCATAGGCACCAGTCCTTACTCTTGTCTTTGTAATGATAATAGGGTGGAGGCATATGTATCTGGAGAGTACAGGTCAAGACCCTTAATGGAACACTGATATTCTGCCAGTTTGCAATGGATGGTTAGATGTGGCATTGTATCAGAATTTCATGGATAAAATATTGTACAGCGAACATAAAATGTAAATATCAACTATCAAAATGTCATGAAGATAAGTACATATCAGAAAGCATCAGTGTAGTGTTTTGTATTATTTGCATTTTACTCTTATTTGTATATTTATAGTAGTTGAGTATTTCTTCTATGTTTGTTCATTATTCTTTATGTTCTATTCTGGAATCTATCTCCAGTTGATAGGAGAAAGGTCTGACACTCTGGGCTTTCTCCTGAGCAACTGGCGATAGCTGTGGGTCCCTGTACTGAAAATTCAATCCTTCAAATAAACTTCTTTGGATCAACTCTTCATTTCCAGTCTCGTCTGTCAGATACCCCGATACATCATCTGGTACCAGGAGTGGGGTATGTGCTGACTTTCGTTCCCTCTACCACTACGCTGTTGCTGCCTCCAAACCCACCAGCTTCTTCCTTCATTTCTCCCTCTTCTACATGAGTAATTTCACTCCTTGAGGGGTTCCCCTCCTTGTTCAGGTGCGTGACGTTATTTTTACAAACGGAGACTTCCATTTAGTTTCTCGGCAGTCTTACCGTTTATTTTTAAATATCAACTCTGCTTTGGAATCCTGATGGGGGATTCATTGTTCTTCCGAATCCTGCGGCCGCACTAGCCTTCGTGAGCCGATTCCTTCCTTTACGCTGAGGCTTGAGCTTCTTGCCTTCCTGCCCGAGATGCCTGCTCTTGACGCCCTGCCTCGTGACTGCTTCTGGCTCTTCGCTACGGCATGCTTGTTCTTTGGCCCCATTGGCCCCGCCCTATTTATTACCGGCTCTTGTGAGGCTCATCCCTGTGGCTGTGAGAGCTTTGGTTTGTGGCTTCGGCATTCTTGCTCCAGCCTGAACCAACACTCTCAACAGTTTACTTCCTTGGCTGTGGGAGTTTCGGTTTGCGGCGTAGGCATTCTTGCTCCAGCCCTGACCGATTCACAGCTTCCAAGTTCAATACAGGAAGGACTCTACATGCTGTCACTTCCTGTTTTGCTTCATAAATAAACTAGTCTGCTACCTATTACACTGCCTGGAACTTTCATCAGCCATATTGCATTTTCTCTAAAAGAAAAGCAGACTCTGTTTTGCATATATTTATGTATTATTCATAATTCATATAATTAACTTTAATCACAAATTTAGTTTTTTTGTTTTTTACGCATATTTGTACTACTCTAATTGTTTTCTGCCCTTCACCTCTTAACTTCAACTGTACTTTCTGTGTCTATACTTTCTCCTCTCTTATCATGGCCTCTTCTCACAATGTTTTACATCCTCCTCCATTCTTACAGAAACCTGGCAAACCTGAGATCAAATGGAAACAATGGCTTCGCTGTTTTGAAGGTTATCTGGTTGCTATAGATGGTCTTGATTACACTCCTGCCAGAAAGCTTGGTTTGCTTTTTAATAATTTAGGGATTGCAGGACAATGTATTTTTGATAATCTTCCTGTTATTCCTCGACCATCTGGTGATTCTGTATGGAATGTTTACATTGAACCTAAGGAAAGGCTTAAAAAACAATAATCAGAAGAACCAAGTGTTTTATTAGAAAGACATCGTTTTGTTATGCGTAAGCAAGCTTGTGAGGAAACTGTAGAGGAGTACATAGCTGCATTACATGTCTTAGCTGCTTCTTTTGAGTTTGAAAATTCTGTTCACGTACATCAGGGATCAATTTGTTTTTAATTGCTTTTCTAAAAAAATGCAGGAGCGATTACTTACCTGTCGCAATCCTTCACTGTCTGAAGTAATAGATATTGCTAACAGCATTGAACGCTCCATTTTGTCTACACAAGCATTAGCCTCTCAACAGGTTCACCCTTCTGCTGAACTTGTTACTGATGACACCACCATTTCTGCCATCAAATTTAGTAAAGATAGAAGGAGACAGACTATCTGTTATCGCTGTGGCTCTAAAACCCACATTGGCAACAATCCTAAATGTCCTGCTACTGATAAGAACTGCATCTAATGTAAGAAAATGGGGCATTTGCACATGGTTTGTAGGTCAGAAAGCATCAGTAGTAAAACTAGTATACATGCTTTGGACATACAACATGGAGATACTTTGAACAATTTTGAAAGTAATGTTACTGATTGCACACAAAGCTTATCTAATGTTCCACTTACCATTGAAGAAGGACAAGATTCAAACAAAATAAAAGGACCTTTTTGTCAAGCCTTTATTGGAGATAAATCCTTACAAGTCATGGCAGATTCCGGTGCCCCCATAACTGTTTTAGCCGACAAAACTTTTCATAATTTGTGGCCTGTTACCATTCAGCTAAATTCTCCTGATATTTGTCCCAAAGCCTTTGGTGATAAAGAAATTTATCTTTTGGGTTTTTTCTTTGAGGATTTAAAAATCTTTGGCAGAGTTGTACATACAAAAATGTATGTGGCTGTTAATGGTAAAGATCTTGTTGGCAGGATGGATTTGGCTAAATTAGGCATATATCTTAAGCCGGGTCACAAATATCCTATTGTCCTGGGGGAGATATCCATTTTGTCACTTTCTGGTGATTCTATGAGCAATTTTGTGTCTGGTCTCACGCACAAATTCCCAACAGTTTTTAAAGATGAAATAGGAACTTTTGGGGGTTTTGAACATGAAGTCAAACTTAAGAAAAATGCCATGCCTATTATTCATAAATTCAGACCGGTTCCCATCAGTTTACGCTCTCAATTAATGGCATTACTGGACAAACTTATGAAGTAAGGTATTATTACGCCCATAGACTCTTCAGAATGGGTTTCTCCCATCGTTTTTGGCCAAGAAGAGGAATGGTAATCTTCGTCTATGTGCGGACTTGAGATCCCTTAATCGCAATTTCTTAGTTGACTGTCACCCATTGCCGCACATTCAAGAAATGTTGTCTATTATTGGCCAAGCAAAGTATTTTTCCACCATAGACCTCCAGTCGGTCTACCATCAGATACCCTTGACCACTGAATCTCAGGATCTCACTACATTTATAACACCATTTGGGGCCTTCAAGTATTTAAGACTTCCCTTTGGCTTTGCTTCGGCAGCCAGCGTCTTTTAGAAGCCTATGGACACATTGTTGAAAGACCTTAAGAATGTCCAAGCCTTCCAAGACGATATTCTTGTGTTTAAGAGAATCCAAGGAGGAGCACTTATTAATTCTGGACTGGGTTTTAAACATTCTCAGAACAAGAGGCATAACTATACAATCGGAGAAATGTAAATTTTTGGTACAAAACTTGGATTACCTTGGCCACACTATCCCACCTAGTGGCATTAGGCCTACATTTAGCAACATCAAAGCCATTTTGAAAGCACCTGAACCTACAGGCAGGGATTCCTTCAGATAATTTCTTGGTCTTTGTGAATTTTGCGCTCATTTTGTTCCATCCTACTCATCTGCTGCTCAATCTTTGAGGCATCTTCTAAAAAAGGTTGTCAAATTCCTTCGGAATAATGAAACTGAGCAGTCTTTTAATATCCTCAAACATTTAGTAATGACTGCTCCTGCTCTTAGTCCTTTTATTGCAGGTAATAAATGTATCATTTCAGTTGATGCTAGTATGAAGGGCATTGGTGCAGGTTTTGGGCAAAAGTTAATGGAAAAGAGGACACCATAGATTTTGCTTCCAGAGCTCTTTTGCAATCTGAATCTCATTACAGCACCATAGAAAGGGAAGCTCTAACTTGTGTCTATGCTGTCCAGAAATTTAAAACATATCTGTGGGGCTGTTCATTTGAGATTTTAACTGACCATAAACCTCTTGTGTTTTTGCTACAAGTAAATGGCCTAGGTAAAGCATCATCCCGCCTAGTGCGCTTGCTTTCTAAATTACAAAAATACCACTTTGTGATAAATTACATACAGGGTGGTAAGAATCTTCGGGCTGATTGCCTCTCACGGTTGCCTTTGTCTTCTGATGATGACATCAAAAATGATTATGAATGTGTAGTTGCAGCTTTGGATGCTGTTTCCTCTTGTGCTGAACTCATTTCTGAAAAAGACTGGTTGAAAGCTGTTTCTCAAGATGAGGTTCTTAAGAAAGTCATGGAACATATTACAAAAGGTTGCCCCCCTTTGCGCAATCTTCCCAGTGATTTGAAACCCTTTGCTCAAATATCACCTGAACTATCTATTGAATAACCAAGTGTGCACCAGAAATGGTAAATTCATTCCTCCTGTTCCACTTAGGTCTTGCTTAATCAAGATAGCGCATGAAGGACATTTGGGTATTACAGCCTCTACAAAAAGTTAAGGGAACATTATTGGTGGCCTGCTATGAATGTCCAAGTTTCTTCTTTTGTAAGTTTGTGTCCTCAATGCATTATATCTGATAAGCACTGGAAAACTTCTAATAAGCCATTACATCCTGTTTCTCTACCTGATGGACCTTGGATTAAAGTGGCACTGGATTTCCGGGTCCATTTAACCTTCTTCCATCATGTAACAGATTTCTCATAGTCCTCATTGACTATTTTTCAAAATGGATTTTTTTCTCTTTTGTAGAGTCAGCTTCCACTCAGTCTGTTTTAAATTTTCCACAAAATGTTTTTTCTTTGGAGGGTACTCCAAAAGAAATGGTGACGGACAATAGAACACATTTTACTTCGTCTCTCATGAAAAAATTTATTTTAGATTCGGACATTAAACATCTTCAGGTTGCTCTTTATAGTCCATCATCCAATGGACTTGTAGAGAGGGTTAACTGTTTTATTAAGGATGGCATTCAATCTGCTCTTGCTTCAGGTGTTGATGTAAGCAATTTTCTTAGAGACAAAATCATTGCTTATCATTCTACTCCTCACTCAACCACTGGTTTCACTCCATTTGAATTATTAAGAGGAAGGAAATGCAGATCCAAAATTCTACCTTCATGGCTTGATTGTCAAACTGATTTCAACACATATGACTATGTGATGTTAAGGAACAATGTTTTATTGAAGCAAAAACAACAGAAACTCTATTTTGATTCTTCTAAGCATGTAGCAGAAATACATTTTCTGGTTGGGTCATGGGTTCTCATCAAGAAACCTGTGAGAGAGGGGGCGTGGCCAAGCTATGGACCAAGATGGCCACGTAGCTCTGGAGCGCTGCCGAACTCTCTGATAATTCGGCCGTCCGGGTGGAAATGGCGCAACATATGCAGCAGCGGTGACGTGGGTATGCTCAGAACACGCCTGTACGTGCAGTGGTTCCAGAAATAATGGATTCTGGCCCCGGAATCCGAAGTGACGCAGCAGAAATGCAGAGGGTCTAGATGTGAGGCGGAAGCCGGGAGCTCGAGTTATCCGCCAGGCTGATAACAGACGGACTGCCTCGGCGTCTCCCACACTGGAGCCCCCATCGGCCCACAAAAGAACACATAACAAGCTAGCGGTATATCCTTGAACTGACTCCGAGGCCGGAGCAGTGGAGAGGCGGATTGAGAACGGATCGGATTGGGAGGTACCTTAATTGGACCGCAGGTGAGCCCGTTCCGCAACCCCCGGAAGACCCGTGGTGACAGAGACCATGGGTGAGCCTGGGGGCTGGCCGCCCGGCCGTGTCAACGCGGCCTGAACTAGCGCTTTCCCGGTCCCCCGCCTCTGTTACACGCACATCAGCCTTCCTCATTACGGTGCGATAAGCCTCCAATTGGGTGCACCGCATCAGGATCTGGGCCCATTAAATGGACTGGCTTGAGTGGCATCGCCACACTGCGCTGTGGGCAGTGATACACCGAGACAGCCACATGTGTAGACTGGCACACAAGAGGAGGAACTTGTCATATCTTGTTATTATCGCACACTAAAGAGTTACAGCCGGTCTGAGTGGCCCCGCATGGGAGAGGAGCTATTGAGGCCAATGGAGTGACTCAGCAGTCCTTACCAGCCTGTTGATATCGAAGTGTGGGGTAATTGTGCATGGCAGTCCATATATCAGATACCCACTTTCACACACCCATCTCCCCCGGCTGCGAAATATTGCTGATGGGGGGTAAATGGAGAGACACTGCAGTGGTCACACATGGCTTACCAGCTCACGAGAGCAAGACCTGCGCTCTGCACGTTCTCTTGAAAGGAAGGAACAACGATGTCAAATACAGTAGCACTTTATTAAGCAATTCAAACCCACAGGAAACAGTTCAACGTAAATGTGTGTTCATCAACACATGATCAGGACAAAGCATAAAACAATTCAATTTAAATGTTGCCCAACAACATTTGAGCAGGATGAAAAAATAAATGCATCGACAATGTTCAAACTCGGTTGTTCAAAGAAGCAAATATATGACCAAAATATTATGCTATAAGCAGCTGCCCAAGGAGCAACCCTAACTCTAAAGAGGATGGGTAGGCTAGTGCCTAGAAGGCTAATCTTTTCTTAAGAAAGCAACACCATTCAAGACTACGTAGTTTAAACTAAGTTAAATGCAATGGCTTGGGTTAGAATGAACTGAATTAGATGGGCTGTCAAAGCCAAAAGGCTAAATCATTAAAGTTGCTGAATAAGCGAATGATGAAATATTCAGATAGGCTGACAAAACCAATAGTGAAATAATCAGATAGGCTGACAATGCCAATAGGCTATGCCATTAGATAGGGTGTTAAAGCCAAAAGGCTAAATTATTAAGAAAAGAATATTACCACCTTGAAAGTTTGAAGCTCTAGCCCAGTAGTACGGACGATCGATCGCACGGGAACCCCTAAGTGCAGTCTGCAATGGAGAGTTCAAGCTTATAGTGTGGGCGAGGCTTTTTTATATAGTTGAATGCAGAACTTTATCGTTAAAATGCAGAACCTACGCCTACGTGGGCACGAGGCTTGACACGAGATGTGACGCAGGCCACTCGGCCACCTGGTTTACTGGAAACTTTTATATGAGAAGTGGTATCAGGATAAAACAGAACTGGTGGCAGCAGGTCAGAGTTCTCTGACCGCAAAAAGTAAACAAAGGATAACTTTTACCGTGAAAAATGCTTTAGAATTAATATTAAATATATTAATTCTTGGTCAAGTTCCTGCCTTGGGTTCCAGTTTAGCAAGTGCGGAAAGTCCCATAGCTAAGAATATCACAAATCTTGCATGTGACACTGCCAGATGTTCCATCAAGTTGTCAAGTGGGTGGGGGCCACCCTTGCTCTTGTAACTGTGGAAAGTTACAAGACAGGCTAATGTTGTATCTGGGTGGATGGGACAGATTTCTGCTAGCAGATCAGTGAGGCCTACGAGGTCTGTTTTATTATTATTATAAAAATGAGAGCAAGAGTCACTTTCATTTGGGCCTACACTTTTGTATCTAAGAAGGAATGCTTGGCCCTATGTAAGATATGGTTTATCTAGGGAGCTGGGCTTGGGCCTATGTGAGAAGTGCTACCAGGACAAGGGAAAGTGGACAATTTAAGACATTCTATCTGAGCCTGCCTGGTAGGGCCTATCTGGGAGTATCATGTTTGGAGGGTAGTGCAAAATCATTAATGGGTTTCTTGTTAAATGGTAATACGGGACTTTCGGGACCCTCCAACATCTCCCTCCTCTTGTTCATTCTTTTGAACAAAATTCTTGCACTTAGTGTAGTCCTATTGTTGTTACTTCTACAACTTCTATAAGTGCTAAGTTACTCACATTCCCTGTTCTATCCTTGCTCTCCCTGTCTGTAGGCCGGTGTGTAACATCCTGCCCTGTCAACTGTCCCTTCTTTATCAATGGCTATTTATTCACTTTGGTACAATATCTCTGTGTCATTTAAGCAGTATCTCAGGTATAATACTGTGATCACAACACACTTTTAAGGAGCGTAGTCATTATAATGGCAGGAATGGGGGTCAATGCTGCTAGCAGCACCCATGATCATTTTCTCTAATTGTTCTGAAAGTCTTGAGGCATTGTTCCAATCGTTGGTACGTGTGGCTAGTGTGACTAGTTGGAAGAATGTCTTATCTTCTGCTGTACTTTTACTTTTTTCAAAAAGTCTGCTGAAGAATAAGGTAGAGCCTCAGAGATGATACCTGTAAACAGAAAAAGTAACCGTTGGTGCCTGTCTTCAAGTAATTTGAGAGGTTACTAGCACTTCTATTACTTAGGCACATTCGATATGAGGAAAACAAAGTGATGGAAAAGGTAAAGATGTCTCGTTGTCACAGGTTGTAGACTGAGGGGTTGGGGCATACATTTTTCCAGACGTCTTTAGTTGATGTATCGTTGGTATCCGCTTACACACTCTTCCTTTTTCTTTAGCACATGCAACCCTTCAGGATGAGCTTGGGATACCATTCCCACTTGGTTGTTTCCGTGGAACACATGTATTTTCTGTGTGGCTCCTGGCCCCTTGCACAACCCCTCAATCACATGTGAGATGAACGCCGGTCCATTGTCAGAACCCAAAAACATAGGTACTTTAAAGCGCGGTATGAACTCTTTCAGGAGCCATTTGGCAATAATTTGTGTATTGACGTTCTTGGATTGGCATACCTCAGTCCAATTGCTGATCATGCACACAATAACCAACACGTACTTGTAGTTTGAGTAGGGGTCATGTTGATGAAGTCCATTTAATGTGGGGAAATGAAGTGGCCTGGGGCAGCGGAAATACAGCATTAGGAAAACAGGCTGATCTTCCCATCACTTCCTACAAGTGATGAACCATGAAAAAGACGGGCCATGGGACCAAGCATTATCGTTGGTAAACATATTTTTCCATTTGGGCCTAACCGTATTCCTTTTCTTTTTGCATACATCCTCCCCTGTTCCCTTCTTCCTTTTCTCCCACCCAGGCCTTTCAATAATATACTTAGGGTCACAGTACATATCATCATCCTTTATCTTTATATCATGATATCATGTGTAGTAGAAGCAATCTGAACCATTGTATACTCACAACCAATTAATGCTATTCCTTTTTATACATCTGCATCAATAAATTATTTACCAATTGATACATAGTCCTTGGAGGAGGTGTATGCAGCACATTCTACAATTGAAACTTTGATAGCAACATGTCTAACAATAGGTGAGCTATCAATGGTGCACGCTGCATTTGTTGGCCAGCTGAGGTAAGGAGGGAACTCCAAATGGAGGAAAGAACCTAAAAATTATATTGGCGTTCCTGTACAAGACTGTAAAAAGAAATTCATTTATCTCTAGAAGCAAAAGAAGAATTAAAACATTGTACTATAGCTTGTCCCAACAGCAAACACAGATGAAAATCTTTTTTTCTCTCTTGGGACAAGTAGGCCCAACCCCTACAGCTCAAACCCTTTGGCTGTTAGTTTGCAGTACCACATTATGGATCATGTAAGGGCACTGTCTGCAGTGAAGGTAATATTTGTGTCCATGTTATAATGCTGTTCAAACTTGTATTTACTGTTCATTAATTGAAAGCCTCTATTATTAGAGTGAGCGCTCTAAGTAAATGTTGTAAGCTCAGACTGTACTACTGACAGTCATTAGAATATAAAAATGTGTACACATATGTTCAATATTTAGCAATGTGAGGCTATGTATACTGCTCTCAGAATGCTCAGTAAACTACTGGAATATGGTAGGTACCATTTCTTTGCAACATATAAATAAGCAAGCATTGGCAAAGCCAGTAGGTCCGAAATTGTTGGTCAGCCCTTTGGCTCTGTCAATGCGCAACCTATCCTTTTCTTACAATATTTCTGTGGGAGCTGCTGGGCCCTCACCATTATAACAAACATTAGCAAAAAAATAAAAATTGTTTTAGTGTCAAACATCACACATTGCACAGTCGTTACTGGCACAGAATAAAACAACTGTGTGTCGATATGCTCCTTGTGAAAGAACAGAATGAAGTCACTCACAGTGAAGCTAGCCAAGTAATAATAAATAAAGTGCACCCATGTCCTTGGATTTGTGCAGATATACAACTTTTGTGAATTCACAAGACTACAAAAGTAGGCCAAGAAATAGTACTCCTAGAAAACATATATGTGAACTTCATTTAAGCATGAGCAAATATGTAGGTGTACCAACTTCGCAGCGCGTTGTTAAGTCAAACACATTTCCTCTTATTTTTGTTCATAAATACAAAAGAACTTTCAGTGTCAGTTTTAGGTCATGTCGGTTCTATGTATAGTTGCTGGTACTTATATATTTATTAATTGTTCAGGGACAAGCTGATGGGGCTTTAAGTGTTGATCAGAACTTGGAATATGCCTTAGTGAAAATAGGGTGATCCCTAGGCAATAAACCATTTTTATTTTGTCTTAAATATTTATTTGTTTATTTCTTTCTTTTAATTGTAGTACTTATCTTGCCTATTTTATTCCTAAGTAGTCCGTTCAGGCACTGCTGAGATTTGTTGCTGCTTTAATATCACAGTGGGCACATGGTCCTGCTTTGATCCAAATGTGTGGGAAACTTATGGTGATGTAACATTTGATCTAATATAGACCCCTTGTGTATTTTAAAGTAATTTTGGAAGGATTGGTTGCGTAACCCTCAAAATCCCCCCTCATACACGATCAGCAGTATATAATTTTGGATAAATAATTGATCAATTGTATGAATGTTTGAATGAGGGAAGATATATATGTTTTTGAGTATGATGAATTAAAAAGATGCATGAACCTCTATATAGTGAAATGAACTTTTATGTGATGTAATGGGTTATGTAGGTCTGTGTGGTAATGCTGGAACCCATTTAACAACTGAGTGGACACTTTGATAATGGACCTTTAAATAATGATACTAAATGGATGTGAACGGATTTAATGGTAAAAACAATACTTAATGAATATGTAAAATCATTTATAGGATTATGTTTATTGTATATTTTCGTTTTATTAGGTACATCAAAAACTTTTTTTTTTTTTCTCAAATGTGTTCACACCTAACCCACCTGTCATACCCAATATGTTGTCTACTCTTCACCAAACATTCTCAGTCTATGACCTGTGGCTAGGTGCGCAACAGTAGCTGTGCCCTTGTACAGGCACAACATTCAGAAATAAAATATACAAATACACTGAATTTAACACCTATAAAAAACGTTCAACACATTGGTGTGGCCCTATCTTTTGTGGTACTGACACGGACAGGGCTTCCTGGCCTCTTATTGCTCTAGATCTAGTTGTTATATATACTATGGGTGGCCAGTGTTCGTACCTGGTAGGGTGTATTCAACTGGATGACATTTTTTTCAGGGGCCCCAGTGATCACCACCCATCATATGTCTGGAAACTTTAAAATATCGAGGAATCCAAATTTATTTCATAGAGGTAAAGTTGAAGGGTGGCAATCTAGATAGATGTGTGTCTGGAATTCGATGGTGGACCATATTCTGGACAATGCTACTGCTGTCCCCTTTGGGCAGAGCGTCAATCATTAAAACAATTGTGTTACTTATACTCTTTTATTTGTCACAGCACGCCTGTTGGTCCACCCCGTGCTATTACTACCAAAATCTAAGGCCTATCTTGTCAGAGCTGATCAGCCCTCAGCACAAGTGATGTCTCACTCTCCCCATAGAAAAGGTAATGCACCCAATACATGCCTGGGGAATGTGGTCCCCACCTTTGAAATATACACAACGTGGCATTGGAGATGATATGTATGGCATGATGGCTGGCTGTGGACACAGACCCTGAGCCACTAGACCTGCTAAATGACCTGCTAAACATTGATGGAAACCCTGAGTTACATGTACTTTATGCCAAAAGCGGACAATATCTGTATAGGCTCATTCTTTACCAACAGTCTGCTCTTGTTGCCGCAACTGAACAAATAAGCTGGGATCAGTTGCATCATACACACCGTCCCCTGTTGGTGATACCCCAGCTAAACAACACTCTCTGAAAAATGTGTCACTGAAGGACATGCGTATATTTATATATCCATGCACACTCAGCTGACTTTACCTCAAGCAGTGGTGATGCACATAGTGAAAAAAACTATTTTGCCTTCCCGCTGCCGCAAAAAACCCACTATTTTCGTCACCACCACTTCAACCCAGCACAACCCTTTAAACTGATGCCAGGCAAAGATGTTGCCAGTCAGTAGCGTGTCTTCAGTACAGTGGTCATAGAGGAACGAAGCATATATATACATATATATATACATATACACACACATATATATATATATATATATATATATATATATATATATATATATATATATATATATATATATATATATATACACACACATACATACATGCCCAGTTACTAAACTTCATAATGCGAGACCTGAAACCCTGTATCTAATCTCGGCTCCCCGTCCACCAAATTGTGTGATCTTAGACATTTATTTCTCATGTTCCTCTTTTCTAGCTTTGTTCAATATAGGCATGTCTGCCATGGTGGGGAAGAGACTCAGTCTCTCCTAATTCATTCTTTAAAACTTAAAAAGTGTTCACAACGCACTTGACATAATCTGTTGTACTAAACTGGAAACTCATACACTAAAACTATTATTTTCTTTTATCAAAAATGTTATTCCATTCACACAGCTCTCCATGTTCTGCTAACTGTATACAGATATATACATATATTTTAATTTCCTGTTCGTTCGTACCCACAGGAAGCTATTGCATTGTGTCTTTCTGGCCTGGCTCAACGCCCAGACTCTGCGGCCAGCGTTAATATAACGGCAGCCCAAGAGAAATCCTTTAACCCTTCAATACCTCGTAATATCCAGACACGTGTTGTCTTTAATTGTACGTAAAATATAGCTTATTATAAAATAATATGGCGTTTTTGTAAAGTGCACGTTTACTCAGAATGGTATTTTTACGCTAAACAGCAGATCCTTATCGTTCCCTCAACTCAATGGTACTCATTCCATCCACCTCAGAATGTAGACCTGGTAGCATCTGAACTTATGACCATGAAGTCAAACACAGGCTCAAGCACGTTCTCTGTGTGTCATGCATGTTGTGTAAACGCCGTATATTCTAGTCTTTTCTCCTAAAGGCCTATAATAATTGTATTGGACCTATGTTTTTAATCATATTATCGTTCTATATAGCTGAATTAATCTGTGTATTTGTATCAAAGGTAAAATAGCTCTACTTTCCTATGGAAGTTGGTGGTGTGGCCTTCATTAATTTGTTTCTTCACTTTCTAATGTCCAGGCAATAACTGACCTTTAACCTTCTTTGGGTAGCAGTACATTTTCCTTGAGAAGGACAGGGCTGATAACATACCATTAGGTGAAATGCAATTTCAGTCTTTTCTATTCACTGAAAGCCACAAAACATTTCCCATCAGACAAGTACAAGTGGTGTCTCATTTGGTGCTTGCAAATTATTCTCCTAATTTGTCCAGTTTCAGAGGTGGACCCCAATGTGCACTACCTCTCCCTCCTCTCTCATGGTACCGCACTCCTGTTCCTTGGCACTTCATCTTCTCTACTCCCCCATTAGTCCTGCACAAAGATTACATCCCTTTCATAAACTTATTTTTACTTTATCATTTATTAAAAAATGGGTGTAGTTAGTGTGCATTCCATTCCATCAATTTGTCTCCTTGTCTCCTCTTTTCTCTCTAATAATTACCATCTGGTCCGAGATGTATGTTGCTCTTAGTCCAATGTCACTAACTTCCTTGGCCACGAGACACAATTTCAAAATCTTTGCTACTAGCTAACTCCAACTGTGTGTGTTCTGTAGCTGTACTTCCTAGATCTATGCTTGTACTTGGGCTACCTGCCCGTGCCTGAAGAGGTGGCACTTTTCACTGCCTGGGCTGTTGAATTGGACGCAGGTAGGAGTAAATTATTTGGGCCTTAATTGCCGTGTGTTGCGGCTGTATGTGGGGTGCAACACCTTGCATGTTGCCTACTAAGGCACATCATGGTACTTGTAGTGTAACTGCATCTATATGTCTGTTTTTCATGATCGTTATCAATCATTACGTGTGTGAGCCTTCCCAGTGCTCATCAACAATGTAAACCGAGTGGTAGCCCTCTGGCTGCGCTCCAATGTTCTCCTCATAAGTACTTCCTTCCACTCGTGAGCTTATTATAGTAATGCCTAAATTTTATTAACAAGAATTGTAGGCCTGTGTTTCCAGTTAAATGTAACAATGTATTTCAAAGCATTTATAACCTACCCTCATGACATGGAGCAGGGGGTGTCTTTGTGTGCTTTAGCGAATCAGAAAGTTTAGCTACTTATGGGAACGTAAATGTAATATTAACTGTGATACTGCGCCACTGTATTTATTTAATCTGTTCTTTGTTTCGGTATTCTAACTAGCAGGGTCTCATCGCCATCGAATGATGATGAGACTTCAGAAACACTTAATGCTTTGAAAACAGGATATACTAATATAACAATAATATTCACGGTGAACTCAAGCACTCTCAACTCACATGTTTAAAAATACATTAGCAGGCCCAGGTATTGCTGTCTCGCTAAAACAGATCAAAATACTGTTAGATGATCAGGCCAAAGCATAATATGGGGGGTCAAGGGACATACCTGAGAGGAAGGGGCTTAAAGGAGCTAACAGGAGGAATGGAGATACGACTCCACCCCCACTTTGGCTACCAATTGGCCTGGACAAATGGTAGGCAAAACATGTGAGAGACAGAAGAAAAGAGGCGCAATGTATGGATAATGTGCAATGAAGACAAGTGCAACTACTTAGCGGGATTGCGGCTACGTATTAAAGGCAAGACAATCCAGACAACAGCTACCTGGCGCAACTGCCCGTAATAGTGAGGAAAAGTGGGGGCAATTGAGTCAACAATAATAACTAGCAGTCTGCCGCTCGGCTAAATGAGTGTAGAGCCGGCAGTCAGCAACAGTAGTTGGGCGGTGGCGGGAGAGAACTGTGGTGGGACAGCAGGGCCAATAAATGTATAACAAAACGAAGCACAAGAAACAGACACAACGGACAACAAATAAACAATAATCAAATAAATGAAATGCATTTCAAAAAGGAATACGTATCAATGTAACAGTGGTGGCTGAGAAAGCAGCCTGGAAGGACAGAGGAAGGAGGGGCGAGGTGGGTCTACAGTGGAGCTGCAAGGCTTACTTCCCCATTCAGCGCAGAGGAAGAAGGCAGGAAGGTAAACGGGAGGCCAAACTGTGCTAGAGACTTCAAAGTGGTGAGTTCCTCCTTTCGTAGTGGCGCACGGAACAGCAGTGAAAAGCGCCGATGAGAAAGCGAGAGAAATTTAAGAGTCAAAAAGAGAAGAGCACCCAAGCAACGCAAAATGGAATCAGAGAGGGATGTACTAGAGAGAGTGAAGAAAGGGTGTGTGAACAAACAGGAGAGACACCGAAGGAAAAAGGGGCGCATGGACGCCGAAAAATAGAATGGTGTTGCAAGGCGGGAAGGAGGTCAGGAAAGAGAAACATATGAAGAACAACAAATCGAGAAGGAAGGGAGTGAGGGAAGGAACCAAACTAAATATAGAAAAAAGCTACAGAAGACGAAAGTGAGAAGAAAAACTAAAAATGCACTGAAGAAAGAAGAATACAAAATGGCGGCAAGAGCATCAAAAATGGCGCCGAGACACACCCAACTTCAAAAGTGCAACAACACTACAGACACGCGTGCCACATGTGCACCGAGTCAAGGGCGCAACAGCCCACAACTAAATCCAAACAGTCATCTGAAAACCAACGTCAAAGACCTGCAATAATGAGGTACAAAAAATGTGCGCCAAATATGGAAACCAAGTGAAAGCGGCAAACGCAGGTGCACAGTGCCAGAATTCGAAAAACAGAAGTGTTTTCCAGGACTCAAACCTCAAGCAGAACGAAGCAAATGAAAACCCCACATACTATAAATACCAAAACATAAAACGCTGCAGAAGCACCTGTGCACACGCCAGAATTCGAAAAACACACAGAAGTGTCTTTCAGGACTCAAACCTCAAGCAGTAACCAGAAGCATATGCAAGGGAAAGGGCAAAGATAAGAACGAGGAAGTGAAAATGGCAATGAAAGTGAGAGCACAATATTTCTTAAAATGGCATCGACAAAGAGGCCAAAGACAGAATGGGCAAGAGAACGCAGCAAAAAGGAAACCACGACAACTAAAGAGCAGAGCACCAAAGAGCCCCGGGGAGATGTGACCAGCCACAAAGAGGGAAGAGGGCGGCGGTCGTGGCACGACAGAAACTACAGGGGACCAGGGAGGGGCACGGCGACACCCCGGAGGACCCAATCCACCGGACCACACACACCAGAGACCGGAGGAAAGGCAGGGGAAAAAAGTGTCCCTGACTTACCCGGGCGGTGGAGGGGAGAGGCGGGGAGAGGCCATGGGCAGCCGCAGGCGCGTCCCAGGTCCACACTGCAGAGGAACCGTCCGCACGAGACCTTCGCGGTCGTCAGCTGATGGGGGTAAATGGAGAGACACTGCAGTGGTCACACATGGCTTACCAGCTCACGAGAGCAAGACCTGCGCTCTGCACGTTCTCTTGAAAGGAAGGAACAACGATGTCAAATACAGTAGCACTTTATTAAGCAATTCAAACCCACAGGAAACAGTTCAACGTAAATGTGTGTTCATCAACACATGATCAGGTCAAAGCATAAAAAAATTCAATTTAAATGTTGCCCAACAACATTTGAGCAGGATGAAAAAATAAATGCATCGACAATGTTCAAACTCAGTTGTTCAAAGAAGCAAATATATGACCAAAATATTATGCTATAAGCAGCTGCCCAAGGAGCAACCCTAACTCTAAAGAGGATGGGTAGGCTAGTGCCTAGAAAGCTAATCTTTTCTTAAGAAAGCAACACCATTCAAGACTACGTAGTTTAAACTAAGTTAAATGCAATGGCTTGGGTTAGAATGAACTGAATTAGATGGGCTGTCAAAGCCAAAAGGCTAAATCATTAAAGTTGCTGAATAAGCGAATGATGAAATATTCAGATAGGCTGACAAAACCAATAGTGAAATAATCAGATAGGCTGACAATGCCAATAGGCTATGCCATTAGATAGGGTGTTAAAGCCAAAAGGCTAAATTATTAAGAAAAGAATATTACCACCTTGAAAGTTTGAAGCTCTAGCCCAGTAGTACGGACGATCGATCGCACGGGAACCCCTAAGTGCAGTCTGCAATGGAGAGTTCAAGCTTATAGTGTGGGCGAGGCTTTTTTATATAGTTGAATGCAGAACTTTATCGTTAAAATGCAGAACCTACGCCTACGTGGGCACGAGGCTTGACACGAGATGTGACGCAGGCCACTCGGCCACCTGGTTTACTGGAAACTTTTATATGAGAAGTGGTATCAGGATAAAACAGAACTGGTGGCAGCAGGTCAGAGTTCTCTGACCGCAAAAAGTAAACAAAGGATAACTTTTACCGTGAAAATGCTTTAGAATTAATATTAAATATATTAATTCTTGGTCAAGTTCCTGCCTTGGGTTCCAGTTTAGCAAGTGCAGAAAGTCCCATAGCTAAGAATATCACAAATCTTGCATGTGACACTGCCAGATGTTCCATCAAGTTGTCAAGTGGGTGGGGGCCACCCTTGCTCTTGTAACTGTGGAAAGTTACAAGACAGGCTAATGTTGTATCTGGGTGGATGGGACAGATTTCTGCTAGCAGATCAGTGAGGCCTACGAGGTCTGTTTTATTATTATTATAAAAAATGAGAGCAAGAGTCACTTTCATTTGGGCCTACACTTTTGTATCTAAGAAGGAATGCTTGGCCCTATGTAAGATATGGTTTATCTAGGGAGCTGGGCTTGGGCCTATGTGAGAAGTGCTACCAGGACAAGGGAAAGTGGACAATTTAAGACATTCTATCTGAGCCTGCCTGGTAGGGCCTATCTGGGAGTATCATGTTTGGAGGGTAGTGCAAAATCATTAATGGGTTTCTTGTTAAATGGTAATACGGGACTTTCGGGACCCTCCAACAGTTGACCCAGAGGGCAGTTCACCCCCTAACTGGACATGGGCAAGGGCAACCCCAAACAAAGGAAGCTACAATTTGAAAAAACTGGAAGGGGGTTGAAGTAGCCGGTCCCAATATGGCAGAGGGAGGTGATGCCGCTGCCCCGCCACAGATCAACCCACAGGGCAACGAGGCGCTCATGACAGAACTTAGAGCCGGCTTTAAAGCCCTGGACACTCGCTTTGATGTGCTGGATAAATGCCTGGACAAAATGGGGGCCAGGTTTGATCAACATGATGGTAGGCTAGAAACGGCTGAGGGCAGGATTTCAGACTTTGAGGACGGTTCTGCACAGGCCACCAAACGACTGGAAAGAATGGAGAAGGTACTCAAGACCATCGCCATCAAGAAAGAAGATCTGGAGGCCAGGGGAAGATGCAACAACGTCCGCATCTTAGGTGTCCCGGAGTCTACGAACACTGGCCGCCTGTATGGGTTTGTGGAGGGCCTCCTGATCGACTTATTTGGAAGGGACTCCTTTACTGCAACCTTCGTTGTCGAAAGAGCGCACCAAACCCTTGGACCCCAGCCCAACCCAGGCTGCCCTCCTTGACCGATCCTGGCCTGGCTCCATAATTTCAAGGACCGGGTCACAGCCTTGCGCGTTGCCCGGGAAAGGGGGTCCCTGGAATGGCAAGGGTCATCGATCTCACTGTATCCAGATTTTTGACTCACCCACAGCGGCGCAGGAATTCTTCCGATCTCGCACTGCTTCTGGGAATCCAAGACGGTCCCCCTCGCCGGACCGATCTCCCCGGTTACCGGACTCGGGCATAAGTATTGAACTGTTCTCTGCCATTTGATGGACTAACTGTACTGCTATTTGCCGATAAGTATCGCCTGTGCTCCATATCACAATGTAACGTATAGCTCGTTAGCCGCCACAGTAGTGGCCAAAATAATTATTTCATTTATCATACATCTTATTCAACCGGGGATTAGGCATAGTGTAGCCTCCCCCTTGTGCTTAGGCACCTTGACTTTATTAGATTATTTAGAATACTTTACAATTCTGTGTGGGTTTTGGGATTTCCCCTATGAAGAGGATATGGGGGTGGGAGGGGGGCAGGGTGGGTTTGGGCTGTTGACATATTTACCTTCACTTTTTCCTCTTAAGACTCATGCTCAAATTGTACAATTACACTATAGGTCCACAACGTAGATTGAATTCAAGTCTGGATTATGGAACGTAGAACTAACCTTTCTGTGAACATAACACTGATATCCTGGAACATACGTGGGCTTAATGATACACGCAAACGCAAACAAGTATTGCACTATTTACAGTGCCACCAGGTAGACATCGCCCTCCTCCAGGAGACGCATCTCCCCCCTCACACCTCCCCAGGCTTCGCTGCAAGTTGGGGTTCAAACCGATATTTTGCAGGCTATAGCACATACGCAAGGGGGTCTCGATTTTAATACATAAGCGGCTGGCATTTAAAGCAGTCGAGGTATATGCAGACCAGGCGGGCAGATACTTGTTGGTGAAGGGGTGGTTCTTGTGGAACACCATACTCCTGATTAACATTTATGCCCCTAATGTTGATGACCCGGATCTTTTTGTAGAGCTCCACTCCCGCATCGACAGAATGGGGGCAGAACAAATATGCTTGGGGGGCGACTTAAATTTTTTATTAAATCCATGATTGGCCAGTACAGCCACAACCCCAGATACGAAGCCCAATGCCAAGCATACATTAACTAGCTTGAGGGAAACATATCAGTTGTCCGATGCCTGGCGTCATTTGCATCTAGATAAACCAGCAAACACACACTACTCTGCCCATCACAACACGTGGACCTGGCTGGACTATTGGCTACTTGCCCCAAGCGTGACTATGTGGCTATGTGAGATTAGACACCTTCCACACACTTTGTTAGATCATGCCCCGGTTTTGCTTCCGTTGCAGGTCCCCAGGACGGGAGGGATGGTGAGGCAGTGGAATTTCCGGAGATGGCCCTCCGAGATCCAGTATTCGAGGTGGAATTAAGCTTAGCTATTGAAGAGTATTTTGAAATTAACACTGACACGGTGAAAACTAAGGCCACGTTGTGGGAAGCGTTCAAAGCGTACATACGGGGTGTGCATTTCAAAAGGTGCTCGGATACTCAAAGACTTACGACGTACACTGTCAAGGATTGAAGCCTAATTGACGGCAATAGATTCCGACCAGGTGACGTCGCAGACCGCATCTGGTTTGCGGCATCCGGCAGCAATACTGGCCGAATTTCACGAAGCGGCAGAACGCAAATCTCACTTTTTGAGGAAACATGCGGTAGCCAGGAGATATGGGGAAGGTGAGCGCCCAGGGCGTATGCTAGCTAGGCTTATATAACCCATCAGGGGTCAGACATACATTACGAGCTTACTCGGTACCGATGGAGAGCCTATTACAGACTGCGCGGGCATAGAGGACAGGGTATTATCATATTACAAAGACCTGTACACTTCTAAGGTTTACCCGGACGCCTCAGCCAGTAATAGTTACTGGGATGAAGTTGCACTGGTTTGGCTCGAGGATGCCCATAGGGACTTCTTGGCAGAGCCCTTCACAGTAGAAGATATTGTCCAAGCAATAGAAGCCATGGACGGCTCGAAAGCGCCTGGTCTTGATGGGTTCTCTGGCTGCTTTTATAAGGCATTCAAGAAAACACCAACCCTCATCTCATTGACGTTTATCAGGAAGCCATAGACTCCGGTGAACTCCCACCGACATTGCGAGAAGCGGTTATCACACTTCTCCCCAAGGCAGGCAAATATTCCCTACAGTGTAGCTCATATAGGCCCCTCTCATTATTAAATTTTGATTACAAAATTTTGGCCAAAATGTTGGCCACCAGGCTGTCCCTGATTGTCGACCAAATGATATCCCTGACCCAGGCTGGCTTCATCCCGCAAAGATCTACCGCACTGAATCTGCATACACTATTTGCTACCCTTCATAGGATTGCGCCCTCGGTCCCAGCGGCGGTGGTCCTCTTGGACGCCGAAAAGGCCTTTGATTCGTTAGAATGGCCCTTCCTTTATGCCACATTGACTAGACTGGGGATGCCACCGAGGTTTATATCGGTGGTATCACTGCTATACACGCACCCATCGGCACGTGTGCGTCTGAATGGTTCATTAACAGCCTCCTTCATGCCCTCACGGGGAACCCAGAAGGGTTGTCCACTCTCCCCGCTAATATTTGTGATAGCGATGGACCCTCTCGTACGTCATCTCCAAGATAATCCCTTTCACAGGGGCATACAGTTCAAGACGGGCCCTTTATTGATTACACTATACGCAGATGATTTCATTCTTTATGTGAGGCATCCAGACGAAAACCTGGAGCCCATGTTTCGAGAGATTACCCGGTATAGTGCCCTGTCAGGCTTGCACATTAATTGGTGCAAATCCGAGGTCTTCCCATTGACCGAGGCCCACTGTGACTGGAATACAGAATTCCCATTAAAATGGTGTGATGACTCAGTTAAATATTTAGGCATTCATATTCACAAGGACCCGGAGCAAATTCTCCAACTCAATTACGGCCCAGCAATGGAGAAATTGAGAGACTAAATCGAATGTTGGTTGAAATTTCCCCTAGCTATGGCGGGAAGAATCGCCCTGATTAAAATGGTCATTCTACCACGGATCTTATATCTCTTTCAGAACATACCAATACCTTTGTATATGGGCTTCTTTAGCACACTCCGTTCCCATTTAATTTGACTGGTGTGGGGTGGCAGACAACCCAGGGTTAGCTGGGATACCCTGACATTGCCATACGAACGGGATGGGTTTGGAATCCCGAATTTTCATATTTATTATTTGGTCGCACAGTGCAGTTTTTCGAGGCACTGATTCCATTTTGTCTCTCTGGTCCTGTATTTGCGACCCGAGGCCGATCTCTCTCATCCCACCCCCCTGTCGGCACTTCTACCAATTGGTCTGGCCTGTGATCCACAGGACCTTCAGACGTTGTTCACGACCAGCTGGGCCTGGAAACAACTTAGCCGGGCGATCAGGACACAAATCCTCTATTCTCCGGCACTTCCCTTAGCAGGGAACCTCTGGGTACCTATCACCCAGGAGGAAACGGTACAGCGTACCTTGTCTTAATTCAATCTAGCTATGTTTAGGGACATATTCCCCAACAGCCACGTATTTTCTCGTGTCGAGGATGTCCGATTTCGGGAGGCCACATTTATGGATCAGTTTATACTATGCAAGCTGCAGGGGGCACTAAAATCACGGATCCCTAGCTACCCCTTAGAACCACCTGACTTTCCCCCATTGACGCTACTTATCAAGGACAGTGGTGGGGAACATCTGATGTCAAGGATGTACAGGGCCGCCATTGCAAAGCTTCCAAATAGGGACGCTGGGATACGATCGGCATGGGAACAGGACCGCGGTCAACCCC
The DNA here is from genome assembly GCA_963921515.1 of Calotriton arnoldi. Taxonomy (NCBI): domain Eukaryota; kingdom Metazoa; phylum Chordata; class Amphibia; order Caudata; family Salamandridae; genus Calotriton; species Calotriton arnoldi. The sequence continues at coordinate 122,312 of CAWUFW010000075.1, read as the reverse complement.
TCACGGATATTCAGTGGTGTTTTTGTTGTGAACAAACACGCAAATCCTCCTTTAACCATAAGCACAAAATATTACATTTTAAGTTCTTATGGTGGGCATACATCACCCCCGCCAAGGTATACCGAATGGACCCTGCACGCTCACACACATGCCCCCAAGCGGCTCCCCGGTGGCAGACTTTACACATATGTCATGGACGTGTGATAGGGTGGCCCAATTTTGGATGGGGGTTTTTGTCGAGTTATCCCGCATGACTGACCTGAACATTTCTTCCACACCCCTGCAGGCATTGCTGGGACATGTACATGACCTCCCCAAGTATTCTCTGCGCTTTTGTGCACTAGCATTATTGTTGGCCAAGAGAGAGGTCGCATTGCACTGGGGGAGTAAACACTCACCTACGTTGAAAGGCTGGATGTTCAGCATGTCATACTACAACACTAATAGCGATCTATATGCCCAGCTGAAACCCCCAACATCCAGGTCACTTGATATATGGCAGCCCTTTCGATCCTGTCTGCTAGCACAAACATCGGTGAGCTCACAGACTGGACTCCACCTAGGAATATAGTAGGATGAATGGTATAGACATTCCTACCATAAAGCACAATCATTGTTCATGATGAGATGGCAGGAGTTCTCCTAACTTGATCAGGACAGACAATGTTATATTATGTGTTAGTTCCTATGTATATACATGGACCACAACTGTATTATTTATCTTGAGCATTATAGTCTTGTATTGTATTTTTTTTTTTTTTCGTTGTGAAAATTATAAATAAAGCTTTAAAAAAAAAAGAAACCTGTGAGAGTCACCAAAGGGGAATCTATTTACTCTTCTCCTTGTAAAATTGAAAGGGTCAGTAATGGTTATGTTCTTTTACAAGGGAGAGGTTGGTGGAACAAAAACAACTTAGTTCCCATTTCAAACATTCAGAAAGAGATTTATCTTAAATCACATACCCCTGTAGTTAATGACTCTATTCTCTATGAAGCAAGATAAGTTGAGTCATGTTCTTATCATACGTCTCCTAGTATGCATATTTTTAATGATTCCAATATGCCATAATTCCAATATATATATATATATATATATATATATATATATATTGGAAAACGTTGTGCCCATGCACAAGAGCACATTCGAGACCAGCGCTGATGGTGGCACATCTTTATTCAGGTAGAACCGCTATCATCAAGAGGGTAAGTACAGCACAGTAGCAGTGTTTAAAATACGACGCGTTTCGGGAATAGCTCCCTTCTTCCTGGTACAACACCGCAGCTTGCAGTCCAACACACCTGCATCCATTTGACCTAACACGCCCTCCAATGGGCCAATCTGCTGTGAGGTCAGTCCCAACTGAATTCTGGGACTTGCAGTGTGTCACAATGTCTATGGCCACAATCTCTGTCTCGAGTCTTAATGCATTCAACCCTGGATGGGGCCCTCTGAATGTAGCGGCTCAAAATCAACCCTCACGCTGCTCCAGAAGACTCCGCAAATGCGAAGCCTCACGGCCCCCTTTCCAATCATCGGGGTGGTGCTGCTCTCCGCGGCTGGGCGGCCGCGTAAAATATTGGAAAATGTTGTGCCCATGCACAAGAGCGCATTCGAGACCAGCGCTGATGGTGGCACATCTTTATTCAGGTAGAACCGCTATCATCAAGAGGGTAAGTACAGCACAGTAGCAGTGTTTAAAATACGACGCGTTTTGGGAATAGCTCCCTTCTTCCTGGTACAACACCGCAGCTTGCAGTCCAACACACCTGCATCCATTTGACCTAACACGCCCTCGATTGGGCCAATCCGCTGTGAGGTCAGTCCCAACTGAATTCTGTGAGAGTCACCAAAGGGGAATCTATTTACTCTTCTCCTTGTAAAATTGAAAGGGTCAGTAATGGTTATGTTCTTTTACAAGGGAGAGGTTGGTGGAACAAAAACAACTTAGTTCCCATTTCAAACATTCAGAAAGAGATTTATCTTAAATCACATACCCCTGTAGTTAATGACTCTATTCTCTATGAAGCAAGATAAGTTGAGTCATGTTCTTATGATACGTCTCCTAGTATGCATATTTTTAATGATTCCAATATGCCATAATTCCAATATGCTTCTCATTACGCTAGATATAACCAGCCTATACACCTGTATTAAACATAAAGATGGGATGGAGGCTGTGAGATGGTTTATAGAGAAGCGACCGCTCAAATATATCAGACACAATGAGATGCTGTTGGCCATGCTTGCCTTCTGCCTTGAGAATAATATTTTTATTTTTTGGGGCAACTGTACAAGCAACATCAGGGGACTGCGATGGGCACGTGCTTCGCCCCCAGCTATGCGAATCTTTTTGTTGGCTGGTGGGAGAAGCACGTGGCCTGGCGGGACTCGCCGGAACGATGGCTGGATCATATTGTATTATGGGCCCGCTACATTGATGATCTTTTCATCGTGTGGAAGGGCACACGTACAGCTGCGGAGGAATATGTTATCTTCCTTAATAATAATGATCTTAATTTGCAGTTTAGTGGCCAAATCAGTGATAGCAGTGTCTGCTATCTGGACGTAGAGGTTTATGCAGATAATGCTAAGATTGCAACCCGTCTATATAGGAAACCCACAGCTGGGAATGCTCTGCTTCATGCTAACAGCTTCCACCCTAAAAGTATGATTAGAAACATTCCGTACGGAGAATTTCTCCGTCTTAAACGAAATTGTACGGCCCCTGGAGAATATGAAAAGGCCAGAGATCAGGCTCTCCAAAGATTTAAGCATAGGGGGTACTCCGGCGGTATTACAACAGGCATCCCAAAAAGTGGAGAAGGTAGAGAGATTACAACTGCTAATACCTAAAGGGGGCAAATCTGTGAATACATCTACTGTTACCCCGGTTAGAATGATCACACGCTACAATGTTAAATCTCCTAAAGTAGTACAAATTTTTAAGAAAAACTGGCATATTCTCAAAACAGATTCAATTTTAAAAAAGCTATTCCAGAATATCCTTTGATCACATACAGACGTTGCAAGTCAATAGGCGATCAACTAGTACATAGTCACTTCCAGCCATCAACACAGCCAAAAATATGCTAAGAGGTTTCTTTCCATGCCTTAATTGTAAGGCATGTAAACAAAGCCATAAGGTTTTGGAATATGAAAGTTTGGAAAGTGGGGTGACCTGTAGAAAGGTTAGAAAGATCAATCGCCTACTGAATTGTAACTCAGAATTCACTGTTTATGTGTTAGAATGCCCCTGTCCGAAAAGGTATGTGGGCAGTACTATCCATCCAGCAAAGAAACGGATTCTGGAACACATGCGTGCCATCACTAAAAAAGATCAGACATACTCGATGGCACGCCATTTTGAATCTATGCATAAAAGTGATCCCAAACTGCTTAAATCTTTCTGTATTGATCAGGTGGCCAAGAATGAAAGAGGTGGGGATAGAACAAGGGCACTGAGGGCCCTGGAATCTAAATATATAATAGATCTTCAAACCAGGGTTCCCTTAGGCCTTAACTTTGATGAGGAATTATGGTCACACCTTGATTAACTAGCCATTATTCTGATTGTATTCCCCTTCTGCACCATGACCATGTATTCCATTTTCTGAAAAGTACTGATACTGTGTTAAGAGTCTATCATGAGTGTTAATTCCCTCAAAATATACAAATGAATTGTTTTTAAGGTTCCCTCACGTTCATGGCTTTGTTTTTGGTTTGCCCATTCAGGGCACAATTTTGTACAGTTCACGGTGCTTCGAGTGGTCTTTTTTTGAACAACCATGCGTTTTTTCTTTTTTAAGTCAGAACACTATTACTTTTTAGAGGTATAAGGATGAATTGTCATCTAGGCGGGATATATGTATTTAACCACGCTACAATCCCCTACCTTTTTTAAGGTCTGACTTAGTAAACAAAGATGGGCGTAACATCTAGGAATTTTCCTAAGATTTTTTGTATCTTTAGATTAATCCATCGTAAATGTACATATAAATGGTTATATAGGTTTAACTTTTGACCACATGTAAATAGTTGTATATAATGATATATGGTTTTGAAGCACTGATGAACTTGCATTGTTTTTACTAAATTAGGAACAAGTCTTAAGATGGCCGCCATGTATTGTGCATTATGCAGTAACTTTACGAGGCCCTCTTTTGTTTTGATGTTTAATTTTTTTTAACCTATTGAATCACGTTTTTCACTTTAAATATGTGTCATACACTTGGGGTCACTGACATCGAAGAAGGCAGATTGCCGAAACGCGATAAAAAAAAATGTCAGTGCGGGGGGTTTGTGCATTGAATAAATAATTTGCAACAAGGACCTGTGAGTGCTCCTCTACTTACGCCGCGGAAGCTGTTGTGCGTGTGGATTAATATACATATATATATATATATATATATATATATATTCACTGAAAAAACCGTAGGTTTCAGGCACGTTATAGTTACAAATTAGCATTTAAAAAACCTTTGAAATTCACTGAAAAAACCATAGGTTTCAGACACGTTATAGTTAGAAATTAGCATTTAAAAACCTTTGAAATTCACTGAAAAAACCATAGGTTTTAGGGACAGTTATAGTTAGAAATTAGCATTTAAAAAACCTTTGAAATTCACTGAAAAAACCATAGGTTTCAGATATGTTATAGTTACAAATTAGCATTTAAAAAACCTTTGAAATTCACTGAAAAAACCATAGGTTTTAGGGACAGTTATAGTTAGTTGGACATTTCACTCGTACAAAACCCGTGAAATTCCCCCGTTATAGTTAGTTCAGCTAACTATAACTCGCGCCCCGCAATGCACTGCTGATGACGTCACATATTACATCACTCATGACATGGTCAGTGACATCACTGATGACATCACTGATGACATCTCAAATGACATCACTGATGACATCATCCAGTGACTGTGTGTTTCTGTAAAGTTTAAATATTTTTAATATATATAGGAAAAGACGTATTGAAGAATGAGTGGGTGTGTAAGTGTCTGTATGGATGATTTAGTAGGTGTGTGACTGACTCTATAAGTGAGTGATTTAACGTATCTTACTGAATGCATGGGTTAGTGACTAAACTGGGTGAATGTCTGTATCCGTCTGTCTGTTGCTGTGTAAGTGGCTGCATGGGTTTGTGAATAGCTACATGAGTGTCTATATGAGTTATTGATTGGTTGTCTGAGTATCTGTATGGGTGCCTGAGTGTTTGTGTGGGTGGGGTGTGTGCGACTCTGTGCATAGATGTGTGAGTGGGTGATTCACTGGGTGGATGGTTTCAAGAGTGCATCTGTGATAGACTGTATGGGTGGGTAAGTGTGTGTAAGAGTGTGTTAGTGAGTGAATGTATGTCCCAGTGGTACATGTGTGAGTAACTACATATGTGAAAGGCAGTATATATGTGTGTTGGAGTATATAAATAGCTATAAGCGAGAGTGAGTGATTGTGATAGTGGCTGTATGGATGAGTGTGTGCTTGTATCAGTGATTGTATAAGAGCGTAACAATGTGCTAGTATTTGTATGATTAAGTGAGCTGGTGTGTGTATAACTGTATAGGTGAGTAAATGGCAGTGTGTTTAATTATTTGCATGACTGACTAGGTGTGTGAGTACCTCTATGGATGAGTGGCGGTGTTTGAGTGTCTATATAGGAGTAAGAGTGCATATGATAGTACTGTACTGAGTGACCATAAGTATGAGTGACTGTACGGGTGAGTGAGTGGATGTGTGTGTGTAGACCTAAGAATCAGTGAGTGGGTATGTAGTTATTGGTGTTGGAGTGTCTATAGTTTTGCGAATGGCAGTCTGTAATTTAGATTGGGTGTATCAAAGGTTATATTAGGGTGTGAGGAGCTGCATCAGATTATCACATGGATGATGTCATCAGTGATGTCATTTGAGATGTCATCAGTGATGTCACTGACCATGTCATGAGTGATGTAATATGTGACGTCATCAGCAGTGCATTATGGGGCGCGAGTTATAGTTAGCTGAACTAACTATAACGGGGAATTTCACGGGTTTTGTACGAGTGAAATGTCCAACTAACTATAACTGTCCCTAAAACCTATGGTTTTTTCAGTGAATTTCAAAGGTTTTTTAAATGCTAATTTGTAACTATAACATATCTGAAACCTATGGTTTTTTCAGTGAATTTCAAAGGTTTTTTAAATGCTAATTTGTAACTATAACTGTCCCTAAAACCTATGGTTTTTTCAGTGAATTTCAAAGGTTTTTTAAATGCTAATTTCTAACTATAACGTGTCTGAAACCTATGGTTTTTTCAGTGAATTTCAAAGGTTTTTTAAATGCTAATTTGTAACTATAACGTGCCTGAAACCTACGGTTTTTTCAGTGAATTTCAAAGGTTTTTTTAAATGACATTTTTTAAATGTATTAATTTTTATATAAATTTTTTTCATACTGATTTACTACATTTTTAGAAACAATTTCTTTTACATATTTTATTTTTTAAATTACATTGTAATTACATTATACATTACATTACAAAAATACTTTCTCAGAATGAATTACTTTAGTTTAAATACTTAGCACATAGGCAATAGACTTTTAAGTACAGTAGTTACAGTTGTTGCAATGGGCAACACATTTTCAAACACAATGCAACATTCAGCTCAATGTGAATTTCTAGTTAAATGCAATTAGTTACTTTATGGATTACTTTTCTAACCACAGGACTGGATCCTAGATTCAGTCCTGGGACATCTCCTGTAAACAGTTGAGTAAAAGCGTTTTGGTTACAGTCGTGATTTTTAAGGAATATTATTGTATTTTAAAAGTTGACACTTAGAAACTTTTCCTCATAGAATCACCAATGTTATCCTATGGAAGGAAATTCACTTAGCAGGTAAAAACTGTTATCGTTACTTTTTCTTACTCAGTGTTGGATCCTGGATCCAGCACTGGTGCATCTCCTGTAAACAGTTGAAAAAATGCGTTTAAGTCATACAGGCGATTTTTAAGGAATATTTGTAGTTTGTGAAAATCGACACTTTGAAACTTTTCTGCTGAAAACCAGACAATGGATTCCTATGGAAGAAAAGATAAGTTACTGGTAAGTACGGTTAAAATTACTTTTCAGGGTCAGTGCTGGGCTGAAAGATGCAGCACTGGGTTCTCTCCTGATAACAGGTGAGTAACTCGGAATTCGTTTTTCGGCTGATTTTAGAAGAATAATTTAAAGTTCCAAAACTCCACACTTAGAAGAATTTCCAAGTGAAACCAGTCAATGTTAGCCTATGGAAGGAAATTCAAGTTACTGGTAAGTACGGTTAAAATTACTTTTCAGGACCAGTACTGGGCTGAAAGATGCAGCACTGAGGTCTCTCCTGATAACAGGTGAGTAAATCAGAATTCGGATTTCGGCTGATTTTAGAGGAATATTTGTATGTTTCAAAAATCAACACTTAGAAACTTTTTCAGCAAAAAGCAGGCAATGATATCCTATGGAAGGAAATTCAAGTTACTGGTAAGTACGGTTAAAATTACTTTTCAGGATTAGTACTGGGCTGAAAGATGCAGCACTGAGGTCTCTCCTGATAACAGGTGAGTAAATCGGAATTCGTATTTCGGCTGATTTTAGAGGAATATTTTAAAGTTCCAAAACTCCACACTTAGAAGAATTTCCAAGTGAAACCAGTCAATGTTAGCCTATGGAAGGAAATTCAAGTTACTGGTAAGTACGGTTAAAATTACTTTTCAGGACCAGTACTGGGCTGAAAGATACAGCACTGAGGTCTCTCCTTATAACAGGTGAGTAAATCGGAATTTGTATTTCGGCTGATTTTAGAGGAATATTTGTAGGTTTCAAAAATCAACACTTAGAAACTTTTTCAGCAAAAAGCAGGCAATGATATCCTATGGAAGGAAATTCAAGTTACTGGTAAGTACGGTTAAAATTACTTTTCAGGACCAGTACTGGACTGAAAGATACAGCACTGAGGTCTCTCCTTATAACAGGTGAGTAAATCGGAATTCGTATTTCGGATGATTTTAGAAGAATATTTGCACAATGGTGAAGGGAGGGGGCGGGGCCTGAGGTGACATCTGTGCAAACGCGCCCCGTTGCGCGTTTTAAGTTGGGGGATTAAGTCCCCTTGAATCCTGAGGGTCCCTAGGGGCCAACTTGCCCACCAGGAACCTCCAATATGCGCCAGGGGGCTGCGTTGCAGAGACGTGTAGAGAGGCCACACCCCTTTTTACACCTCTCTGCAACGCAGCTCTGTGGCGCTTTCTGGATGTACCTGTTGGGCTAGTTGGCCCCCAGGGACCCTCAGGATTGAAGGGGATTTAATCCCCAACTTAAAACGCGCCACGGGGCGCGTTTGCACAGATGTCACCTGAAGCCCCGCCCCTCCCTTCACCACTGTGCAAACGCGCCCGTGGCGCGTTTTAAGTCGGGGGATTAACTCCCCTTGAATCCTGAGGGTCCCTGGGGGCCAACTAGCCCAACAGGTATATCCAAAAGCGCCACAGAGCTGCGTTGCAGAGAGGTGTAAAAGGGGCGTGGCCTCTGTACACCTCTCTGCAACGCAGCCCCTGGCGCATACTGGAGGTTCCTGGTGGGCTAGTTGGCCCCCAGGACCCCCAGTATTCAAGGGGAATTCGTTCCCCTCTGCAAACGCGCCAGAGTGGTGAAGGAAGGGGGCGGGGCCTGCGGGCCTGATCGTTTTTTTTTGTTTTCCCCCCTGAAGGGGGGCTGTGTGGCCCCCTTCCTTTTTCCTATTTTTAGGCCCTGGGGACCCCATCCCCCAGGGCCTTACCCCTTTTTTTTTTTTAAATTAAAAAAAACGGGAAGGGAGCCGCGTGGCCCCCCTTCCCTGGGCCTGTATTGGCCCCGGGGACCCCATCCCCCGGGGCATGGCCTCTTTTTTTTTTATTTGGAGGGGGGCTGCTTGGCCCCCCTCCTCAGGCCATTTAAGGCCCCGGGGACCCCATCCCCCGGGGCCGGCCTTGCACTTTTTTTTTTATTTTAACTTTTTTTTATTTTTGGGGAGGGGGGCTGCGTGGCCCCCCTCCGTGGCCACTTATGGCCCCGGGGACCCCATCCCCCGGGGCCTGGCCTCTCGTTGGGGACTGTGGGGGTCCCCAAACCCCCACAGTCCCGCCGGCTCCCCGTGTCCTACGGGAGCCGGCATTGCTTTACACATGGGGAGCAGCTAACATGCTGCTCCCCATGTGGAAAGCAATCAGCTTTGGATATTGGAAGAGAGAGCAGGTTTTCTGCTCTCTCTTCCAATATCCAAAGCAAGTTTGCAATGACAGGACGGAGCCGCGAGGCTCCCGTCCTGTCATTGCAAACAGCAGTGTCCCGGGGGTAGGCACCCCGGGACACTGCAGGAGCCGGCCCTGGGGGTGGCGGTCCCCAGGGCCACCACAGGCTCCAGGAGGGGGGCCGCGCGGCCCCCTCCTTACATTTTGAAAGCCCCGGGGAGGTGGTGGTCCCCGGGGCCTGGGGGTCCAAAACGGACCCCCATTCTAATTTTTCTTAGTGCCCCGGGGAGGTGGCGGTCCCCGGGGCGTGTGGGGGGGCTGGAGCCCCCCCACACAGGTTTTTCAAATTAAAAAAAGAAGCCCCGGGGAGGTGGCGGTCCCCGGGGCTGCGGGAGGGCTCAGAGCCCTCCCGCACCATTATACATAAAGCCCCGGGGGTGGTGGTCCCCGGGCTTGGGGGCCCTCAGAGGCCCCCCACACATAAAATTAACCCCCCCAGCATGCCCCCGGGACTTGGCCCACCCGGGGCCAATTAACATCGAAGCGCGGAGACCGCGCTTCGATTTTTCCCGGCAGGATTCGCGCACCCTGAGCGCATCCTGCCGATTTAAAAAAAAAAAAAAAAAATTTTTTTTTGCCCACGGGGTCCTTGTGGGACCCCCTGAGCAAACGTAGGGGGTCAGGGTGTTTCTACCCTGCCCCCTTTGTGCGCTTTGCGCACTTGTTTCTGTCCCTCGGTTCTACCGAGGGACAAAATGGCTGCCAACATTTCCTGAATCGGAATGTTGACAGCCAGCTGACAGCCAATTAACATGCAGCTCGTGATCGGGACGGTGCGCGCAGGGTGCGCTGAGGGTACGCGGACCCTACTCGGCCATAGATATCACTATCTTTTTTACTTTTCATTTTCTCAGCAACTACTGAACGGATTTACACCATTTAACAAAAAGGGTTCTTTCTGAACCAAGAACTACCTCTTTGCCAAATTTGGTGTAATTCCGTTCAGCAGTTCGGGCTGTAGCCGTGTCTAAAGTTTCCTATGGAAAAATGCATGGGGAAAACGTGTTTTGGGACCCCCTTTTTTCTCGGCCCCCGTTTGACGAATCTCCCCGAGACTTTCAGGGAAGGAGCGGACCGGAGCGGGCCACAAAGTTTGAAAATTTCGCGAAGATACGTCAACCGGCAAGAGAGTTATCTCAAATAGAATGTCGCGGATTTCCTATGGATAATAGGTTGTAACTATAACTATCTACTGGCGACCGCCAGTAGATAATATATATATATATATATATATATATATTTCTATACCTTCAAGTTATGTAGCTGTACATTTAGGAATTCTAAATCATTTTTTACCCATAGATATTTATCACTCACAATATTGTGTGTGGCCACAATATTTTTCTAGGACCATATTTCTGTCCTTAACGTTGTAACGTGCAGCTGACAGCCATGCAAGCTAACCTTCACTCCATTTTTCACTTTACACATAATGGAGCTGCACTGCTAAGGATACAAGTAAACAGTGAATATTTACGCAGAATTTTCCAGCTGTGAAATATGTTTGTTGCAGAAACCTGCATACAGTTGAGGTTCCTGAGCCATTGAGGTGCTTCCTATTGCTAGTTAGATATCAGAGTGTTCCAAAGCACCTGGACACTACCTTCAGATCCCATGTGGAAATTGGAGGAGGAAATGCTCTGATGAATTTGTTGAACATTGTCCAAGGCGGAGAAGATTGCTGACCTTTCTTCATATGTGCAGGAATGCAACTTTGTTTTTAATCTTGGACTGCATTTAGCACTAGTAAAACTTTAAGCTACAATCTGGATATATTTTCAATTTGTTTCACCACCTGGGTATTTCATGCCTCCTACAAAAATATAATATATTGTGAAAGATGCTGGGAACTGGCATGCCAGGGACAGAGTTAGTCTAGCCATGCCAGCATAAGATGCCATATAACCGTTAGATTTATTGGGGAAAGTGTGGAGGGGCCAGCCACAGGATGTGCTTCTCCTGGCTCCTGTCACAAATACCAGCATGAAAGAGTGAAACAAGTGTTAAACACTCATTTAGTAGTTACAGTGAGTTTGAGCTACACTGGGTGCATTTTTGCCCCAGTATAGCCACTGACTTTCTTCGCTTAACTGTGCTGTTCATGCTAGGTCTCTTTTTTAACTAAATATTGATAATATCCAAACCTACATGTAATTCAGGACAGCACATCAGCACCGGTACCAATGGCTGGTGTACCCTCTCCTAGGGAAAGGTTAGATATGGATATTAATGCTCATCCCAAGATCACATATAACAGTAGAAGGGGGGAGAGACGATTATGCTACAAAGTGATATAGTTAATTGCAACAGCAGTGTGACTTAGTTGGTGTGTAGTCCCTCAGTGATGCTATTCACATGCTGGGTACACTTTCTCTGTCCTTTTGGCCCAGCTATAAAGAGGAAACACAGCTATAGAAAATGACACTTTGTTGTGGTTGCTGCTTAACTTTTTCGGGTGTCGCCAGAGAGAGAATGGCATGTCCCAAAGCTACCCTTCTGCACTAAAGCTGCATAATGCGACTGTGCTGTTTTAGCATTGGCTTAGGATGCATTGTGCTCTGTTGTTCTGTTGCAATCCACCAGGACACACTGCACAATGTCCACAGTTCAGAACCTTTGTCACCTTCTGTCTGGGTCAATCCACTGGACTTGAAGCAGCTTTGAATACATAACATTGGGCATGTACCTGTTGGTTCTGCTGAGAACACAGTCCCCTCTGGGAGCAAGCGGCTTGTTGATCTGCTCAGGCTGCCGGGAAGCAAAGTTGGGCAGCAGGGACTGGGCAGCATGGTGTAGGAGGCACACTAAGTAATCTTTGCACCAATGCAAACAGCACACCAGTTCATTTGCTTACAGTGTTTGTTGCTTCTCTATTAAGGAGCAGATGGAAATTGTTTTGTCAAATTTTATATAGAGAATTATAGATGGGTAACGGGGATGTTTTTCACTGAGGAATTCTGAGTGACATCAAATAAAGAATGAGAGCTAAGCTTGAGTTGTCTATGATATCACTCAAAGCCCCTATGTCATTCAGTGCACTCTCCTGCTCAGCTTTCTATCTTCTGCCATATACATCCTCCTTCTTGTGTTTGGCATCTCTAAGCAGGGACTCACAGCTGATTACTTCAGTGCCTGAGAGTTTACATTATTTGTGTCTTTTTCAAGGTTCTTTTTCGTTCTTCTCATGAGAAAGCTGCACACATGCTAATCTACATTTCAGTTCTGTCACGTGTGGCACATTTAAAGCAATGTATGTAGAAAACCTGTAAAAAGTCATGGGTTGAGGTTAGCATTAGATGCTCATTGCTAGGGGTCATGCCGCTGCGTTGATTTCCAGTTTTGCACTTTGTTATAAAGAATAAACTTGTGCACACTTCCAAACAGAGTGTATGAGTGTTTGTGTTCTTCTCCAACACTCGGGTTCTCCTACACTTGACTGAGAAGGGGGAAGGAAAGCTGGACAGGATTAGACACAGTGATCCTAGGCAGCATTAGTGCGATCAGGATTGGTGCATGTTTATTCTTGTACTTGGAGAGTGCTAAAGGGTGTCATCAGTGTAGGAGATGACTCGTCAAGCTGGGCTCATTTGGTAGGTCTGGGAGAAGTTCAATGAAAACAAGACAGTAAAGAGCAAGTGGGTTCTAGAAGTAGAATTAGGGAAAGGTAGTGGGGAGCGCCAGGACCCTAGCAATGATGATAGAAGGATGAATGTTTGTGTGAAAATAGCCACTCGCCTGTCCGGTAACCTCACTTTGTTAACTTGACTTGCACAGCTTGGGTGGAGCACATGCACAGGCGCCGAACCAGGATGCTCACACCAATCACAATGCTGCTGTCATGCTGGTGGCAGCAGGGCCATGATTGGCTTAGGAGAGCCTGCCTGCTTCCTGTTTCCCGGAGGAACAGAAGAGGACGGAGGAAAGGCGGAGGCTGGCAGTCAGGGAAGATACATTTAATTTTTGTTTCTACCCCCTCCGCCCCGCCCCACAGGTACTACTCTGTGGCAGCTGCCACTGTGAGGACTGCATGCATGACAGAGAGGATTTCCTGGACCTGTTGTGAACTGACTACTGCCCTGTTCCATTACTGCACTGCTAAGCTGATTCTCTTGTGGGCATGAAGCCTACCTTGGGGTGCATTACCCAAAGGAACCTTGCCCTATGAGGCCCCTGAAGAGCTACTTTCATCCCACAGACCTCACTGTGTCAATTTCTGCTGTGTGAAAGAAACCCTAAGTGACCACAATGAAATTGCCAACATGACCATGGGCTTGTCTCATCCCACCCTGTACCAACGTATAATTATATCCACAATCCAGGGATCTTGGTGCATCTGTACCAGGAGCCCGATCTAGTCCCCAGAGTCCCTAGACTGCATTAGGTCGAATAGTCCCCGAAGGAAGAGACCACTAAGCGCATATAGCATGTGCGTCACTTTGAGAAAGAAGCCAGATGAGTGCCCATCAGGCAAGTTAATTTACCAGGTAAGTTCTGCAAATCTCTTTTAGCAGTTCGTAGTCAGCATGCAGAACAACAGTCATCCATCACCATCACAATCGCAACCCGCTAACTCCTGCAAAACCATTAAATCAGGCAATAATATATTCTTAGCGTTTCCGAGGGTGACACCTCCTGGAGTCACCTCATCTGGTCAGACCACTCAGTCCATTGGTCAGTTCATATGGAGTGTGTGTCAGGTGACATAGGGAAGACACAAAATGTAGAGAAATAGGTGGGACAATTACACAGACCTTAAGCCATCCAGCATGTGAAACGTTAGAACAATGCCTTTTTAGCTGGAGCATATGAAAGAGTTCAAGAGGACAGTTTCCCAGGCAGATGTCCTTAAATGTTAACAAAAATGTAGCTTTTCTTCCAAACAGTACATGTGAACTCAATAAGAAAACACTGTTGCACATGATTTGTTATACTGAAGAATCTTCTCACGAATGGTGAGCTTAGCGAGCCAGAAAATTTGATGAATACATTCAGCCCCTATTAAGTTAGGCTAATATAATGCAGAATATATGGAATTTTAAGCATACATTCATAAGGGAATATGAGAGATGTCATGTTTTTAGCATAAGTTCTGACGCACTTAGGATCATTTAGTATGGTTACGAAAAATACGTGTCAGTATAGGGTATTTATAACTATAGTATGTGCCAACATTTAAACACATTTCAGATTATACGTTTAAAATATCATTTCAAACAAATAGGATTGATATATGCATGAAGTTACATTCTCTATAAGTTCCATAAAAGCATCATCAAAATAGAAATGTTTAGCACCTATTTTTCTTTTGTCATTTTCGGTGCACCCGGTTACACATACAAAGAAATAGATTTTTGTAAATGTTACTATCTTAATCAGGGTTAATCATAAAATTTGATAAATCTCATTAGTTATTTTTCACATAAATGATGTTTAGAAACAATTATATGTAAACTTTATAACGTGAGAGTTCACCATTTGCACGTTTTTCTAACACGTTAATCAAATATAATTATTTTCTTTAGTAATTCACAATCTATTTCACTCATACGAATTATGTCATCTACACAATGCTTTTTCTACATGCTTTTACGATGTAGTAACTACAAATCTTTATTTTCATCATCTTTTCTGTAACGTGTATTTGGTGCACGTTTATTATTTTCTCTTCTGAGAGTGTCAAGTTCGGTTTCTCTTGTCATAAAATGTAAACGTGATTTCCTCTCCAACAATGTCAACGAGAAAGCCCTACTTATGGGATTTGATTTTACTTCCACAGGTCCCAATTTGTCCAGGATGAACCAATTCTTTAATTTCCAATAACCATATCCTTCTAAGAATCTTGTTTCAGCCTCTGCCAGGGTGCGTATTGGGATTTCTCACGGTCCTGAGGCACTTCTCTGTCATGCAAGAACTAATTACTTTATTTTTCCCCTGTGCTCCTCCCCCTCCCGTTGCTTCACAGGAGCCGCACAGTTCCAAGATGAAGCAATACTTAGCACTGCCTAGGGCTCAGAAGATTTGAAGGGATGACAGGAAGGGGCGGGTCCACAGAGGGGCGCGTGCCAAGGGTGAAGGACAGCTTGTGCACCAGGTCCAGGCAATGAATGGATGTGAAGAAACAGAAGAAGGACGAGTGGCATGCGGAAAGGGATGCAACAGCTAGCAGGGGCCTCGCCCACCATACCTGTTTCCACACAGCACCCTCCGGGCACAGCCAAGAAGCACCTGTCGCAAGACTCTGGTGCGGCGTGAGAGGATTGCAGCAATATGATTATATTTATAAAGGGAGCACCCAGACTTCCAGTGGGTTCAACACAAGTTTGTTATGTTTGTAAATTTGCCAACTAAAAGTAAAAAAATGTCATAATAGTCTTGAAAAACAAAAATATGATTCAGTGTAAGTGCTACAGACTAGTTCTACACCGGCTGATCTTATCAATTTCCTCACAGCTTAGACAGGGGGGTGTCCAATGTGGGTCCAAGAGGGCTACATCCAAGTGTGATTTCTAGATAACCACCGGCATGGCATCTTGCGCAGCCCTGGGCCAAGGCTGGGAACAATTGTTACAAACCTATTCAAGTGGTGAACCTATTGACTGTGATAGAAGGAAGACCATGTTTTCGTTCTGACCTCCTCCTGTGACCACAAGTACTTTAATAATGGTTACAAATGCACTGTAGAGGTAGTAAAGATATCTTTTTGCATTCACTTAACACTGTTGTAGGCAAAATAAAGCACACAGTTTTTGTACTAGCTTTGCTTGTGCTAATACCCCACTTTTCAAATGTTGCAAGCACAGTTTTTATTTGCCTGATCTGGTGCAAAATTGTATTTGCCCCTTCTGTGTTCAGCTCCACTTAAGCACCAGTGCAAAAACCGGCTCAAATACATTTTATGCCCATTTTAGTCCCCCGACTTTTCTTGTAAAAGTGTAAAAATTAACACTTTCTTAAGGTGAGAAAGACACAATATGGCAAAAAAGTTACTTCTTTGCTCTAGACATACCCTAATCAGAGCAGTACTAACATTGGTATTTTTAATCTATTTTGGTAGAAAGAGAGTGAGAAACAGCTTCTCATCTGATCTTAGCTAACATCCTCCTCAAGGAATAGGCTCTGGTCCTGGGTGAGTATTGTCCGGCTCTTCTCTGGCTACACTGGCACTGCCACCTGTCTGCGGCAGAGAACACATTTACCTGGGTGTGCTGGGCGCAGAACAGTGCAGGGTACCTGTTGTGACTAGAATTGTTACTATACATCCTCTCTTTAGTTACCGGTGCCCTGCTGCTCAGCCAGTGAGAGTGTGATGCAATGGAGTGCTGGAGTGTCTGGTGATGTATGGAATGCTGGAGTGCCTGGTGATGTAATAGAATGCTGGAGTGCCTGGTGAAGTGATGGAATGCTGGAGTGTCTGGTGATGTGATGGAATGCTGGAGTGTCTGGTGATGTATGGAATGCTGGAGTGCCTGGTGATGTATGGAATGCTGGAGTGTCTGGTGATGTATGGAATGCTGGAGTGTCTGGTGATGTGATGGAATGCTGGAGTGTCTGGTGATGTATGGAATGCTGGAGTGCCTGGTGATGTGATGGAATGCTGGAGTGTCTGGTGATGTATGGAATGCTGGAGTGCCTGGTGATGTGATGGAATGCTGGAGTGTCTGGTGATGTATGGAATGCTGGAGTGCCTGGTGTGGATGAGTGTCAGTTGGAGTGTGTGGGCTGAGCAGCAAGGATGCTACTCATGGTGGGGCTTCTTCTACTACTTACCATCATACTTATATTACCTGTAACTAAAACTTAATAAACGTTCCTCTTGAAACCTACACTACTGGCTACTAGACTACTTGCGATGTAAGTGAATGCTGCAAGTGATGCAAGCGAATTGGCAGCAGATGTGACGGTGTAATACTAGCGTTGGGAGCACAAGACTGGTGAGCTGTGCCATGCTGGGGCCTGCGCGGCGCCCTTCCACCTAGACTTTAAATTGCCTTTTAAGGGTGGAGAGTGCATGTCCCTATGGGGATCTAATGTGACATTTGAAAAGGCCTGCATGAGCCGCTGCGTGTTGTTCCTCAGGTGCATGTTAAGGTCAGCCGTGAGCATCATCATTGATATCTGGCTGAGTACGCACATACTGAGCATGCGCAGAAGTAAACGCTGCTTTTCAATGAATCGGCCAACTTTCTGCCATCATGGCTGAAGGCTGAAATGCGTGCTTGGTCGTTGCAGTGGAATCACGGGAAGCTTGTCAGCAGCATTGTTTTCAGTGTGTGTTATACTGAGGGCCGCAAGACTGACACCTGTTGTCGCTATGAAGTCTGGTGATAGTGCAACCATTTGACTGAATATCCAGCGTTGCTCTTGGAAATACTGTGAAGCGTCTCCAGGTAGTTGGCATTTGTGAGGAACTTCGGGTGAGATATGTCTCACCAGGCTGAAGGGCCAGAGAGAGAATGTGTTTTTTTAAATACTGAGTTATTTTTGATATGTGTAACGTCATACATTCTTGTTGGATATGCTGACAATGTAAATGCTAACCGTGATTTGCTTCTGGCGCATAAGTGTAAAATGCTTAGTACAAGTCTGAGTGTATTTTTGTGATGCTATTCTTACTTTGCTGTCATTTACTGCCACATATACTGTCAGGAAATTAGAGCTGCGATGGGTTCAGGTGAGAGATCGCTCACCGGGGTGAAGGACTAGTCAGCTGCCTGAGAGAGACTAGTCTCTCTCATATTTTTGAGATGTTTAATGCTATACTGAATGGTACCTGCTAAAGGATTGTTTTCTTTGAATGTAATTCCCTATGGATATGTGTTATAATATTACATTTCTATCTTTTATTATTACCACCTTGTTTCCCTGCTTCTGCCTTTCCCCCACCTTACATTAGTACCTTCCGCCCCCCTCTCCTTATTCTCCCTTGGAACGTTCCAGCCGTTGAGATGTGAAGCTGGCTTTTGAATGTTGATGTGAGGATTATGTTCATTGCTGCTGAGCGGGTCAAGGAGACCAGTAATAAAAGTCTCACACTTACCAGTGCGTGTCTTCATCTTTTCAACAATATTCTTCTGGCGCATATGTGTAGAATGCTCAGTATGGTTCTGAGTGTATTTATGGATGATTTTGTTTGTCTTTTAAATTGCTGCTTGTGTATGTTTATTTATGCCTTGCTAGATTTGTTGCCATTCTGCACTTTTTACCTTAGACTCCTAGTCCTGTCAGGTGTGCAAAGCGTGTGATGTGTTACCTTAGTCCCCTGGAACAGTTAGGTGTGCAGAATGCAAGATGCGTTGTAAGGTTGTATACCCTAGTATGGTATTACCTGAGGCCCCGGTCCTGTCACGTATGCTGAATGTGTGGTGCGTTGTAGGGTTGTGTACCCTAGTGTTGCAATGGAGGGTTGTGTAACCCAGAGATGCGTTGCAGGGTTGTGTACCCTAGTGTTGTGTTACCTGAGGCCTTTGGTCCTGTCAGGTGTACAGAGTGTGTGATGGGTTGTAGGATCGTCTACCCTAGTGTTGTGTTACCGGAGACCTTTGGTCCTGTCAGGTGTGCTGAATGTGTGATGCGTTGTAGGGTTGTGTACCCTAGTATTGCATTGGAGGGTTGTGTACCCAAGTTTTGTGTTGTAGGGTTGTGTACCCTAGTGTGGTGTTACCGGAGACCCCTGTCCAGTCAGGTGTGCAGAGTGTGTGATGCATCGTAGGGTTCTATACCCTAGTGTTTTGTTACCTGAGACCTTTGGCTCCCTCAGGTGTGTGGTGTATGTGATGCATTGCAGGGTTGTGTACCCTAGTTAGTGCTAATGTTTCACTTTAATGTCCTTGTGTATGCAAAAGGGGGTGAGTGAGGGTGTTAATTAGTTATTCATTTGCTTGAATCTTTTCTTCTATCTGTTGTGCTTATGTTATTTTATAATGTGTTCCATCAAACACTATTTGATATTTTTTATTGTTTCCCTAAGGAGAGGAGATGTGTTGTGACTTGAATTGTTACAATGCATCCTCTCCTTAGTTACCAGTCCCTTGCTACTCAGCCAGTATGAGTGTGATGCAATGGAGTGCTGGAGTGCCTGGCATGTGATGGAATGCTGGAGTGCCTGGTATGGATGAGTGTCAGTTGGAGTGTGTGTGCTAAGCAGCAAGGATGCTGCTCCTGGTGAGACTTCTAGCACTTACCATCATACTTATATTACCTTTAAGTAAGTCTTAACAAGCCTTTCTCTTGTAGCTACACTACTGGCTACTGAACTACTTGCTTACAAGCTCCCAACTTCATTTACAGCAGTACCCTATTTCGACAAAACCACAGTTCTCAGTGCGGCTTGAACCCACATCCTCAGTGGGAACAGCGCATTAGTGAAAGACGTACTGGCTGTCTTATTGAAAGCAGTGGACCAGGCCTTTCTTAAAAGGGGAGGGCAGGGTCCACCCACCGTTGGGCGCAGTATGGAACTCACCCGCTTAAGGAGACTACTTGGGGGGGGGGGGGGTCAGGTCCTATTCTGGTAATCCAGAGAATGTTTGTGGCGTCAGGAGAGCGAGTGAAGTCAATGGCTGGTTTTATAAATTGGTCACCTTGCTGTAGTGCTGGGGGAGAGGGAGATATTAATGTTTAAAGACAGCAAGAGGTTTGTTGTCACACATCACAGAAATGGATGCCCATAAAATGAAATATTTTAAAGATTAATGAAGAACTAGAGCACAACTTTTCAGCATAGGCATCAGTCCTTACTTGTGTTTTTGTAATAATAGTAGGGTGGAGGAATAAGTATTCAGAGAGTACAGGACATTCTGGTAGCGCCACTGTGGGAGACTCAGAGATTAGTTATAACCCCCTTGTCTTTTCTGCATTTCATAAGACAAGACCCTTAACATAGAACTGATGTGTTGCCAGTTTGCAATGGTCTATTTTTGACGAGGCAACATGTAATAAGTCGAGTTCCAATGTGTTGGCACCTCCTGTATGAGTGCTTTAACTGGCATTCTATTATCACACTGAATGACCCTCAGCTGCTTCCGGGCTTTAAAAGAATGGCTGAAATGAGTACAGATTTTTCTGCAGGTGGACAGTAAGTTGCTGACTCTGATTCTTTTTTGAGAAAATCCTATACAATGATGTTGATGCAGTGCACCAAACACATGACCTTGAAATACCCATCATTTGCCATGGCCATGGCCTTAAATATATTACTGCTATTGTCTGTGGCAACAAATCTAAAGTTAAGCCCTCTTGGTCACAGCCATTCAAAAACCGAGGGCCCGATTCACAAAGGTAAAATGAGACGAAAAAGTCTACCTTTATGACTTTCGGTATTCACAAAGGGCATTTACTACTCATAAATGCATTTTGTGAATACCGAAAGTCATAAAGTTAATCTTTGGTATTCACAAAGGACATTTACGAGTAATAAACGCCCTTTGTGAATACCAAAAGTTGTAAAGTTAGACTTTCGTCTCAGTTTACCTTTGTGAATCTGGCCTCTTGTTGTTAAAATCTTCCAAGATGTTTTCAGCAGAATGGGATTTCTCCATGGCGAACATGGCTACTGTTACATGCTTCCGAGCCCCATTGAAAATTTCAGCAGTCTCAACACCTGCAAATTTAATTTCTCTAACCCCCATAAAAGAGGTCCAATGTGCAGTGAGGCACATGTAATCAATGGCTTAGCAACTGGTCCACATGTCTGTCATCAAGTGGATAGTGTGAACAGCACTCTGCTGCAAAGCTTGTCCAACTGAATCCAGCACATCGTGATTTAGCGCCAGAATAGCAACTCTTGCAAAATAGGACCAGCTGGGAACCTTCCATTTAGGGCAGATGGTTGACACAAATTCTAGAAAAGCCACCTCTACCACAAAAGAAAAAGGGAGGAGGTCCAGCGCTAACATTTTAGCCAGCTTCGCTTTGTATAAATATGCCATTAGGTGGTTGCGTTCGTACTGCCCCTCCTGCCTAAACATTCCAGGGATAGTGTAGGAGAGTAGGATCTGCTTCACATGGGTACCCCCACTTTTTGCTGATGCTTCACTGTTTTTCGACCTTAGTCTGGCTGGGGCCCTGCTAATCAGAACCCCAGCCTAGCCGCTTCCTCTCTAAAATGGTTTCCATGTGCCTTAGGCACATCTCTGATTGGAATCTGGAGTGCCCTTATAAGTCCCTAGTATATGGTATACTATGTACCCAGGGCATAGGTACCTCAGAGGCCTACCAGGGGCTGCAGCATGTATTGTGCCACCCCTGGAAGGCCATCCAAAATGACACCACAGGTCTGCTACTGCAGCCTGGGTAAGGTGGTGCATGCACCCCTTACTGTGATATAGGCTACCTATATCACTACATACATACAGACATATAAACCTATAAGTCACTCCTATGGCAGGCCTTATCAATCCTGAAGGCAGAGTGCGTGGTTCCTATGTGAGAGGGTGCCCCTGCATGAGCTGGGCCCCTCTGCAGCGTTCGGAGACCCTTCTCTGATGCTGTTTGTAGTGCAGCCCGACCATATACTCTTAAGCGCATTATAACCTCGCGTTAAATGCTAACTTTGGGATGTCTGCACGGAAACATGTCGTGTTTGGTGTCAAACATCTTGGAATACTACCCCCCGCCAGTTCTGGCGGCGGGGGTAGCATTCCACCCTTCTAGAGGAGAGACATGTACACACCGGTATACCCGGTACTGACTTTCCAGAGCCCTGGCATCACAAAATGGATGCCGCTGCCACAGACACGAGTCTGGCCTCCTGCTGCTGACCGAAACTCCGGCAGGGGAGGCCTGGACAATAGGTTTCCTGTCCCAGGGAGGTGTAACCACCTCCCCAGACAGGATAGTGTGTATTGGGGCTGGGCGGGAGCACTCTCTGGTGCTTTGAAGTCCTGCACTGGGGGCACATTTGGTGTCCCTGTGCATACCCCAGTTCAAACCGGCTCAGGGGCTTCCAGCCCCTGCTCTGGCACAAAACTGGACAAAGGGAAAGGGTGTAACCACCCCTCTGCCCTGACCCTCCCATAGGTGGGGCCACAGAGTATGTCCAACCCCTACCTTAGTATAAGTATGGGACCCCAGTCCTTAGGACTTTAGATTAACCTGGACGAAACTCTGACACAGAATCCTGGACCTTCGACGCTCTACTTCAAGATTAGAGGACTGAAGAATCTCCCTTGGGGTCAAGGAGTGACTCCCCTGCTTGGCAGGCACCAAAGAAGCAATTGTCCGGTCTGCATCGCTGAAGCTCCCACCGGACGCCGAAGTCTTTGCATCACCAGAGGTGGATTTACAGACTTCCCCGAGGCTGCCCTGAGTCCCCAGCAAAGCTGAGGCCCGTAGCTGTCGTGGGTAACGTGGAACTGTGACCCCTGGACACCGATCGCATTTGCAAGTGCATCCTCTTCTGGGTCTCCCACGAAGTCGTGCTTTGGGCTCTGAGTAGCCCTAGCCTCCAGCACCAACTGCACTGAAGATCACTGGCCTCCACTCCACGAGTGTCCTGTGAGCCAGCACCACGTGCATCGACTTGAGGCTCATTCACGGTCGCTAGTCCGTTGGCTAGTAGGCCCGCCCGAAGGCCAATCTTCTTCTGCTTGGGCTCCCTGGTTGCTCCAGGCGTGCCCTGACTTACCCTTGCTGGGTGAGTCCCACAGACCTTGCTGGTCTGCAATATTGTCCTTCTTCCGTTTCCACGAGACTTGCCGTTGCCAAGGCTTGTTGGGTCCAATCCGGTCGCCAACACCCCTGCAATCGACAGACGTTGTGGGGCAACTCGAATACAGCTCCTGGTTGTTGTCGATGCCTCCTGGACCTCGTGGCTGAAGAGTCAAGACGACCGTCAACCTACCTGAAGCACTCGACATCGGTGGGCATCTGCTCATCGCCTTCCTGGTCACTGGCTAGTGACCCAGACTCTGTCCCCTCTGCTTTCAGGTTCTTCAGATCTTCGATCCACCTTTGGATCCACCCGAACACTTTCGACTTGGCCGCCAGCAGCACTTTGCAGCAGATCGCCATTGAAAGCGACGACGAAACCCGACCCCGAAAGACACCTATGCACCCGGCTCCCCTGGGTGAGGTAACTCGAGTACTCCGGTGCTCCTGTGGGTATTGACACTAGAACAGCCTAGTTCTCAAAGGGTTTGCTCCAAGTCCTCCTCTAAGTGTCCCTTTTCTTTTAAATTCAAATCGCGACTTTCCCCATAGAAGTTAACGGCGATTCGCGGCTGTGTTCATACACTGCACGCGTCCCCCGTGGGTCCCCTGTGTCACTACCTTGGGTGGTTCCTTGTGGTCCAAGCACTTCTACAGGCTCTAGGCCTTGTGTCTAGCTCAGTCGTGGTTCTTATACCACTTTATTGGTATATGGTTTGGTACGCCCCTAGGGCTCAAACGTGTATTTGTGCTATTACTGTAGATAACTAACTTATAATTTATGTACTTCGAACTCTAGCCTCATAAAGAGACTAGAGGGGTGTGTTTAGTAATAAATACATATATTTTGAATATATACCTGGTGTGCTCCTCTTTCATTTGGTCACTCAAGAGATTATAGACTGGTAAAACAAGCTGCTTTACATTCCTTCAAGACTTAGCCTGAAGGCTGCTCTCCATAGCTACCACTAGGATAGCTTTCAATAAAGGTTGTCTTTAACCTATCTCCAATAAGGGGTTGTTTGGACTGGTGCAAGGTGCCCACTATAATTAGTGGACAGCATATGCCAGGCCAACTTCTCACATTGGTGTGCAGAGTGTGGGGTTCCAGCTTGCTATTGTTTTACCAGATAATCTCAATTGAATTGATCAACTGAAAACCACTAAGGGTACCTAAGGTACATATAAATCAAGCTTAGTAATACAGTAAGTTCTACTGAACTTAGAGTTGTGTGTTAAGGGATAGCACACCCTTTCTACAACTCAAGAGAGTTTAGTAGGCCACACTAGAGTAGGTAGTGCATACACCACACCTCACTAGTAATGTCTTCAAAGCCAGGACCCAGTGAGTCCTCGCCAGAAGCCAGTGGGCTTCTTCCCTCCAAGTATGATAAACTCCCATTCTTGGAATTGAGAGCATTATGTAATACTAGGAAGTTGAAGGCAGGCAAAAGTGCCAGCACCCAACACCTCAGGGAGGAGTTACTAGCTGATGATCTCAGAAGGCCCATAGGGTCTGAAGGGGTAGGCAGAGAGGGTGGGGCAGAAGATGAGGAAGGGGCCAGGGGTGAAGAAACCCAGGCCCCCCCCTCTGAAACTGGCCAGGAAGGTGAAAATTACCTTGTCCTGGATAACCCAATTCCTCCTGTGGAGGAGGAGGAGGGGGATCAGAATGACCTCCCATTTGTCCCCCCAGGAAGAGTACTGAGTGTGCCCAGAAGGTCTAGATCTCCTTCTCAGGAGTCTAACCACTCTGACACCTCAATAGGGACCTCTGTCTCCTCTCATAGGAGGGAATCCTCTCATGAAAGGAGAAAGAGATTGCTTCAGTATGAACAAGCCCAGCTTGAGCTCAGAAAACAGCAATTGGCTATAGACAGGGAGTCCCTAGATCTCTATAGAGAGAGACAAAAGATGGGACTAGAGTCCCATGGTGGCAGCAATTTCCCAAGAGATAGGGAAAGGTCTTATGACCATAGAAACCTGAGCAAGATTGTCCCTCCCTACCAGAGTGGGGATGACATCCACAAATGGATAACTGCTCTAGAGAGGGCCTGTAAAGTACAGAGGGTCCCTCGGGAGCAGTGGGCAGCAATCTTGTGGCTCTCCTTTGCAGACAAAGGTAGAGATAAGCTCCTCACTGTTAGAGAGGAGGATGCTGATAATTACAAAGTCTTGAAGAGTGCTCTAATTGATAGGTTTGGCCTAACCACTGAACAATACAGGTTAAAGTTCAGGGATACCCAAAAAGCACAGACTCAAGACTGGGTGGACTTTGTTGATTGTTCTGCCAAGGCTCTGGAAGGTTGGTTATTGGGCAGTAAGGTATGTGACTTCACAGGATTGTACAATCTTATCATGAGGGAGCAGATCCTTAACAATTGTCAAAATCAGCTGTTGCCTCAGCACCTGGTGGACTCTGATCTGACCTCTCCCCAAGAATTGGGAAAGAAGGCAGACAAATGGGTCAGAACCAGGGTGAGGCAGAAGATACAGAACCAAGGTGGTGACCCTAAGAAGCAAGATTCGAAAAACTCTGATAAGGGTGGGGAGAAGGGTAAAGACCAAAAGTCTTCACAAGGCCCCCAAAAATCTTCTTCAGGTGGGGATTCACAGTCTAACAAAGGGAAAGGCCAAAAGAAACCATGGTGCAAGGTCTGTAAGCAAAAGACCCACTGGACCAGTGATTGCACCAAGTCCAAAGACTCTACTCCAGCCCCCACCAATGCCCCTAAGGCACCTGCTCCCCCTAGTGCAGTTACAGTTGGTGGTGGGACTACACAAGCCAAGGGTTTAGTAGGGTTGACCCTGGGTAAGGAGATGAGCTCTGACCTAGTCAGAGAACTCACTCAGGCTGTCCTAGTCTGTGATGGAGGCATGGATATGACCTCCTCTGTGAGTCCCAGTAATCTGGGCAAGTACAGGCAACAGCCCTTAATCAATGGAAAAGAGGCTTTGGCATTGAGGGACACAGGGGCAAGTGTCACCATGGTGACACAAGACCTTGTGAATCCTGGGCAGATTATACTTGGTGAAATGTACCAAGTGACCAATGCTAGCAACGTCAGAACAGACCATACTCTGGCAGTTGTTAACTTCTCCTGGGGAGGGGTAACTGGCCTTAAGAAGGTTGTGGTAAGTGCAGACCTACCCGTTGAATGCTTGCTTGGCAATGACTTAGAAACTTCAGCTTGGGCAGAAGTGGAGCTCAGGACCCATGCAGAAATGCTGGGCATCCCTGCAGATGTGTTTGCTGTGACCAGGTCACACAAGCCAAAATGTCTAACACTGAACAGGCCTTGGATTCTGGAATAATGGACCAAGTGCCCTCCAAGAAGAGGAGTAGTAGGGTAAAGGCAGTGCCTTCCCCCTTGGCTCAGAAGGAAGATCAGTCTCTTGAGGGGGTTGATCTCAGTCCTCAGGAAGGAACTGTCCCAGAGGAGCTTGAACCTGACCAGGTTGAGTTCTTGGGGACAGGGGGCCCTTCCAGGGCAGATCTGAGCCAGGAGCAGCAGAGCTGCCCCTCTCTTGAACCCCTCAGACAGCAAGCTGCTGCTGAGGCTGCTGGGAAAGCTAGTGGTCCCCATACCGTGTATTGGGATGATGGACTCTTGTACTCAGAGTGTAGAGGACCCCAAGCCTGGTGCCACCAGGAGGTTGGTTATACCTCTGAAGTTCAGGGGCTTCCTATTGACCCTAGGCCATGACATTCCCTTAGCAGGTCACCTGGGCCAGAACAAGACTTGGGACAGAATTGTCCCTCACTTTCACTGGCCCCACATGTCTGAAGACACCAAGGAGTTTTGTCGCTCCTGTGTAACCTGCCAGGCCAGTGGCAAGGCAGGTGGCACTACAAAGGCCCCCTGATACCACTACCTGTGGTGGGGTTCCCTTAGAAAGGGTGGGGATTGACATTGTTGGTCCCATGGATCCCCAAACAGCATCTGGGCACAGGTTTATCCTGGTGGTAGTGGATCATGCCACCAGGTACCCAGAGGCTATTCCCCTTAGGACCATTACAGCACCTGCGGTGGCAAGAGCCCTCCTGGGAATTTTCTCAAGAGTGGGCTTCCCTAAGGAGGTTGTATCAGACAGGGGTGCTAACTTTATGTCTGGATACTTATAAGCAATGTGGAAGGAGTGTGGAGTGACTTACAAGTTCACCACACCCTATCACCCACAATGCAATGGTTTAGTTGAGAGATTCAACAAAACCTTGAAGGGCATGATTAAAGGGCTCCCAGAAAAGCTTAGGCGAAGATGGGACATACTCTTGCCCTGCCTTTTATTTGCATACAGGGAGGTGCCTCAAAAGGGGTTGGCTACAGCCCTTTTGAACTTTTGTTTGGTCACCCTGTCAGGGGTCCATTGTGCTTGGTGAAGGAAGGATGGGAGTTACCTCTCAAGCTCCCCAAAGCAAGACATAGTGGACTATGTACTTGGTCTCCGCTCCCGGATGGCTGAGTATATGAAAAAGGCAGCTAAAAACCTTGAGGCTAGCCAGGAACTTCAAAAAGCCTGGCATGACCAAAGGCTGTACTGACTGTTTACCAGCCAGGACAGAAGGTGTGGGTGTTGGAGCCAGTGGCCCCAGCAGCTCTCCAAGACAAATGGAGTGGACCCCATACCATTGTTGAACAGAAGGGTGAGGTTACCTATTTGGTGGACCTAGGAACACCCAGGAGTCCCCACAGGGTTCTCCAGGTCAACAGGTTAAAACCATATGTGGACAGGGCAGACATGGGCTTGCTCATGGCTACTGATGAGGGACAGGAGGAAGAGAGTGACCCACTCCCTGACCTGCTCTCACAGAACCCTGATGATGGGTCAGTGGAGGGTGTAGCCTTGGCAGGCAGCCTCACTACCCAGCAGCAGATTGATTGCAGACAGGTGCTCAATCAGTTCAGACACATATTCTCACTGACACCCAGTCAGACTACCTGGTGCACTCATGAAGTGGACACTGGGGACAGTCTGCCTATTAAAAATAAGATTTATAGGCAACCTGACCATGTCAGGGACTGTATCAGGACAGAAGTCCAGAAGATGTTGGATTTGGGAGTTATTGAACCCTCAGATAGCCCTTGGGCTAGTCCAGTGGTCCTTGTGCCAAAACCTCACACCAATGGTGGGGAAAGAGAGATGAGGTTTTGTGTGGACTACAGGGGTCTCAATGCAGTCACTAGGACTGATGCCCATCCAATACCAAGGGCAGATGAGCTAATAGACACTTTGGCCTCAGCCAAGAATCTAAGCACATTTGACCTGACAGCTGGCTACTGGCAGATCAGACTAGCTGATGATGCAAAGCCAAAGACAGCATTCTCAACCCCTAGTGGGCATTATCAATTTGTGGTGATGCCCTTTGGTCTGAAGAACGCACCTGCCACTTTTCAGAGGTTGGTGAATACAGTGCTTACAGGTCTGGAAGCCTATAGTGCAGCATATCTAGATGATATTGCTGTCTTTAGCTCCACCTGGGAGGATCACCTGGTCCACCTCAGAAATGTTTTGCAGGCCCTGCAGAAAGCAGGCCTGACTATCAAGGCCACAAAGTGCCAGATAGGGCAGAGTTAGGTTGTGTACCTGGGCCACCTTGTGGGTGGAGGCCAGGTTCAACCACTGCAGAGCAAGATCCAGACCATCATGGACTGGACTGCTCCAACTACCCAGACTCAGGTGAGAGCCTTTTTAGGCCTGACTGGGTACTATAGGAGATTTGTCAAGGGGTATGGATCAATAGTGACACCCCTGAATGACTTAACTTCCAAGAAAATGCCCAAAAAGGTTCAGTGGACAGTTAGCTGTCAAAAGGCATTTGATGACCTAAAGCAGGCCATGTGCACTGCTCCCATTCTACAGAGTCCTGATTACTCCAAGAAGTTCATTGTCCAAACATATGCATCTGAATTGGGGGTAGGGGCTGTACTGTCACAATTGAATGATGAAGGTCATGATCAGCCAGTAGCTTTTATTAGCAGAAGGCTGACCCCTAGAGAGAAACGTTGGTCAGCCATTGAGAGGGAGGCCTTTGCTTTGGTCTGGGCTCTGAAGAAGTTGAGGCCATACTTGTTTGGTACTCACTTCCTTGTTCAAACAGACCATAAGCCCCTCTTATGGCTAAAACAAATGAAGGGTGAAAACCGCAAACTGCTTAGGTGGTCCATTTCCCTACAGGGGATGGACTTCACAGTGGAACATAGACCTGGGAGTAACCATGCCAATGCAGATGGACTCTCTAGGTACTTCCACTTAGAACATGAAGACTTAACTGGGCAAGGTTAGTTTAATGTCCCTACGTTTGGGGGGTTGTGTAGGAGAGTAGGATCTGCTTCACATGGGTACCCCACTTTTTGCTGATGCTTCAATGTTTTTTGACCTTAGTCTGGCTGGGGCCCTGCTAATCAGAACCCCAGCCTAGCTGCTTCCTCTCTAAAATGGTTTCCATGTGCCTTAGGCACATCTCTGATTGGAATCTGGAGTGCCCTTATAAGTCCCTAGTATATGGTATACTATGTACCCAGGGCATAGGTACCTCAGAGGCCTACCAGGGGCTGCAGCATGTATTGTGCCACCCCTGGAAGGCCATCCAAAATGACACCACAGGTCTGCTACTGCAGCCTGGGTAAGGTGGTGCATGCACCCCTTACTGTGATATAGGCTACCTATATCACTACATACATACACACATATAAACCTATAAGTCACTCCTATGGCAGGCCTTATCAATCCTGAAGGCAGAGTGCGTGGTTCCTATGTGAGAGGGTGCCCCTGCATGAGCTGGGCCCCTCTGCAGCGTTCGGAGACCCTTCTCTGATGCTGTTTGTAGTGCAGCCCGACCATATACTCTTAAGCGCATTATAACCTCGCGTTAAATGCTAACTTTGGGATGGCTGCACGGAAACATGTCGTGTTTGGTGTCAAACATCTTGGAATACTACCCCACCACCAGTTGTGGCGGCGGGGGTAGCATTCCACCCTTCTAGAGGGAGAGACATGTACACACCAGTATACCCGGTACTGACTTTCCAGAGCCCTGGCATCACAAA
The DNA here is from genome assembly GCA_963921515.1 of Calotriton arnoldi. Lineage (NCBI taxonomy): Eukaryota > Metazoa > Chordata > Amphibia > Caudata > Salamandridae > Calotriton > Calotriton arnoldi. The sequence goes on along the minus strand of CAWUFW010000075.1, from coordinate 92,315 downwards.
ATGGATGCCGCTGCCACAGACACGAGTCTGGCCTCCTGCTGCTGACCGAAACTCCGGCAGGGGAGGCCTGGACAATAGGTTTCCTGTCCCAGGGAGGTGTAACCACCTCCCCAGACAGGATAGTGTGTCTTGGGGCTGGGCGGGAGCACTCTCTGGTGCTTTGAAGTCCTGCACTGGGGGCACATTTGGTGTCCCTGTGCATACCCCAGTTCAAACCGGCTCAGGGGCTTCCAGCCCCTGCTCTGGCGTGAAACTGGACAAAGGGAAAGGGGTGTAACCACCCCTCTGCCCTGACCCTCCCATAGGTGGGGCCACAGAGTATGTCCAACCCCCTACCTTAGGATAAGTATGGGACCCCAGTCCTTAGGACTTTAGATTAACCTGGACAAAACTCTGACACAGAATCCTGGACCTTCGACGCTCTACTTCAAGATTAGAGGACTGAAGAATCTCCCTTGGGGTCAAGGAGTGACTCCCCTGCTTGGCAGACACCAAAGAAGCAATTGTCCGGTCTGCATCGCTGAAGCTCCTGCTGGACGCCAAAGTCTTTGCATCACCAGAGGTGGATTTCCAGACTTCCCCGAGGCTGCCCTGAGTCCCCAGCAAAGCTGAGGCCCGTAGCTGTCGTGGGCAACGTGGAACCGTGACCCCTGGACACCGATTGCATTTGCAAGTGCTTCCTCTTCTGGGTCTCCCACGAAGTCATGCTTTAGCCTCCGAGTAGCTCCAGCCTCCAGCACTAACTGCACCGAAGATCACTGGCCTCCACTCCACGAGTGTCCTGTGAGCCAGCTCCACGTGCATCGACTCAAGGCTCCTTCGCGGTCGCTAGTCTGTTGGCTAGTAGGCCCGCCCGAAAGCCAATCTTCTTCTGCTTGGGCTACCTGGTTGCTCCAGGCGTGCCCTGAGTTACCCTTGCTGGGTGAGTCCCACAGACCTTGCTGGTCTGCAACATCGTCCTTCTTTTGTTTCCATGAGACTTGCCGTTGCCAAGGCTTGTTGGGTCCAATCCGGTCGCCGACACCCCTGCAATCGACAGACGTTGTGGGACAGCTCGAATCCAGCTCCTGGTCATCGTCGATGCCTCCTGGACCTCATGGCTGAAGAGTCAAGACGACCGTCAACCTACCTGAAGCACTCGACATCGGTGGGCATCTGCTCATCGCCTTCCTGGTCACTGGCTAGTGACCCAGACTCTGTCTCCTCTGCTTTCAGGTTCTTCAGATCTTCGATCCACCTTTGGATCCACCCGAACACTTTCGACTTGGCCGCCAGCAGCACTTTGCAGCAGATCGCCATTGAAAGCGACGACGAAACCCGACCCCGAAAGACACCTATGCACCCGGCTCCCCTGGGTGAGGTAACTCGAGTACTCCGGTGCTCCCGTGGGTATTGACACTAGAACAGCCTAGTTCTCAAAGGGTTTGCTCCAAGTCCTCCTCTAAGTGTCCCTTTTCTTTTAAATTCAAATCGCGACTTTCCCCATAGAAGTTAACGGCGATTCACGGCTGTGTTCATACACTGCACGCGTCCCCCGTGGGTCCCCTGTGTCACTACCTTGGGTGGTTCCTTGTGGTCCAAGCACTTCTACAGGCTCTAGGCCCTGTGTCTAGCTCAGTCGTGGTTCTTATACCACTTTATTGGTATATGGTTTGGTACGCCCTAGGGCTCAAACGTGTATTTGTGCTATTACTGTAGATAACTAACTTATAATTTATGTACTTCGAACTCTAGCCTCATAAAGAGACTAGAGGGGTGTGTTTAGCAATAAATACATATATTTTGAATATATACCTGGTGTGGTCCTCTTTCATTTGGTCACTCAAGAGATTATAGACTGGTAAAACAAGCTGCTTTACATTCCTTCAAGACTTAGCCTGAAGGCTGCTCTCCATAGCTACCACTAGGATAGCTTTCAATAAAGGTTGTCTTTAACCTATCTCCAATAAGGGGTTGTTTGGACTGGTGCAAGGTGCCCACTATAATTAGTGGACAGCATATGCCAGGCCAACTTCTCACAGATAGTACTCTGGATTTTTTTATTTTCTGGTGGCATTGATGCAGGTGACTTCTTGAGAGCAGACAGTGGTAGGCTCAATGTGCGTCTCACCGGGGCAGTTACTGCACGCTCTTGCCTTGGTATCTCGAGCTGAGTCTTGTACCATTGCGATGTTGCTGATGTGGGCGATACTGCTGCACTGCTAGGGCAGGGCTGATTTGCGTAACGAAAATGTCTTCCTATTCTTCACCTTCCACCATGATTAGATCGTATTCCCTGCTCAGCCTTTCACCCCCTTCACCAACACCACTTGCAGTTTTTTGGCTGCTAATGTGCTCCTCTCTCTGGATTGTGTGGTGTTTTCTCAAATTGGTTGTTTGGCCTCCTGTACCATAGTTTGTACCAAGCTTACCTCGACTAACACTTGCCCTGCAAATGGAGCATATGGTAATTTTCAGCTTTTTCTTGCTAAGTGTAAAGAAGTCCCAAACTGGGAAGGTCCACTTTCTGGCGCTGGTGACACTGCCAATGTCGGATGAATTGGCGGCAGGTAGGGGTTTTGACATTTGCCTCTCTGCAGTGCCTACTTCTACTGAGTTGGTTGTGAATGGTGGGCACTGCCAGGGCCTTGCAAATATGGCAGCTGGCGGTGGTGGTGCTGGTATGTGTTCCACATCTCTCAGAGCAGGTTGAGATGGGGTAATGTCGATCTCCACTGGAGTTGGGCTAAGAACGATGATCTTCTACATCCATAACTCTAAGGCTTTCAGGAACCTTCCTTTTCCTTACCCTCTCGAGGCCTGTCTCACTTTCACACTGAGGTGGGATCCAAGTGGAGTCTTGATCATCAGAAGGGGAGCTTGGAGAAGAAGATGGTGGACTAACCATCCTTTTTCTTGGTGGAGATCTGGAAGACAATGGATCTTCTGAAATAGTGGCTTCTTCTACTTGCTCAGCAAGAAGCTCAATCTCCTGAACTGCTGCTACTTCGGGAGGAACTAGTATTGCGGCTGTTGTCCACTTATCTGAGTTTCCCGCAACGATTGAGTACTACTTTATAAAAGAGATAAGCCAATTTCAATGTCACTGCTAGTCGGCATTGACGTGATTAAACTAGCTGCCTCTGTGCCAGACATGGGCTTGGGCCTAGGTTGGGGTGGGTCCACTGTGGGGGGGTGCTGCTCCCAGCTTGCTCCCTTGAGGCCGGTGTGGCTGGCACATGTTTGCCAAAAAAGGTACTGGCCGGCACGCCAGAGGTGGAAATCGGCTTCTTCTCCTCCCCACTGGCCTCTTTGCATTTGTCACCCCGAGTGGGACGGGTATGCCCAGACGTGGGTCCCGTGCTCTCCATGCCACTGGAGTCAAGCTATCCTGGCTGATGAGGGCTGAAAGCCCGAAACCGGTCCTAGGATGCTTGTTTCCAGTCTATGGAGGACCTGGCCTGGCAGTTCGGGCTGGACTGTTCCCATTGGGCGCAGGGTCAAGACTGATTTGCATATGGCTGGGTCCAAACTGGAATGGCATGGTGAGCAAAAAAACGATGGATTTAGGCCCAGATCTCTGTACTGGGGTGAATGTATGACATTGTTCTGCATTCTGTCCATCAATTGTTGTTTTTGCTCTTTCTTGGCAGCACCTTTCTTTGGGGCCATCTTGAAGCGGTAAGTTGGCAGTGCCACTTAGCTTCACAAGCTGAAGAGATGTCCGTGTTGTGTGGTCACTCATCACATTGTGCACAAGCCTTCTGTCTGGCAGTACTATGGGTGACGTTGTCTGTCTCGTATGCACCTAAAGCAAACAAGCAAGAAGAACATCAGTGAATTGTGGCATTGTTGCAACTTAATTAGTAGTATCATTCAGTGTGGTTACTTAAGTTATAATTAATTGACAATACAGTGTATCCAATATCCATTCGTAAAACCATACCAACATAAACTTTCATGTACACTCATGAATGATCAGAAGGAGCAACAACAACACACAGATGTAATTGTTTGCTTTATGTGCATCAAGTTGAGAATGGGATGTGGCACTCAGGGAGGTGCAGGTGACAAAAGAAAACTGACAATGGAATAATCCTTAGTAAATGAAAGCTGTTGTGTGGTTGTGCGGCGCCAATAGCACATGGGGTTGATTTCAGATGTTAAAAAAATGGGGAAAATAAAATTAGAAAAAAAAATGAAATAAAAAAAGTTTAAAAAAATGTAAACAAGGTTTAAAAATTAGAAAACATATTTCAAAAAAATTATAAAATATGAAAGAAAATTGCAAAAATGAAAACATTGACAACATTTGAAGATAAAATGAAATAAAAATGTGAAAAACATTTGCAAAAATGAACAAGTAGAAATAAAAAAAAGATAAAACTAATTAAATAAAAAATATTTCTGAAAAAATATTAGAAAATAAAAATTAAAAAAAATATAATTCAATTTCTGATGTACTAGGGAAAGGGGACTTCTACTTACTACCATGACAATTGATTTTGGAACCCACTGGGATTTGGCAGGCAAGGAGTGGTGCAGATGAAAAATACAAAAAAAAGTATATAATAATATATAAAAAACACTGTTCATACAGTACATTAGAATGAGCATTGAGCTACTAGGCCTTAAGCATAACACACAAAATGGCCACCAGCCACATGGTCAAACAGCAAGCAGAGAGGCCTGGAAAATGAAAAACAAACGCAGGCCTATGGCAAGCACACTGACTTCCTACACAAAATGGCCCCCAGTCACATGGTCACAACAACCAGCAGGAAGGCATGGCCACAACAAATAACACATGCAGACCTATGGCAAAAGCACACTGGCTCCCTACACAAAAAGGCCACCAGCTACATGATCAAAGAGCAAGCAAGAAGGCATGCCCAGATTAGCCACAAACAAAGAACACATGAAGGCCTATGGCAAAAGCACACTGGCTGGCTACACAAAATGGCCGCCAGCCACATGGTCACAACAACAAGCAGGAGGCCTGTAAAACAAAGAACACATGCAGGCCTATGGACACTGACTATACAAAATGGCCACATGGCATGGGGAACAAAGACAAATGGTGGCCTACGGCACACACACTTACACACTGGCCGGACAAAGGAGGCAGGGTAATACAGAGAACACAGCATTAATTCAGCAATGCCAAAAACGAAAAATAACAGGGCTACAAATCTTTACAAAACACTTCCTCCAACGGCATTACGCCACCTATACACTGCAGGAAAAAAACATGAAAATCCACAAAAAACACATTTTCTATTTTAATCCATCGCCATCCATGGCCTAAATGAAGTTTCAACTCAACAGACACCACAGAAGCAGTTGTTTCATGCACCCATGATTAATACTGGGCCTACTGGTTGGAAGGCCCTATGATAGACTAAGCCACATAGTGCATTAAAAGAATATTGCAAATTTATTAAAAAATCATGGAGAAAATGTATTAAACTGTGCAACATTTTTCCTTTACAAAAGAAGAAAAATTACATGCAAAAACAACTAGGCCTCTACTGAAACTGAAGGCCAGCAACCACCACAATAAATTTTAAAAATCAAATAAAAATAGAACTAAATCCTGGTGCATGCCCTCTATCAAACAAACAAAATCCTTATACAACAGTTTTTTAACTTACTTGTGAAATCTTAAATTCATAGTCCTTAAACACAATGGTACATATGCAGTAGACACAGAGAGTGATCCTTCCAGCTCCAAATCCAAATGAAAAGTGACCAGGAGATGGACAAAGCACTGGGAGGAGCCTGCTCAACATGAACAGGAAGCTGGAGACTCTGGGGCACTTCCTTCCTGTTGGAAAAAAAGGTTTAAAAAAGGACACCTTGCACAAAAAATCAATGGGAATGGTCCATTTGAGAACTTTCTTTACCCTAAATTGTCATTTTGAGTAGATTTAGATGTTTCTCGAGGAGAGACTATTTCCCAGGTTGCAGCCGTGGTCGATCGCGCTCACTCACGATCGCGTACATCACAAAACAAGCGCCGGAATTCGCTGGCGGGGCCTAAAGCCTTGTTAGCTGCAGCAAAAGCTCACAGGAGCTCACGGGCGGCTTGCAAATCTCGTGGCGCTCACGAATGGATAAAAATTCTTGTGGGTGCTCATGAGCGCCCAGCAAGTCACTCCCATGCACGCAAAACAACATTTCAAGTTTGCCAACTAAAGAAAAACTCCACTCTGTTGCGGAGTGCGAAGTTTATCGGTTTCTCCGCATTCTCCACAGAATGCGGAGTTGCTGAATTATGCCAACTCCGCGAGCGGAGTGGAGTTTTACACCCAGGCCTACTGTCGTGTAGTTTCCACTTTCCAGTGGGAACTGTGCATTTGCTGGGCAACATAAACGTTGGGATGGTGCCAGACTGATTCCACGCACCCCTGCAGGATATGTTGTCCTATAGACCAGCTAGCTCAAAGTGCCCCCATAAGCATCCCTAAACCTAGATAGGTAGCAAACGGTTTTGGCAACCCTAACTCCCGCAAGGAATTGTGGTAACAGATGTAGAACCCTTATGCTCAGTCACTCGTGCTCTCTCTTGGAGAAATATGCAAGTAATACACAGAGGGGCATTTTCAATATTTATTGAACCATTGTGATTCTTGAATATATCTTGCAACGATCAATAGACAGAAGCAGATGAAAGTGATGAGCAGTATAAGGACAGTAAAGGGAAAGTATGTAGGTCTCCATCTTGGTCACAGGGCCCTCCTCACGGAGGGAACAGTAAGCAGCTGGGCTGAAGTTTCAGCTGGTAGTGACCTACGCAATTACAGCAAGTGCACCTCTGCCTAAACCTGGAAATGCTTGTTTATTTATAACAAAAAGCATCCTTGCTCCGAGCCGAGACCTTATTCAGGCCTCCATTGTTTATGTTCTATAGATGGCTGCGTCGCTGCATGGACGAACAACAAACAATCACATTTGCACAATGTATGATCAGACCTTGTACGAGATGTTGAAGGTGTTGCGATAGTGTTCTTATGAAGTGGAATTTCTAAGCAAATGTAGTGTCATGGAAACTAATCATGCACGCAAAAGTGTGTTAAAAGTCAATGTGTGAAGTAGAAGTCAACTTAGGAAAAACGTGTACATGTAAAATGGGAGTGTATCCACTGGGCTTAACTGAGACACATGACACCCACTCTGAAAACATAAGTCTACTAATAAGCTATCTAAATATGAAGAAAGCTATGTCAATTAAACCTACAGCATATGTGTAAAGATTATGTTAAAGTCTATTAAACAATCACTAAAAAAGGCAATCATACAATTTGAAAGTCAAAGCACACAGAAAGCCATTAAAAATTGTAAAAGGCAATAAAAACCAATTTTAAAACCAATTGACGATGTTAAAAACACTCCATATTAAAATTTCTCACCAAACTAAATAGTCAAATGTTTATGTGTTCCGAGTGGTAAACGAAACATTTCTGTTCTTAGCAACTGCAGACGATGATCCCAGAGGCACACCTCAGAGCAGGTTTATGGAGAAAATGTGTTCCCATCCAGTCCTCACAGCAGTCACTGTGGGGGGACCACAGCCTGTGGAAGTTCCACAAAGCCAGAGCCAAGAGCCAATTCACCAGGAGCAGAAACATCTCATGAAGGCTTGTAGAATGCAGCCAGAAGCAATGGAATCCGCAGTGGACAGCGATACAAATGGGCCTTTAAGGGGTCATTGAGTATCTTTATGTCGGAAGGCTCAACCAATTGCGTTCCTAGCAGAAGTCCGAGGCACACTCGAAAGTGTACAGCAGACAGCAGAATACAGGCTGTCATCAGTGATGTCATTTGAGATGTCATCAGTGACATCATCAGTGATTTCACTGACCATGTCATGAGTGATGTAATATGTGACATCATCAGCAGTGCATTGCGGGGGTGCAAGTTATAGTTAGCTTAGCTAACTATAACAGTTGAATTGCTCTGGTTTTGTACGAGTGAAATGTCAGCCTAACTATAACGTCTCTGTAACCTTTGTTTTTTCCGTGAATTTCGAAGGTTTTTTAAATGCTAATTCCTAACTATAACATCCCTGATACCTGTGTTTTTTTAGTGAATTTCTAAGGTTTTTTACGTGCTAATACCTAATTATAACATACTTGATTCCTATGCTTTTTTAACTCTCCATACATAAATATAAATATTTTTTATGTAAATATATTTTTTATATATTTATATAAAAATATATACATATTTATATGTATGTGTACCAAAGAGCTTTTTAAAAAAAAATATAAAATTGGAGTTGCATACCGGACGTGGTCCTCCACGTTTTGTGCTCAAACCCATTTATATATTTACAAGTGTAAAATATAGGGAAATTAATACTTTATGTATACTTTAAGGGTAGTAGTTTACAACTAGAGTGATAAAATGAATATGTATTTTGTGGGTTTGTGAAAACATCACACACACTACCGGGCCTTACATCCGGGACCACGTAGGAATCACAGCTCCAGCGTGATTTCTAAAAGTGATATTTATGATAGTGCACAATTTAGAATTGAATATTACTTTCATATTTTGGTTTAAAATATGTTGTATCTCCTTGTTTCCAAGATGTAAGTACAGAATCGCGGTCCGAACACAACTCTATCTTTTGTATTTGTGATATTAATACATATATATAGACAATAATAAGCTTAAGTTAATAGTTTTGCTAAGATAGTAAAGAAAATTGTATATTAATAAGAAAAATTATTAAAACTATTTTAATAATAATTTCAGGAGTTGCGGTACGTCCGTCTAGATCGCATATTACTTTACAATAATATTATATATAGATTCATTTACTTTATTTTAAATGAAGAGGTACAGTTATTTGTAAATCAAATATTATACGATTCAACCAAATATCATTCAAACAAGCCAACATCTTACATCCCAAGCAATCTGGCTTTCGATCGGGTCACTCAACAGAATCAGTACTACTGCACACCACTGAATCTTTAAAACTTGCTATGGATCAGGGAAAGGATGCGGTACTGGTTCTGTTGGATCTGTCGGTGGCGTTTGACACTGTCTCTCATGATATTCTGAGAGACAGACTCGCATGCAGTGGAATTACTAACAATGCACTGTCCTGGATTACATCTTTTTGGAAAACAGGAAACAGATTGTAACACTGGGAGGATATAGATCGCAAGAAAGAGGGCTGGCATCAGGGGTCCCTCAGGGATCGGCCCTGAGTCCAACCCTCTTTAACCTTTACATGGCACCACTGCTTTATCTGATGGACATCTACGATGTGGAGTGCATCGCATATGCAGATGACACTCAACTGATCCTTACCCTAGACAAGAATTCGACAGCGGCTGAAGAGAAATTTCACCACTGTCTAACAGCAGTGATGGATTGGATGAAGCTTAATCACCTGAAATGCAATAGCTCCAAAACAGAGATAATGTTGTTTGGCAAGACGAACGTTTTTAGACTGGACCAATGGTGGCCGTCCAATTCGGCCCCACCTCCTACTTCAGTAGATACTGTAAGGAATCTGGGAATAAAATTCGATCAGACATTATCCTTTCACAAACAAGCCCTTGTTGTGGCAGGTACCTGTTTTCAAGTAATAAAAACTCTCAGAATTTTTTTTGATTTTCTCCCAATGTCAGCCAAAAAGACAGTAGTAGCAGCTTTAATTCTATCCCGCCTGGACTACTGTAATAGTCTCTATGCAGGAACTAATAGAAAAGTCCTACAGAGACTACAGGTGGTCCAGAATGCCGCAGCGAGGCTGGTACTCAATTTGCCTAGAGATTCCTCCTCAGCAATAGCACTAAAAACCCTTCACTGGCTGCCCGTCCATAAGAGGGTTCTCTACAAGGTTCTGACCATCATCTATAAAACAACTAATAATACTGGACCTGAATATCTCAATGTCAGAACTAAGCCATACATTACTCAACGTACTTTAAGGTCATCCTCAGAGAACCTTTTAACAACACCCAATTTTAAACGTAAAACCAGGGGCGGAAAGACACTGGCGGCCACAGGGATCAAAGCCTGGAACTCCTTGCCAACTCAACTTAGACACACACAAACTGAACTCAATTTCAGGAAATCCTTAAAAACATGGATTTTTGGTATTCCAGATAATATTGCTTGGGCCTTTCTCTGAATCTCTATTATCTAAATCTACGTCAGCTCTTTCTCCTGGTAGGTGCCCTCCCTTTCCGCATACAGCGCCAAGATACTCCTTGGAGTGAACGTTGCACTATACAAAAAACTCATTCATTCATTCATTCATTCAAATGTAAAATTAAAAGAAGTTGCGGAGTCGAGTTGGGTACGCGGTGCCACTGCGTAGGGGTCGTGCACCCCATGTGACACAAAAAAAAGAGATTTGATTGGTCAAACATCCTGTCATCATTAACCTAGGTAGATCCCACCCTCTTTCTTCAACATCAGGGTGTGGTTGGCAACCGACACATTCCTTCTAGAAGAAGCTATTTTGGAGGGGTTTTGGTGTTTTTTTTTTGCTTTTTCATAGAAAATTTAAAACAGCAACTTCTGCTGACTTTAAAGAACAGGAGAAGAAGAATCTAATGGAGGAAGAAAAGGAGCCACCCAGAAAGAGGAAGGAGAGTGTGGTCTGGGAGTTTTTCTCCATTCCAGAGGGGCAGAAATAGGTCAATGCCTAAAAGGTAACTTGCAAAATTTGCAAGCAGGTGCTTTCGCGTGGGTCCGAAAAAAAAAATTCATGTAGTACATCATCAATGTATAAGCACCTGAAGACAATGCATGGAACCGGCTTGCTCGACTGCAACTCACCAGCATGAAGGAGCAGGAAGGTGCCCAAGATGCGCAGCCAGGAACATCTTAGCAGGGCGACAGGCTGCAGAACATTCCCACCACATTGGCTGATTTTGCAAAGGCAGGACTTTTTTGCCCAAAAGTTTTTTTTTGAGTGTGGGGGAACAGGTTGCCAAAACTATGTTGGACACCATCAACAACCATCGTTGTTGATTTTTTTCCCCCCAGTTAAGCACACTTTTTTGTGCTTGTTTTTTGTTTATATTTTCCTATAAAAACAAAAAAACACCAAAAAACTACAAAATAGTTAGAAAAGAACAAAAAATGTAAAATAGTTTTAAAAAATGGTTCTTACGGAACCACTTATTCTGGTTTAAAACAGAAAACTTATATGTTTTGTATGTAATTGAATGAATTTGTGGATGCATGGGTAACACATTTGAACAATAGTGCTTGTATGTATGAGTGAATAGATATGTGACTGATTGAATATATAGTTCCTGTGTGATTGGGTGAACAAATGCATACTGCGTAAGTGATTCAATGAGTGCATGGATAGTGTATCAGTGAATGAATGACTGCATGGTTAGTGCCTGAGTGAATGCGTGAGTGCATGGTTAGTGCCTGGGTGATTAGGTGACTGCATAGATAGTACCTGGGTTATTGGATGAGTGCATGGGTAATGCCTGGGTGAGTGGACAAGTGCAACAGTAGCACCTGGGTGATTGGATGACTGCATGGGTAGTGTTTTATTGAACAAATGAGTCCAAGGGTAGTGCCTGAGTGATTGGATGAGTCCACAGGTAGTGCTAAGTTAATGCATGAGTGCATGGATAGTGCATGAGTGATTAGATGAGTGCATGGATAATACGTAAGTGATTGGATGAGTGCATGTGTAGTGCATGAGTGAATAGATGAGTGCAAGGTTAGTGTCTGAGTGAATGGATGAGTGCATGGGTAGTGTTTGAGTGAATGGAAGAGTGCAAAGTTAGTGCCTGAGTGAATGGATGAGAACATGGGTAGTGCCTACGTGAATGGATGAGTACATGGCTAGCAGCTGAGTGAATGGATGAGTGCATAAGCAGTACCTGGGTGAATAGATAAGTGCAAGAGTATTGACTGAGTGATTGGATGAGTGCATGGGTACTGCCTGGGTGAATGAATGAGTGCAAGGGTAGTGGCTGAGTGAATGGATGCGTACTTGGGTAGTGGGTGAGTGAATGGATGAGAGTATGGGTAGCATCTCATTGAAAGAATGAGTGCAAGGGTAGCGCCTCGGTGATTAGATCAGTGCATAGGTAGTGCCTGAGTGAATGGTTGAGTGCATAGATAGTTCCTTTGTGATTGCATGAGTGCATGGGTAGTGCATGAGCGAATGCAGGAGTGCATTGATAGAGTCTGGTTGATTGGGTGACTGCATGGATAGTACCTGGGTGATTGGATGAGTGTATGGGTAGTGCCTGGGTAACTGCATAGGTGCAAGAGTAGCACCTGCATGATGGGATGAGTGCATGAGTAGCGTCTCATTGAAAGGATGAGTCCAAGGGTAGTGGCTGGGTGATTAGATGAGTGGATGAGTAGTATGTGAGTGGATAGATAAGTGCATGGTAATGCCAGGGTAATTGGGTGAGTGCATGGGTAGTACGTTAGTGAATGGATGAGTACATGGGTAATGCATTAGTGAATAAATGACTGCAAGATTAATGTCTGAGTGAATGGATGACTGCATAAGCAGTACCTGTGTGAATAGATGAGTGCAAGGGTATTGACTGAGTGATTGGATGAGTGCATGGGAAGTCCCTGGGTGAATGAAGGAGTGCAAGGGTAGTGGCTGAGTAAATGGATGAGTACATGGGTAGTGGATGAGTGAATGGATGAGAGTATGGATAGCACCTAATTGAAAAAATGAGTACAAGGGTAGCGCCTAGGTGATTAGATAAGTTCATAGGTAGTGCCTGAGTTAATGGATGAGTGCATAGATAGTTCCTTTGTGATTGGATGAGTGCATGGGTAGTACATACGTAAATGGATGACTGCATGGGTAATACATGAGTGAATAGATAAGTGCAAGGTTAATGTCTGAGTGAATGGATGAGTGCATAAGCAGTACCTGGGTGAGTGGATGAGTGCAAGGGTATTGACTGAGTGATTGGATGAGTGCATGAACAGTGTCTGGGTGAATGAATGAGTGCAAGGCTAGTGGCTTAGTGAATGGATGAGTACTTGGGTAGCGGCTGAGTGATGGATGAGTGCATAGCTAGTGTCTGGGTGATTGGATGATTGCATGGGTACTGCCTGAATGAATGCATGAGTGCATGGAAAGTGTCTGGGTGATTAGGTGACTGCATGGATAGTACCTGCATGATTGGATGAGTCCATGGGTAGTGCCTGGGTGACTAGACAAGTGCAAGAGTACCACCTGGGTGATTGGATGACAGCATGGGGAGCGTGTTATTGAACAAATGAGCCCAACAGTAGTCCCTGAGTGATTGGATGAGCCCATGGGTAGTACTGAGTGAATGCATGAGAGCATGGATAGTACCTGAGTGATTGGGTGAGTGCATGGGTAGTATATAAGTAAATGGATGAGTGCATGGGTAGTCCATGAACAAATAGATAAGTGCAAGGATTAGCGTATGATTGTTGGGATGAGTGCAAAGGTAGTCCTTGGGTAAATGCGTGAGTGCATGGGTAGTGCTTGAGTCAATGGATGAGTGCATAGGTACTGCCTGAGTAAATGGATGAGTGCAAAGCTAGTCACTGTGTGATTCATAAGTGTACAGGTAGTGTGTGGATAAATGGATGAGTGAATAGGTTGTGCCATATACAGTAGATTCTATTGTTTAAAACTTAGGCCTATTAGCTCTATAATATATGTTAAAATACTTGTTCAAATGAGAAGATACATCAGACGTCAAAACTGTAAAATTTTCAAATATAATAAAATGCACTTTCAGTTTCAAACATAGATAGTAGTATATATATATACTACTTCAAGTATACCTTTGTGAAGAATAATATAAGTTACAATAGAGGTAAATACAGTTTTGAATATGTTTTAAATGACACATACGAATACTAGTTTGTTAAAAGCAGAAGCATTTTGCAATAGAAACTGTAACTCAAAATAAAAGGCCAACTATTATTATACCACTTTTATTGGTGTGTGCACTTTTGCAGAAATTGAGTGTGATACTGCTCCTCAGGAATAGGATGATACTTTTCAAATAGTCTAAAAGTTGTAGATTATTTATATCAGAAACAAATAACATATAAATACATTTTAAACATTTCTCCAGTTTATCATGAATATTGTATTATGTATTCTTACCTTTGAAGTAATTTAGATACATCATTCAGTAAGTCTATTTTAGAGTAGTATTAACCTAAACATTATTAAATCTGTGTTCAATGTTGAACAGTACCTACTATAAAGAAGAAAAAGAAAAACTATTATTTAATGATAACATATTAGAGCAATTATAATATTACATTTTTGAGGACATAACATTAATTTATAATGAGATAACATTTTCAGTGTCCCTTTTGTGCTGTTCTCAGATTGCACATAACTTCACCATACACAGTGATTTGAATGTAGCATCATCATTGAACAGTGGGGAAAAACAATTGAATTGATTGTACAAAAAAGACCAAAATCAGTATAGTACATCATTATCAATATGTGTAACTATGCGTTTTCCTATCTACACTTTAATAATCACTTCTTTCATCTACATTAACTCTATTATTTATCACAAATACATTTGAATAAATGTACAGTCTTATTTACATCTGGTACAATATTGACAACAAATATATAAACTATTTGCTTTTAAACACAATTTACAAAATATAATATCTATTAGGCAAAATAATAATCAAAACACTAATTATAAACACTAATAGATTGCATTGCTTTCTACTTTCTGTTGACATCTTCCCCAATAGGTGAATGATGTTCTCAAAACTTTGGTTGGAGAAATAACATGTAAGATTTTGGTAATTGAGAAGGCAATCTAGGTTTGAATTCCAAGTGGGCATCATTGCAATGCGTCCATCCTTTGTTACACTTTAAATAAACAGTATAGTGTTCAGATGTTGTAGTAGGTCCATCATGGAAAATAATATCCACTATAAGTATAAGTTCTTCCTGGAATAGATATTTGACTTCCTTTAAAATTAGTAATTTTTGTTTCCAATTTTCTTCCATTTGCTCTACAATGTTGTAACATTAAATTGACATATTTTCCAAATCTTTCTATATGTAATGTAGACAACATCTCTGATCTACAATGTGAACATGTCATATCCTGATTTGCTGTTTTAAGCAATTTGTTAACAGGTACTGATTTGCAGTCTGGTATTGTTAAGTATAGGAATTGTTCTGCTTGTATCTGAGAGGTAGAAGTAGATGAACACTCTTCACAGTTATGAACCCATTTGTAACTTAGTCCAAATAAGTTATCAATGTGTATTCCTTAGTGTTCTAATACTCAAAGCATGAGCATTAGAAATTCTTGTGCATCTTGTTCTATGTTTAAAATAAATGTCAATGAACCAGTACATATATCTAAAAGATGTTGAATACTAGAAGCAGTATGTATTTTACTTCTGTCACTTACCAACTGTTGAAATAAATGATGTAGTGCAGAACAGAATATTTGTTCACGATTTTCCATGATTTCATGATGAAGATGTGGTAAATGAAACACAACATTCTGAATCACATTAGCATAACAGTTGATACCTGAACTGTTTTCCAACTCATATCCTACAGTGTCATCATCACTTTCCACTTTTTTTTCCCTTTACGCCTTCAACTTTTTCTTCAATTGTTTTCTTATTTTCAACCTCATTTGAATGTTTGATATATTTTCGTTTTGGACACACTACACGTTTCTCATATATTGGATATTCACCTAAATGAGGAGCATAAAGTATTCTTAAACAAATGTACTCTCTTACACAATTTGCATCAGCACTAAGCTTTTTCTCATCAAAATCTATCAAATATAAACCAGACAATGTTCTTACTCGAGACAATGCAACGTATGTCATTCCCACTTGGAACACGGTACTTCCAATATTTACAGAAGCTCTGTCTATATACTTAAACCTTGAGATTTATGAATAGTTACTGCATATGCTAGAGATAGAGGAAACTGTTGTCTACTAACATATAAGTCTTTTACAAGCATAAAACGTTCATCACAACACCTAATCTGTCTTACCTCATTAATCTGGTCAAATTTTATAATCAAAAATGGTATTCCATCTCTATTTTGCAAATTTACAAAATCAACAACTTTTCCAAATGCTCCATTTACTAATCTTTCTTCTACATTCAAATTACGCCACAAAATTACTCGACAGTTTTTACATACATGTAAACTCTTTTTTAATCCTGCAGTTTTAGATACAGACTTTTCCAAAGAATTCAATTTAGCCTGTAGTTTCTCAGTAAGAAGAATTGTTACTCCGTTTTGTTCAATGTTGTCAATAGCTCTAATTTCCAGAATTTGTCGTTTTTCCAGTTTGAGAAGTTGTTCATTAAATGTGGAACACTCTTGCAGTGCAGGCATTAGGCAAACTAAAGATTTGGGGGCATATTATCAAGTTGCAGCAATAATTATCGCTGGCCGCTCTTAGCGTGAGGATTTTTATCGCCGGCTATCGCTGGAAATTATCGCCATGCTAGCGCTGTATTAACAACGCATAGTCAATGGCGATAATTATTCCAGCGATAGCGGTGTTTTCCATGGAACATCGCTGGTTTTCCAGTGATGTTCCATGGAAAACGGCGATATCCTTGATGATAGGGCCTGTGGTCTTAGCCACACAATCCACCCCCATGTTAGGTATGCTTTAGTCAGGAATTTAACAGACGTTAAATTCCTGCGTTAAGGCATACTTAACGCGATTTCAAATATCGCTACCCCTCCTTGATAATATCGCGAAGCTGCCTTCGCGATATTATCCCATGTTGTTTTCACAGCCACGCCTCCTTTGCATCTCATTATTGATGCGAGGCGTGTGAAAAACGGGCCTTAACTCAAGGAATCACACGCTAGCGTGTCCTTGATAATAATGCAATAAAATTATCGCCGCTTTTCGCCCGAAAACGGACGCTGAAGCGGCGATAATTTTATCGCGGCCCCTTGATAATATGCCCCTTGTTTTCTACAAGCCTAGTGTACATTACGTCTGCTGCTGTTTTTTCAGATGTAAACAAGTTCCTTAGTAGCCGACTTTCTAAAGCTTGTTTACCATGTTCCGTCAACATACCAATTCATATGTCTTTAAGAATATTTCCATAATCTTAATCACCTGCTTGTCGCATATTTTTTACAAGTTCCTTATATGCAAAGTTTAATCAAATATTTACATTCCCACTACTTCCCAAAGATTTCCGTGTGTCATCATGGAGAAGTGTTTTAAACACAGGTTGTCCTTTAACAAGAGTAAGTTGTAGTAGGTCTCCAAATACAATTAAATGTTTTTTTCAAACAGAACATCGTAATCTGTTTTTTAAATCTGTTGCATTCGCAAGTGTACAAACGCAAGCATTAAGTTTGATGCCATGCTCACCTCATCAATGATTAAAAGTTTTAGGGGCATATTCTCAAGGACTTATCGCTGAGTTAGCGGCACTTTATCGCAGCCAAAGTGGCGATAGATTTATCACCCTATTCACAAGCTGGTGCTAACAGCCGATATCGCGAGTTTTCCTGCGATAGCAGCCGCAAAAAACATCGCCACGGATGACACCGGCAACTAACGCTAATAAGATGCAGAGTAGGCGTTCCAGTGCAAAAACCCGCGACAACACCACTTTGCAGCATTCTCAACAACCAGCCAGATCGGCGATAAGATCACAAAACATGCGATAAGGGGCGTTAGCAGCAGGGAATTAACACCTGCTCTTTCCTGGTATTAAGTCGGACGATAACCTGCACCAGAAATGGGAGCCCAGCCCACAGCCACACCAGAAGAATAACAGATGCCATGGAGCTACTGATCATGCAGCCGGACACCCAAGAGGGCCACAACACCCACCGCCACCCCCCCCAGAACCCCCCTACCCCCGGGCCCTACCCCGGACAAAGATATTTTACATCAACTTTATGAAATCATGAACAAAACAATTCGCCTGATGTTGCACAAGTACAACAATCAACATTCATGTGTGGTCAGAAAAAGGAGAATCATTCATTCATCGTTGAATTTCCAAACAAATTATTTTATTCAAATTTAACTCAAAACAACTATTCGGAAGAGTCATGGCGGGTCTTCTCTGGACAATCTGTAAGACACAGCCTGCAAGACAAAATTCAAGATAAGAAGGTGTGTCATGCGCTCATCAAAGGACAGAGAGAGAGAGAAAGAGAGAGAGAAAGAAAGGGAGAGAGAGAGAGAGAGTGAAAGAGAGGGAGAGAGAGAAAGAGAAAGAGAGAGAAAGGGGGAGAGAGGGAGAAGGAGAGAGAGAGAGAAACAGAGGAAGAGAGAGAGAGACAGTGAAAGGAAGAGAGGGAGAAGGAGAGAGAGAGTAACAGAGGAAGAGAGAGAGACAGTGAAAGGAAGAGAGGGAGAGAGAGTGCCGACACTGCGGACCCAGGCCTCACTGCTCACCTGCTGCCACCGGTGTGTTTCCAACCACGTGCCGGTATACACTGCAGTCCACCAGGTCCCTCATCTGAAACAGAGTCCAGATTTATGAATGGCAGAGTTCATATCATTGCACACGCCATCATCGCTTGGCCGCCCCTGCGCACACAGGCTGCTGCACCCCAGCCCCTCCCGCCGCCCAGCGGTGTTTGCCCGCCCCTGAGCACCCAGGCCTCACTGCTCACCTTCTGCCACCAGCGTGTCTCCAAGAGGGCCCACCATCGTGCCGGGGCAAGCTCCAAGCCCGGGGCCGGCGACCTTGGCAGCCTCCACATCATGCAGCCCCGCGGGCCACCAGGTCACACATGTGATTCTGGGTCTTTATTTCGCAATGGCAGAGATCATATCAGTGCACACGGCATCATTGCAGGCTGCACACCCGCTCAGCTCTATAGGTGCCACTAACTCTGTGAACCGCGAGGCAACGCCACGTGGCGGTAGGCCCACGCTGCCCGCTGGCTCAGGCCTACACTGCGGTCCAGCAGGGCTCACACAAATCCTTACCAGTCCGGACCGCCAGGACGGCGCATCATCGCAGGCTGCACACCTGCTCAGCACCTAAGGTGCCCCTACCTCAGTGCACCGAAAGTCACCGTCCCGTGGCGGTAGGCCCGTGCCGGCCGCAGTGTTTCCGGTGCCACCAACTCTGTGCAACGCAAGTCATGGACCTTTTCTGATTAAGTCTCGTGATATGCCAGGCGGACGCAGCCATGTCACCTCCGGCAGTGGGGAAGAACTGGGACACGTAGCGTCGTCCCCCCCCTTTATACGTAAGCCGAGTGGGCTGGGTCGGCGTACGCCAGGCCAGTGTAGGGGTGTGAATAAGTATCCCTGGGCTTTGGGCGTGGTTCATTTCTGGGCTGGACAGGAAACCAACTGATGCGTGTGTCTCTGTTGCAGTGTCTGCGCCACACGGCCTGCAATCGACAATGTTGCAATGTTGCATGCACCCGGAGGGCGGCCGCGCACAAAGGGATTGTACAAGGAGCGTAAGGCCGCTCGGGCTCTTGGCTCATGCATGCTAACTGTTGTGTGTGTGTATCGCTATTGGTGCACCATAACCCTAAGGCCTAGCCTCAATTGCAGCACGAAAGCCACATCACATTTCCAGAATGCAAGCAGTAGTCACACTAACATTAGGGATGAAAGCTCCTTTGTCTCAATACATAAGGCGAAAGGACATCTGCACCTCCGACCTTGGTCTTTCATGCAGCAGGCACCCCCTGAAGAGATACCATAGCAGATGATGACGACTCCCACACTACGCACAGCGCTAATGAAAGACCAACGTATCCACACCCCACACACAGAAGTTCTTGCTCGAGGTACTCTTGCATGGAATGCTCTTGACACTTATGTACACAACAACCCATACGTCCAAATGTTGCACACACATACGACTCATTGCTCCGAGCTGTGGCATATCATCCACATAACTGCCGCAGGTCAGAACAGTGCCGGTTCTACGAGAG
The DNA here is from genome assembly GCA_963921515.1 of Calotriton arnoldi. Lineage (NCBI taxonomy): Eukaryota > Metazoa > Chordata > Amphibia > Caudata > Salamandridae > Calotriton > Calotriton arnoldi. The sequence continues at coordinate 72,405 of CAWUFW010000075.1, read as the reverse complement.
CCACCAACGCAATGGCAGAACATCCCGGGCGCATGCACAACGCCTGTCACGTGGAACTGTACAGTGACCGAATAATGCCTGTTAGTGTCTGATGCATTGGTCTGCATGTTGTGGCCCTTGTCTTGCCCGTACTGACACGCACATGGCAATAAAGTCTACGCAAATTCACTAGTGTTCAACTGTGTTGAGTGTTGATTAGAATGACAAATCTTGTGCCTCAATGAGCATTTTCCGTACACAGGGAGGGACTGACTGACACATTTCACTTAGGGGTGAGTCCCTATTGCCAGCTCCACCTCTGTGAGCCAGACATAGTGGTTGGGATAGTTGCTGATAGACCTGTGCTCTTACGTGTCTTCAGCAATGTGAGTATGGTGTCCATATTCTTGCCATGTGGATCAATGTGATCCATCATCACAGGCTGTGTCCACCCAGTTGAGTGTGAGTAGGTATGCGAAGAGATGTTCTGTTGTCAAATGTGATGGTGGACACTACTTTAGGCCTGCCAACGACTTTGCCATGAAAACCCCACATTACATTATAGCCCAGTGGAGGGCCAGCCAGAGTCATTTAGGGATTGACAAGTACATCGGAAGAGGAAGAGTACAGTCCGCAGTCTGATTGCTGTGTCATTGGTAAGCAAACAAAATATGGCAGTCCATGTCGAGGTCCAAGGTGAGTGTCGCAGAGTGTTTTGGGGGACAGTGGGAGGTGTTGTTACAGGGCATGATGCAGAGGGCAGAACCAAGCTGAAACAGGGCATATGGCAGAAAAGAATGCTACTGGCTACTTCTTACTACAAAGGTGGAATCACCCGCATCTTCGTCCTCTATGTCATCTGTCTGACATGTGGGTGCTGATGTTTGGTCTGCAGCACTGTGTGCCACTGACACATCAGGGGCCGGAGATGTGTGTGTAGAAGTACCAGCAGCATTCATCAGCGACTGCCTTAGTGGCAGCAATGCGATGATGAGGATCTGCAGGGCATGGAAGATCCCAACAACTTTTTGCTGGTGTGCATCCGTGGCAGCCATTCTTTCCGCATGCATCCGCTCCATGTTCTCCATTATCCTCAGCATCTGTGCCAACTCTCAGCTGACATCGCTGAGGCCACTCTGACTAGACAGTTGTTCTCCTCTCAGAGTCATGACTCCAGCGATGTCGGGCATGGATTGTTGGACATCATGGAGCGAACTGTGGGTGTCTGTTAGGGAGTGTAAGTGGTCCCTGATGGGACTTAGACACCCACGTATGTCATCTAGTTTGGCTGCCATGAGGTCGAACCCCACCCGCACCTGTTCAGCCACCTCCTTCTGGCAGTCTAACACATGGCCTTGGAATGCGATGTGTTCTTCGGTGAGGTGCTGGGAGCCAGCCGTGGTGGTGGGTGCTTCCTGCTGTGTGGTCTGTGCAGGGGGTGGGGTCTCCTCGATGCAGCTGGGCTGCCCTGCTTCTGGAGGTGGGTTGCCATAGCTGTCCATGAGCTGTTGTAGGGCGTCGGCGTCGAAGGTGTGGAGGTCCTCTTCATCATCACTGATGAGTTGTCTGGTCTGCTCTGCAGGAGGTGTTGATTGTCCCTCTGCAATGTGAAGGGGAGATGCATTTTAACATTGTGTTGACATGTATGTTGACGCATTGTTCAAGTTTACATACAGACTGCATGACAATGTACATTGTTACTGTTTGGGAGGAGCTGACTATTTGATGCGGGACAGTGGACATTTGAACTACATCACGGATGTGAGATTGTACACGTACATTTTCATCTCACAGTTTCCTGCTATGCCAGATGTGATTGGCCAGTTTCTACGCACAAGCAGAACCAGTTGTGTCCTCTGTTTTGTAGTGAGAGTGTTGCACTTTGTACCACATTGTCGTCAATGATGATGTGCTGTTATTGCTATGTGTGTGTGCTGCATTGTGGGAGAGTCGCCCCTGCAGCTGTGATTTTGCTGCCCCTTATCCCTTTGAGGCGGTGTGCCTTTGACTTCTGTGCTCTACAGTGCTGAGATGTTGCAGACGTGGCTAATTTTGGCTCTAGTTCGGATTTTGGACTCTTGGGCATGGGCTATCCGCAGATGTGTTGTTGACGTCAGGGGTTGTTTGAGCACGTGGATGTGTCAGAGTGTGACCTGCTCCTTTACGGATGTGTTCCACACTCAGCCACCTCAGGGTCGTGGCGTGCACCATGTCATGATAATTGGACTGCAGCCATGCTGTTCGTCATACAGTGTCACTTGCATTGTCAGTGTGGCTCACAGACACGCAGCTTTGCTGGATTTGACACGTGTGCATGGGTTGGTTGTGAGATTGGTGCTGTGTGGGGAGGGACCCCTTTGTGCCCATAGTGGACGGGGGCCTACTTGCTGTTTTTATGTGTGCTGCAGTGTGCCAAGGGGATCAGGGACATGATCCAGAGTCATTGTGGGTGTGCAGTGTGCTCTACTTAATTGTGCATGTGTGCCATTGTGCCCATCTCCCCCCGTCCCCCCAGTCCCTGTTCCGTACTCACCCTGGTGCTGTTGTGTCAGGTCATGTCGAGCAGTGTCCGGACCCCCAACTCCTGCCACCATCTCCCCACTGATGACTGTGGCCACCATTTCCTCCATCTCATCCAGCTCCTGGTGTTCCGCTGGACTGCCACCTCCAGTCTGCATTGCTGCCTGATGGTTGTCAGCAAGTTTCTTCTTGGTTTTGCGCTTCGCATCATTCCAGCGCCTCTTGACCTTTCCAATTGTCCTCCTCCTCACTCCGACTGCATTCACCTTGTCCAGGATGGACTGCCATATTGCATTTTTATTTGCCAATGACACGTTGGAGGTGACGAACAGTTGTTGGTGGTGTTTTATCACCTCCGTGATGATGATCCTGTTTTCCTACGGACTGAACCTCGTCTTCCTCTTCTTCTCCTTGCCCTTCCGTGACCCTGAGGTCCCAGGCTGGTCCTCCTGGGGGCTTGTGGGGTTCTGGTCGTCCTCTGTACTTGCTCCGGCTTCCTCCATGGTGCTACGCAGTTTGAATTATTTTGTTTGTGTTTTTCGGTGCTTTTATAGTGCATTTTCCCGCATGACGCGTGGGAATTGCAGGCCTGTCGCTGGTTATCGCTGATTTTTTTATCGCGGTTGGCCACATCGCAACTTTTTTCGCGTTTGTGTTTCGTGTTTTTTTGCCGTCAGTAATTTTATTGCGGTCATTTGACGCGTTAGCGTGAGACTATCGCATGGTACCGCCGTGTTGAGAATACAACGTTAACACGGCGTTATTTTCACGCGATAGAATGCGATGTGGTAAGTTGCGTTAAGCTAATTTTGCGATAATTATCACATGTTCTTGAGAATATCCCCCTTAGTTTCTTCAGTACTCTTGAGACTTCATAACAAGCTTCTCCCAATAGCTTTTGATATTCCAATTTATTATTATGTTCAGCAGGTAGCATAAGTAATCAATGTAAAGTAATACCTTTAATGTTGTGTGCTGCTAATCCAGTTGGAGCTGTTACGACACAAGACATATGTGATTCTGTAGTTTTGTGTAGATAACTAGTCAAAACTTTAATTAAGAAACGTTTTCCTGTTCCAGCTTGACCACTAATGTACAATAGAATGGGTTGAAATGATGAACATTGGCATTCTTTTTTCATGGAAGAAACCATGTTCTACCTGTTGTTTGATTTGTAGATATATTTCTTTTTGTTCAATATTCAATTGTTCTTCTAACTTTTCAAACTGAATAATATCCTGTTGTGCTTGCTACATATCAGTCTCTACCTCATTCATGGCTATGGCTGATTCATTTTCAATAGTTGGTTGTCCCAGTGGATCTTCAGTCATTGGAACTGAACTTTGACTGCTTTGTGAACTTTCTCAAGCTATTTCAGCTGCAATAGTACCTTCTTGTTCAATCTCATCATTTAACATTTGTAAGTAAGTTGGAAAAATTGTACACTGAATGCTGTCTTTAGTTGCATTAAAAGAATCTTCATAGCAGTCAAAATCTCCAAGTAATTCTCTTTCACTATGCCAAGGCTTGAACAGTTGCAGAAGTGCTAAATAGAAAAATTTTCTCTTATCTGCAGCTTCACAACTCAGTTTTCTGTGGTTAATAAGATTCCCTTTGACATGTTTCACGAAACATCCATCACATCCAATTACTGCATATTTTTCTTCTTTTATATTTTCTCTTAACATTCTTTTTAAGCCTATAATGCTGAAGTATTTCATACAGACATAGGAATGTAAGATGTGGACTCCTTTTGGGATAGTATGTATCCAACATATTAGTTTTGACAATATCAGTACTTTCTGGCTCATACTGTGCTAAATACTTAATTTCTTGTAAAGATTTCAATACTCTATTTCATGTGGAGGTTAGACCTAGACTTATCCAAATGATTCATCTTGAATTTTAATATAAACTGTCTGAGGTCAAGCAATCTGATCATTCGTAGGATCCGATCTCTCTATGGGAGAGCATTTTCAAGCTGAAGCTGTACAATTTCTTGCTAAGACTGTTTTCTGCCGAATTTTCTTCTCATATTTCTTTCATCTCTGACTTTTCAGATTTTGTAATATATGATGTAACATAACGAGCAACAGCAATTGAATTATCTGCAACATACTGAATATCCATGTTTACATTCCACATTTTTTAAATAGCTGGATTGTAGTCATTAATGTACTTTGAAGCTTCTGTTCTTCTTAAGTTGTATGCATTCTTGGAAGATTTTCAATTTATTGTTTGTCTTACTGCTGAGACTATTTCAATTCAATTCAATTTATGCTTTATTTCGATTAAATCAATCATAAAAGCCATTTGCCGCAAGTTACAGTGTCCAATGGAAACAAAGACAATTGTATTTGTTAACATTCCCAAAAATCAAGATAACAATTTATAAATTAACAACACTGTACGCATTTTACGGTAAACAAATATCTAAAATACAATAAAAAAGCAAAAAACTTTAGTCTTAAAACTAATAAAATATTTTTGAAAAAGTATGTATAAAATCATATTGTTCCTATTTTATCCTTACGTAAACTCTATTATACTTCTTAAATTTCTACCATGTGCTCAATTAAACAAAGTCCCTAACAGGGGATATGTCAACCTCAATATTACCTATGGGCCCGGTCAACTGTGTTTTGAAAAATTTGCGCGAATTCTCCACGACCAACCTAAACATTTAGATATAGCTATTACATATGGCTCATTAGTGTTGGTCATTAAAGTGCGCAGAGCTATTGCACTGGCCCATGTGCCCATGTTAAAGCAGATTGGTTTCAGCCATTTTTTACGGGGGATTTTGTATAGCGGACAGGCAAATAGAATATGTAATACTGTTTTGTCCTGTTCTTTACAGTGCAAGCATTTACTTTTGTTCGTGCTAGACCACTTTCTAGTATAAAAATTTACCGGAAGGCTCCCTACCCGAAATTGGAAGTATAATCTCCTTTCACAAGGTATAGTTATAAAATCCCAGAAGTTTTCATATTTGGGAACAATCCTGTGCTCCAAAAACAGGCCAGTCAATGAGTTTGCCTTTGTGGAATGTAGATGGTCCGCCTTGACCATCAACCAATATGCCTCCTTAAATTCTTTTTTGATGGAAACTGATTTGCAGCCGGGTCCTCCCAAAGATGCCTCATGCCCATATCTACCAGCGTAGCCTTAACTTTTTGCAGCCAGACGACCTTGCATGATTTATCTGCATCTACTACGTCCTTCGCTGCCATTGCATAGTGTAAGAGTTCAGGAGTAGACCACAATCGGCGCCAAAAAGCTACTGGTCTAAATCGTGCTTCCTCCACCAACAAACTGCAACCCAGATCTGATAGCAGAGGTGTTAGTGGGGTGCTTTGTGGTAGTCCAGTCAGAGCTCTCACAAATTTATTCTGGGTAAATACTAAGGGGGAAAGATCGTTGAAGCCCCAAAGCTCTGCTCCATACATTATGGAAGACCTGATCTTTATATTATATATCTTAATTGCTGGACCTATGGGCTTAGTATGGGAGAGATTACATTCTTTTAAAAGAACCCCCGCTAATTGACTATGTTTAAGAGCCATAAGATCAATATGAGGCCTCCAGTTTAGTTTTCTGCTCAAAGTAATTCCTAGCTATGTGAACACATCAGTCTGTTCGAGTTGCTTCCCATTCATTACTACCCTCCCGCTGACTACGTTGTGCTTGTGTAAGACCATATATTTTGTCTTTTCTACGTTAACCATCAGGTCATGATCTAGGCAGAACCCCTCAAATCGCCTGAGTGCCCTGTCCAACCCTGCCTGTGTCTTTGAGATGATCAAAGTATCATCCGCAAACATAAGTAGCGGTATTTTGGTGCCAGCAAGGGATGGAGCATCTGTCGCGTGTGTGTGAAAATAGTTTACTACCCCATTGATAAATAATAAAAACAAAGTTGGAGCTAAAACACACCCTTGCCACACCCCTTTGGATACCGGAAAGCATGGGGTTACACATCCCTGATTGCCCCAGCGAACCTGAGCGAAGTTATCCTCGTGCAGTCGCACTACCATTGATAAAAGTTCTACAGGCATCCCTTGGTGGTGCAGTACTTCCCAAAGCTTCTTACGGGTACCATATCGAAGGCGGACTTAAGGTCCACAAAGGCTGCATAAATGGTACCACCTGCTATTACAACTATGCGCCAATAGATTAATATAAACCGGAAAACTTGGTCAACAGTGCTTGTGTGAGAACGAAATCCTGCCTGTAGGGGGGATAGTATTTCTTTAGTTTCCATCCACTCCTGTATCCTGCTCAGCACTAACCTTGCGGTAATATTTTGTATGGAATCGATAAGGCTGATCGGCCTATAATTACTGGGACAGGAACGGTCCCCTTTTTTATAAATAGGGAGGATTTCGGCACCGCGCCAAGTTTCTGGAATGGGGGCTCCATTGGCTATAGCATTTGCTAGCCAAAGAATGTACCTTCCCCAAATCTCTTTATCGTGGACAAACAGATCTGCAGGGATGCAATCTAAACCTGGTGCTCTCCCCCTGGGTACTGCCATCAGAGCCTTCTCCACCTCTTCCTGAGTAAATGACAGGGGCTGATCGGCCATGGGAATTTGAAATTGGATGTCGTCTTTTTTAGCGGCAAATTGCTCCTCAAAGAAGGAGACCCACTTATCTTGGGCAACGTGGTTTTGCGGCTTTTGTCCTGACCCAGCATTCCCCCATTTGACCATATTCCAAAAGGACTGCATGTTTTTACCCCTGCTAGCCTGGAGGAGCTCTAACCATCTTTGTTCATCCCATTCCCTTCTTGCTGCTGCTAATGTTGACTTGTATGAGGTTCGGGTAGTTCTTATTTTCCCCATATCTTTTGATTTGATGGCTAAAGACAACTGCCTGTACGCCTCTCTACAGCCTTTGTTATTCCACCTATCCTGCCTCGCTATTCCTTTATTATTTGGTTTATATGTTTTAGTAAAAAAGGAATTTATTTTTGCAAACAAAACATCATGAGCTTTTGTAATTATAGCACTACTTTTCTCTTGTTCAGACATAATATAAAAATCTGCTAGCGTGCTCTCCACCGCTGCTTTCATTTGTGTTAGGGAGCTAGCATTTGTTACAATCCTATCCCATTTCACCCTCCTCTGATCATTACACATTAGAGTTTCTGCAGTTTCGCTCTCAGGTATTGTTCGCCGAGGCTCTTTAGAACCCGGGGATAACATTAATAACACAAGCGGGTTATGATCACTTTCATTACGCTCACTTACCACCATGTCAACGAGGGCTGGCCATTGTTCGAGATTAACAAGAATATAGTCTATGCGGCTGCTTCTCAACCCTTTACTATATGTGGGGGAACCCAGTCTATCTGACGGCATTCTTCCATTAACAGCCCTGAGGCCCTTCTCCAAACATAATGCTTTTAGTTGTAAAGCGGCCTCAGTCCATTTTCTAATTGGTGGCAACTCTAGTGATGGAATACTCCATTGGGCATCTTCCTCCTCGCTAAGATTGCCATCATCCCTGTCAAGGGGTTCAAAGGTAGTATTAAAATCTCCTGCAATCATCACATTATTTACGCCTTTAAGGTCGTCTAGAAATTGCTCTAATTTGGTAATTGTGGCAGATTGCCTACCTCCGACAAGCCCCCTTGCGTACACATTTATCAATATTAAGTGACGCTTGTTTTTTAGGCTTAGGGAGATGACCATAATATCAGGGCTGTCAACATGGACTTCCTTGATTTTATAACTTAAACACTGTTTGGAGGTAAGGCCTCCAAAAGATCTACCCTTCTGCCCCCTTGTGGCTGGTTTAAAAAAATTTAAATAACCTGCACAGAAAATCGGGTTTAATGTAGCCCTGGGCGGTAAATTCCGTTCTGCTCGCAGAATTTGTGGAATTTGGGTAATTTCGCGTTCCGCGGAGAACGCGGAATTGCCAAAAATTCCGCGATCTGCGGCTTCGCAGAATTTTTTGCTTGTTCGCGCTTTCAAAGTGTGTGTTCGCGAGATATTTCTCCCCGAGCACGCAAACAGCGTTCGCGAACAGGAAAAAGCATCGCTAACGGGCGGAACAAGCAATTCCGCGAGTTCGCGGAACTTTTGCGTGCTCACAGAGATTTTTTACCGTTTCGCGGAGCTTTGCGTAGCGCGACTACGCAAATTCCGCCCACCCCTAGTTTAATGACCACGTTTCTTGGAAAACACAAATATCATGTTTATCTCTGAAGTCTAACCAATCCATGGATGATACTTTAGTATGTAAGCCTGCAATGTTCCATGTAACAAGGGACAACTGATCAATTATTGGTAGAGAAAGAGTACTAACGGTAGATGTAGGTGCACCTTTTGCCACTACCCTCATACATTGAACAGGAACTTCGCTGGAACTGAGGTCGTCTTGGGCCTTCCTACTACACTCTCTCACAGACAACACTTCGCTAACCAACCCACTCCTATTGCTGCCAATACGTGCTTGCAAAAGATTCCTACCATTACCACTGGGAATAAAGTTGTCAATTGTCTTGTAGGGGAAGTTGAATTCCTTAAGCTTCAATCTATATTTGACAGACTAGATCCCCCACTGGCTAATAAACTAGGGGCTGTTAGGTTTTGCATTATTGGTGGAATTGGGGAATTATACTTCATTTTTATTTGTGTTGAAATCAGATTTGATGTCCTGATCTCAAAGGCCACCAAATTGTCCACCAGGTCTGGCGAAACCAAGGAGAGCCGAACGAAATCTAAGTTTGAACCTTCTACCGAGCACCTTTTTGCCGAGGATATGTCCTCCCTTTTGACAGATCTGCATTTGCGCACCTGTCTGAGCCAATGGATACTTTTATTAATCAAGGTGAATTCATCCTCTTTTGCTGAACTAGGGGATAACTTTGGCACGCTAGTTAGAAATATTTGGTTCCTCGAGGTTCGTAATGTTACCTTGTCCCATTTGCTATTATCTTCGATTTTTTCCAACCCAGAGAGTGGATGAGATCTCGGCAACATAGTACGGACCCTACTTGCTCCCACATTTTGACTCTGGAGGCCCTGCTTCCATTGTATGCCATTTAAATCTGGGGGTTAATTGGAATTCATGCCTCTGTGATATTTATGTTTATCATTATTAATTGTCGGAGGGTCAGTAACAGAATTGGTTATTAGTCTCTCCCCACTTCCCAAATTTTCCCTTATAGATGTACTCTCGTGAGGTTGCTGAGGCAATAGGGATCTACTTGTGCCAGCAGGAGTAACTTGCTGATATTTTCCCAATAGCTCTGTTAGCTTCCCAACAACACTTTTAAGTGAGGTAACTTCCTCATTGAGTTTGGTGGTTTGTGATTTTAAATAGGTCAACTGCCCACGTAATGAATCTGAGCATGGGGTCTTACACAGACAAGATGGAATAACATCATGTGTTACATTTGCAACCTCCTCAGTACATACTATAACAGGGCCTTCATCATTCAGCGAGGTTAACACAGCGAACATGTTTGAACATTCAATAACGGGTTCCATATAACTATTTGTGCTCAAAGGTGTGAGTTGAGAGTTTCTGGTGTGTGCAGCTTCACTGCCCACAATTAATCCCTCAGGGTCCACCTTTTTCTTAAACATGTCCGGTACATATAATGATGGTTTTCCACGTTTAACACTAGTACTCGGAGTCGGTGGCTCTTCTATCATGCTGTTACCTGGACCCATGGGATTTGGCGTTGTTAATATCACCTCACATTCGTTGACCAAGTCATCGATTCGTGCTATAACTTGGTTACTACTGTGCAAGGATGACCGTTTCCCCATTTTTTTTAACCTTCTTGCCTTTCCCACTTTGGTCTTCTCCCGGAACGTCGATGGCTTTCCTTTTACCCATTGTACCCTTATATTTCTCTTGCTAATAAACCACCAGTAGGTCTGGACTAGGATGAAAGGACAGTACCTTAGGACTGAGACCAACTGTTCGATGGACAAGTGTCAGGGGGGTGGCCCAGCCAAGCCTCTTCCAGGCGTAGACGGGCCCGCCCTTAGTCCGGGCTTGGTCCGCGTGCGCGTCCTGCGTTGCGGGAGTCTGGCAGAGTTTTTGTAGCGCCTCCAGGCGCTGTTGGTATTGGTGACAGCTGTGCGCCTTGAGCGTGAGGCAAGCTGGATGTTGTGGTCCTCTGGGACCGGGCGCCACAAGGCAGCAGCAGGAAAGAAGGAGACTATTTACTCTTCCTTTAGAAATTATAGGATGTGGGAATCCAAAACAACATTTTGTATATATTTCCCACATCTATGACTTTGAAAGCGTTAAACTTGTTGTCTCAAGCTCTTTTCTCCTCCTTCTCTTAGAATGGCACATTTAACATACTGTTCGATGAAAGACAATACAGTTTCATCAATTTCTGTTCCAAATTTTGGTGCATTCTTTATCCATAATAGCATGTGTGTGTGAGGAGCACCTCTGGCTTGGTAGTCTTTTTGCCAAAAGAAATCAGTTACCTCTCCAAGCGGTGGAACACTTTTATTGAAGATAAATGACATCATAGCTTGAAACCAATGGTTAAAATATCTGCATATATTTACAGCTATCTTCAGTTCAATGTTTTTTACATTTGAATTTGCTTCTCAAAGGAATTCAAGTAAATCATCCCACGCATATTTAGCACAGCTAAGTGTTAGAAACCATGTAGGTGTAACTAGGTTTCTTAACATGCATTTAAGTTCACCATGACGTTGATACCAATATTCATTGGTGCCACTTTGGCACGCCATCAAGTTAATTAACTGAGATTCTACATTTTCTTCCTTTCTTGAACCTGGTCCATGAACTCTTTTGCAGAAACATGTTGAAGATGAACTCCTGTTTTAATATGTGGTTTACTGCATATGAAAGTGCACACAAATCACTTTCAAACAGAAGATGAAATATATATGGAATGCACTGCCGAAATCTTGGATCTTCACAATACATTCTTATCGATTGGTATTCTGAAGCTGGAATCCACACAGCTCGCTCATCAAATCATCCACCTTCTCCAGTGGGGATTAGCTATGGAAAACAACGAGCTTCTAAACTTTTTTCCCACTTGAAGTATGCCTTATAAATGTAGGTGTCTGGTTTAAATGGGAAGTGCACTGTGTCAAGTTTGAATATCTGCGTGCTCTCATGACTGAGGTATGTGTGTACTTCTACATGTATTCTGACATGTGTTGTGCATCTGAAGATCCTAACTGAAAAACAACGTAGATTTTCATACAGGTGCACACATCTTGTCAGTCCCTCTTCAGCATTCAGTCACAGAAGCAGACATCTGTTACCTATGTAGGTGACACAGAACCCCTCAAAAACAGTATTCAATGCCCACCTGCTCTGTATAATGAGGAGAAAGGAATACATATACCTTCTTCAACACAAATTTAGAGAGCATGTGGTCTGAAACAGAGGTATTCTAGTATTTGTAGCCTTCTTTTGATGTATCATGTCACCACAAAAAGGCACAGACACACAGATTGACACCTTGAGAAACATGGTGAGACTTACGACATTAGAAGAGTTGGTGTTTTATATTTGGCTAGGCATACCATTGTGAGCATTCGGTGAATAATGAAGCTGCAAGGCAAAAGTGAGGTTTAAAACATGTTGGCCGATAGATTATTGAGTATGCTACTTCATATGAGTCTCTAGAAAGGTATACTTGAAGTAGGCCGTATAAATTTAGGTGTGTGCTTTAAATGGAAAGTGCACTCTGTCAAGTTTGAATATCTTCGTGCTCTCATGACTGAGGTATGTGTGTACTTCTACATCAATTCTGACATGTGCTGTGCATCTGAAGATCCTAACTTAAAAAGTATGTAGCTTTTCATACAGGTGTACAAATTCTTTCAGTCCCTCTTCAGCATTCAGTCACAGAAGCAGATATCTATTACCTATGTATGTGTCACAGAATCCTTCAAATACATAGTTCAATACCCACGTAGCCTGTATTATGAGGAGAAAGGAATACATACACTCACTTATACACAAATTTAGAGAGCATGTGGTCTGAAACAGAGGTATTCTACTATTTGTAGGTTTCTTTTGATGTATCATGTCACCAGAAAAAGGCACAGACACAGAGATTGACGCCTTGAGAAACATGGTGAGACTTACAACAGAGACATTAGAAGATTTGATGTTTTATATTTGGCTAGGCATAACATTGTGAGCAGTTGGTGAATAATGAAGCTGCAAGACAAAAGTAAGGTTTAAAATATGTTGGCAGACGGATTATTGATTGTGCTACTTCATATGAGTCTCTAGAAAGGTACACTTGAAGTAGGCCATATAAATGTAGATGTGTGCTTTAAATGGAAAGTGCACTCTGTCAAGTTTGAATACCTGTGTTCTATCATGACTGAGGAATGTCTGTACTTCTACATCTATTCTGACACGTTTTGTGCATCTAAAGATCCTAACTGAAAAACTATGTAGCTTATTTATACAAGTGCACAAATTTTGTCAGTCTTACTTTAGCATTTAGTTGCAGAAGCAGACATGTGTTATTGCGCTTCATTTTTTAAAAAGAATTGGCCCTAGGGGGTCAGGGTGTTTCTACCATGACCCCTTTTCTTGATTTTTCATGTTTTTTGGCCATTTTTCTTGTGACTCGGTTCAACTGAGTCACAAGATGGCTGCCAACACTTCCTGGTTTGAAGTGTTGGCAGCCAATCAGATTGCAGGCACGAGATCGGGAGGGTTCGCGGATCCTCCGCGTCCCGACTTGGGTATCTAAGAAATATTAAAATTTCTCAGGAACTACTGAACGGATTTACACTATTTAACAAAAAGTGTCTTTTCTGAACCAAGAGCTACCTTTTTGCCAAATTTGGTGCAATTCCGTTCAGCAGTTCGGGCTGTAGCCGTGTCTAAAGTTTCCTATGGAAATTAACATGGAGAAAACATGTTTTGGGACCCCCCTTTTTCTCGGCCCCCATTTGAGGAATCAGCCCGAACTTTTCAACACACCAGTTGAAGTGAGTGGGCCATTAGTTTTGAAAATTTCACGAAGATTCGTCAAACTACGCCAAAGATATTGGCAAATCAAAAACGCTTTTCCTTACTATAACTACCTACTGGCGACTGCCAGTAGGTAATATATATATATATATATATATATATATATATATATATATATATATATATATATATATATATATATATATATATATATATATATTAATCTACTGGCGGTCGCCAGTAGATAGTTATAGTTAGGACCTATTATCCATAGGAAATCCGCGACATTCTATTTGAAATAACGTTGGCGCCGGTTGACGAATCTTCGCGAAAGTTTCCAACTTGTTGGAGCGCTCCGCTCCGCTCCTACCCTGAAAGTCTCGGGTTGATTCGTCAAGCGGGGGCCGAGAAAAAAGGGGGGTCCCAAAACGCGTTTTCCCCATTCATTTTTCCAGAGGAACCTTTAGTCGCAGCTACAGCCCGAACTGCTGAACGGAATTACACCAAATTTGGCAAAGAGGTAGCCCTTGGTTCAGACTGGTGCCTTTGGCTTAAATGGTGTAAATCCGTTCAGTAGTTCCTGAGAAATTCACAAGTAAAGTCACATATATATCTATGGCCGAGTAGGGTCCGCGTACCCTCCCGATCACGAGCTGCATGCTAATTGGCTGTCAGCTGGCTGTCAACATTCCGATTCAGGAAGTGTTGGCAGCCATTTTGTCCCTCGGTAGAACCGAGGGACAGAAGCTAAGTGCGCAAAGCGCACAAAGGGGGCAGGGTAGAAACCCCTAACCCCTAGGCCTGCTCAGGGGGTCCCACAAGGACCCCCTGGGCAAAAGCATTTTTTTTTTTTTTAAATCTGCAGGATGCGCTCAGGGTGCGCGGATCCTGCGGGAAAAAAAAAATCGAAGCGCGGTCTCCCGCGCTTCGATGTTAATTTGCCCCCGGGTGGGCCAAGTCCCGGGGCATGGTGGGGGGGGTTAAATTTATGTATGGGGGGCCTCTAAGGGCCCCCCAAGCCCCGGGGACCGCCACCCCCCGGGGCTTTAACCTGCTCTCGCTTCCAATATCCAAAGCTGATTGCTTTTCCACATGGGGAGCAGCATGTTAGCTGTTGGGGACCCCCCACAGTCCCCAACGAGAGGCCCGGCCCCGGGGGATGGGTTCCCCGGGGCCATAAGTGGCCAGGGAGGGGGCCACGCAGCCCCCTCCCCAAATTTAAAAAAAATTAAAAAAATTTAAAAAAAGTGCAAGGCCGGCCCCGGGGGATGGGGTCCCCGGGGCCTTAAATGGCCTGAGGAGGGGGGCCATGCAGCCCCCCTCCAAATAAAAAAATTGAGGCCATGCCCCGGGGGATGGGGTCCCCGGGGCCAATACAGGCCCAGGGAAGGGGGGCCAAGCGGCCCCCTTCCCGTTTTTTTTTTTTTTAATTTAAAAAAAAAAAAATCAAATGCTCAGGTCCCGGGGGATGGAGTCCCTGGGGCCAAAAGTGGGCAAAGGAAGGGGGGCCACGCAGCCCCCCTCCCATTAAAAAAAAACCAGAAAAAAAATAAAACGACCAGCATCGTGCCGGAGGCCCCGCCCCTCCCTGCAGTACTCTGCAAACGCGCCCTGGCGCGTTTGCAGAGGGAACGAATTCCCCTTGAATACTGGGGGTCCCTGGGGCCAACTAGCCCACCAGGAACCTCCAGTATGCGCCAGGGGCTGCGTTGCAGAGACGTGTACAGAGGCCACGCCCCTTTTACACCTCTCTGCAACGCAGCTCTGTGGCGCTTTTTGGAGGTATATGGTGGGCTAGTTGGACTCCAGGGACCCTTAGGATTCAAGGGGACTTAATCCCCCAACTTAAAACGCGCCACGGGGTGCGTTTGCACAGTGGTGAAGGGAGGGGGCGGGGCTTCAGGTGACATGTGTGCAAACAGGCCCCGTGGCGAGTTTTAAGATGGGGAATAAATTCCTTTTCAATCCTGAGGGTCCCTAGGGGCCAACTAGCCCACCAGGTACCTCCAGTAAGCGCCACGGAGCTGCGTTGCAGAGTGTTGTAAAAGGGGCGTGGCCTCTGAACACCTCTCTGCAACGCAGCCCCTGGCGCATACTGGAGGTACCTGGTGGGCTAGTTGGCCCCTAGGGACCCTCGGGATTGAGGAGGAATTAATTGTCCAACTTAAAACGCGCCACAGGGCGTGTTTGCAGACATGTCACCTTAGGCCCCACCCCTTCCTTCACCATTGTGCAAATATTCCTCTAAAATCAGCCGAACTACGAATTCCGATTTACTCACCTGTTATCAGGAGAGACCTCAGTGCTGCATCTTTGAGCCCAGTACTGATCCTGAAAAGTAATTCTAACCGTACTTACCAGTAACTTGAATTTCCTTCCATAGGATATCATTGCCTGCTTTTTGCTGAAAAAGTTTCTGTCGATTTTTGAAACATACAAATATTCCTCTAAAATCAGCCGAAATACGAATTTCGATTTACTCACCTGTTATCAGGAGAGACCTCATTGCTGCATCTTTCAGCCCAGTACTGGTCCTGAAAAGTAATTTTAACCGTACTTACCAGTAACTTGAATTTCCTTCCATAGGCTAACATTGACTGGTTTCACTTGGAAATTCTTCTAAGTGTGGAGTTTTGGAACTTTATAATATTCCTCTAAAATCAGCTGAAATACGAATTCCGATTTACTCACCTGTTATCAGGAGAGACCTCAGTGCTGCATCTTTCAGCCCAGTACTGATCCTGAAAAGTAATTTTAACCGTACTTACCAGTAACTTGAATTTCCTTCCATAGGATATCATTGCCTGCTTTTTGCTGAAAAAGTTTCTAAGTGTCGATTTTTGAAACATACAAATATTCCTCTAAAATCAGACAAAATACGAATTCCGATTTACTCACCTGTTATCAGGAGAGAACCCAGTGCTGCATCTTTTAGCCCAGCACTGACCCTGAAAAGTAATTCTAACCGTACTTACCAGTAACTTGAATTTCCTTCCATAGGATATCATTGCCTGCTTTTTGCTGAAAAAGTTTCTAAGTGCCGATTTTTGAAACATACAAATATTCCTCTAAAATCAGCCGAAATACGAATTTCGATTTACTCACCTGTTATCAGGAGAGACCTCATTGCTGCATCTTTCAGCCCAGTACTGGTCCTGAAAAGTAATTTTAACCGTACTTACCAGTAACTTGAATTTCCTTCCATAGGCTAACATTGACTGGTTTCACTTGGAAATTCTTCTAAGTGTGGAGTTTTGGAACTTTATAATATTCCTCTAAAATCAGCCGAAATACGAATTCCGATTTACTCACCTGTTATCAGGAGAGACCTCAGTGCTGCATCTTTCAGCCCAGTACTGATCCTGAAAAGTAATTTTAACCGTACTTACCAGTAACTTGAATTTTCTTCCATAGGATATCATTGCCTGCTTTTTGCTGAAAAAGTTTCTGTCGATTTTTGAAACATACAAATATTCCTCTAAAATCAGACAAAATACGAATTCCGATTTACTCACCTGTTATCAGGAGAGAACCCAGTGCTGCATCTTTTAGCCCAGCACTGACCCTGAAAAGTAATTCTAACCGTACTTAACAGTAACTTGAATTTCCTTCCATAGGCTAACATTGACTGGTTTCACTTGGAAATTCTTCTAAGTGTGGAGTTTTGGAACTTTATAATATTCCTCTAAAATCAGCCGAACTACTGAATTCCGATTTACTCACCTGTTATCAGGAGAGAACCCAGTGCTGCATCTTTTAGCCCAGCACTGACCCTGAAAAGTAATTCTAACCGTACTTACCAGTAACTTGTATTTCCTTCCATAGGAATCCATTGTCTGGTTTTCAGCAGAAAAGTTTCAAAGTGTCAATTTTCATAAACTACAAATATTCCTTAAAAATCGCCTGTATGACTTAAACGCATTCTTTCAACTGTTTACAGGAGATGCACCAATGCTGGATCCAGGATCCACCACTGAGTAAGAAAAAGTAACGATAACACTACTTACCTGCTAAGTGAATTTCCGGCCATAGGATAACATTGGTGATTCTATGTGAAAAAGTTTCTAAGTGTCAACTTTTAAAATACAATAATATTCCTTAAAAATCAGTACTGTAACCAAAACGCTTTTACTCAACTGTTTACAGGAGATGTCCCAGGACTGAATCTAGGATCCAGTCCTGTGGTTAGAAAAGTAATCCATAAAGTAACTAATTGCATTTAACTAGAAATTCACATTGAGCTCAATGTTGCATTGTGTTTGAAATTGTGTTGCCCATTGCAACAACTGTAACTACTGTACTTAAAAGTCTATTGCCTATTTGCAAAGTATTTAAACTAAAGTAATTCATTCTGAGAAAGTATATTTTGTAATGTAATGTATAATGTAATTACAATGTAATTTAAAAATAAAATATCTAAAAATAAATAGTTGAAAAAAATGTTGTAAATCAGTATCAAAAAAATAAATATAACAATTAATACAATTAAAAATTGTCATTTACAAAACCTTTGAAATTCACTGAAAAAAACCATAGGTTTCAGGCACGTTATAGTTAGAAATTAGCATTTAAAAACCTTACAAATTAACTGAAAAAACCATAGGTTTCAGGCACGTTATAGTTAGAAATTAGCATTTAAAAACCTTTGAAATTCACTGAAAAAACCATAGGTTTTAGGGACAGTTATAGTTAGTTGGACATTGCACTCGTACAAAACCCGTGAAATTCCCCGTTATAGTTAGTTCAGCTAACTATAACTCGCGCCCCGCAATTCACTGCTGATGACGTCACATATTACATCACTCATGACATGGTCAGTGACATCACTGATGACATCACTGATGACATCTCAAATGACATTACTGATGACATCATCCATGTGATAATTTCATGCATCTTCTCACACCCTAATATAACTTTTGATACACCCACTCTTATTTACAGACTGCCATTCGCAAAACCATACACACCCCAATACCAATAACTATATACCCACTCACTGATTCTTAGGTCTACACACACACATCTACTCACTCACCCGTGCAGTCACTCATACTTACAGTCACTCAGTACAGGACTATCATATGCACTCATACACCTATATAAACACTCACACACCGCCACTCATCCATAGAGGTACTCACACACCTAGTCAGTCATGCAAAAAATTAATCTCACACCCATTTACTCACCTATAGAGTTATACACACACCAGCTCACTTAGTCATACAAATACTAGCACATTCTTACGATCTTATACAATAACTGATACAAGCACACACGCATCCATACAGCCACTCTCACAATCACACACTCTCACTTATAGCCTTTTAAATACTCTAACACACATATATACTGCCTTTTATATATGTAGTTACTCGCACATGTACCACTGAGATATACATTCACTCACTAACACACCCATACACACACTCACCCACCCAAGCAGTCCATCACAGACGCACTCTTCAAATCATGCACCCAGTGAATCACCCACTCACACATCTATGTACAGAGTCGCACACACCCCACCCACACAAACACTCAGGCACCCATACAGATACTCAGACAACGAATCAATAACTCATGTAGACACTCATGTAGTTATTCACAAACCCATGCAGCCACTTACACAGCAACAGACAGACGGATACAGACATTCACCCAGTTTAGTCACTAACCCATGCATTCAGTAAGATACGTTTAATCACTCACTTATACAGTTAGTCATGCACCTACTAAATCATCCATACAGACACTTATACACCCACTCATTCTTCAATACGCCTTTCCCTATATACATTAAAAATATTTAAACTTTACAGAAACACAGTCACTAGATGATGTCATCAGTGATGTCATTTGAGATGTCATCAGTGATGTCATCAGTGATGTCACTGACCATGTCATGAGTGATGTAATATGTGACATCATCAGCAGTGAATTGCGGGGGCGCGAGTTATAGTTAGCTGAACTAACTATAACGGGGGAATTTCACGGGTTTTGTACGAGTGCAATGTCCAACTAACTATAACTGTCCCTAAAACCTATGGTTTTTTCAGTGAATATATATATATATATATATATATATATATTGTGAGAAGTTGGCCTGGTATATGCTGTCCACTTGTTAGAGTGGGCACCTTGCAGCAGAGCAATTCGACTCTTATGGTTGGTAGGTTTAAGACAACTTTTATAGAAAGCTATCCTAGTGGTAGCTGTGGAGAGCAGCCTTCAGGCTAAGTCTTGGAGGAATGTAATCAGCTTGTTTTACCACACAATCTCTTGAATCACCAAATGAAAAGACACCACACAGGTATATATATCAAATATATATGTATTTATTAATAAACAACTCTCTACTAATCTCTTTATGAGATTAGAAGTCAGGAACATATGTACAATGCAAAGTTATCACAAATAAGTTAGCACACTCCAATATCACAATCTTAGTTTAGCTAGATCTAGGTCTAGGGCATATAGAATCGAGGGACCCCCTAGAACCACCCCAGGTAGTTGTAGGAGACCCACAGGGGACGGACGCGGTGTTCAGGCACCGGTGCGAGTCCTGTCTGAGTCTATGCGAACAGACGCGATTGGGTTTTCAATGTTAAAGGTCCCTTGCGTGTTCGAGGCGAACACACTGATCGGTCCTTGTACGAGTCGAAGGACGCGGTTACAGATAGAGTTGCAAGGGAGTTGGACGCGATTTGTCTAACACAGACGGGAACCTTGTACGAGTCAGCGCAATTGAGATTTCAATGTTACAGGTCCCTTGTGTGTTCGAGGCGAACACAGATCGGACTCAGTACAAGTCGAAGGACACGCTTCCAGATAGAGTTACAAGGGAGATGGACGCGATGTGTCTAACACAGACGCGAACCCTGTACGAGTCAGCGCAATTGTCGCACTTAGAAAATAAGAGTTTTAGGGCACTTCTAGGGTAGCTACAAGCAAGCCACTTACAGGGTAAGTAGTTCCAGGGCCCACACCCACAGGAGCACTGTAATGCTAAAGTTAGCTCACCCAGGGGAGCCGGGTGCATAGGTGTCCTTTGGTGTCGGGTCGCGGCGTCGTTTTCAATGGGAGCCAGTGAAGACTTGCTGCTTGCGGCGACAGAAGAAGTGTCCGTGGGAATCCAAGCCTGGAGTTGGAAGGAGGAAGACCTGAAAGCAGAGGGGACAGTGTTCAAGGGCACTTGGCAGTGACCCTGGACAAGGAAGATGAATGCCCACCGTCGTCAACAGATTCAGGTCGTTCACGGGTGTCTTGACTCTTTGACCATGAGGTCCAGGAGGCATCGAGGATGGCCAGGAGCTGGATTCAGTGTGTCCCATAAAGTCTGCAGCTGACTGCGGTGACGGCGAGCCGATTGGAGCCAACAAGCCTTGGTAGCCGCAAGTCTCATGGTGGTGAGGAAAAGTCAATGGTGCAGACCAGCAAGGTCTGAGGAACTTACCCAGCGAGGGTAGGTCAGGGCAGGCCTGGAGCAACCAGAGGAGCCCTTTGGTTTCTTTGAAAAGTCTTCTGGGGACCCACAAGCCGGCTGGCCAGGGATCGCAAAGATGCCTCAGGAGGATTCACTCAGCAGGGGCCCACGGTCACTCGGGATGGTGTAGGCCTCCGATTTTGAGAGGGGTATCTGTTGGAGGCTGGGACCACACGTGGTCCAAAGCACAAGTTCGTAGAATGTCGTGAAGGGGTTGCACTTAACAATAGTGCACGGTACACAGGGTCTGCGGTTCCTCATTGCTTGTGGGGTCCACCTGCCTCAGCTTCGCTGGGGACTCATGATGGCCTTGGAGAAGTCAGGAAATCCTCTTCCTGGGCTGCAGGGACTTCGGTCTCCGGCGGGAGCGGCGTAGTTTGCAACCTTCGTTGTAGTTTTTGGTGCCTGCCAAGTAGGGGAGTGACTCCTTGACTCCAAGGGAGATTCTTCAGTCTTCCAAAGGTAGTGGAACATCGAAGGTCCAGGATTCTTCTTGTAGAGCATCATTGTTGGAAACGGGGTTACCGAGTCCGGCACGGTAGCATGGCGCGAGGCGGGAAAGTACCCGAAGGCAATGTGTAAGGCAGTTGTGCAGCACACTCTTACTTTGACTCAGGAATGCGGACGCAATAACGTGACACCACACCAGGCTTGTGTATTTAAAAACAAGATCTTTTATGTAAATCAATGCAGCATCAGATGAGGCAGATTAATTCAGGTCAACATTTAAAATCATTGCATTACTCAACTGGTGCGTATTTCAATTAAAGCATCCTAGCTCATCAACATTGTAGGCCACTAAAAGGCCGCAGGAATCATCTCCTAAACGTAGCACCAATAATGATCACAGGGTGCAATAATAAAACATGGGCCTAAAACATGCAGTTCACCTCATGAATATTCAATCACTTATAAATGGCATTTCACGTTACATTTCAAACAGGGCCTGTGTTAATCTAGGCGCACCCACATTCAGTACAGTGGGCGTCGCAACTCCGGTACACCTGTAACATAAAACACTTCAACTCTTGGCGGTGTACACTTCAGCTCAATTCAATTAAGCACCTTCACACTAGGCAAAGACTTTGCAATTATAAGCTTAGGCATCAGGCCTAGACAGTAATTAAAGCAGGCGTAATAATGAGACTAATGAGCAACGTAGGGAACCCCTCAACATGTCCTTTATTCTGGGGCCTTCCTGTAAGCGAGGGCTCCTGTGTCTCTCAGGGGTTAATTTGGGCCAGGCCCCCTCCTCTCCGGGGCCTCGCCTCGGGGGTATAAGGCTGGATGACTTCCCCCTAATTAGTACTCGGGTAATGGTGGCCCCCGGCCCCCAGGGGCGTCTCTGTGGGCCCTAGGGGCCTCCTGGGCTCACCTGTGGTGGTGGTCGTTGGTCGCTCTTCGACGCGACTGTCTGTCTCCCAGGCCGGCCCGTGTTCTGCAGGGCAGGGCCCGGTCGGGGTTCCTCGGCCTTCCGGCCGGAATTGCGGGTCATTGCGGGGGCCGGTATCACTCTCCTCCGGCCCCTGGGATTAGATGGGGAGATTGCGGGAAGTGGAGCGGGAGCCGGCAGTCCTCTCCGGCCGGCTTCCCGTCTCCCTCTGTTGCTCCAGAGCTCTTCTCCGGCCTCCGTCGGCGCTGGGGGCGTGGCGGGAGCAAGCGCCCAATCGTTGCGCGGCCTTCCCGGGGGCGCGGCCGATGACGCGGTCGGCGTCCCCGGTCTCCCAGCAACGGCGTCGGCGGGGCCTGGAGGCCTCGTTCGTCCCGCTAGGCCGCAGGTTCTTCACGCGGCCCCCTGGGCTGCGGCGGTGATCGTTTTGGGCCGCGACTTCGTCGGTGGGGCTCCCGGGCCCGGCGGTGACCTTTGGGGGTGATTTTAGAGGCTTCGGTGAGGGCGCAGACGGCGCGCCTCACCACCACGAACTCGGAGGGGCCTCCCTCGCCTCAGCAATTCTCCTCACGCGGCGGCGGCCGCGATGGCAGGGTCCAGTCACGAGGTCAGTGACTTGGGGTGCAATTTCTCCTTCGTGGAGGGATAGCGCGGGGCGCGCTGGCAGCCTGTGGGCAGTGCTGACTAGAAAGGTTCTTGGGGGCAGCCCAGCAGCAGGCAGGAGTAGATAGGGGTGAAGGTCTAGCGCTTCAGGGCACGGCGCTTTACCTGGTGATCCCCAGTTTGGCAGTTCAGGCTTCTGGCCTTGCTGGTCGGTCAGGCCTCACAAATTAAGGCTTCTTGCGGCTGTTCTTGGTTGGTTGTTTCTTATGAGGTTCTTTCTTTTTTTTTTTTTTTTGTCCTCATCTCACCAATAAGCTTATACGGGTCTTATGAAGCCGATATTTCAGTCTGTGGGCCCTCCGGCTTACCGCACTAGCTTAGGTCGCCTGACCAGTCCTGCTCGTTTTGGGACTTGGTGTAATCATAGGACAAACTATATTAATCTCAAATTACGTCCCCATCTCGTAAGAGGTAGCCAGATGTTTATCGAGCTATCCCCTTCTCCTTCATGATCCAAGCGAGCCATAGCAAATGCGGCTTTAAGCCATTCTTCACTTTTTGGGGGAAGGGAGTCTTTCCACCTTTTACATATCTCTCGCCGTGTGAGTATAATCATATATAGAAGTAGCCCGCGCTGGATCTGCGGTGCAGTCTGACAGAATAGTCCATCGTCCCCAAAGAGGACTAGTGACAAATTTACATCAATGTTAGCTTTGAAAATGTCTTGTAAAATGTCACCGATCCCCTTCCAAAAATTCTTTAATTCAGGACACTCAAAGAAGATATGAAGGTCATTAGCAGTTGGCATCAAACATCTAGGGCATTTTGGTGCTGGGGACGGAGCAAACTTAGCTATCTTGGCTGGGGTATAATAAAGCCTATGTATAACAAAGAAGTGGTTCTTCTTTAAGCTTGCAGGTTTAATAAATTTATATAGTACTTTCAGTGATGGCTCAAACAGGGCGTCTATACATGGTTCAAGAGGGTTTGATTCCAAACTAGGGTAGGGGATGGGATCTCCTGATCTTCCGCTTCTAACAAATAATTATACCACACTGATATCTCCTTCTTTATTGGGTGCGTGGAGTGGCACAAACTCTCTATATCCCAATTCCCTCTTGTTTCGCCTTTTTCTGCATCAAACCAGGATACCAGTTGTAAATATTTAAATCTGGAGAACCCTGTACCAATCCTAGCCCTCAATAGTTCCCATGAATGTATCCCCCTGGATCCAGCAGGTCAGACCAGATGTTTATGCCCGCACTCTTAATGGGTACCGCGAGGCTATCTCTAAGACAACAGGGAGTTCCAGGGAGCCCCAAATAGGTGCTAGATCGGAATAGTATCCTATCCCCCATCTAATTCTGACTTTGTACCATATTTCCAAAGCTGCCTTGAGGACCTTCAGACGTACTCTCTTGAAGTATTTTGGGGCCCCGAACTTATATAAAAACGCCTCACCTCCTCCTCCTCCCTCCATTCTTACCATTTCTCCCAACAGCATTCCCCACTCCGACTCATCCGGTTTCCCTAGCAGCATCCGAACTTCCTTAAATTGAAATGCTGCTGCGTACCAGTTTATATCAGGAAGAGCCAGACCCCTTTTTTTAATCTACGTCTCAATTTTTTCCATGACATCCTCACACCCTTGTCTCCCAAGATGAAACTCCCGATCTTACTCTGCACCTTACTGATGCACTTATATGGGAAGACCAAGGGTATTGTGGAAGAACAAATACGAAAGCTTGGGAAGAATAACCATCTTTACTAAATTAACTTTCCTGTAAATAGTTAAGGGGAGGTTCCTCCATCTAGCAAAGAGGCGGTCTATTTCTTTGGTAATTCTGTTCAGATTAATCTGGGGAATTTTTTCCAAATCTTTAACAATGATGATACCTAAGTATCTTAACTCATTGCTAGTTGTGCCTTTCCATTGATCTAAATTCCAGCACATCACCTCAGTCTTTCATGTATTTACTAGATAACCTGACAGGGTCCCAAACCTCTCCAAAAGCTCCTCCACCCGGGGAATAACCACCTCAGGATCGTTGGTGTACAGTATTAAGTCATCAGCATACAACGCTAACTTACAGCTATAGTGCTGAGACTTAAAGGGATAGATCGAATCATCTAATCTAATAGCTTGAGCTAACGGTTCAATATAAATGTTAAACAGGAGAGGCGAAATCGGGCAACCCTGCCGGGTCCCCCTCTGGATGTTAAAACTAAGGGTCAGGAGACCGTTCAACAGAATCCGAGCAGAGGCTCCCTGATAACAGTGTCTCAGGGTTTGAGTAAAAATCGGGCTGAATCCCATTACGTCTAGTACTTCCCAAAGGTACACCCAGCAAACCCTATCAAAGGCCTTGGCCGCATCCAAGGCAACTATGGCCAAAGGATCAGATCTTTCAATGGCCAAGTCGATATTTCCTATTAATAAATGAGTCTGTCTCTGGATGTATCTTCCAGGGACAAAGCCCTTCTGATCAATATGGATCAAGCCTGGAATCAATTTCGCCAATCTCCCCGCTAAAACGCCCATAAAGATCTTGTAATCGGCGTTCAGCAGGGAGATTGGACGATATGAATCGGCCTTTAACGGATCCTTGCCTGGTTTTAGAATCAGGACAATTGTAGCCTCCTTCCAAGACTCCGGGACTTTACCTGTGGGGCAGTACACTGAATTAAAGATGGTACCTAGTACCGGGGACAACTCCTCTACTAACAGTTTGTACACTTCATTCGGAAGCGAGTCCATACCTGCAGCCTTTTTATTCCTACATTTTTTGATTTGCTCAGTTATCTCCTCTACTGTAATGGGGGCCTCTAAATTTTTACGACTCTCCTCTGACAGAGAAGGCAAAGATTTAGTCCTCAACCATGTTTGTATAATATTTGGAGATGGAGCTAAATCCTCTTTATAGAGATCCGAAAGAGAGACAGCAAACAAGTTTGCATGTCTTCAAAGCTCCTCGATTTCTCCCCTTTGCTGTTAACTATCAGTTCGGTAATATTATTCTTAGATCGATTAGTTCTTGCTTTCCAGGCCAGTAGGGCACCTGCTTTCTCCCCATATTCAAAATTTTGCATATTCTTGGTATGCCATTGTGCCCTGCATTTTATATCTAATTTCCCCCTGTAATCCTGTCTTGCATCTTCTAGGTCACTCATAACTTGTCGCAAATGCCCTTGGTCCCCATGACTTAATCTGTTCCTCTCACTCTCTAACTTGGCTATTTTTTCCTCAATTAGTTTTAGGGCCCTAGCCTCAGCTCTATTCTTAGAACATATAAGACCATGGAACCTCCCTCTCAAATTTGCCTTATAGGCATCCCAAATAAAATCCATTGTTGTGGAGCCCATATTCAAAGAGAAAAATTCTAACGTGGACTGCTTTACGGCCTGAATAATTTCGGGATTCTGAAGCATTGCCCTATTGAGCGTCCATCTTGTCTGCATCGAGCGCCCTTTACCTTGAAGTGAAAACTGCACTGGGGCATGATCTGAAAGATGGCTTGGCAAAACTGAAATTCCCTCCAGGCCACCCAGAGTGGATCTATCCATCAATATATAGTCGATTCTGGAGGAGTGACGGTGCTTTTTGCTGTAATACGTATATCCCTGTAGATCTCCCTTCTTTGCCCTCCAAGCATCCACTAAGTCCAAGTCGTGTAACATGTTTACCAGTGCACGACGTACCCTAGGGCCCCAACATGATAACTCACGTTGGACCTATCTTTTGAAGGGTCCAAGAGAACATTGAAGTCTCCACCTATTATAATAGGAGGGGTTTCCATTATCAGTTTTGATTGCAACTTGCAGATGTATGTTGGATCGTCTACATTCGGGCCATAAAACGAAGCACAGACTAAATCTGAGTTTTCCAAAGCCAATTGTACGACCAACCACCTCCCAGTGTGATCCGACTGCGAATTTTTTATAGAACAGGGGGCTCCATGTTTAATCAAGATTGCTACACCCCTACTGTGGATAGTTTGCTGCGATGCAGAGTAGCATTTTATCCAGGGCACTCCCGAAAAAACAGACCGACTTTCCAAAAAGCTCAAATGCGTCTCCTGCAGAATACACACCTGAGCCGAGGAAAGTTCTAAATATTTTAAAATCAGCCTTTGCCTACGGGGACACCTTAACCCATTAACATTCCAGGAGGTAAAAATGATCCTACTGTCCCTTTTATTTTGGTTTCCTGCCATTGAACTGCTGATCTGTTACACCATCTTGACAATATTTCCTTAAATCTAAAGTGAGATGAGGTTCATTTTTTTATTTTTTACCCACTGCTCCCCACCCAGTGCATCCAGTACACCTCCCCCTCCCATCTCCCCCAATACCACCCCTGCCCATGAGGAACCCTCCCTTCCAATAGGCGAACCTATTCGGCCCCTTTCCCCCTTAGTGTAAAAACTATATGTATAATTTAAATCCTGCTATCAGCAAACAAAATATCAAATTATATCTCCCCTCTTCCTCAATGCCCTCCTTCCCCCCCGCTCAATTTTGATTTTCGCTATAAGTTCATCTGCCTCCTCGCTAGATCTAATCTGATACATATGATTCTTCCACATTACGCGTAATTGTGCAGGGAACTTTAACTGTGCCTTAGCCCCAATGCTATTCAACTCCTGCAATCTTTTCCCTAACTCCCACTGTCGTGTTGCTGTCACATAAGAAATATCTGATCTTATTTGAAAGGAGAAGGGACTAGAACCATTTGAAGTTACGGTACCTTCTTTGAGGGCGGATGTCAAAATCTGCTCCTTAACTGAATAAGTTAGGAAATTCACCAATATTTTCCTTGGCTTTTGTCTTGCAAGATTCCTTCTGAAGGAGTCGCGATGAACCCTTTGTATTTCCCTTACTAGATCTACTTCAGACGCGTTTTTAGCACTGTCTCTTTTAGCACAGATATCACAAACCCCTTTATGTCCGATCCTTCCAATGCTTCAGGGACATTCAAAAGCCGCAAGTTGTTTCTCCTGGAGTAATTCTCCAAGCGCTCGATATCGTCTTTCAGTTCTTTATTCTGGACCGTTAATTTCGCCAATTCCGTTGTAGTAGAATGCATGGTGTCCCTTATTTTAGGGATTTCCAGTTCAATTGCGTCTGTTCTTAATACGACTTCATCTAGCCTTTTGGCTAGTACTTCACAGGAAGCTTGAATAGCTGCCTGGTTTGCTTCAGAGACTGCAAATCTATTGGTCATTTCCGCTTGGTTTGCCTCGGACACAGTAAATCTATTGGCCATTTCATCCTTCATAGCCAATAATATATCGGCCAGGGAGTGAGACGTATCTGGAGTACCTGGCGTTCCTGTTGTATCGACTGGTTTTTCCATTATTGTGTTGTCTTCTGTGGTATTGAGAGAAGTGATGTTGGAGGCCTTAAGGGATTTCAGAGACACATCTGGAGGATCGTCTATGACTAAGACTGAATATCTATTTGATAAGCTCACTGATGGATGCGTACTTAATATCCCATCAGAGGCTATACCAGGCACTTTCACAACATTGCCCATCCCCCTATTGAGGAGCTTACAGAGCTGGATGTTTCTGCCAATAGACCGCCCTGACCCACGTTCTTAGATATATCACCTACTGAGGCTGTAGAGGTAGACATGACTTTATAGTAAGTTTTAAGCGAGGGTGTAATTTTAACCTTAGAGGGAACGACCCTCTTACCCCTTCCTTTTCCCTTACTAACGTCAGCCTCTTTGCCTTTTAGGTTGACACCATCTTCCGTGAAAGGTCCCTTATGCCTACGCTGTCGCGTGGATGTTTTTACCTCAGAAATTCCTGAAGAGGTTTGTGGAAACAGACTGGGTTTGATAATGTCGTGATTAAATGAGTGGGCAACTCTTGTTCGTAGAGTATATCTATTTATTTTTTGTGGGTGAAAATCTATTACCACAGGCCCACCTAACTTGCCAGCTTCTCCTGTCTCCATACACTTTCCTTGTGTCTCACCCTGTGCCTCTCTTACCTGGACTTTCTTCTCAGTTTGAAGATTATATAGGCCAAGCGCCGGGGGTATTAAGGCTTCATTTTTAGTGTCTCCCGTAAGAAAGAAGAATTTCTTCTTACCTTCGTTACCGCACTTAGAATATGCGTCCTCCAAAGCTTTGTGACACCAGACTCGGCGACACCCTACCTGAAGGTCTGCAACTACTCCTGGGACACTGCAAACACGGGGAGTTGGAGGCACTCATATGCTAGTACTGGCTCTGCCTCCCGCGACTCGGAACAGGAAAAGTGCTGAATCGCGCCTCCACCGAGTCCGAGCTGCTTCCTCCCACTAACCACGCCGACTGCTCCACTCTCCCTACCGCCGATATCAGTGTGACCGAGCCTGGAGGAAATCAGCTCCAGTCGCATTTCCTCAGGTACAGGGGGGTCAAAAAAAGAAAGAGGGGAGAGAAAAACTCCTCTAGCAGGGATCCATAGCTATTTGATAGAACCCAAGGGGAGCCGAGCCGCGGCCGTTTAGCTAGCGGCCGCCATGTTCCTCCGGTGTCTGCTTTCTCTTAGCCTGGTGTCATTTTTGATGGTTCTGGTCGCTGGATCCACCTATGAGGTTCTTCTTAGGAGTTTCTTCTTATGAGGGGGGGATGAGTTGGTGGTTCTGGGAGTGCTTGATGTTATCTCCCAGCACGCTGAAGGTGGTTCCCTGGGTCCCCTCACGCTGGGCAAGGTCAGTGGGTGGTGGGCGTTCCTCAGCTAACTTACTACAGCAGTGCCTAAGCCTTGTCAGCAGCAGTAGTGTAGGTCTCCCCCCTAGGCCCTACAGCCTGTACTCCGGCAGAGGTTCTCCCAGGATCAGTGGTGCCCCAACTGACTAAAAGATTTCCCTCCAAGCCTCTTATACCCCTAGGTCAGGTGACCCTCCTAAAGGCAGCAAAACATAACTCCTCCCACAGCCCGGAAGGTTCTGGAACCTTCCACATGTCTGGCTATGTGGCCCAAAGGCGGGGACGGATGGATACTGTATCCCTATGTCCCAGCCTGACCCTGGCTACTAGTGTGTATGTGTGCAAAACCCCTCTGCAGGAGCAGGGGCCTGTGGCAGCCATCTTGAGTGAGAGAGCACCTGCACCTCAGCACTGGTTAGCAGTGGTAAGGCGCCCGGAGACCTAGGTCCAGTAAAAATACGGTGGCAAAAATGAGGCGCAAAAGGGAAAAAAACAGGGCAAGACCACCCTAGGGCTGACAGGTCTAACACGCGTCCCCCCAGCCGAAAGAGGGAGAGCTTCCCAACCTCTAGGGAGTTCTCGTCGCTAAGGCGGAAAAACCGGGAGAGACCGTCAGCGTTGGCGTGGTCTACACCGGGTCGATGTTCCACCCGAAAGTCCATCCCCTGGAGGAAATGGACCACCTCAACAATTTGGGGTTTTCGCCTCTCATCTGCATGAGCCAGCGAAGGGGTCTGGTGTCGGTCTGGATCAGGAAGTGACAACCAAAAGGTATGGCCTCAACTTCTTTACAGCCCAAACCACGGCAAAGGCTTCTCGTTCGATGGTACTCCACCGCTGTTCCCGGGGGAGTAGTCTTCGGGAAATGAAGGCCACTGGCTGGTCTTGGCCATCGTCATTCAGCTGCGAGAGCACAGCTCCTATGCCATGCTCAGAAGCGTCTGTCTGCACGATAAATTCCCGTCCAAAGTCTGGAGTGCTGAGCACCGGTGCGGTGCACATTGCACGTTTGAGGGTCTCAAAGGCTTCCTGGCAGGCAGCCGTCCAGATGACTCTGCGTGGCTGCTTCTTTTAAGTCAATTCCGTCAAAGGGCCCACAATAGTTCCATATCCCTTGACGAATCGGCGGTAGTATCCCGTGAAGCCGAGAAAAGCCCGGACCTCTGTTTGGGTCTTGGGGGCTCCCAGGTCAAGATGGTCTCGATCTTGGCTTGGAGGGGTTGCACCTTTCCTCCGCCCACCAGATGTCCCAGGTACACGACAGATCCCTGTCCAATCTGGCACTTGCTGGCCTTGATGGTTAGACCAGCCCGTTGCAGAGCCTGTAGCACCTCCTGGAGATGCTCCAGATGGTCCTCCCAGCTGCTACTGAAGACAGCTATGTCATCCAGGTAGGCAGCAGAGAAGGCCTCTAGGCCAGACAGCACCTGGTTCACCAACCGCTGGAAAGTGGCGGTAGCATTTTTCAACCCGAAGGGCATCACCCGAAATTGAAAGTGGCCCTCGGGGGTGGAGAACGCAGTTTTCTCCCTTGCTCCTTCCGCCATGGCGATTTGCCAATAGCCTGACGTCAAATCAATGGTACTCAGATACCGGGCTGCTCCCAGCCGGTCAATGAGCTCATCGGCCCAAGGGATCGGGTGAGCGTCGGTCTTTGTGACTGAGTTGAGTCCGCGGTAATCCACACAGAACCGAAGTTCTGGTGTGGTGCCCGGTGGGGCCGCTTTCGGCACCAACACCACCGGACTAGCCCAAGGGCTACTGGAAGGCTCAATCACTCCCAGTTCTAGCATCTTGGTAACCTCACCCTGGATACTAGCCTTGACCTTATCGGACAGCCGGTAAGACTTGGTTTTACTGGCGGACTGTCCCCTGTGTCCACATCATGGGTACACAGGTGCGTGATGGAGAACAACGAGGCGTACTGCCCCAAGACCTGGCGGCAGTCCCTCTGTTGCTCTGGGGTCAAGGATGGGCGAGGACCACTCCCTCTACCAAACCATCCTTCTCATGGGCCGCCAGAAGGTCTGGAAGAGGCTCACTCTCCTCCTCCTCACTTCCATCTGTTATCATCAGAAGAGTGAGCTCTGAACGCTCCTGGTGTGGCTTCAGGCGGTTGACGTGGAACACCCTGTGGGGTTGACGGGGGTCTTCACATCAACGACATACGTGGTCTGGCCTTTCCTTTCCAAGATCTCAAACGGTCCAGTCCACCGGTCCTGGAGGGCGCTAAGCTCTCCTGGCTCCATGACCCACACCTTCTGTCCAGCGCCCAACTCTACCGTCCGAGCGTTCCGGTCATACCATTTCTTCATGACGGCCTGACTAGCCTCTAGGTTGTCCGAGGCTTCCTTCCACAGCTTGGCCACTTGGCTGCGGAATGCCAGCATATAGCTGACCACATCACGGGGAAGCTTCGAGGAAGACTTCTCCCACCCCTCCTTGACAAGACTGAGGGGCCCCGAACGGGGTGGCCATAGAGACAGCTCAAAGGGGCTGAAACCGACCCCCTTCTGCGACACCTCTCGGTAGGAGAAGAGCAGACAGGGTAAGAGGACGTCCCACTTTCTTCTCAAGTCCTCGGGTAGGCTCCTGATCATCCCCTTCAAGGTCTTGTTAAAACGCTCCCACGAGCCCGTTCGTCTGGGGGTGGTAAGGAGTGGAGAACCGGTAGGTCACTCCACACTCCTTCCACATGGCCTGCATGTAGGCCGACATGAAATTTGTGCCCCTATCTGACACCACTACCTTGGGGAATCCCACTCGGGTAAAAATCCCCATCAGGGCCCGCGCCACCACCGGTGCAGTGATGGTCCTCAGAGGTATTGCCTCTGGGTACCGGGTGGCGTGGTCTACCAGCACCAAAATGAACCTATGTCCCGCAGAAGTCGGCGGGTCCAACGGCCCGACAATGTCAATCCCTACCCGCTCAAAAGGGGTATCGACAACTGGGAGAGGTTCTAGAGGGACCTTCAGTTTAGTCCCTCTCTTGCCGCTACGCCTGGCAAGTGGTGCAGGTCTTGCAGAAAGTGTCAGAAGTGACGCGCATCCTGGGCCAGTAAAAATGTGGGACCAAACGCGCAAACGTCTTGTCCTGGCCCAGGTGTCCTGCTAGTGGTATTTCGTGTGCCAACTCTAGCAGAAAGGCTCGGTAGCATTGAGGGACCACTAAGGCCCTTGATGACCCAGGCACCGGAGCCTTAGGCTCACTGTAGAGGAGACCATCCTCCCAGTAGACATGGTAGTTACCAGTCTCTGTTCCAGTTGCTTAGGCTTTGGCCTGTTGCTGAATGCCTTCAAGCGTAGGGCACTCCTTCTGCGCCCGGCAAAATTCCTCCCGGGTAGGCCCTCCTTCCACCTTCCACTCTGCAGGGGTCGGCAGGTCCCCCACGGGAACACCATCCACCTCAGCGGACTCCGGGGCCACCTCCGCGGGCTCCCGATCCATCTCACCGGGTGTTCCCTCCTGGACATCTCCTCGTCCAGCAGTGGGCTGGGCCATTATTTCAGGCTCCAACCCGGGCCGAGTTCCTTGTCGGGCAGCCATGGACCGCGTGATGACGCAAGTCCATCCTGGTAATCCCAACATCTCAGCATGGGCATTGAACTCTACCTCCCTCCAGGCAGTATGTTCCAAGTCGTTACCCAGCAGACAGTCAACTGGCATGGCAGGGCTCACCGCAACCTTCAACAGGCCTGAGACTCCTCCTCATTCAAAGGGAACTTGGGCCACGGGGTAATGACCCAGGCTATTATCAGCCATAACAACCGGGTGGAATACCTCAGGAATCACCTGCTCTGGGGACACCAGCTGACGTCTCACCATCGTCATGCTGGCACCTGTGTCCCTCAGAGCCTCCACCTCCTCCCCGTTCACCAGGACCCTCTGCCGATACTTGGCAGTGTTCGAGTGTACCTGCACCCGTGGGATGATCTCTCTATCCCCCAGGGAAACTAAGGTCAAGCCTGTCCACTCACCTCCCCTACCTAGGGACAACTCCTCCCCAAGCGCTACACTGGCCACCCCGGGGCTCTTACCTCCTGTGGGGGCTGGGGTTCTCTTGCGACACTGGGGATCCCCTTGTAGTGTCCAACCTCCCCGCACTCGTAGCACCGGACAGTTCTGGGCTGCTGACTCCTGTCAGGGTAAGTGGGTTTCTGGAATCCAGATTGGGATGGGGAACCTACCCCTCTCCCAGGCGGTCTATTTTGGGGGCCTTTAAAGAACTCCCTCCTTTTATCTCCCCCGCTTTCTTCTGGGGGAACCCCTGTCCACCTTTCGGGGGTCCGCCCCGGCTCCCTTGTGGGACACCCGAGTGCTGACCCACGTGTCTGCCTCCTCTGCAAGCTCCCTCGGATTGGTCAGCTTGCGGTCCACCAAGTACTGGCGCAGCTCCGGAAAACATTTCTCTAGGAGGTGCTCTCTCAAGAACAGGTCGTACAGCCCTTTGTAATCATCAATGTTGCTGCCACGCACCCAACCCTCCAATGCCTTCCGGGCATAATCAAAAAAATCCACCCAGTTTTGTGTGTGAAGCTTGTGGCTGTTGCGGAACTTTTGGCGGTACTTCTCTGGGGTGAGGCCAAACTTCTTAAGCAGGGCCTCCTTCATGATAGGGTAGTTGGTCTGATCCCCCTTATCCAAGGTCAAAAGTGTGTCCCTTACTGGTGGAGGTATGTACCTGTAGAGACCTCCCCCAGTAGCTCTCAGGAACCCTATGGGCCACCAACGATACCTCGTACGCCGCCAACCACTTATCGATGTCATCTCCCACACTAAAACTGGTTATCACCTCTCTAGGTAGATAAAATTTGGGCTCCTGTGGAACCCCAGCAGGTACGCTGCCACCATTCAACTTGCCCTGCATCTCCATCTGCAAGGCTCGGAGCTCTAGTTCCTTCAGGCTAAGCTCATGCGCAAGCTTCCTTTCTTCCATGGCTAGCCTTGCCTGTTCTCCTTCCCTGTCCATCCTAGCAAGTTCTAACCTCAATTGCCTCTCCTCCCTCCTGTCTTCAAATTCCTCTGCAGACAAACTCCCCTCTGACGCACTACTGCCTGCCCTGGAACGTCTTCCTGGCAACACATTCTCACTAACAACAATGTGCAGTAGGTCCAGTTCTCCTGGGTCGTCTGCCTCCCTCTGCTCCTCGTCCCCTCTTCCCCCGGGTGGCGCCATTACCCATGCCCTCAAAGCTTTCTGAAGCACCTCCTTCCTGGCGCCTCGCTTGACGGACACCCCCTCTCTAGACAGAACTCCTTGAGCTGTGTCACCGTATACCTTTCTAGGTTGGCCAACTCAAACTCCATCCTGCTAGGTGGGGCCCCAGACAATTTAGGGAAAGGGTTCTAGACTGTAGGTAGCAGGTCTAACGCAGGAATGTACACAATCAGGCAATTCACAACAGAATTCTTAGCGCTTGCATTTCAATAGGTGTCCAATTGCGGCGCACACTGAGTCACTGTAGGGTGCTGCACAACACCAGTCCTTATCCCACCGCTGAACACCAATGTTGGAAACGGGGTTACCGAGTTCGGCACGGTAGCATGGCGCGAGGCGGGAAAGCACCCGAAGGCAATGTGTAAGGCAGTTGTGCAGCACACTCTTACTTTGACACAGGAATGCGGACGCAATAACGTGACACCACACCAGGCTTGTGTATTTAAAAACAAGATCTTTTATGTAAATCAATGCAGCATCAGATGAGGCAGATTAATTCAGGTCAACATTTAAAATCATTGCATTACTCAACTGGTGCGTATTTCAATTAAAGCATCCTAGCTCATCAACATTGTAGGCCACTAAAAGGCCGCAGGAATTATCTCCTAAACGTAGCACCAATAATGATCACAGGGTGCAATAATAAAACATGGGCCTAAAACATGCAGTTCACCTCGTGAATATTCAATCACTTATAAATGGCATTTCACGTTACATTTCAAACAGGGCCTGTGTTAATCTAGGCGCACCCACATTCAGTACAGTGGGCGTCGCAACTCCGGTACACCTGTAACATAAAACACTTCAACTCTTGGGGGTGTACACTTCAGCTCAATTCAATTAAGCACCTTCACACTAGGCAAAGACTTTGCAATTATAAGCATAGGCATCAGGCCTAGACAGTAATTAAAGCAGGCGTAATAATGAGACTAATGAGCAACGTAGGGAACTCCTCAACATGTCCTTTATTCTGGGGCCTTCCTGTAAGCGAGGGCTCCTGTGTCTCTCAGGGGTTAATTTGGGCCAGGCCCCCTCCTCTCCGGGGCCTCGCCTCGGGGGTATAAGGCTGGATGACTTCCCCCTAATTAGTACTCGGGTAATGGTGGCCCCCGGCCCCCAGGGGCGTCTCTGTGGGCCCTAGGGGCCTCCTGGGCTCACCTGTGGTGGTGGTCGTTGGTCGCTCTTCGACGTGACTGTCTGTCTCCCAGGCCGGCCCGTGTTCTGCAGGGCAGGGCCCGGTCGGGGTTCCTCGGCCTTCCGGCCGGAATTGCGGGTCATTGCGGGGGCCGGTATCACTCTCCTCCGGCCCCTGGGATTAGATGGGGAGATTGCGGGAAGTGGAGCGGGAGCCGGCAGTCCTCTCCGGCCGGCTTCCGTCTCCCTCTGTTGCTCCAGAGCTCTTCTCCGGCCTCCGTCGGCGCTGGGGGCGTGGCGGGAGCAAGCGCCCAATCGTTGCGCGGCCTTCCCGGGGCGCGGCCGATGACGCGGTCGGCGTCCCCGGTCTCCCAGCAACGGCGTCGGCGGAGCCTGGAGGCCTCGTTCGTCCCGCTAGGCCGCAGGTTCTTCACGCGGCCCCCTGGGCTGCGGCGGTGATCGTTTTGGGCCGCGACTTCGTCGGTGGGGCTCCCGGGCCCGGCGGTGACCTTTGGGGGTGATTTTAGAGGCTTCGGTGAGGGCGCAGACGGCGCGCCTCACCACCACGAACTCGGAGGGGCCTCCCTCGCCTCAGCAATTCTCCTCACGCGGCGGCGGCCGCGATGGCAGGGTCCAGTCACGAGGTCAGTGACTTGGGGTGCAATTTCTCCTTCGTGGAGGGATAGCGCGGGGCGCGCTGGCAGCCTGTGGGCAGTGCTGACTAGAAAGGTTCTTGGGGGGCAGCCCAGCAGCAGGCAGGAGTAGATAGGGGGTGAAGGTCTAGCGCTTCAGGGCACGGCGCTTTACCTGGTGATCCCCAGTTTGGCAGTTCAGGCTTCTGGCCTTGCTGGTCGGTCAGGCCTCACAAATTAAGGCTTCTTGCGGCTGTTCTTGGTTGGTTGTTTCTTATGAGGTTCTTCTTTTTTTTTTTTTTTTTGTCCTCATCTCACCAATAAGCTTATACGGGTCTTATGAAGCCGATATTTCAGTCTGTGGGCCCTCCGGCTTACCGCACTAGCTTAGGTCGCCTGACCAGTCCTGCTCGTTTTGGGACTTGGTGTAATCATAGGACAAACTATATTAATCTCAAATTACGTCCCCATCTCGTAAGAGGTAGCCAGATGTTTATCGAGCTATCCCCTTCTCCTTCATGATCCAAGCGAGCCATAGCAAATGCGGCTTTAAGCCATTCTTCACTTTTTGGGGGAAGGGAGTCTTTCCACCTTTTACATATCTCTCGCCGTGTGAGTATAATCATATATAGAAGTAGCCCGCGCTGGATCTGCGGTGCAGTCTGACAGAATAGTCCATCGTCCCCAAAGAGGACTAGTGACAAATTTACATCAATGTTAGCTTTGAAAATGTCTTGTAAAATGTCACCGATCCCCTTCCAAAAATTCTTTAATTCAGGACACTCAAAGAAGATATGAAGGTCATTAGCAGTTGGCATCAAACATCTAGGGCATTTTGGTGCTGGGGACGGGGCAAACTTAGCTATCTTGGCTGGGGTATAATAAAGCCTATGTATAACAAAGAAGTGGTTCTTCTTTAAGCTTGCAGGTTTAATAAATTTATATAGTACTTTCAGTGATGGCTCAAACAGGGCGTCTATACATGGTTCAAGAGGGGTTTGATTCCAAACTAGGGTAGGGGATGGGATCTCCTGATCTTCCGCTTCTAACAAATAATTATACCACACTGATATCTCCTTCTTTATTGGGTGCGTGGAGTGGCACAAACTCTCTATATCCCAATTCCCTCTTGTTTCAGCCTTTTTCTGCATCAAACCAGGATACCAGTTGTAAATATTTAAATCTGGAGAACCCTGTACCAATCCTAGCCCTCAATAGTTCCCATGAATGTATCCCCCTGGATCCAGCAGGTCAGACCAGATGTTTATGCCCGCACTCTTAATGGGTACCGCGAGGCTATCTCTAAGACAACAGGGAGTTCCAGGGGAGCCCCAAATAGGTGCTAGATCGGAATAGTATCCTATCCCCCATCTAATTCTGACTTTGTACCATATTTCCAAAGCTGCCTTGAGGACCTTCAGACGTACTCTCTTGAAGTATTTTGGGGCCCCGAACTTATATAAAAACGCCTCACCTCCTCCTCCTCCCTCCATTCTTACCATTTCTCCCAACAGCATTCCCCACTCCGACTCATCCGGTTTCCCTAGCAGCATCCGAACTTCCTTAAATTGAAATGCTGCTGCGTACCAGTTTATATCAGGAAGAGCCAGACCCCCTTTTTTTAATCTACGTCTCAATTTTTTCCATGACATCCTCACACCCTTGTCTCCCCAGATGAAACTCCCGATCTTACTCTGCACCTTACTGATGCACTTATATGGGAAGACCAAGGGTATTGTGGAGAACAAATACGAAAGCTTGGGAAGAATAACCATCTTTACTAAATTAACTTTCCTGTAAATAGTTAAGGGGAGGTTCCTCCATCTAGCAAAGAGGCGGTCTATTTCTTTGGTAATTCTGTTCAGATTAATCTGGGGAATTTTTCCAAATCTTTAACAATGATGATACCTAAGTATCTTAACTCATTGCTAGTTGTGCCTTTCCATTGATCTAAATTCCAGCACATCACCTCAGTCTTTCATGTATTTACTAGATAACCTGACAGGGTCCCAAACCTCTCCAAAAGCTCCTCCACCCGGGGAATAACCACCTCAGGATCGTTGGTGTACAGTATTAAGTCATCAGCATACAACGCTAACTTACAGCTATAGTGCTGAGACTTAAAGGGATAGATCGAATCATCTAATCTAATAGCTTGAGCTAACGGTTCAATATAAATGTTAAACAGGAGAGGCGAAATCGGGCAACCCTGCCGGGTCCCCCTCTGGATGTTAAAACTAAGGGTCAGGAGACCGTTCAACAGAATCCGAGCAGAGGCTCCCTGATAACAGTGTCTCAGGGTTTGAGTAAAAATCGGGCTGAATCCCATTACGTCTAGTACTTCCCAAAGGTACACCCAGCAAACCCTATCAAAGGCCTTGGCCGCATCCAAGGCAACTATGGCCAAAGGATCAGATCTTTCAATGGCCAAGTCGATATTTCCTATTAATAAATGAGTCTGTCTCTGGATGTATCTTCCAGGGACAAAGCCCTTCTGATCAATATGGATCAAGCCTGGAATCAATTTCGCCAATCTCCCCGCTAAAACGCCCATAAAGATCTTGTAATCGGCGTTCAGCAGGGAGATTGGACGATATGAATCGGCCTTTAACGGATCCTTGCCTGGTTTTAGAATCAGGACAATTGTAGCCTCCTTCCAAGACTCCAGGACTTTACCTGTGGGGCAGTACACTGAATTAAAGATGGTACCTAGTACCGGGGACAACTCCTCTACTAACAGTTTGTACACTTCATTCGGAAGCGAGTCCATACCTGCAGCCTTTTTATTCCTACATTTTTTGATTTGCTCAGTTATCTCCTCTACTGTAATGGGGGCCTCTAAATTTTTACGACTCTCCTCTGACAGAGAAGGCAAAGATTTAGTCCTCAACCATGTTTGTATAATATTTGGAGATGGAGCTAAATCCTCTTTATAGAGATCCGAAAAGAGAGACAGCAAACAAGTTTGCATGTCTTCAAAGCTCCTCGATTTCTCCCCTTTGCTGTTAACTATCAGTTCGGTAATATTATTCTTAGATCGATTAGTTCTTGCTTTCCAGGCCAGTAGGGCACCTGCTTTCTCCCCATATTCAAAATTTTGCATATTCTTGGTATGCCATTGTGCCCTGCATTTTATATCTAATTTCCCCCTGTAATCCTGTCTTGCATCTTCTAGGTCACTCATAACTTGTCGCAAATGCCCTTGGTCCCCATGACTTAATCTGTTCCTCTCACTCTCTAACTTGGCTATTTTTTCCTCAATTAGTTTTAGGGCCCTAGCCTCAGCTCTATTCTTAGAACATATAAGACCATGGAACCTCCCTCTCAAATTTGCCTTATAGGCATCCCAAATAAAATCCATTGTTGTGGAGCCCATATTCAAAGAGAAAAATTCTAACGTGGACTGCTTTACGGCCTGAATAATTTCGGGATTCTGAAGCATTGCCCTATTGAGCGTCCATCTTGTCTGCATCGAGCGCCCTTTACCTTGAAGTGAAAACTGCACTGGGGCATGATCTGAAAGATGGCTTGGCAAAACTGAAATTCCCTCCAGGCCACCCAGAGTGGATCTATCCATCAATATATAGTCGATTCTGGAGGAGTGACGGTGCTTTTTGCTGTAATACGTATATCCCTGTAGATCTCCCTTCTTTGCCCTCCAAGCATCCACTAAGTCCAAGTCGTGTAACATGTTTACCAGTGCACGACGTACCCTAGGGGCCCCAACATGATAACTCACGTTGGACCTATCTTTTGAAGGGTCCAAGAGAACATTGAAGTCTCCACCTATTATAATAGGAGGGGTTTCCATTATCAGTTTTGATTGCAACTTGCAGATGTATGTTGGATCGTCTACATTCGGGCCATAAAACGAAGCACAGACTAAATCTGAGTTTTCCAAAGCCAATTGTACGACCAACCACCTCCCAGTGTGATCCGACTGCGAATTTTTATAGAACAGGGGGCTCCATGTTTAATCAAGATTGCTACACCCCTACTGTGGATAGTTTGCTGCGATGCAGAGTAGCATTTTATCCAGGGCACTCCCGAAAAAACAGACCGACTTTCCAAAAAGCTCAAATGCGTCTCCTGCAGAATACACACCTGAGCCGAGGAAAGTTCTAAATATTTTAAAATCAGCCTTTGCCTACGGGGACACCTTAACCCATTAACATTCCAGGAGGTAAAAATGATCCTACTGTCCCTTTTATTTTGGTTTCCTGCCATTGAACTGCTGATCTGTTACACCATCTTGACAATATTTCCTTAAATCTAAAGTGAGATGAGGTTCATTTTTTTATTTTTTACCCACTGCTCCCCACCCAGTGCATCCAGTACACCTCCCCCTCCCATCTCCCCCAATACCACCCCTGCCCATGAGGAACCCTCCCTTCCAATAGGCGAACCTATTCGGCCCCTTTCCCCCCCTTAGTGTAAAAACTATATGTATAATTTAAATCCTGCTATCAGCAAACAAAATATCAAATTATATCTCCCCTCTTCCTCAATGCCCTCCTTCCCCCCCCGCTCAATTTTGATTTTCGCTATAAGTTCATCTGCCTCCTCGCTAGATCTAATCTGATACATATGATTCTTCCACATTACGCGTAATTGTGCAGGGAACTTTAACTGTGCCTTAGCCCCAATGCTATTCAACTCCTGCAATCTTTTCCCTAACTCCCACTGTCGTGTTGCTGTCACATAAGAAATATCTGATCTTATTTGAAAGGAGAAGGGACTAGAACCATTTGAAGTTACGGTACCTTCTTTGAGGGCGGATGTCAAAATCTGCTCCTTAACTGAATAAGTTAGGAAATTCACCAATATTTTCCTTGGCTTTTGTCTTGCAAGATTCCTTCTGAAGGGGTCGCGATGAACCCTTTGTATTTCCCTTACTAGATCTACTTCAGACGCGTTTTTTAGCACTGTCTCTTTTAGCACAGATATCACAAACCCCTTTATGTCCGATCCTTCCAATGCTTCAGGGACATTCAAAAGCCGCAAGTTGTTTCTCCTGGAGTAATTCTCCAAGCGCTCGATATCGTCTTTCAGTTCTTTATTCTGGACCGTTAATTTCGCCAATTCCGTTGTAGTAGAATGCATGGTGTCCCTTATTTTAGGGATTTCCAGTTCAATTGCGTCTGTTCTTAATACGACTTCATCTAGCCTTTTGGCTAGTACTTCACAGGAAGCTTGAATAGCTGCCTGGTTTGCTTCAGAGACTGCAAATCTATTGGTCATTTCCGCTTGGTTTGCCTCGGACACAGTAAATCTATTGGCCATTTCATCCTTCATAGCCAATAATATATCGGCCAGGGAGTGAGACGTATCTGGAGTACCTGGCGTTCCTGTTGTATCGACTGGTTTTTCCATTATTGTGTTGTCTTCTGTGGTATTGAGAGAAGTGATGTTGGAGGCCTTAAGGGATTTCAGAGACACATCTGGAGGATCGTCTATGACTAAGACTGAATATCTATTTGATAAGCTCACTGATGGATGCGTACTTAATATCCCATCAGAGGCTATACCAGGCACTTTCACAACATTGCCCATCCCCCTATTGAGGAGCTTACAGAGCTGGATGTTTCTGCCAATAGACCGCCCTGACCCACGTTCTTAGATATATCACCTACTGAGGCTGTAGAGGTAGACATGACTTTATAGTAAGTTTTAAGCGAGGGTGTAATTTTAACCTTAGAGGAACGACCCTCTTACCCCTTCCTTTTCCCTTACTAACGTCAGCCTCTTTGCCTTTTAGGTTGACACCATCTTCCGTGAAAGGTCCCTTATGCCTACGCTGTCGCGTGGATGTTTTTACCTCAGAAATTCCTGAAGAGGTTTGTGGAAACAGACTGGGTTTGATAATGTCGTGATTAAATGAGTGGGCAACTCTTGTTCGTAGAGTATATCTATTTATTTTTTGTGGGTGAAAATCTACTACCACAGGCCCACCTAACTTGCCAGCTTCTCCTGTCTCCATACACTTTCCTTG
Organism: Calotriton arnoldi; assembly: GCA_963921515.1. Taxonomy (NCBI): domain Eukaryota; kingdom Metazoa; phylum Chordata; class Amphibia; order Caudata; family Salamandridae; genus Calotriton; species Calotriton arnoldi. The sequence continues at coordinate 29,777 of CAWUFW010000075.1, read as the reverse complement.
TGTCTCACCCTGTGCCTCTCTTACCTGGACTTTCTTCTCAGTTTGAAGATTATATAGGCCAAGCGCCGGGGGTATTAAGGCTTCATTTTTAGTGTCTCCCGTAAGAAAGAAGAATTTCTTCTTACCTTCGTTACCGCACTTAGAATATGCGTCCTCCAAAGCTTTGTGACACCAGACTCGGCGACACCCTACCTGAAGGTCTGCAACTACTCCTGGGACACTGCAAACACGGGGAGTTGGAGGCACGCATATGCTAGTACTGGCTCTGCCTCCCGCGACTCGGAACAGGAAAAGTGCTGAATCGCGCCTCCACCGAGTCCGAGCTGCTTCCTCCCACTAACCACGCCGACTGCTCCACTCTCCCTACCGCCGATATCAGTGTGACCGAGCCTGGAGGAAATCAGCTCCAGTCGCATTTCCTCAGGTACAGGGGGGGGGGGTCAAAAAAAGAAAGAGGGGGAGAGAAAAACTCCTCTAGCAGGGATCCATAGCTATTTGATAGAACCCAAGGGGGAGCCGAGCCGCGGCCGTTTAGCTAGCGGCCGCCATGTTCCTCCGGTGTCTGCTTTCTCTTAGCCTGGTGTCATTTTTGATGGTTCTGGTCGCTGGATCCACCTATGAGGTTCTTCTTAGGAGTTTCTTCTTATGAGGGGGGGATGAGTTGGTGGTTCTGGGAGTGCTTGATGTTATCTCCCAGCACGCTGAAGGTGGTTCCCTGGGTCCCCTCACGCTGGGCAAGGTCAGTGGGTGGTGGGCGTTCCTCAGCTAACTTACTACAGCAGTGCCTAAGCCTTGTCAGCAGCAGTAGTGTAGGTCTCCCCCTAGGCCCTACAGCCTGTACTCCGGCAGAGGTTCTCCCAGGATCAGTGGTGCCCCAACTGACTAAAAGATTTCCCTCCAAGCCTCTTATACCCCTAGGTCAGGTGACCCTCCTAAAGGCAGCAAAACATAACTCCTCCCACAGCCCGGAAGGTTCTGGAACCTTCCACATGTCTGGCTATGTGGCCCAAAGGCGGGACGGATGGATACTGTATCCCTATGTCCCAGCCTGACCCTGGCTACTAGTGTGTATGTGTGCAAAACCCCTCTGCAGGAGCAGGGGCCTGTGGCAGCCATCTTGAGTGAGAGAGCACCTGCACCTCAGCACTGGTTAGCAGTGGTAAGGCGCCCGGAGACCTAGGTCCAGTAAAAATACGGTGGCAAAAATGAGGCGCAAAGGGAAAAAAACAGGGCAAGACCACCCTAGGGCTGACAGGTCTAACACGCGTCCCCCCAGCCGAAAGAGGGAGAGCTTCCCAACCTCTAGGGAGTTCTCGTCGCTAAGGCGGAAAAACCGGGAGAGACCGTCAGCGTTGGCGTGGTCTACACCGGGTCGATGTTCCACCCGAAAGTCCATCCCCTGGAGGGAAATGGACCACCTCAACAATTTGGGGTTTTCGCCTCTCATCTGCATGAGCCAGCGAAGGGGTCTGGTGTCGGTCTGGATCAGGAAGTGACAACCAAAAAGGTATGGCCTCAACTTCTTTACAGCCCAAACCACGGCAAAGGCTTCTCGTTCGATGGTACTCCACCGCTGTTCCCGGGGAGTAGTCTTCGGGAAATGAAGGCCACTGGCTGGTCTTGGCCATCGTCATTCAGCTGCGAGAGCACAGCTCCTATGCCATGCTCAGAAGCGTCTGTCTGCACGATAAATTCCCGTCCAAAGTCTGGAGTGCTGAGCACCGGTGCGGTGCACATTGCACGTTTGAGGGTCTCAAAGGCTTCCTGGCAGGCAGCCGTCCAGATGACTCTGCGTGGCTGCTTCTTTTAAGTCAATTCCGTCAAAGGGCCCACAATAGTTCCATATCCCTTGACGAATCGGCGGTAGTATCCCGTGAAGCCGAGAAAAGCCCGGACCTCTGTTTGGGTCTTGGGGGCTCCCAGGTCAAGATGGTCTCGATCTTGGCTTGGAGGGGTTGCACCTTTCCTCCGCCCACCAGATGTCCCAGGTACACGACAGATCCCTGTCCAATCTGGCACTTGCTGGCCTTGATGGTTAGACCAGCCCGTTGCAGAGCCTGTAGCACCTCCTGGAGATGCTCCAGATGGTCCTCCCAGCTGCTACTGAAGACAGCTATGTCATCCAGGTAGGCAGCAGAGAAGGCCTCTAGGCCAGACAGCACCTGGTTCACCAACCGCTGGAAAGTGGCGGTAGCATTTTTCAACCCGAAGGGCATCACCCGAAATTGAAAGTGGCCCTCGGGGGTGGAGAACGCAGTTTTCTCCCTTGCTCCTTCCGCCATGGCGATTTGCCAATAGCCTGACGTCAAATCAATGGTACTCAGATACCGGGCTGCTCCCAGCCGGTCAATGAGCTCATCGGCCCAAGGGATCGGGTGAGCGTCGGTCTTTGTGACTGAGTTGAGTCCGCGGTAATCCACACAGAACCGAAGTTCTGGTGTGGTGCCCGGTGGGGCCGCTTTCAGCACCAACACCACCGGACTAGCCCAAGGGCTACTGGAAGGCTCAATCACTCCCAGTTCTAGCATCTTGGTAACCTCACCCTGGATACTAGCCTTGACCTTATCGGACAGCCGGTAAGACTTGGTTTTTACTGGCGGACTGTCCCCTGTGTCCACATCATGGGTACACAGGTGCGTGATGGAGAACAACGAGGCGTACTGCCCCAAGACCTGGCGGCAGTCCCTCTGTTGCTCTGGGGTCAAGGATGGGGCGAGGACCACTCCCTCTACCAAACCATCCTTCTCATGGGCCGCCAGAAGGTCTGGAAGAGGCTCACTCTCCTCCTCCTCACTTCCATCTGTTATCATCAGAAGAGTGAGCTCTGAACGCTCCTGGTGTGGCTTCAGGCGGTTGACGTGGAACACCCTGTGGGGTTGACGGGGGGTCTTCACATCAACGACATACGTGGTCTGGCCTTTCCTTTCCAAGATCTCAAACGGTCCAGTCCACCGGTCCTGGAGGGCGCTAAGCTCTCCTGGCTCCATGACCCACACCTTCTGTCCAGCGCCCAACTCTACCGTCCGAGCGTTCCGGTCATACCATTTCTTCATGACGGCCTGACTAGCCTCTAGGTTGTCCGAGGCTTCCTTCCACAGCTTGGCCACTTGGCTGCGGAATGCCAGCATATAGCTGACCACATCACGGGGAAGCTTCGAGGAAGACTTCTCCCACCCCTCCTTGACAAGACTGAGGGGCCCCCGAACGGGGTGGCCATAGAGCAGCTCAAAGGGGCTGAAACCGACCCCCTTCTGCGACACCTCTCGGTAGGAGAAGAGCAGACAGGGTAAGAGGACGTCCCACTTTCTTCTCAAGTCCTCGGGTAGGCTCCTGATCATCCCCTTCAAGGTCTTGTTAAAACGCTCCACGAGCCCGTTCGTCTGGGGGTGGTAAGGAGTGGAGAACCGGTAGGTCACTCCACACTCCTTCCACATGGCCTGCATGTAGGCCGACATGAAATTTGTGCCCCTATCTGACACCACGACCTTGGGGAATCCCACTCGGGTAAAAATCCCCATCAGGGCCCGCGCCACCACCGGTGCAGTGATGGTCCTCAGAGGTATTGCCTCTGGGTACCGGGTGGCGTGGTCTACCAGCACCAAAATGAACCTATGTCCCGCAGAAGTCGGCGGGTCCAACGGCCCGACAATGTCAATCCCTACCCGCTCAAAAGGGGTATCGACAACTGGGAGAGGTTCTAGAGGGACCTTCAGTTTAGTCCCTCTCTTGCCGCTCGCCTGGCAAGTGGTGCAGGTCTTGCAGAAAGTGTCAGAAGTGACGCGCATCCTGGGCCAGTAAAAATGTGGGACCAAACGCGCAAACGTCTTGTCCTGGCCCAGGTGTCCTGCTAGTGGTATTTCGTGTGCCAACTCTAGCAGAAAGGCTCGGTAGCATTGAGGGACCACTAAGGCCCTTGATGACCCAGGCACCGGAGCCTTAGGCTCACTGTAGAGGAGACCATCCTCCCAGTAGACATGGTAGTTACCAGTCTCTGTTCCAGTTGCTTAGGCTTTGGCCTGTTGCTGAATGCCTTCAAGCGTAGGGCACTCCTTCTGCGCCCGGCAAAATTCCTCCCGGGTAGGCCCTCCTTCCACCTTCCACTCTGCAGGGGTCGGCAGGTCCCCCACGGGAACACCATCCACCTCAGCGGACTCCGGGGCCACCTCCGCGGGCTCCCGATCCATCTCACCGGGTGTTCCCTCCTGGACATCTCCTCGTCCAGCAGTGGGCTGGGCCATTATTTCAGGCTCCAACCCGGGCCGAGTTCCTTGTCGGGCAGCCATGGACCGCGTGATGACGCAAGTCCATCCTGGTAATCCCAACATCTCAGCATGGGCATTGAACTCTACCTCCCTCCAGGCAGTATGTTCCAAGTCGTTACCCAGCAGACAGTCAACTGGCATGGCAGGGCTCACCGCAACCTTCAACAGGCCTGAGACTCCTCCTCATTCAAAGGGAACTTGGGCCACGGGGTAATGACCCAGGCTATTATCAGCCATAACAACCGGGTGGAATACCTCAGGAATCACCTGCTCTGGGGACACCAGCTGACGTCTCACCATCGTCATGCTGGCACCTGTGTCCCTCAGAGCCTCCACCTCCTCCCCGTTCACCAGGACCCTCTGCCGATACTTGGCAGTGTTCGAGTGTACCTGCACCCGTGGGATGATCTCTCTATCCCCCAGGGAAACTAAGGTCAAGCCTGTCCACTCACCTCCCCTACCTAGGGACAACTCCTCCCCAAGCGCTACACTGGCCACCCCGGGGCTCTTACCTCCTGTGGGGGCTGGGGTTCTCTTGCGACACTGGGGATCCCCTTGTAGTGTCCAACCTCCCCGCACTCGTAGCACCGGACAGTTCTGGGCTGCTGACTCCTGTCAGGGTAAGTGGGTTTCTGGAATCCAGATTGGGATGGGGAACCTACCCCTCTCCCAGGCGGTCTATTTTGGGGGCCTTTAAAGAACTCCCTCCTTTTATCTCCCCCGCTTTCTTCTGGGGAACCCCTGTCCACCTTTCGGGGGTCCGCCCGGCTCCCTTGTGGGACACCCGAGTGCTGACCCACGTGTCTGCCTCCTCTGCAAGCTCCCTCGGATTGGTCAGCTTGCGGTCCACCAAGTACTGGCGCAGCTCCGGAAAACATTTCTCTAGGAGGTGCTCTCTCAAGAACAGGTCGTACAGCCCTTTGTAATCATCAATGTTGCTGCCACGCACCCAACCCTCCAATGCCTTCCGGGCATAATCAAAAAATCCACCCAGTTTTGTGTGTGAAGCTTGTGGCTGTTGCGGAACTTTTGGCGGTACTTCTCTGGGGTGAGGCCAAACTTCTTAAGCAGGGCCTCCTTCATGATAGGGTAGTTGGTCTGATCCCCCTTATCCAAGGTCAAAAGTGTGTCCCTTACTGGTGGAGGTATGTACCTGTAGAGACCTCCCCCAGTAGCTCTCAGGAACCCTATGGGCCACCAACGATACCTCGTACGCCGCCAACCACTTATCGATGTCATCTCCCACACTAAAACTGGTTATCACCTCTCTAGGTAGATAAAATTTGGGCTCCTGTGGAACCCCAGCAGGTACGCTGCCACCATTCAACTTGCCCTGCATCTCCATCTGCAAGGCTCGGAGCTCTAGTTCCTTCAGGCTAAGCTCATGCGCAAGCTTCCTTTCTTCCATGGCTAGCCTTGCCTGTTCTCCTTCCCTGTCCATCCTAGCAAGTTCTAACCTCAATTGCCTCTCCTCCCTCCTGTCTTCAAATTCCTCTGCAGACAAACTCCCCTCTGACGCACTACTGCCTGCCCTGGAACGTCTTCCTGGCAACACATTCTCACTAACAACAATGTGCAGTAGGTCCAGTTCTCCTGGGTCGTCTGCCTCCCTCTGCTCCTCGTCCCCTCTTCCCCCCGGGTGGGCCATTACCCATGCCCTCAAAGCTTTCTGAAGCACCTCCTTCCTGGCGCCTCGCTTGACGGACACCCCCTCTCTAGACAGAACTCCTTGAGCTGTGTCACCGTATACCTTTCTAGGTTGGCCAACTCAAACTCCATCCTGCTAGGTGGGGCCCCAGACAATTTAGGGAAAGGGTTCTAGACTGTAGGTAGCAGGTCTAACGCAGGAATGTACACAATCAGGCAATTCACAACAGAATTCTTAGCGCTTGCATTTCAATAGGTGTCCAATTGCGGCGCACACTGAGTCACTGTAGGGTGCTGCACAACACCAGTCCTTATCCCACCGCTGAACACCAATGTTGGAAACGGGGTTACCGAGTTCGGCACGGTAGCATGGCGCGAGGCGGGAAAGCACCCGAAGGCAATGTGTAAGGCAGTTGTGCAGCACACTCTTACTTTGACACAGGAATGCGGACGCAATAACGTGACACCACACCAGGCTTGTGTATTTAAAAACAAGATCTTTTATGTAAATCAATGCAGCATCAGATGAGGCAGATTAATTCAGGTCAACATTTAAAATCATTGCATTACTCAACTGGTGCGTATTTCAATTAAAGCATCCTAGCTCATCAACATTGTAGGCCACTAAAAGGCCGCAGGAATTATCTCCTAAACGTAGCACCAATAATGATCACAGGGTGCAATAATAAAACATGGGCCTAAAACATGCAGTTCACCTCGTGAATATTCAATCACTTATAAATGGCATTTCACGTTACATTTCAAACAGGGCCTGTGTTAATCTAGGCGCACCCACATTCAGTACAGTGGGCGTCGCAACTCCGGTACACCTGTAACATAAAACACTTCAACTCTTGGGGGTGTACACTTCAGCTCAATTCAATTAAGCACCTTCACACTAGGCAAAGACTTTGCAATTATAAGCATAGGCATCAGGCCTAGACAGTAATTAAAGCAGGCGTAATAATGAGACTAATGAGCAACGTAGGGAACTCCTCAACATGTCCTTTATTCTGGGGCCTTCCTGTAAGCGAGGGCTCCTGTGTCTCTCAGGGGTTAATTTGGGCCAGGCCCCTCCTCTCCGGGGCCTCGCCTCGGGGTATAAGGCTGGATGACTTCCCCTAATTAGTACTCGGGTAAAGGTGGCCCCCGGCCCCCAGGGGCGTCTCTGTGGGCCCTAGGGGCCTCCTGGGCTCACCTGTGGTGGTGGTCGTTGGTCGCTCTTCGACGCGACTGTCTGTCTCCCGGGCCGGCCCGTGTTCTGCAGGGCAGGGCCCGGTCGGGGTTCCTCGGCCTTCCGGCCGGAATTGTGGGTCGTTGCAGGCGCCGGTATCACTCTCCTCCGGCCCCCGGGAGTCCTCTCCGGCCGGCTTCCCGTCTCCCTCTGCTGCTCCGGACCTCTTCTCCGGCCTCCGTCGGCGCTGGGGGCGTGGCGGGAGCCGGCGCCCAATCGTTGCGCGGCCTTCCCGGGGGCGCGGCCGATGACGCGGTCGGCGTCCCCGGTCTCCCAGCAATGGCGTCGGCGGAGCCTGGAGGCCTCGTTCGTCCCGCTAGGCCGCAGGTTCTTCACGCTGCCCCCTGGGCTGCGGCGGTGATCGTTTTGGGCCGCGACTTCGTCGGTGGGGCTCCCGGGCCCGGCGGTGACCTTTGGGGGTGATTTTAGAGGGTTCGTTGAGGGCGCGGACGGCGCACCTCACCACCACGAACTCGGAGGGGCCTCCCTCGTCTCAGCAATTCTCCTCACGCGGCGGCGGCGCCGCGACGGCAGGGGCCAGTCACGAGGTCAGTGACTTGGGGGGCAATTTCTCCTTCGTGGAGGGATAGCGCGGGGCGCGCTGGCAGCCTGTGGGCAGGGCTGACTAGAAAGGTTCTTGGGGGGCAGCCCAGCAGCAGGCAGGAGTAGATAGGGGGTGAAGGTCTAGACCTCAGGGCACGGCGCTTTACCTGGTGATCCCCAGTTTGGCAGTTCAGGCTTCTGGCCTTGCTGGTCGGTCAGGCCTCACAAATTAAGGCTTCTTGCGGCTGTTCTTGGTTGGTTGTTTCTTATGAGGTTCTTCTTAGGAGTTTCTTCTTATGAGGGGGGGAATGAGTTGGTGGTTCTGGGAGTGCTTGATGTTATCTCCCAGCACGCTGAAGGTGGTTCCCTGGGTCCCCTCACGCTGGGCAAGGTCAGCGGGTGGTGGGCGTTCCTCAGCTAACTTACTACAGCAGTGCCTAAGCCTTGTCAGCAGCAGTAGTGTAGGTCTCCCCCTAGGCCCTACAGCCTGTACTCCGGCAGAGGTTCTCCCAGGATCAGTGGTGCCCCAACTGACTAAAAGATTTCCCTCCAAGCCTCTTATACCCCTAGGTCAGGTGACCCTCCTAAAGGCGGCAAAACATAACTCCTCCCACAGCCCGGAAGGTTCTGGAACCTTCCACATGTCTGGCTATGTGGCCCAGAGGCGGGGACGGGATGGATACTGTATCCCTATGTCCCAGCCTGACCCTGGCTACTAGTGTGTATGTGTGCAAGGCCCCTCTGCAGGAGCAGGGGCCTGTGGCAGCCATCTTGAGTGAGAGAGCACCTGCACCTCAGCACTGGTTAGCAGTGGTAAGGCGCCCGGAGACCTAGGTCCAGTAAAAATACGATGGCAAAAATGAGGCGCAAAAGGGAAAAAAACAGGGCAAGACCACCCTAGGGCTGACAGGTCTAACAGTCATCCAGGGGTATCTAGGTTGCAATGCACAGGTTCCCCCTCTTATACTACAAAGAAGGGAGGGACTAGCTCTATGACCCCACCTATGGGAGGGTCAGGGGAGTGGGTGGCTACACCCACTTCCCTTTGTCCAGTTTCGTGCCAGAACAGGGGCAGGTAGCCCCTGAGCCGGTTTGAACTGGCATATGCACAGAGGAGCCTTCTGCTCCCCCAGTGCAGGATTTCAAAGCACTCTAGGAGTGCACCCACCCAGGCCCAATACACTAAACCCTGTCTGGGAGGTGGTCACACCCCCTTGGGACAGGATATCTATTGTTGGGCTTCCTCCACTGCGAGTGTTGGTCATCAGCAGGAGGGCAGCCCAGTGTCTGTGACTGGTGGCATCCATTTTGTGATGCCAGGGCTCTTCAGGATTCTACCGCGTTTCCACAGTAGCTACATGTCTATCCCTCTAGAAGGGTGGGATCATACTCCCACACCAGTTACTGGTGTGGGGGTATGATTCCAAAGTGTTTGACACCAAACACGACATGTTTTGATGCAGCCATTCCAAAGTTAGCATTTATCGCGAGGATATAATGCACTTAAGAGTATATGGTTTGACTGCATTCACAAACAGCCCCAGAGAATGGACTCTGAGGGCTGCAGAGGGGCCCTGCTCAGGCAGAGGCACCCCTTCACATAGAAACTAAGCACCCTGCCCTCAGGATTGATAGGGCCTGCCTTAGGGGTGACTGACAAGACTGACAAGTCTCAATGTGTGTGCAGGAGAGATATAGGGGACCTATATCTCAGTGAGGGGTGCTAGCACTTCCTCACCCAGGCTGCAGTAGCAGGCCTGCGGTGTCAGATTTAGTCTGCTTCCCAGGGGTGGCATAATACATGCTTCAGCCCCTGGTAGGCCTGTGAAGTACCTATGCCCTTGGTACCTAAGGTACCATATACTAGGGACTCATAAGGTACCACAGTATCCAATCACTAGTGCACCTAGATTGCACTCCAATTCGTTTAGAGAGAACAGAGAGGCTGGGGCCCTGATTGGCAGGGTCCCAGCCAGACTATAGCCAGAAACCAGTGTAAACATCAGAAAAAAGTGGGGGCAACATAAGAGGCAGATCCTACTCTCCTACACAACCCCCCAAATGCAGGGACACTAAACTAACCTTGACCAGTTGAGTCTTCGTGTTCAAAGTGGAAATACCTTGAGAGTCCATCTGCATTGGCATGTTGGGTCCCAGGTCTATGTTCCAATGTATAGTCCATCCCCTGTAGGGAAATGGACCACCTCAAAAGTTTTGGGTTTTCTCCTTTCATCTGTTTAAGCCATAGGAGGGGCTTGTGGTCAGTCTGAACTATGAAGTGAGTGCCAAACAAGTATGGCCTCAGCTTCTTCAGGGCCCACACCACAGCAAAGGCCTCCCTCTCTATAGCTGACCAACGTTTCACTCTAGGGGTCAGCCTTCTGCTAATGAAAGCTACTGGCTGGTCTTGACCTTCATCATTCAGTTGAGACAGTACAGCTCCCACACCCAGCTCAGAAGCATCTGTTTGGACAATGAACTTTTTGGTGTAGTCTGCACTCTGTAAGATGGGGGCAGTGCACATGCCCTGCTTTAGGTCTTCAAATGCCTTCTGACAGCTAGCTGTCCACTGAACCTTTTTTGGCATTTTCTTGGAGGTCAGATCATTCAAGGGGGTCACTATAGATCCATATCCCTTCACAAACCTCCTATAGTACCCAGTCAGGCCTAAGAAGGCTCTCACCTGTGTCTGGGTGGTTGGAGCAACCCATTCTATTATGGTTTGGATTTTGCTCTGTAAAGGCTGAACCTGGCCTCCACCCACAAGGTGGCCCAGGTATACAACCTGACTCTGCCCTATCTGGCACTTAGTGGCCTTGATAGTGAGGCCTGCTTTCTGCAGAGCCTCCAAAACATTTCTGAGGTGGACCAGGTGATCCTGCCAGGAGGAACTAAAGACAGCAATATCATCTAGATAAGCTGAGCAATACTTTTCCATCCCTGCCAGAACTTTATTCACCAACCTCTGAAAAGTGGCAGGTGCATTTTTCAATCCAAAGGGCATCACCGCAAAGTGGTAGTGCCCACCAGGGGTTGAAAATGCTGTTTTGGCTTTTGAATCATCAGCTAACCTGATCTGCCAGTAGCCAGCTGTTAGGTCAAATGTACTTAGATACTTGGCTGAGGCCAAAGTATCAATCAGCTCATCTGCCCTTGGTATGGGATAGGCATCAGTCCTAGTGACTGCATTGAGGCCTCTGTAGTCTACACAAAACCACATTTCTTTCTTACCACCCTGGGTATGAGGCTTGGGTACTAGGACTACTGGGCTAGCCCAGGAGCTATCTGAGGGCTCAATCACACCTAACTCCAACATTTTCTGGACTTCAGTCCTGATACAGTCCCTGACATGGTCAGGTTGCATGTAGATTTTACTCTTGACAGGCAGACTGTCTCCAGTGTCCACCTCATGGGTGCACCAGGAAGTCTGACTAGGGGTCAGGCTAAACATATGTCTGTACTGTTGCAGAATTTGTCTGCACTCAGTTTGCTGATGGTCAGTGAGGCTGCTTGCCAAAGCAACACCATCTACTGACCCATCATCAGGGTTCTGCGAGAGCAGGTCAGGGAGAGGGTCACTCTCCTCCTCCTGTTCCTCATCAGTTGCCATGAGCAAGCCCATGTCAGCCCTGTCAACATATGGTTTTAATCTGTTGACATGGAGCACCCTCAGGGGGCTCCTGGGAGTTCCAAGATTCACCAGATAGGTGACTTCTCCCTTCTGTTCAACTATTGTATGGGGGCCACTCCACTTGTCTTGGAGGGCTGCTGGGGCCACAGGCTCCAACACCCACACTTTCTGGCCTGGCTGGTATACAGTCAGTACAGCCTTTTGGTCATGCCAAGCTTTTTGTAATTCTTGGCTGGCCTCCAGGTTTTTGGTGGCCTTTTTCATATACTCAGCCATCCTGGAGCGGAGACCAAGTACATAGTCCATCACATCTTGTTTGGGGGGCTTGAGAGGTAACTCCCAGCCCTCTTTTACCAAACATAATTGACCTCTTACAGGATGCCCAAACAGAAGCTCAAATGGGCTGTAACCAACCCCCTTCTGTGGAACTTCTCTGTATGCAAACAACAGGCAGGGAAGAAGAAGGTCCCATTTCCGCCTAAGCTTCTCTGGGAGTCCTTTAATCATTCCCTTCAGGGTTTTGTTGAAGCGTTCAACTAAACCATTGCATTGTGGGTGATAGGGGGTGGTGAACTTATAAGTTACACCACACTCCTTCCACATTGCTTTCAAGTATCCTGACATGAAGTTGGTACCTCTGTCAGAGATGACCTCCTTTGGGAAACCCACTCTGTAGAAAACTCCAATGAGGGCTCTTGCCACCACAGGGGCTGTGGTGGTCCTCAGGGGAATTGCCTCTGGGTACCTGGTGGCATGATCCACTACCACCAGGATAAATCTGTGCCCAGATGCAGTTTGAGGGTCAAGGGGACCAACAATGTCAATCCTACCCTTTCAAAGGGTACCCCCACCACAGGTAGTGGTATCAGGGGGGCCTTTGTTGTGCCACCTGCCTTGCCACTGGCTTGGCATGAGACACAGGAGCGACAAAACTCCTTTGTGTCTTCTGACATATGTGGCCAATGAAAATGTGGAACAAGCCTGTCCCAGGTCTTGTTTTGGCCCAAGTGACCTGCCAAAGGGATGTCATGTGCTAGGGTCAAGAGGAACCCCCTAAACTTCTGAGGTATTACCAACCTCCTGGTGGCTCCAGGGGCTGGATCTCTACCTTCAGAATATAGGAGTCCCACATCCCAATAAACTTTATGGGACCCACTAGCACTCCCAGCAGCCTCAGCAGCAGCCTGCTGTCTGAGGTGTTCAAGAGAGGGGCAGCACTGTTGCTCCTTACTCAGATCTTCCCTAGAAGGGCCCCCTGCCCCCAAGAACTCAACCTGGTCTGGCTCAAGTCCCTCTGGGGCAGTTCCTTCTTCAGGGTCTGCTTCTCCTCCCTCAAGAGGGGAATCTGTGATCTGAGACAGAGGGGAAGGCACTGCCTTAACCCTACTGCTCCTCTTCTTGGGAAGCATCTGGTCCATAATTTCAGGATCCAGCGCTTGTTCAGTGTCATGCATTTTGGCCTGTGACCTGGTCACAGCAAATATCTCTGCAGGGATGCCCAACATCTCAGCATGAGTCCATAACTCTACTTCAGACCAGGCTGAAGTCTCTAGATCATTGCCCAACAGACATTCTACAGGGAGGTCTGCACTGACTACAACCTTCTTGGGGCCAGTTACCCCTCCCCAGGAGAAATTCACAACTGCCAGACTATGGTTGGTCCTGGTGTTGCTTGCATTGGTCACCTGGTACATTTCACCCAGGATGATCTGTCCAGGGTCCACAAGATCCTCTGCCACCATGGTGACACTAGCACCTGTGTCCCTAAATGCCAAAGCCTGTTTGCCATTAATTACAGGCTGCTGTTTGTATTTGCCCAGATTACTGGGGCTCACTAGGAAGGACATGTCAATGTCTCCATCACAAATCAGCATTGCCTGAGTGGGTTCTCTGGCCAGGCCAGAGTCCACTTCAGAACCCAGGTTCAACCCTACTACACCCTTTTTCTGAGTACCACCTCTACCAGTAGCTGAACTAGGGGGAACAGTTGCCTTAGGGGAAGGAGTGGTGGTGGTTTGGTCTTTGGACTTGTTACAATCAGAAGTCCAGTGCCCTTTCTGTTTACAGAATTTGCACCAGGGCTTCTTTTGGCCTTTTCCCTTGTTGGATTGTGACTCCCCACCAGATGCAGTTTTTTGGGGCCCTTGTGAAGACTTCTGGTCTTTTGACTTATCCCCACTTTTCTCGGAGCCCTTCTGATCCTGCTTCTTTGTGTCACCCCCTTGGTTCTGGGTTTTCTGCCTCACCCTGGTTCTGACCCATTTGTCTGCCTTCTTTCCCAATTCTTGGGGAGAGGTCAGATCTGAGTCTACCAGGTATTGATGCAACAACTGGTTCTGGCAATTATTAAGGATCTGTTCTCTCATCATTAGATTATACAATCCCTTGAAATCAGTAACCCTACTGCCAACCAGCCAACCCTCCAGAGCCTTAGTTGCACAATCTACAAAGTCAGTCCAGTCCTGAGTCTGTGCCTTCTGGGTGTCTCTGAACTTCAACCTGTACTGCTCAGTGGTTAAGCCAAACCCATCTATCAGTGCACTCTTCAGGACTTCATAGTCATCAGCATCCTCTTATCTAACAGTGAGGAGCTTGTCTCTACCTTTATCTGAAAAGGAGAGCCACAAGATTGCTGCCCAATGCTTTTGGGGGACCTGTTGTACTCTGCAGGCCCTTTCCATAGCAGTTATCAACTTATGGATATCATCCCCACTCTGGTAGGGAGGAACAACCTTGCTCAGGTTCCTATGGTCTGGAATATATTCTCTGCCTCTAGGGACACTGTTGCTGCCACCAGGGGGTTCTAACCCCTCTTTTCTAGAAGCTCTCTGGAGCTCAAAGGCTTCTTTATCTAATGCCAACTGCTTGGTTTTGAGGGCAAATCTTGCTTCCTCATACTGCAGCAGTTTGTACAGTCTGTCAGAGGAACTCTCTCTTCTTAGGAAGTAGGAGTCTCTCTGGTGGACAGTTTCTCTGCCAGAGTGATAGGAGCGGTCAGAGTCCCTAGAAAGGGACCTAGGCTGTTCTCAAACTCTGTCAGTTCTCTTAGGGAGAATTCCTCTGTCCTGTTCAGACCCCTTTGGGCCTGGCCCTGCAATCACAGAGTCTTGGTCAACTTGATGTTCATCATCTGACCCAGACACTGTAATTGACCCACTCACTGATTCAGACCCATTAGCTCCTAGAGCTAATCTAAGATCATCTGCTGTCAGCAGATCTATCAGGTGTAGTGTGGAGGGACTCTGTCCTATCTTCAGGTGCCTTTCAGCACACATGGCTTTCAAGTCAAAGAAAGTCATGTCCTTATACTGAAGCTGAGTGGATCCACTGGGTCCATCCCTTAAGGACATTCTAGTGTTGTGCAGTGTTGTACTACCTACACTAGTTTGTGGCCTACTGATACTAGCTTGAGCTGTAGAAAGAGTGTGCTATCCCTTTGCACACAGCTCTAAGTTCAGTAGAACTTATTGATACTAAGCTTGATTTTATATGTACCTTGAGTACCTATAGTGGTTTTCAGTTAGTAATTCAAATAGAGATTTTCTGGTAAAACAATAGCAAGCTGGAATCCCACACGTTGCCACCAATGTGAGAAGTTGGCCTGGAATATGCTGTCCACTTGTTAGAGTGGGCACCTTGCACCAGAGCAATTCGACTCTTATGGTTGGTAGGTTTAAGACAACCTTTATAGAAAGCTATCCTAGTGGTAGCTGTGGAGAGCAGCCTTCAGGCTAAGTCTTGGAGGAATGTAAAGCAGCTTGTTTTACCACACAATCTCTTGAATCACCAAATGAAAAGACACCACACAGGTATATATATCAAATATATATGTATTTATTAATAAACAACTCTCTACTAATCTCTTTATGAGATTAGAAGTCAGGAACATATGTACAATACAAAGTTATCACAAATAAGTTAGAACACTCCAATATCACAATCTTAGTTTGGCTAGACCTAGGTCTAGGGCATATAGACTCGAGGGACCCCCTAGAACCACCCCAGGTAGTTGTAGGAGACCCACAGGGGACGGACGCAGTGTTCAGGCACCGGTGCGAGTCCTGTCTGAGTCTATGCGAACAGACGCGATTGGGTTTTCAATGTTAAAGGTCCCTTGCGTGTTCGAGGCGAACACACCGATCGGTCCTTGTACGAGTCGAAGGACGCGGTTACAGATAGAGTTGCAAGGGAGTTGGACGCGATGTGTCTAACACAGAAGCGAACCTTGTACGAGTCAGCGCAATTGAGATTTCAATGTTACAGGTCCCTTGTGTGTTCGAGGCGAACACCGATCGGACTCAGTACGAGTCAAAGGACACGGTTACAGATAGAGTTACAAGGGAGATGGACGCGATGTGTCTAACACAGACGCGAACCCTGTACGAGTCAGCGCAATTGTCGCACTTAGAAAATAAGAGTTTTAGGGCACTTCTAGGGTAGCTACAAGCAAGCCACTTACAGTGTAAGTAGTTCTAGGGCCAACACCCACAGGAGCACCGTAATGCTAAAGTTACCTCACCCAGGGGAGCCGGGTGCATAGGTGTCCTTTGGTGTCGGGTCGCGGCGTCGTTTTCAATGGGAGCCAGTGAAGACTTGCTGCTTGCGGCGACAGAAGAAGTGTCAGTGGGAATCCAAGCCTGGATTCGGAAGGAGGAAGACCTGAAAGCAGAGGGGACAGTGTTCAAGGGCACTTGGCAGTGACCCTGGGCAAGGAAGATGAATGCCCACCGTCGTCGACAGATTCAGGTCGTTCACAGGTGTCTTGACTCTTCAACCACGAGGTCCAGGAGGCGTTGAGGATGGCCAGGAGCTGGATTCAGCGTGTCCCACAAAGTGTGCAGCTGACTGCGGTGTCCGCGACCCGATTGGGGCCAACAAGCCTTGGTAGCCGCAAGTCTCGTGGTGGTGAGGAAAAGTCAATGGTGCAGACCAGCAAGGTCTGAGGAACTTACCCAGCAAGGGTAGGTCAGGGCAGGCCTGAAGCAACCAGGGGAGCCCTTTGGTTTCTTTGAAAAGTCTTCTGGGGACCCACAAGCTGGCTGGCCAGGGATCGCAAAGACACCTCAGGAGGATTCACTCAACAGGGGCCCACGGTCACTCGGGATGGTGTAGGCCTCTGATTTTGGGAGGGATCTCTGCTGGAGGCTGGGACCATACGTGGTCCAAAGCACAAGTTCGTAGAACGTCATGAAGGAGTTGCACTCGACAATAGTGCATGGTACCCAGGGTCTGCGGTTCCTCATTGCTTGTGGGGTCCACCTGCCTCAGCTTCGCTGGGGACTCACGATGGCCTTGGAGAAGTCAGGAAATCCTCTTCCTGGGCTGCAGGGACTTCGGGCTCCAGCGGGAGAGGCATAGTTTGCGACTGTTGTTGTAGTTTTTGGTGCCTGCCAAGCAGGGGAGTCACTCCTTGACTCCAAGGGAGATTCTTCAGTCTTCCAAAGGTAGTGGAACGTCGAAGGTCCAGGATTCTTCTTGTAGAGCATCGTCCAGGGGTATCTAGGTTGCAATGCACAGGTTCCCCCTCTTATACTACAAAGAAGGGAGGGACTAGCTCTATGACCCCACCTATGGGAGGGTCAGGGGAGTGGGTGGCTACACCCACTTCCCTTTGTCCAGTTTCGCGCCAGAGCAGGGGCAGGTAGCCCCTGAGCCGGTTTGAACTGGCATATGCACAGAGGAGCCTTCTGCTCCCTCAGTGCAGGATTTCAAAGCACTCTAGGAGTGCACCCACCCAGCCCCAATACACTAAATCCTGTCTGGGAGGTGGTCACACCCCCTTTGGACAGGATATCTATTGTTGGGCTTCCTCCACTGCGAGTGTTGGTCATCAGCAGGAGGGCAGCCCAGTGTCTGTGACTGGTGGCATCCATTTTGTGATGCCAGGGCTCTTCAGGATTCTACCGCGTTTCCACAGTGGCTACATGTCTATCCCTCTAGAAGGGTGGGATCATACTCCCACACCAGTTACTGGTGTGGGGGGATGATTCCAAAGTGTTTGACACCAAACATGACATGTTTTGATGCAGCCATTCCAAAGTTAGCATTTACCGCGAGGATATAATGCACTTAAGAGTATATGGTTTGACTGCATTCACAAACAGCCCCGGAGAATGGACTCTGAGGGCTGCAGAGGGGCCCTGCTCAGGCAGAGGCACCCCTTCACATAGAAACTAAGCACCCTGCCCTCAGGATTGATAGGGCCTGCCTTAGGGGTTACTGACAAGTCTCAATGTGTGTGCAGGAGAGATATAGGGGACCTATATCTCAGTGAGGGGTGCTAGCACTTCCTCACCCAGGCTGCAGTAGCAGGCCTGCGGTGTCAGATTTAGTCTGCTTCCCAGGGGTGGCATAATACATGCTTCAGCCCCTGGTAGGCCTGTGAAGTACCTATGCCCTTGGTACCTAAGGTACCATATACTAGGGACTCATAAGGTACCACAGTATCCAATCACTAGTGCACCTAGAGTGCACTCCAATTCATTTAGAGAGAACAGAGAGGCTGGGGCCCTGATTGGCAGGGTCCCAGCCAGACTATAGCCAGAAACCAGTGTAAACATCAGAAAAAAAGTGGGGGCAACATAAGAGGCAGATCCTACTCTCCTACACATATATATATTTCACCACAGTGACCGCTCATCTGAAGCGATCTAGCTGCACTCACTCTGCAGAATAGCCAAGAAATACCAGTGAGTCTGCTTTCTTTAGTCATGCATTTTTATTTGCATTTGATTAATTCATGTGCCGCAACACCCAACACAGGACGCCTATGCATTTTGGCTTCCACCTTCAACTGGGCAACCCCGTTCCCACAACCAACGTGAATTTTAAAAAACAAGTGTACATCACATGACCCTCTATCATTTCCTGTTTACAACAACTGGACCACCTCCTATAACTTTAGTTGGTCAGCTTTTTCCACCATATTGGATTGCAGTGTGACAAAGTTCCAACTTGTACTAATTCAAATCATTCTATATGTATAAAAGTAATCCCCTATTACTTTATATCCATCTTATAATATCTATAACGTTCACTTTGCTCATTAAAGTGCAAGTGCTTATTCTTATGTGTAGTGTGTAATGTGTAAACTTGATCGCTCTTCTGCTGCACTTGGTGTGAAATATCTCACTACTGAACCTCTCACGTTCCAAATTTTCAATTACTCACAAAGTGCACATAAACACTTCAAGAAAGTGCAAATGCTTAATTGTAAACAATCACACTAAATCAATATGTGTTGAGACCTCAATATTTGTAACAAGAATACACTAAACAATGCTACATGCATGCTTATAAAGTGCAAATGGAAAGAATTTTTTTTTCTTTCCTTTAACAGGATTGCAAGATTGCCATATAGATGTATATGCATGTTACCAAGACAAACCTCTATCTTATTCTATTACTGCAATCTGCTAGATAACAATCTATTGACATACAACACAGAGACACATAAAGTGCAAGTGCTTAGTTGTAAACATTCAAACTATTTGACTCTGTATCAGAGTCTCTATATCCTCAATTTGGATATAGTATCTACAGCGTGTAATTAAATTTAAAGTGAAAATGCATTATCCACAATTCCTACCCCTTCCTCTTGAGATAACGGTAATTATCCCTATAATTACATAAAATTCCACGAAAAACATATTTACTACACTCTGTGTTTGTTATTCTTAGTACACCTCTATAATCAATAATAAAGTACAATTGCAAGATAAATAATTCCTATTCTTTCTTGGTAAGGTGCTATTATTGATATAAAAGAGTAACATAATGCCACAATGTAACAAGTCCTAATATGGTGCGTCGCTTGCTTGGTCTGGATCCATGTTTCCCTTCACTATGGGATCAGTAAAATAAAGTAAAGTTCTGGTGCAATTATCATGTGCAAAGCATGTATACAAAGGAAATCCCTCAAAAAAATATTTCAATGCATCGCATAGTCATCAGATTAACCCCTTCGATGCTCGTGACGAGCTCAGCTCGTCATGCTGCGCGGTAGCGCTGTGCGCATGACGAGCTCAGCTCGTCACGACCACACCCGCGATCGGAATGTCCAGCACACGAGCGGAATTCCGATCGCGGTCAAGGGGTTAATACAACAAGAATTTTCATTAAGAATACAGTTAAAGTTCTCTAAAAACCAGAACAAGTTCAAATCAATTCTCCAAAAACAGGGCCATGAGCAATTATCAGGGATATGGTGCCTCAAAGATGGACATACAATTCTGCATCAAGATTATGGACCCATGGGTTCTCAGTCCCTAATAGGACAATCATCCTTGATTCACAACACCGTAGCTCAAGTTCTCTATTCCCTCTACGTGGGTAAATGCTCACATGTTTTATGCCATAATATTGCAAGGATGCCAAGTTGCCCTGAAGTACTTCCCAAAAATTTTTATCCATTGGATATGCTTTATATTTCTGCTTAATGGCCCTGATATGCTGTAAAATCCTGAGTTTGACTTTGTTGATCGTACTCCCTACATATCACATACCACAACCTCATTCCAATACATAGACCACAAATTCAGTCTCACAGGTGATCTTTTCCTTGATTCTGCAGGCTCTTCCTTCGTAGGTTACATAAGAGGTTTGGTTTGATCCAAACTTACAAGATTTACACGTGGCACATTTTCTAAAGCCTGTACTCCTGTTGGTGAGCCAATTTGTTTCCTGGTAGAACATGGACTTAGTTAGCAAGTCGCCCGATGATGGAGCTTTACCATATGTTATGCTCGGATATTGGCCCACTATCTCCTTGAGGTGTTCATCATGCTGCAGTATGTGCCAATTTAGTTTGATAAGGGAACAGATCGTGCTATGCTCCATGTTATACCCCATAAAGAACCTTATCACATGGTCTTGTTCATTCATACTCTCTGCTGCGGTATCTGTCCCTATTTTTTTTTTTAAGTAACTGCTCTCTGTCTTTAGTCAAAACTCTGCATTTTGCTTCAATGAGAACTTGTTCTGGATATCCTATATCTATAAATCTTAAAATCATAGATCTGGCTTCAGTCTCAAACAGTTTATTCGTGGAACATATCCTGCGTGCTCTCAAAAGCTGGCTGTATGGTATGCTCCATTTAAGGGAGCGTGGGTGTCCACTATTGCCATGCAATATTCAATTGCATGCCGTCTTCTTATGAAAAATGGTTGTTCGTATTGATCCATCTCTGATTTGTAGCTTCACATCAAGAAAATCTATCTTATATGGGCTGCACTTTACAGTCAATTGTATATTGAATGGGTTCTTGTTTAAGGTGGTTACATACTCATTCAGTGATGTCTCATTTCCATCCCACAGGATGAAAATGTCATCTATAAAGCGCACCCACATCACAATCCTCTCTGTATGGCACGCATTATAGTCAGCCCATGCTACTTCTTTTTCCCACCAGCCCATGTAGATGTTGGCATACGTGGGGGCGAAAGCTGCCCCCATTGCCGTACCCTGTTTTTGTAGGTACATCTTCTTAACGAACAGAAAGACATTGTGTTTGAGACAAAATGAAAGCATCTTGAGAAGCATCATTGTGTGTTGTACAAGATTCAGAGATCCCAACCTTAGGAAATAACGGCAGGCTTCAATGCCATATTCATGTGAGATGGAAATATAAAGAGAGCATCCATAGTTAACATGAGATAACTGTTCCACCAGGGGATATCATTAATCTTGCGCAGGAAATCATTTGTATCTTGTATATAGGATGGTAAACTGGTGACATAGTTGCATAAAAACAAATCTAGGAATCTGCAGCTATTTTCTAATAGTGACCCGATCATGCTCACAATAGGTCTCCCGGGGGGTTTGTGTAGATTCTTATGACTCTTTGGGAGACAATATATGACAGGTGTCCTTAGGTAGTCGACTTTTAGATATTGATATTCCTCCCTGGACAATAGGCCATCATCAGTCCAATTCTTTAACGTAGCATGGTATTCCTTTTGATGGATCCCAATGGTATTATTTTGTAGTTGTTCATAATGTTCCTAGACTCTTAGTTGTCTGGTCATCTCTCTGGTGTATTGGTCAATATTCAATACCACTGTATTTCCTCCTTCATCCAATATATATGATTTATATATATGTATGTAT
This sequence comes from Calotriton arnoldi, assembly GCA_963921515.1. Lineage (NCBI taxonomy): Eukaryota > Metazoa > Chordata > Amphibia > Caudata > Salamandridae > Calotriton > Calotriton arnoldi. Next base: position 8,352 of record CAWUFW010000075.1, on the reverse strand, counting down.
GAATATATATATATATATATATATTATATATATATATATATATATATATATATATATATATATTCACTGAAAAAACCATAGGTTTCAGGGACATTATAGTTAGAAATTAGCATTTAAAAAACCCTAGAAATTCACTGAAAAAACCACAGGTTTCAAGGACATTATAGTTAGTTGTACATTTCACTCGTACAAAACCAGAGAAATTTGGCCGTTATAGTTAGTTGAGCTAAGTATAACTCGCACCCCTGCAATACACTGTTGATGACAACACATATTACATCACTCATGACATGGTCAGTGACATCACTGATGACATCACTGATGACATCTCAAATGACATCACTGATGACATCATCCAGTGACTGTGTGTTTCTGTAAAGTTTAAATATGTTTTATATATATATAGGCTAAGGTGTATTGAAGAATGAGTGGGTGTATGACTGTCTGAATGGATGATTTAGTAGGTGTGTGACTGACTGTATAAGTGAGTGATTAAATGTGTCTTACTGAATGCATGGGTTAGTGACTAAACTGTGTGAATGTCTGTATCAGTCTGTCTGTTGGTGTGTAAGCGGTTGCATGTGTTGGTGAGTGTGAGAAGTTGGCCTGGCATATGCTGTCCACTAATTATAGTGGGCACCTTGCACCAGTCCAAACAACCCCTTATTGGAGATAGGTTAAAGACAACCTTTATTGAAAGCTATCCTAGTGGTAGCTATGGAGAGCAGCCTTCAGGCTAAGTCTTGAAGGAATGTAAAGCAGCTTGTTTTACCAGTCTATAATCTCTTGAGTGACCAAATGAAAGAGGACCACACCAGGTATATATTCAAAATATATGTATTTATTGCTAAACACACCCTTATAGTCTCTTTATGAGGCTAGAGTTGGAAGTACATAAATTATAAGTTAGTTATCTACAGTAATAGCACAAATACACGTTTGAGCCCCAGGGGCGTACCAAACCATATACCAATAAAGTGGTATAAGAACCACGACTGAGCTAGACACAAGGCCTAGAGCCTGTAGAAGTGCTTGGACCACAAGGAACCACCCAAGGTAGTGACACAGGGGACCCACGGGGATGCGTGCAGTGTATGAACACAGCCGCAAATTGCCGTTAACTTCTATGGGGAAAGTCGCGATTTGAATTTAAAAGAAAAGGGACACTTAGAGGAGGACTTGGAGCAAACCCTTTGAGAACTAGACTGTTCTAGTGTCAATACCCACGGGAGCACCGGAGTACTCGAGTTACCTCACCCAGGGGAGCTGGGTGCATAGGTGTCTTTCGGGGTCGGGTTTCGTCGTCGCTTTCAATGGCGATCTGCTGCAAAGTGCTGCTGGCGGCCAAGTCGAAAGTGTTCGGGTGGATCCAAAGGTGGATCGAAGATCTGAAGAACCTGAAAGCAGAGGGGACAGAGTCTGGGTCACTAGCCAGTGACCAGGAAGGCGATGAGCAGATGCCCACCGATGTCGAGTGCTTCAGGTAGGTTGACAGTCATCTTGACTCTTCAGCCACGAGGTCCAGGAGGCATTAACGTCAACCAGGAGCTGGATTCGAGCTGCACCACAATGTCTGTCGATTGCAGGGGTGTCGGCGACCGGATTGGACCCAACAAGCCTTGGCAACGGCAAGTCTTGTGGAAATGGAAGAAGGACGATGTTGCAGACCAGCAAGATCTGGGGGACTCACCCAGCGAGGGTAAGTCAGGGCACGCCTGGAATAACCAGGGAGCCCAAGCAAAAGAAGATTGGCTTTCGGGAGGGCCTACTAGCCAACGGACTAGCGACCGCGAAGGAGCCTCGAGTCGATGCACGTGGAGCTGGCTCACAGGACACTCGTGGAGTGGAGGCCAGTGATCTTCAGTACAGTTGGTGCTGGAGGCTGGGGCTACTCGAAGCCCAAAGCACGACTTCGTGGGAGACCCAGAAGAGGATACACTTGCAAATGCGGTCGGTGTCCAGGGGTCACAGTTCCACGTTACCCACGACAGCTACGGGCCTCAGCTTTGCTGGGGACTCAGGGCAGCCTTGGGGAAGTCTGGAAATCTACCTCTGGTGATGCAAAGACTTCGGTGTCCGACGGGAGCTTCAGCGATGCAGACCGGACAATTGCTTCTTTGGTGCCTGCCAAGCATGGGAGTCACTCCTTGACCCCAAGGGAGATTCTTCAGTCCTCTAATCTTAAAGTAGAGTGTCGAAGGTCCAGGATTCTGTGTCAGAGTTTCGTCCAGGTAAATCTAAAGTCCTAAGGACTGGGGTCCCATACTTATACTAAGGTAGGGGTTGGACATACTCTGTGGCCCCACCTATGGGAGGGTCAGGGCAGAGGGGTGGTTACACCCCTTTCCCTTTGTCCAGTTTCGCACCAGAGCAGGGGCTGGAAGCCCCTGAGCCGGTTTGAACTGGGGTATGCACAGGGACACCAAATGTGCCCCCAGTGCAGGACTTCAAAGCACCAGAGAGTGCTCCCGCCCAGCCCCAATACACACTATCCTGTCTGGGGAGCTGTTTACACCTCCCTGGGGCAGGAAACCTATTGTCCAGGCCTCCCCTGCCGGAGTTTTGGTCAGCAGCAGGAGGCCAGACTCGTGTCTGTGGCAGCGGCATCCATTTTGTGATGCCAGGGCTCTGGAAAGTCAGTACCGGGTATACCGGTGTGTACATGTCTCTCCCTCTAGAAGGGTGGAATGCTACCCCCGCTGCCAGAACTGGCGGCGGGGGTAGTATTCCAAGATGTTTGACACCAAACACGACATGTTTCCGTGCAGCCATCCCAAAGTTAGCATTTAACGCGAGGTTATAATGCGCTTAAGAGTATATGGTCGGGCTGCACTACAAACAGCATCAGAGAAGGGTCTCCGAACGCTGCAGAGGGGCCCAGCTCATGCAGGGGCACCCTCTCACATAGGAACCACGCACTCTGCCTTCAGGATTGATAAGGCCTGCCATAGGAGTGACTTATAGGTTTATATGTGTGTAGGTATGTAGTGATATAGGTAGCCTATATCACAGTAAGGGGTGCATGCACCACCTTACCCAGGCTGCAGTAGCAGACCTGTGGTGTCCTTTTGGCTGGCCTTCCAGGGGTGGCACAATACATGCTTCAGCCCCTGGCAGGCCTCTGAGGTAACTATGCCCTGGGTACATAGTATACCATATACTAGGGACTTATAAGGGCACTCCAGATTCCAATCAGAGATGTGCCTAAGGCACATGGAAACCATTTTATAGAGGAAGCAGATAGACTGGGGCCCTGAATAGCAGGATCCCAGTCCAACTAAGTCATAAACCAGCAAAACACCAGGAAAAAAGTGGGGGCAACCATATAGTCAGATTCCACCTTCCTACATAACCCCCCCAAACGAAAGGAGATAAGGCTAACCTTGGCCAGTTGAGCCTTTATTGACTAAGTGGCCATATAAGGAAGCACCTGCACTAGCATGGTTGCCCCCTATCTTATGGTCCACTAAGCAATCCCTCACCCTAAGGGTATGAGAGGGTCTCCACCATGGGGAATTACTACCTGTGGTGTGCTTTGGTAAAGTACAAGGCTGGTGAGGTGTCTGAGAAGGGAAGTGAGGCCCTAGGAAGGTTGGTCTCAGCTTCCTCAGATCACTGGTCACCATGTATGCCTGTCTTTCCATGACTGAGTTGCACTGTGCTCTAAGGGTCAACCTTTGGCTGCCTACAGCTGGGGGTTGGGTCCCTTTGGATGGACCACTGGAGGGACATGGCAGGTTTGGAACCTTTTGGTCCCAGGTTTGCCCTTGCCTAACAGAGTCCTTCTGGGGAGGTCCCTACACAAAGGTATGGGGGATCCCTCAGTGTGTTGAGGAATTTTCACCTGGCTAGGGCTACTAGCCTGGGTGCCCCTAATCTGCTGATGGGGGTTCCTCTGGACAGGGGGCCCTGGGGGTCCACTGACCTCCCTGACCTCTGCAGCCCTGGGCTGACTGAGGCAGGGTAGAGAGGGGCAGGTTACCTGCTCCAGACTGGGTACCACCTTGGAAGGGTCCTCTGCCATCAGGGGTGGGGCCAGGCCAGGCCTGACTACCTCTGGGGCAGTTCCTTCACTAGGGGTAGGGTCAGTTTCCGGAGGAGGCTGACCCTTACCTACTGTCTGGAGGGAAGAAGACTTCTCTTCAACCCTTGTGCTCTCTTTTGGGGGAGAGTGGGCCATTCTTCCAGGCTCCATCTCTCCAAATTTTCCCTGGGCTTGGGCTGTGGCCATCACAGCCCCACTAACCTTTACAGGGACGCCCAGCATTCTCAGATTGGTTTGGTGTTCAACTTCAGCCCAGGCTGAAATTTCCAGATCATTGCCCATCAGGCAATCTACACGCAAGGTTGGGGACACTGCCACTCTTTTTGGGCCTGTGACCCCTTCCCAGCTGAGATTGACTATGGCCATGGGGTGATCTGTTCTGACACCATCAATGTTGGTTACCTGGTATTTAAACTCAGGTAAAAGCTGGTGAGGGGGGACTAGTTTCCCTGCCACCATGGTGACACTAGCCCCTGTGTCCCTAAATGCCACAGCTTTCTGACCATTAATTATTGGCTCCAGTCTGTACCTGCCCAATGCATTGGGACCCATGGTAAAGGTGGCAAATCCTACACCACCATCAGAGTCAGAGGAGTCTGTTGAGGGGGTCCTGTCTAAACTAGGGCCCACCTCTGTTCCTCTTGCAAAAGCACCTAACTTTTTGGGTGCACTACTTCCAACTGGAGGATTACTACTGGTAGTACCAGGAGGGGTGGTAGTAGTTGTTGGAGGAACATTTTCTTTATTGCCAATCCTGGGGCAACTGGGATCAGTTTTCCAGTGTCCAGGCTTTTTACAGACATGGCAATATGGTTTCTTTTCAGGAGAGGAAGGAGTTTGGGACCCACCCCCAGAAGAGGACTTTTGGGGCCCTGTAGTGGATTTATCCTTAGATTTATCCCCACCTTTCTCTTGGGACTTGGTAGAATCTTTCTTCTGGTCACCACCCTGATTCTTAGTCTTTACTCTGGTTCTGACCCATTTGTCTGCCTTCTTTCCCAATTCTTGGGGAGAGGTCAGATCAGAGTCCACCAGGTACTGGTGTAAAAGCTGGTTTTGACAATTATTAAGGATTTGCTCCCTCATAATCAAATTGTACAATCCTAAAAAGTCATGCACCTTGTTGCCATGTATCCAACATTCCAGAGCCTTAGTAGCACAATCTACAAAATCAACCCAGTCTTGAGTCTGAGCCTTTTGGGTGTCTCTGAACTTCAACCTATACTGTTCAGTGGTTAGGCCAAACCCATCTATCAGAGCACTCTTCAAGACTTTGTAATTGTCAGCATCCTCCTCTCTAACAGTGAGGAGCTTATCTCTACCTTTGTCTGCAAAGGAGAGCCACAAGATTGCTGCCCACTGCTCCTGAGGGACCCTCTGTACTTTACAGGCCCTCTCTAGAGCAGTTATCCATTTGTGGATGTCATCCCCACTCTGGTAGGGAGGGACAATCTTGCTCAGGTTTCTATGGTCATAAGACCTTTCCCTATCTTTGGGGAAACTGCTGCCACCATGGGACTCTAGTCCCAACTTTTGTCTCTCTCTATAGAGATCTAGGGACTCCCTGTCTATAGCCAATTGCTGTTTTCTGAGTTCAAGCTGGGCTTGCTCATACTGAATCAGTCTCTTTCTCCTCTCATGAGAGGATTCCCTCCTATGAGAGGAGACAGAGGTCCCTATTGAGGTGTCAGAGTGGTTAGACTCCTGAGAAGGAGACCTAGACCTTCTGGGCACACTCAGAACTCTTCCTGGGGGGACAAAGGGGAGGTCAGTCTGATCCTCCTCCTCCTCCTCCACAGGAGGAATTGGGTTTTCCAGGACAAGGTCATTTTCACCTTCCTGGCCAGTTTCAGAGGGGGGGGGCCTGGGTTTCTTCACCCCTGGCCCCTTCCTCATCTTCTGCCCCACCCTCTTTGCCTACCCCTTCAGACCCTAGGGGCCTGCTGAGATCATCAGCTAGTAACACCTCCCTGAGGTGTTGGGTGCTGGCACTTTTGCCTGCCTTCAACTTCCTAGTATTGCATAATGCTCTCAATTCCAAGAATGGGAGTTTATCATACTTGGAGGGACGAAGCCCACAGGCTTCTGGCGAGGACTCACTGGGTCCTGGCTTTGAAGACATTACTAGTGAGATGTGGTGTATGCCCTACCTACTCTAGTGTGGCCTACTAAACTCTCTTGAGTTGTAGAAAGGGTGTGCTATCCCTTAACACAGAACTCTAAATTCAGTAGAACTTACTGTATTACTAAGCTTGATTTATATGTACCTTAGGTACCCTTAGTGGTTTTCAGTTGATCAATTAAATTGAGATTATCTGGTAAAACAATAGCAAGCTGGAATCTCACACGCTGCACACCAATGTGAGAAGTTGGCCTGTCATATGCTGTCCACTAATTATAGTGGGCACCTTGCACCAGTCCAAATAACCCCTTATTGGAGATAGGTTAAAGACAACCTTTATTGAAAGCTATCCTAGTGGTAGCTATGGAGAGCAGCCTTCAGGCTAAGTCTTGAAGGAATGTAAAGCAGCTTGTTTTACCAGTCTATAATCTCTTGAGTGACCAAATGAAAGAGGACCACACCGGGTATATATTCAAAATATATGTATTTATTACTAAACACACCCCTCTAGTCTCTTTATGAGGCTAGAGTTCGAAAGTACATAAATTATAAGTTAGTTATCTACAGTAATAGCACAAATACACGTTTGAGCCCCAGGGGTGTACCAAACCATATACCAATAAAGTGGTATAAGAACCACGACTGAGCTAGACACAAGGCCTAGAGCCTGTAGAAGTGCTTGGACCACAAGGAACCACCCAAGGTAGTGACACAGGGGACCCACGGGGGACGCGTGCAGTGTATGAACACAGCCGCGAATCGCCGTTAACTTCTATGGGGAAAGTCGCGATTTGAATTTAAAAGAAAAGGGACACTTAGAGGAGGACTTGGAGCAAACCCTTTGAGAACTAGGCTGTTCTAGTGTCAATACCCACGGGAGCACCGGAGTACTCGAGTTACCTCACCCAGGGGAGCCGGGTGCATAGGTGTCTTTCGGGGTCGGGTTTCGTCGTCGCTTTCAATGGCGATCTGCTGCAAAGTGCTGCTGGCGGCCAAGTCGAAAGTGTTTGGGTGGATCCAAAGGTGGATCGAAGATCTGAAGAACCTGAAAGCAGAGGGGACAGAGTCTGGGTCACTAGCCAGTGACCAGGAAGGCGATGAGCAGATGCCCACCGATGTCAAGTTCTTCAGGTAGGTTGACAGTCGTCTTGACTCTTCAGCCACGAGGTCCAGGAGGTGTCGACGATGACCAGGAGCTGGATTCGAGCTGTCCCACAACGTCTGTCGATTGCAGGGGTGTCGGCGACCGGATTGGACCCAACAAGCCTTGGCAACGGCAAGTCTTGTGGAAATGGAAGAAAGACGATGTTGCAGACCAGCAAGGTCTGGGGGACTCACCCAGCAAAGGTAAGTCAGGGCACGCCTGGAGCGACCAGGGAGCCCAAGCAGAAGAAGATTGGCCTTTGGGAGGGCCTACTAGCCAATGGACTAGCGACCGCGAAGGAGCCTCAAGTCGATGCACGTGAAGCTGGCTCACAGGACACTCGTGGAGTGGAGGCCAGTGATCTTCGGTGCAGTTGGTGCTGGAGGCTGGGGCTACTCGGAGCCCAAAGCACGACTTCGTGGGAGATCCAGAAGAGGATGCACTTGCAAATGCGGTCGGTGTCCAGGGGTCACGGTTCCACGTTACCCACGACAGCTACGGGCCTCAGCTTTGCTGGGGACTCAGGGCAGCCTCAGGGAAGTCTGGAAATCTACCTCCTGGTGATGCAAAGACTTCGGTGTCCGACGGGAGCTTCAGCGATGCAGACCGGACAATTACTTCTTTGGTGCCTGCCAAGCAGGGGAGTCACTCCTTGACCCCAAGGGAGATTCTTCAGTCCTCTAATCTTAAAGTAGAGCGTCGAAGGTCCAGGACTCTGTGTCAGAGTTTCGTCCAGGTAAATCTAAAGTCCTAAGGACTGGGGTCCCATACTTATACTAAGGTAGGGGTTGGACATACTCTGTGGCCCCACCTATGGGAGGGTCAGGGCAGAGGGGTGGTTACACCCCTTTCCCTTTGTCCAGTTTCGCGCCAGAGCAGGGGCTGGAAGCCCCTGAGCCGGTTTGAACTGGGGTATGCACAGGGACACCAAATGTGCCCCCAGTGCAGGACTTCAAAGCACCAGAGAGTGCTCCCACCCAGCCCCAATACACACTATCCTGTCTGGGGAGGTGGTTACACCTCCCTGCAGGAAACCTATTG